>MTQE01001134.1:48127875-48149807 GCA_014337955.1 Aspidoscelis marmoratus | reverse complement strand
ATGTCGATGCAAATCCCGATATCAATCTTGATGTATATTCTGTTTTATTCCTTAAATGGGAACTCGCCCTTGGTACTGATATTTTAATGTGCTGCAAGACCTGTTGGCTTCAAAAATAACAGGTGTACTGAACACAAATCACAAGAGGTATACTCTAGCAGTAGTTTTGTACAGATGAAAGAAACTGGAATATACTGTAGTTTCAGGAAACAGCAAGTAAAGAGACTGGAAGTTGAAATATATCTTCATATCTCAGAAGGGGGCAGTGGCAAAAACTGAGCACCTTTTAACTGGGGCTAAGAAAAAACTACACTGACATGTCACATCAATCTTGTTGTCATTAAGTGTTGAGTTCAACTGCAGGAGGCCTTGACTTGGGAGTGGTACCAACTGTGTCCATCCTAATTACCACCTATTTTCCTTATTTTAAACAGAAGTGCTTGTATTTATAGTCAGTCTGTCAGTGGCTACTGAAACTGAATTTACCCATTCTTATAAGCCACCACATGGAATTCATTTAAACCATGGCTGTATTTTGCACCAGAAAATGAAAGCTCTTTTCCTTAAATTATGGCATCTTACTTGCAAAGTAAATACAGAAGTTCAGCTATTTTTAGGATCTTTCTTGATAACAGGTTCTTTTGACTTATAAAGTGATAGTGGTGAACAGATGTGGTAACGAAGGGCATACGAACTGCCTAATCCAATGCATATGTATTTAGACATAAGTTATGTGAGATCAGTGGGCTTGATATCTTCAGAGGCCTGAATTCTCATTGATATATTACTACAAGAAAAATAAAAATAAGATTCTAATATCTTGGAAAGAATATATTACCGCATTCTTTTGAATTGGTAAATATACTTACAGGGGTGCACTGAGCTGCAGTTCGTCAAGGCACAAATAAGCAGAAGAGGCTCAGGACTGTCAGGTGCTTTACCTGACAATCCTGGCTCTTTTTGACACCTTTATGCAGCCACCAAGGGGTCTGTGCAGAGCAGAAGAACTTACTTTCCAAAAGCATTAAAACCCCTTCTGTGGGTGCGCAGAAAATCATTGTGCTTGCACAGAACCTCAGCATATATCTCCATGCATACGTATCTCCATGTGTCAACATAAGCTACAGGGCCATCCATGGGGATGGCTACAATGGTGGGATTTTTATTTATGTATTTCTATAATTGTTATTATGATCCTTTCTGAGACCTCTTGCTGAAGTGCAGAATAAATTCTTAAATAAATAAAATATAAAAAATCACCTAAGAGCACTACTTTTCCCCCACACAGATACTACAATATAATGATGTTAGCAAGTTTATACCACCTAGGGCCTCCCGTAGTCTGCATTAGCATGAGGATAGAAGGTCCCTATTCCAAGATATAATAAGGTCTACTGCCACCTGCTGCCACCACTCGGCTGCTGCCACCACTCCTCCCATCCTGCCACCATTCCACCTCTGCCATCATGCTGCTGGGGACCTGCCTGAAACAGCACTTTCAGTTCTGCATGCACAGGTCTCCATCCAGGGATGGCAATCCCGAGATTGGCATCTGTGTGTGTGGAACCAGAAGTGCTGTTTTGGCCTCCAAAGAGCACTGAAATAGGCCCACGGATGCCACCGCAGCATCTATAAAGGTAGGGGAGTGCATTGGAGGAATGGGAGGCTGTGGTGGCATCTTCTGGCCTTTTTTGTGCTCTTTGGAGGCTGAATCAGCACTTCCAGGTCTGCATGCACAGCTCTCCATCTGGGGATTGTGACCCCTGGATGGAAAGTTGCACATGCAAACCTGGAAGTGCTGTTTTGGCCTCTGTAAAGGTAAGGGAGAGTGGAATGGGAGGCCATGGTGACAGCAGCACGACCCAAGGTAAGGGGGTGACAAGAGGCCATAGGGTGTGGTGACAGGAGATCATGGGTGGACCCGGCCTTGGCCGAAGCTTCAATTAAGCTTCAACTAATGCCATGTCAAATCCAATTCATGGATGAATAGGATTCGATTAATCCATGAATGCCATTATTTGTAAGAATTTGTATGAATAACAAATAGCACAAATACTCATGCACATCCCGGCATGGACCAGGAAGGGCCCTGGTCTGGACCATGGCAAGGTATGGTCTAGAACAGGGCTATTTACAAGCTCCAATAAGCTTTGAGGTTGGCACCTTGGACTTCTAAAGCTGGGAATGAAATTTCCCAGCCTTGAAGCCCCCAAATAATCCATTTTGGTGGCATGCTTTGGTGCACTGCCAAAAATAGTCCCCTGAATGTCTGGAACAAGGAGACATGCTTTCTGTCCACTGCCATGTTCCCAAGTAGGCCAAGCTGGTACAACAGTAGTCATTGTTGTTGAGGACAACCTGTAATCCAGATCATGGACCCCCCAATATGGATTATACTCTATCCTTGTGGCTGTCCCCCAAATGATGCCCTGAACTGTCATGGAATGATGGGAATTGTCATTCAGGAACATCTGGAAGGTCACAGTTAGGCACCCCTGACTAAAATCATGATGAGACTTGAATGCTAAAGAGTCTATCAATCAGGCTGAATTTAGAAAATTATTCTGAATGGCAGACAAATTTACTAACAAATAGAAGTAGCTAGCATTCTGTGAAATTACATGATGATTTATAGATTGTTATGACTAAATCTTTTCCCTTGAGACATTGTACCATATTTACATAATAAGCTGTATGAGGTGCAAAGTTTGTGCTTGTTTTCACTTATAGCAGTTAACAAGATTTCTCCTTATCTTCTTGACATCTCCACATTTACCAGAAGCTTACTAAATAAAAAGGTTTTAAACATTTTCCATTTACTTCCTGGCAGCAATAAACTCTGAAAAATGTGGAAAACTCATTAAGCATCACAGTTTGTAGGCGGTACTTCCTCTGCTCAGGGGTCATTGAATGGCCAAGTTCTTTATCCTTGTTTGTGAACATACCTACCTGAAATGCAGCGTAATACAACAAATTATTTTCAGGCCCACTTGCCTCCAGCCTTGAACCTAATAGGCTCTGTTAGTTTTTAAGGCTTTAATGTAATTGGCAAATTATTTTAAATACAGCCAGTGCTGAAGCCATCTTAACTGTCAATGTCTGCCATTGATTTCCATGCCACTTATTTCTGAAAAATTGTACACAAAACTGCTCTGTTTATTTTTCAGCACCTTTTCTACTCCCCCCCCTTCCTGAACACTTTCAGCTGGCTTTTCTATGGCATCTTTATTTACTAGCAAAATGTTCTTATGTACATAAGATGGGGGGAAAAAACCATGCCCAAATGCAAGACTCAGGTACTTCCACAAGGTTGGGGGGGGGGAACATGGCAAACCACAAAGACACCCAGACTCCAGAATATAACAATAATGAAAGCAATGACTGAGCAGCTTCCAAAATTCTTTCTTTTTCCTCTGCAGACCAAGCTGCCTGCCAAGAGAGAGATGTGTTTCCGCAATTTCAATTCCACATGGGCTAGTTTGAACATCATGTCAAACTTCCAAAAGAGGAGAGGAATAAGATGAGAGCCCTGTGCTTACTGAAGTTTATCCTCCAAAGGTTAAATGTAAACTGGACCATGGAGGACGGGTTTGGGAATTTTTTGTTTCTGAAGCCAAGTTTCCATCCAACAATCAGAAAGAAGTAGCAAACTTAGGAGTAAGCAACCTATCTAGAGCCACAGCTTGTTCCCCAAGGAGCCAAACAATTACATTATTTTTCAGAAATAATGTTGTAAGCGGACAGTAAACTACATTGGAGCTCCTGGAATCCACCCACCATGATTATACTTTGCTTCTACCTTTCATTTTGTTGTAGATATGACTGATTTTTATTTGATTTTATAACATTCGTGTGCCACCCTTCACCTGGCGGTCTCAGGATGGGTTACAACACATAATAACACAAACACCAGAATGTATTTAAAATGCAGAAAAAAGACAGTTCCCAGAAACAGTCCTCCCATCCCCAATAACTGGCGATGTTTATATTTATAGGATTGCAGGAATCCCCCTCCTCTAAATTCAAGAAGCCTTAAGGCGACGGTCCCACCCTATATAACTACCAAAATGTATAGTTCTGCAATATTATCATGTTTTGGTTGTGGAGGTGGCCAACACTCATATTTTTATAGTAAAGAATCACTGCATGACTTCCTTCTTTGTGAGTACGTCTGAGCTTCATCCAGGCAGCACTTGCGTTATTTGGAAAATCTGGAGTAAAGCACATCCAGATATGTTTAATTCTCAATTATCCATGTTTTATATCAGATTATCCAAATAATACAATTAACTGCTTTCTGAATGAAGAAAAAGAAGAGTTAGCTTTTATATCCCACTTTCCTCACCCATTTAATGGAACTCAAAGTATGAAAGTCGCTGGAGTTACCTCACGGCCAGGCTTAGCACATTAATCATGCAAAGCTAAAGTAAGCAGTTGTCTTTTATCTTGTCCTTGGGCACTCCAACTGGGAATGGTAAAAATGATCAAGGAAGCAAGAATTAAACGGTCTGTTGGATGCTTGTCTGGGTTTTTCATTATTCCAGTTAAGGCACATACAATGTCATCCTTGAAGAACATTTGATAAGTTTTTCTCAGATTTAGGATTGCTTCAATGGAACAGTTTGCATGAAGAATGTCTCTACCTTCCAACAGAGATTATGCTTATAGCGTTATTATGGTGGATTTCAATATTGTAGGAGCATACAAAGTGAATTTAGGGAACAGCACATGTTGGCATCCTGAAGTACAGATCTTCTTTTTCAAGTTGAGTCTCTGAAGCCTTGCGCTAAGAAGAAAAAAAAGCTGTCTTCATTTCATGCCCCCTCAGAATTCACTGATCCATTTTTTCCTAAACATTTCCTTTTTTTTTAACCCTCCATCTACATTCCTTCATTTTCTGTAGCTGCTCATCTTACAGCTTTTCAAGATTGAATAGTTATTTGTGGCTTGGCTTTTTCCTCGTGTGCTGAATGCTACCTCTTGTTCAATCCTATATGCAACTTCTATATTTGGATTTCTAAATGTGCTATTGCTAGAAGTGAGTAGACCCTGTGAGCTTTTGAAGAACTAGGTGAGTGACCAAAGGCCACCACACTTGATTTTAATAGGAACTGTGGCTTTTAGCTTTATTGCTACCATATTTATACACCCAAATGTTGGCTGATCCTCAGACTGAAGCCAAGCCCCATTGGATCCCTGAATTAGACCCAGACCCACATTATATTCACCCTGCCCAGAAAATGCCTGGTTGTACACTGTAGACAGACCAGATGGAAGAGAAAGGTCACCACTACTGAGTTTAGGTGACATTATATGTATGGAGGAACCTATTCCTATAGCCATGAAGCACAAATTTTGTTTCTGGAGTGAACAGGAAGAGTGCAAAGGCGATCAGTTAATGACAAGAAAAAATACTAGAAAAGCCAACAGATTACATTGTAGTAATTCAAGCATGCCAGGAAGCACGCTCTGGATATTGGACTACTGTGAAAACAAAACGGCAAGTGCTTAAAAGACCTGCATCTAGGGATGTGCATGAATGGGGTTTCTTTTGCATTTTTTGTATTGAATCGAATGTACGAAAATTCAAATGTGGTAGGATTCTATTCAATATGAATGTATTCATAAATTCATATGAATATCTGATATGAACACATACATATCATATACGTATATATCTGATATGTATCCTATAACATATCCACTCCGAAAGCATCAAACCCGCAATGAATCCACTTTGAATCTGCTCTCAATCCATGTCAAATGCACTTTGGATCCATTGCAGATGTGACTGGCACAGCCACTTTCCCACCCCCTGGTTCAAATGTTCATACATTTGTACAAATACGAATGTCAGTGTATGAATGTCGTAGCATTTGATTCATATATGAATGACAAAATTTGTATAAATTCTTATGAATATCAAATGTTACGATATTCATAAAAAACCCTACCTGCATCCTCATCAACTCTTTCTAGAAAATGCTAATATTAATAATGATGAACACATCAAAGCTTATGTTTGAGATGATGGTGAGGTATGGGACTATACTACTTCAAAATATTATGCTTAAATATACTTTTGAAAAAACAACAACAAATCTTGCAGTTGAAGGACTAGAAAAACAAGAGGAATTTTGGCCACGCACTAGACTTGTGTCATGCTTTCTATGGCAGTTCATGGGCAAAGTGTCTATCCTAGGAATACTGGTCCTGCTACCTAATAGCAGTACAAATTCTAAACTTGTGAGTCTACGCTCTACACAAGACAGTATGTTTTGCTATATAGTGTATATAGCTCAGTGATGGCGAACCTTTTGAGCTCCATGTGCCAAAATTCACCAAAAACCTAACTTAACTTGGGTGCCGTGTCACATCTAGAAATATCCATAATTTTGTGATATTTGTAGCTATAGTAAAAAAAAAGTTATATTTTTGATATGTGTATTTATTGAAAGCAAAAACAAATAATTCTTTACGTTAGTGACTTTTTTGTTGCTGAATTTCTTTTGCTAAATCTTCAATTGAAGGTAGGTATTTCATACACTTCAAGCCCAAGCAAGCACTACTAACTTCATCTGTCAATCAGTTTCTTTTATTGGTTTTAATATTACTTAATGCTGAGAATAAGGTCTCACAAAAGTAGATAGAGGGGGAAATTGTGAGTAAAGTCATTGCTGCCTCACACAGGTCTTCAGTCCTCTAGCTGCTGGGAGCACAGACATACTGTGCATGTCCTGGGAGCACAATGATGTGACTCCATCATGCCTCTATGCTCCGGGTATCTTGTAGGCCAGAAGCCAGAAGCAGCCTATGGCCTACAAGATACCAAATGGCGACAACATGCCCAGACACCAGGGTGACACTGCATGTCACCCAAAAGGACTTGGTGTGTCATCTGCAACATGGGTGTCACAGGTTCGCCATCACTGATATAGCTAGTGGTGCAGAAATTAAGGGTGCTAGGCTAAAACCTAGGAGTCCCTCCGTTCAAATCCCTGTTCTGCCATGAAAACCCACTGGGTCTTCCTCACTATGGGTGAAATAGCCTCACTTCCTTGTAAATGTCTTGGGAAAGGTGAAGGGAATAAACTATGACCCAAAATCTGGACTGAAGGTCCTATGGTGGTTTGATCAACCACAGTAGTTAAATCGACCATGGGTGGTTAGACTGATCACAGATTGACCAGCACTGAAGACTGCTCTGAGATCATTTGGTATATGGTTGGCAGGTGGGCAAACAAACAAACAAACAAACTCCTTTGCCAGAAGGAAAGCTAAGAGGAGTCTAGAGAACCAAATGCTTTAATAATTATGTTTCCTGTCAACTGTCTGACTTCTATAAATGATTTGTTTTTAATGAAGAAAGTAAAATAGTACCATCCAGCTATAGGAGTGCTACCGAAATAGTCTGGAAGTACAGAATTCTTTTTAACTGTTGCATTTCTTTTATTTCAGCAAAGGAGTGCACAGAAGAAAATAATTCAAAAAGACATAGCCTAAAGCTTTCCATCCTGGATTTCCTCAACCCATACTTGCCAGACTAGCAATATTTTCTTTAACCAAAGCAATTAAGTATAATTTTTGGCTGGCCCTAATAGAATTGGAAATATTGTCCTGTATTGCATTCCAAAAATCTCAGTACATGGTCTAGTACTGTATATTGTGGTGTAACAGAGGAAATTATTTTTTGAAGTAGTCTCAGTGTGTTTGTGGATGTTCTGGCAGGCACATATATGGAAAAAAATATTACAATGGATCAAATACCAAATTAAGTAAAAATTCCTTTTAACTCTGGTAATAACAGAAATTGGTAATCATTCAGAGGTGGTGGGAAACTGTGTTAAGGAACATACCTTTGTTGGAACCAGAAATAAGGCCAATGGCAACTATGTAGGAGGTCTGGATTGAAGTCCAATGGGAAGGGGCCAGCCACAGTGCACGCACACGCAATGGATGCCGGACCTCCCACTGCCAGAAGCGGCCTGGCAGCGCCGAGGTAAGACGCCGATTGTGAGCGTGCGACCCCGGGCGGGGTGGGGGTGGGGTGGGGGCTGTGGCTTCCCTCTGGCTCAAGAAAGCACCATTGCGCCTTCTCTGCCAGTCTCACCATGCTGGGTCCGATGAAGCCAATGGCAGAGCCTGGTGGGTGGCCCCAGCTGTCAAACAGGGAGAGCATGCGCTCTCCCTCTTTGACAGGTCAGGGCCCCTGGAGGCCCTGTGGAAGTTCGAGGCCTCCAAGAATCTGTCCCTGTTTTGTTTGAAAAAACCTTTTGCCAGCCACAGAATGTGTGGAAAAGCCCTTTGTCCTCTTAAACGGTGAGAAAAATGGGGTATAAAAGCCAGCTCTTCTTCTATATGTGAGTCCTCACAGTCCCATAGTCTATCAGCATGCCAACTATTTGCTGCACCCTCATGGCTGAGTTATGGTGTCGTAAGGATGCTGTAAGTAGATCCTTTTCCTGCTATTGTTCTACAGCAAATGAATTCCATGTATACTGTATATTCAAACTTTGTATTGTACTCATTCTTTTTTGGAGAGCAGAAGCCCGCCACTCAGTATAGTGATTAAATTTCAGGTGGGCTTAAAGGTTATCATGGAATCTTTTGCAGATTAGTAAGCAGATTGGTTGTTTGTTATTTGATACATAAACTGCAGAAACAGGTGCATCCACTAAAACCATGCTGAGTTGCAAGTGACTATTTATTTATTTATTTATTTATTTATTTATTTATTTATTTATTTATTTATTTGCATTCTTATCCCACCCTATACCCAAAGGTCTCAGGGCAGATAGCATTTGAAAACCAAGTATATATATTAAAAGAATAACAAAATATGTTAAAATAATAGCAGTGTCCAAAAAGTGGGAAGAGAACATGTATCCCCATTAACCAAAGGCCAAGGCAAAGAAGACTAAGTTGATGGGAAATGTCAGTGAATGCTCTACACCCGTGTGCTGGCCCTGGGTGAAAGCATGACATCTTCTTACCAGCATTTGCCTAAAACATGCTTCTGCCAATCCCTTGATAATCGGATAAGTGGGAGTGTTTAAATGTACATACACTTAACCTTCCACTGTGAAAACAAAAGGTGATGAAATTTTGCTTGGTACAAATCTTTTGTTATTCTCCTCCTTTGTATTTCAGAGTTTTGAGAAACAAACATTTTCATAAGGCCTGCAGCAGAGATGTTATTAATATGCAAGCATATAGAATTTCATGGACATGTGGTCAAAGCATTTTACAGTGGGAAAAGTAACAGCCTAATCATGCAAAGAACATTCTTTTACATTCACCACACAAATAAAATCTGTCATGCACAGAAATATGCTGAAGTCAGTAGGAATATTGTATTAATAGGAGCTTGCTATGAATAAGGTCTACAGATTTGGCAATCTTTTTGTCACCATTGCTTTCTGAAGTGTACACAGGGCCTTTGCTTGTATTGTTAAACCTTTGCCAGCGTACGGTCTAGGAGACAGCTTAGGTCAAGCTTCTGGACAGCATTATATAGCGTTTTGCAGTAGAAATAGAACTATTGGAAACTCAGTAGCAGTTAAAACAGCAAAAATGGGGAAAAGGGAGAGAAGAGGATTGTATTTCCCTTGGCACAGTACTATCGTACTTACAAATTACATCTGTTTTTCAAACATTTTCCAGAAGGATAACTAAATTGTACTCAAATTGCACTCAGTACAAACCTCTCTTCCATCCTAGCATGTTTTAAGTTTTTCTTTCCATCATGATGCCAAGCCTTTGCCAGTGTACCCTAATAAGAATAAAAAAGCTGAGCCTGCAAATCCTCTAGATTCACACTAAACACAGAAGCCCTTGTTTTCTAACCACTTTCCTGTCTTCTGGGAAAAATACCCAGTGATCCCACCCCAGGACAGATCAGAGGTGTGGTGGGTAGATATTTAGGGTCTCCCATCACTCCATACTTAAAATACACAGCCTTGATGTTGCAAGATTGAGCTCTGGAAAGGAAATGACAATGGAAGTTGGCCATTTTGTGTCCAATGCTTAATTGTGCCAGGCAGACAATGCCACAGGTAAACGGTTCCCAGGTGTGAAGGCCCTCCAGATAGTGGTGGTGGAGAACATGAGTGCGCTGCCTGGTTTTACTGGCAGGGCACCATCAGAGATGTTTTTATTGCCTGAGACTGGCTGCAGGCTAGATGGGGCCAGTGAGATGTGGTTGCCATATGCCGGGGGGGGGGGGCTTACCAAGCAGTTTGTTTGAGCCATTTGGATGCAGCCTTAGTTATACCAAGGTTGATTGTTGTGAACTTACTCTTTGAGAACTGCTGCTAGAAAGGTTTGCTTCTGTTCCACCCCTCAGCATCTAAGTGTTATCCTAATACATCATAAAAGTATCTTAAATGCAGACTTTGACTGCTCATTTCCTTCCTTTGTGCTGCAGTCATTTCTGGCTGTCTCAATAAAATGCCATTGAATAAGTAGTTCTAGGCTACAATAGTGTGTGTGGGGGTGGTGGTGAAGGATTAAGAATATTTTGTACTCGGAACAGAGTAATAAAGTAGGAGGAAACAACTCATAAAAATGGCCTATCCTAAACTGATAACAGAATAGACACATTCTTTGAAAAAATGTTTTGATTCTGAAGTAGCCCTGCCTGACCATACTGCAGTTCTGTTTACTGTAATCTCTTTTTAAATAATTTTTTTTGTATACAATGTCTGGTGAACAAGCACCTCACTACTAACCTTATGGCCTTAAAATTCCCCTATTGGCAAGCATGGAAAGAGGCATAGGGTGAGATCACACGAGAGGTTTTTTAGGTGCTAGGTTTTTTTAATGCTCCTACAGATGGGTGATTCTTTACAAACAGGTGCCCAAAATAAGCCCTGTGTGATCTCACTCTTTGGTTTTTCTATTGCAGTGACCAGCCACAGCACTGAAATTGCCACTGCCATTTCTGAAGTCTCCAAACATTTTGCAGAGTGGTGTACATCAAGTTCTGTTGCCAAGGCAGAATCTGTGACTAGGAGCAGGCACTGCAGGACGTCTTGAACCTTTTTTTCTGTCATATTTCCAGACTGTGTTGTTGAAACTGCCATCACCAATATGGCTGCCATGCAACTCACTGCCACACTTGCATTTTTCCTACCACAACCCTCCAACTGTGCTGCCGAGATTGCTGTGCTAATGTTGCCTTTGATAATGGGTGACTCATTGCTGCTTCTGCAACATTTTGGCTGCCTAAGTTTTAAGTTCAGTCCACTTTCAGATTGACAGAACACATCAGGAAAGTGTTATGCTGTTTTGTTTTAGTATTATCTAACTCAGAAAACCCACCTTTCAGTTAAGTAAAGTAGGAAAAAAGTGACTAGTCACTTTGATGATGTGTTCTCTTGCTCTCAAATTGGACTGAAACTGGATTAATAATTACATGTGAATGCAGAACTCAAGATTGTTTTCATGACCAACTAATATGTCTAGATTTACTGTGGAATCCACCATGTGGTGGGTGTGGGCATGTGGTAAGACATTTGCAAACTTTAAACCTGATCGTGGTGCCTGCAATGATAGCTGGACACCTTCCTGCTGTTTTTGTGACCTTTATTTTTTTGTTTTTGCCCTGCTCTGTGCAACTGCTTGCCACTAATGCCACCAACATCTGGTAAGCTAGGGACCAATAATGTTTTTCAATTATATATTTGTTGCAGGATGTTGGAGAGAGTGGATCTTTGAGTTCCTACCCATCACCATTGCTATCAATGGATGAAATCATAACTGGAATTCACCATGTTCAAGGTGCCCACGTCCTGGTGGTGCTGTGGGAAACAACTGCTCCTTTATCTAGAGTGGTAAAAACTTCTGCTCTCAGTCATTACCCTCTTGTTTTTGAAGTGTTATTTGCTGTAGTTCTTGTTTGCTCGTTCCTTCACTGCAATGTTTGTTTATGTACTTATTATTGAATTTATCTCACATTGGTGCTCCCACAAGTCTGCCTTTGTACTGTATTTTTTAATAATTTTTACAAAAACATTTTAAAAATCCTCAATCAGTCAAGGCTTTTGTGATTTGATTAGCAGGTGATGCCAGTTATGTCCCATTACTGATTGGGAGTTGAGAACCAATCCCTTGTTCTTCCCCACAGGCAAAAAGTTCAGAACATCTGTTCTGATGGAATACTTTGAGGCTGTGGTCACACTTAAGGTTTAATCCAGCTTCAGTCCACTTTCAGAGTGAGAGAATACATCAGCAAAGTGACAAGCTGTTTTCTTTGTTTTAAATAACTCGGAAAATTCACCTTTGGAATAGATAATGTGGAAAGAAAATTACTGGTCACTTTGCTGATGTGTTCTCTCGCTCTGAAGGTGGACTGAAGCTGGATTAAACCTAGGTGTGACCACAGCATAATAAATGTTCTGTGCCTTCAGTTTTTTCCCCCAAGTAAAAGAAGCCTCAGAGGGGTTTGTGCACATCTCTTGCACACCATGTTCTTTTATACTGTGTCTGGGACGAGGACCCCTCAGAGAGATGCTTCTACACTTTCAGGATATTTCATTTTTCCGAGATCAGTCTTCCTTGCCTTTGCTCTAAAGAAAACATAAAAAAGTAACAATTGGAACAAGATACAGTGAGGTGCAGACTTGGTTACTGTAGGAGCACTGCATTCTCACTTCAGAACCGGTTTAGGAAGATTAACATTGCTTTTGATTTTTTAAAAAAATTATTTCTGCGACTGATTCTAGGGCTCTTTGAGCTTGGAGAGGGTGTAAATTCTTGGCTTGATGAGACAGGCTTCAGGCTTCGAAGCGCAGGCCGTCTCTCCACACGGCCGGCCGACGCTCTCCCTCTCAGAAGGAAACTGCTACTCGACCCGAGCGGCGTCGCCGGGCAGCGCCAAAGTAGCCGCAGCTCCCTAGGGCCCCCTAGCGGCGGCAAGGGCAAGCGGCTCCCAAAGGCAGCCAGCGTTGCCCGCCCCGCGGCAGGATCTCGCGCATTGCCTCGTCCGCTCGGCGGCCGCCGGGGAAGGCGAGGGAGATGCTCGAGATGCGTTTGATGATGTCATCGCAAGTCAGCGAGCGGTGAAATTTAACACCGAGCTGCGCGGCGGGGAGGATTCGCTTCGCCTCGGGTTGGCTGCCGCTCGCTTCGCTCCTCGGCCAGAGGCAGTCGCCGTTCGGCGCCGGATACCTATGCAGTTGCCACCGTGGGCTCTACAAAGGAGGAACCCGTGACTTAGTATCACTCTGCCTTAACAAGCCACGAGCTCCGCGAGGGCAACAGCCTGGGGATAGCCGCGGCGGCTCCTTCCTAGCTTTCAAGGAGAGCTCCTGGCCCGGGATCCCCCACCTCGTCCCAAAGGGAACCCACCGGCCCAGCCCCACGGCCAAGTGCGCCTCGACGAAGGGGTCCGGTCGCTCCTTTTTGCCTTCGAAGAGCTGCCCGCCGCCGCCGTCCTTTGCCCCGCTTGGCTATGTGGAGGGAAGCCCGCTAGCCCGGGGCAGAGAGAGCGAGAGCGAGTCGGCGCGCACGAGGACCTCCGTCGAGACGAGCGCGCCTCCGCGGACCCCCTGCGCTTGGGAGCCGGATTTCATGGACAGTACCTGAAGGCTCGGCTGGAGAGGTCGGCCAGGGTGGCGGGGGAGGGTCGCCTTCTGTTTTCGCTTAGCACTTCGCTGCTCGGACAGATGCAGACAAATGCATTTAGGAGCCCAGAGGACAAGGAGTGGAAGCGTCTCCCCCGTGGCCAAAACGTGAGTAGAAGCAGCGAGGAGCCCCGACGGGGGCGGGCAGCCGGGGAAGGGAACTTGGGCAAGGGAGAAGCAGGGGGCGGGCGGAGGCGGCCCGGGGACTCTGCACGCACAAGTCAGTGGCTGTGAGGGGGCGGCGGCGGCGGGGTGGGTGTCATTTCTTCGCTTCTCTTCCCGCTACAGACGAGCGGAACTTGGCTTGCCTGCGGGCGGGGCGGGGGGTCGTGGATCGGATCGAATCGAATTGCCGATCACGAGAATCGCATCTACGTGCAAATCCACCCAGCGCGCGTGTGCGTGGAGAGCGACCCTTTCTCGCGCGCACCACCCACATGCCTCGCAGCTTCTCTGGGCTGCTCCAGAGCTGAGTGTGTCCAAGGAGTCATATGGTGGAGTTGTAGGAGGAGGGGAGGGGTAGGAGGCGGCGGCGGCGGCGGCGGCTTGTTGGCGCGTTTCCCATCCTTGGATGGAAGATCCCGTGCGGATGCGGAGGGAGCCTTGGGTCTCCCTGGCAGCCTATCTGCAAAGGGAGGAGGAGGAAGGAGAGATTACTTGATTCCGTTTGCAATTTTCTTTTTGTTTGAGAAAAAAAAAATTAAGTGCCATCCTGCGGATGCATATTCTACTTATCGGTTTGGTGCAGAATTAGCACGTACGTGCGGGTTGTTGTGCCCAGTGCCTCAGAAGCCAGCATCCCCTGAGCTAACGCTGTTTTTAACCATGCTTTAATACTTCTCTCTTCTTTCCTGGTGTTCATGAAGGTCTCGGTTTCACAGGACAATGGCACCCACACTTTTCTTTTTTCCATAATAGAGCTTAAGTATTCTTGTTTCTACTAGTTATGGATTCCAGCTGCCAGCAAACTACTACTGGATTGGCAGTAGATCACCATCGTTTGAGCTGCCTGTAGTTGATTAGTTGATCCCTGTAACCACATGGTGAAACATTAGGGTGTCTGCCACCCATTTTTAAACGATCAAGCTGCTTCCACCCCATTATTCTGTCTGGGTGATTTCTTGTGAAATTCTAGTCCAAGGATGTAATAACAACTGGAGCACGGATTGCAGGATTGCCCTTAATAGCTTGTTGAAGGCCATCTAACAGATGAGGAAGTGTCTGCTGGATGTAGAACAACATATATGCATAGCAGGCTGAATTCATATCATCGTGACCCACTGAACTGCAGTAAAATGGTGGGAGAGACTGAGAATGGGGCTTGTAGAAAATAGTTTGCTCTGCTATCGGTGCACATTTCTACATGTATCCAGAAGTGGAAAGGGTAGGGAGATGGGTTTGGAAAACATCTCCAAACTAGTGCCTCCTCATCACCTTTCAGTCTCGTTATGGAGTCTTGGGAGGTCAGGTTGCCTAAATTTTAACTTCAAACTTTGCTTCCCTTAAGCTTATCTTGAGTAATAATCTTTCCCCTCCCCTGAAGGCAACAGAAGCAGAGGCATTTGTCCTTAACTTGTGATGGATAGACTACTTGGGTAGGTTGACTTTCAGGCATGAAAAATCAAGGCAGTCTTTCTGCGTGCGGCTCAGTTTGCCCTGGGCTTTGCTCAGTTTCTGCTTAGAAAATGAACAGGCTCTACCAAGCAGCCAATTCTTTAATTTAATGCAGAAAATCTCTTGGGGCAGCACTCTATAAACAAATCCCTTGGCGTGCAAGGTAGTCTTTCCACGAAAAAGCTGGAGAGCAGTTTGCTTTGTTGAGATTTGCAAGGCTGAGTCTTTTGTTTCATGCCTCACTGGTTTGAATTTATTTTCTGTTAAGCCAGATACATTTGCTGCTGAAGACCAAGTTTGTATTGCAGCAAACCTGTGTCAGGGTAGAATGTAGACACAGGTTTATACTATATAAATCAAGGAATTAAATCAATACATTATTGAACGTGAAAAGAGCTCTTATTTTCAATAGATCCCACTTTAGACTAAATGTGCTACTAGCTTTGGAGAAAGAAGGTCCATTTGTGTTTGAAAAGAACAGTTCACTGATGAGAGTTGGAACTGTGTGAGCAGCTCCAACCACTCCAACATTATTCTGGAGAATTCTTCTTTTTCAGCTAAGTAGATTACTACAGGCCACATGTGAACCAGTTTGGTCTAGTGGTTAGGGAGCCGGACTCTTATCTGGAAATACTGGGTTTAATTCTGCACTTCACCACAAAGCCAGCTGGCTGACGTTGGGCTAGTCACAGGTCTCTTTCTGAACTCCCACAACCCCACCTACCTCACAGGGTGTCTGTTGTGGGGAGAATAGGAGGTTTGTCGGCCACTTGGAATCCCTTTGAATGGGTGAGAAAAGCCAGCTTTTCTTCTTCCTCCAATTGTCATAGTTCTGGTGCTCACCAGATGTTTTGGACCGAAGCCCCAACAAGCATGGCCACAACACTTGGATAAATAGATCTTGTATTCCAGAAGATTGGAGGTTGCCATTTCATGAAAGCTAAATTATGCTCTTCCTTTCTTAAGTGCTTCCACCAGCCCTCCCACTGATACCACCAGAGAAGACACTTCTCCATGTGCCCAGCAGATGATGGTAGGATTTGTATGCCGTCCTATCATGGCATACTTGATGACAACAGAGTTCAGATAAACTCTCTTACATAATCAAATACAGGTGAGGGGAGTATAGGACTATATTTGTTCATCTTGTCTTCTGTGTGCTTGGCTTGAGCCACAGTCATTGTAAGCCAATGAAACTGAGAAAGAGCTCAACATGTAGACATTTTGCCACGAAAACAAAAGTTCTTCTCAAAATAGTAGCAACAGGGTACATTCATACTGGAAGAATTGCAACATAAAGACTAAATAAATAACTAAAAATTCTTCACACAGTGCAGAATTAAATTATGGAACTTGCTACCATGAGATGTGAGGCTGGCCATCACCTTGGATGGCTTAAAACAAGCGTTGGACAGATTTGTGGAAGATAGAGCTATCAATGGCTATAGGAGGTAGTATATCTCCAAAGGACAGTTGCTGGGAGGCAATGAGATAGAAAGTTGTTGTCCTAATGCCCCAGTTGTCAGCTTCTGTATGCCACTGGTTGGCTAGAATAAAACAGACTGCTGGACTAGATGAATCGCTGGGCCAATCCAGCATGACATTTCTTAAATTGTTATGCTCTTACTGCAGGATCCATAATTCTATAATTTAGGTTAAGAATACAAACGTTCAGTAAGTCTCACTGAATCACATTTGCGAAGAATTCAAAACAGAGGTTGCCCTGTAAACTTCTAGGTAACTCCTCCTAATTCGGCTAGTACCACAGGGAGAGAACTATATGTGTTCCATTTACACATTTTCCAGTGGAGCTTTTCAGATAGACAGGTGAGAAGAACCTGTCTGAGGCAGCCTGGATTCAGTCCAAGTTCATTGGGTCCATTTAACATCCAGCAATACTTTACAGCCATCCTGAACAACAGATGCTATGCATTAATTTCTCCACCCTCATCCATGATTAAGATAGATTAACCTTTGGAGCCAAACCTTTACAGGTTCTTGATTTTCTTTGGTCTCCTAAAATGGATAACTTTTCATACCATTTTTCAACTTTGTTTTATGATGTAGATATAGCTATATCGTCACACTGCTGCCTGTCTCCTTGGGAACTAATTGATTTACGGCCGCCTAGCTGAGCATGGTGAGAGGAATTAACACAGTTCTCTTAAGAGCCAGCAGTTCAAATAACAGCAAAAAGACTTGTCAGGAAACATGGAGATGCCAGAAATACAATATACGAGAACCAGAAGGTGAGACAAAAGGAGAGACAGGCACTTGCCAAATCTTTCGTCAGAATAACACACCACAAGTTATGTCCCAGGAATGGGGCATAAACAGAATCAATAACTGAAGCAAATGACTAAACATGAATAGTTGGGCCACAGAAAGGCTCAGAGAGAAAGAAAGAAGATGGTCAACAAAGTTGTCTCCAGCACTGAAGACTTACCTAAAGGCTGCTTAGGTAGGATGCTGGCTCAGCACTGCCCAGAGACACACCTACCTTCAGTCTACTACCTCTTTTCCAGTTGGCTTTTGTTAAGAGCTTGTGCCTTTCCTGCCAGATGTTTGTTTCTCCTGGCTGTTTTTGCTTCAAACCCATAGTCTTCGCTGCTCCTGAGGGTGAATAGGTATTGTTTATCAGCCTCCTGTCTGACTGCTGCAGGGGCTGTATCCACAGGATCTGAGTGTGGCTCAACAGCTGCAGATGGTGGGTTGATAGACTCTGGCTCGGGAACTGGAATTGCAGTGTTCATCTGGGCCACCTTCTTCAGGTCTGAGGAGGCCTGCAGATGCCAGGCCCTGGCATACATGTGGCTCTGAATCCTTTAATGTGTGTTTGTGGGTTATTTTTAAGACAGGTCTTGAAGCTTTTTTCCTATATGTGAGCATAATTTATTCCTAAAACGACTCCTGGTCTCCTGATCTATTTTTTAATCTGGCTTCTTGCTGTCACCAATGAGTCCAATGACAGTGCAGGCTGTCATCCCTTACTAACTTGTTAGAATTGTCTGAGAGTGTCAATAAGCATATGGACAAAGGTGATCCAGTTGATGGTGTCTGTCTAGACTTGCAGAAGGCTTTTGTTAAAGTCTCTCATTGAAGAGTCTTGAATAAACTCATCAGTCATGGACTGATAAATCCCATCTGTGATTGGTAACTGGCTAAAGGACAGCAAAAAGTGTAGTAATAAATGGGCAATTTTCAGGCTGCATCCAGATTTCACTTACTAATTCTGCAATTTTCTGTGTTCTGGTTTAGTGGGGAATCCACTCCAGTGGCACACTACTGAAACGGGTCCTCCAAAGTCTCCAAGGCCAGAAACTTTCATTCCTGGCTGTCAGAAATGTCAGAGGCTGGCTCCAAAGTTTGTGAGAGCTGGCAGCTGCCCCCGAATAACTCTCCAAATGCAGATGGCATTGTTTGGGATACATGGACTCATCCAACTGGTGGATCCCTCCAGTAGGAGCAGACCAGCTGGAGCAGTCCACTTCAACATAACAGAAAACTCAAACACTTGTGGAAAGTTCATTCTATTTGAAGCTCAGTTATTAACTTTCATTGCTTAGTCCCTAAGGAGGGAGTTTCCTGAAAGGCTGCAGGATTTTTCATACTGTGAAAAAGAGGGTTTAATCCTTGCTTTATTTATTGGTGCCTGCTAAACTGAGTCAGTGTGGGCAAAACAGTAGTGTTGGCACTTGCTCAGTTCCAAAATAAAAATCCTTGCCAGCTTTATGTTTTTGTAGGCTGATATCAGTGGCAGCCACCAGGGGTGAGCACAGCTTCTGGCTGCACTCACCCATGTTCGCTGCTACCGGCTGATAGCCATAGTATTCTTTTAATGAAGATCACAGATGTGTGTGAACCTCCAGAAACAGGAAGTCACTGCAGGTATTGACCATTCCCTCTAAAAGATGTGCATTACTCTTTGCAAAAGTAGAGGGTTTTCTTCTGGGCCTGAGGTTTCCAGTTAGGGTAGAGCAGTTACTGCCAGAATGACTGCAGCATTGCATCCCTGTAGCAGACAGTGAGAGATGTGCAACTGTGTCACAAGGGAACACTGTGAACTGGGTGTTGCTCAGCATCTGAATCTGAGTTGTCTCCATCTTGGGAGACAGATTCATCTTTCTTGTTTAGCTCCTGAGGTATGCCTTCCTCACTTTGGCTGGCAGGGAAGATTGCCTCTTCCTCCTTGGAGGAAGAGGCACTGACAACACAAGGCATGACACATGTAGGCTGTGCTGAGACATGGAGCCTTTCTGCACTTGGTGCCATAGTTTGCTTCCAGTGCACTCCCAGATGGGGCATCTGTACTAGAAGGGGCCATTTTCAACTCAGAAATGGCCCCTTCTGTACAGGAGCACAGTGGAAGCAAACTATGTGTAGAACATGATTTCGTCCTCCACATGTTGACTTACTTTTACCAGAGATGGCCAGTCCTGTCTCTGAAAGAACCCATTTGCACCTCTGTGGTCCTGGGCAGGTCTTCTGACAAGCCACACAAGTGCACGGCGCTTCACCATTGTCCCAGTGCTGGTGCACGCACACTGGTGCCACCATTGGGAGTCAAGATGGCAGTGCCTAGACCACAAATCTGCACTGCAAGTAAGTCTATGGACACATGGGGGAGGGATCACATGTACTAGCATTCACTAGTGCAAATGCTTAGTACATGCATGGGGAACGTTGACCTCTGCTGTTCACATACAGATGGCAAAGTGCAAATTTCCCCAAGGCTAAAAAGCCAGTAAAGTCTGCACCTTTGCTTGGTAATGGATGCCTGCACAGAAACAGTGGGAGAGGGAGACTGTTGGAGAAAACACTCTTGGAATGCTATGGCAGCATCTCCTCACTACTCTGCTGTTTGGTTGCCCTTTGCTGGCACAGTGATGGGGTTGTCAACCATATATTTGGCCATAAATCATTGTGTACCACTTGGCCTGCTCCAATATTGAAGCAATGTTTGGCTGGTGTGACAGGCCCCAGGAAGAGTATATCACTACAGTGATGGATCACGGCCACTTTCATCAGCTCATTTGATCCTGCGTCATATTTTGGTGTCAGGCAATTTGTACTACCGTCACTTGAAACTAACAATTAATGGGATCTGTTTGTTTTGGATTATTTCTCTTAGGATGTCTCTCACCACCTCTGCCACATGGCAGGAGGTAATCCCAGCAAAATTCTAGGATTTTACCTTTGGTGGTTTCCCCCCAGGATTATTTCTCTTGCAAAATACATGTATGTGGGAAGCACACACCCCCATCCCACCCTTTTTTGCATGCTTTCTACATATGGGCATTTTACAGGAGGAAGCTTCTCACAAAAAAACTGCAAACATAAGTAAGCAATTGCTAATATGGAAAACCTGGTGTTGTTGCTGAATTTTCTTTAATAGTGATACAGCAGGGTTTTGCTCAACTAACTTGGGACTGGGATTGCCATGAATATGGCAGGATTTTTTACTTTCATCTGGAGACACCTTTATCTGTTACCTTAAAGTGAATATTTTTACTTTAAGACTATTATTTATTTATTTATTTATTTATATTTATTTATTTATTTATTTATATTTATTTATTATGATGTTTTTCTTTTGTACACCGCCCTGGAACTATGGTGAAGGCTGATATTAAAAAATCATCTTAAATAAAGTGTAAGGAACTTCCATTAACTGTTTTGAAACACTGTACTCCTTAACATTCAAACAAAAGCTTTGCTCTCTCTCTCTCTCTAAAGGCTTACACCCAGAATTGTATAAAGATAATTTTTCACTAGTGCTTCTGATTGTGCATGATGCCAGCAAAGTGCCAAATTTGTTCAAACTGTGTATGGCACAGTGGAATCACATCCATACACAAGTAATCAAGTGATTTTTAAAAATCACTTGCACAACAGCACACAACTGACATCAATGTCATTTAGGATGTGCATAAAATATAAAATAAAATGGATGAAACCTGTCTGGGTCCATACACACAAAACATTGTTAGATGTTAAGATTGTTGTGCAAAAACTGGACTGTAACATGAATTACTACTGACATCTGAGGCTTCCCACAACATTAAGGGTTAGATATAAACAAAACATTATTATTAAATTATTCAGCACAGCTATGCGCTACAGTAAGCATCTAGTGTTAAGCCCAAAGAATGAAACACATTCATTTTAGTTTGGCATCATTTGCATATTGCTTCATGTGTATGTCAGATTGTTAAAGTATCACTCTTGAGCTATTCAGAACCTCAACATGGACTGTGCACTTTTAATATCTGAAATTTCTTTATCTCTTCAGCTGTTATTTAGGAGCCTTGTTCTGCTTTGCATCTTCCTCTCTTCTGGGAAAATACTTGAAAAGCAAAATGAATTGGCAGAGCAGTACTATGCATACTTAGAATTATGTTACATTGCACACAGTAGCACTTATTTCAAGTTGGCTTGCATAAGGTTAGAGACTTAAGTTCCTTTTACTAGCACTCTTTATCTTATTTTATATTTCCAAAAAAAAAAAAAAAGTCTTCCAGGCAACTCTGACTTCTGGGCTTCTATCAAAACACCACACATGGATCTGTTGCTGGTGACACATATTAGGGCCTTTTCCCACTAGGGCTTAGAACCCTTCTATGACTCCATTAGGAACCCGGTTAGTACTTGATTGGTACCAATTGGGAAGTTCCTGTCCTCACCTGGACCCCA
>MTQE01001134.1:48067833-48119978 GCA_014337955.1 Aspidoscelis marmoratus | reverse complement strand
GGGAAGCATTCCGAGGCGTCTTCGCCTTAGTGCGAAAACGCCTCTGGTCTATGCTCTGTCCTGTGCAGACAGAATGCGTGAGGCTGGAGCAGGGTCCCCTTCAAACTACACCAGCGTGTGGCATGCAAGCATGCAGAATCCTCCTTATGCTGTCCTAAGAAAGGGCCTAAGACACTTTTTTTTGTCCTTTTACAATGGCTGGAATGCACCCTCAATGCATTGTCTGTAAAGCTTCCCTTGAAAAAGGTCCAAAAGCTACTGTTTGTATAAAATGCTGCTGACCCTTTTTCCAGGGAAGAGTTATTGAGATTACAGTACACCACTCTTTCAGAAATCTGCCTAGGAAGTGTTACCTGGGTGAGCATTTGTGATCAACATTTGACTCCTATTTGTTCATTGTAGCTTTTTATTCCTACATTTATTTCAAGTGTACTTGTTTATATCATGATTCTTCTCCAGGCAGAAGAGATGTCATAGACTGCCTCATCAGTGCTCACACATATTTCTCATAGTTTAAGCAGGATATAACATATTCAAGTATTTGTTTCCCTGCCCCCTCCCTTTTCTTGGATGATGATGTCAAAAAATTTGCACATCTGGCCACCATACTTTTTTCTGCTTCAGTCTATGAGGAAACGGGGCTGATTAAAATGTTTGAATAAAAAACTTCATAGCAAGATTGTCAAATGGAAAACAAACCTTGTTCTTGGCAACTCTAGTGTTCTGCTAAAATCTAATAGTTTTAAGACCATTTTAAATGGTTAAATTATCATTTTATTCCAATTATTTATTCATATTTTTATTTCACCTATGCCCAAAGTATCAGGGTTCCCTATCCCCTGTGTCTCTGTGTGCCAATTTATGTTGATTCCTAAGTTACAGGGTGGTAGATTTTAGTCAAACATTAGCAGACCATTCTTCAGCTTTTGAGCAGATCAACAGTAGAACCAATTGTCATAATTCTTTGTGTGTTCCTCCTTGTTAAAGATCTTCTAGTACATCTTGATAGCTGTCTTTCAGAGATGCTTTGGATCTGGATGTCTTGTCACAGGTGAGCAGGTGGCCTACAAGCCCTGCGTCACTATCAAGTTGACTTATTCTACCATTCTGTAATTCTCTGGGTAAAAATATCCTGGCATTCCTTGTCTAGCCTGAATTGTAACATGGTGGCTGAAGGATCACATTTGTGGATGTCAAAGCTTCCTTGCCATTGTCAAAGTCTGTATCAGAAATAAATAGCGTCAAGGGATTATAGAATTTGATGACAGACTGAACTAGTAATAGACTAAAGTCTGTGATGATTGACAGGAAAAGTAAGGAACAGAATTATAGCATGCATGGATAAAGCTAATAGGAGCAAACATACAAAATAGATGCAGCTCCTCTATAAATATTTGCATGAAATGCACACAAATGGTTCTTCAACCTCCATGAATCAGATAAGTATGCTTGACATGTGGAGCATAAAGCAGATATCTAAGTGACCATTTCCTTACACTATTGGTTCCCACAATATGCAGAGAGTGGGATTTTGACATTTCCATGTTTAATTATATTTATTTGTTTACTAGAATGGCTTTCTATTTATTGAAGCATAAAAGGCAAAAGTGAGGATGTTTATGGCTACTTTTTAAAGTATAAGTATTAAGCAGTTAAGTATATAAACAGATGTGGATTAACCACATTAACCTAAAGATGCCATTGGAGATGCATCTTATATATGATCATATTTTATATGATTCATTATGCCTGGTACGTCTTATTTTTACAGGGCTATGCTTTCAGGGTTTATCTAGAATAATTTTTAACTTAAATTCAGGAGAACGGTTTGCAGATAAGTGTGTCTAGAAAGGTAAAAGCACATGGGGATGGGTGAGAGTTAGCAGCCATTTACTGATAAAGTTATCAAGCATGCATCATTTATATGTAAAAAAGAGGTCTGGGACATGGATCTGAATAAGCAAGTATGTTCTTGGGTGGAAAACGCATGAGATGCTGTAGTAGATATCAACTTCTTAATCCTAGGGCCCAAGGAATTTCCCACATTAATTTTTATTTATTTTTGATGCTACAGTATACTAAAACTTCAGGGTTCATTATCACCCCTTTATTCCCAATTGACATATAATCATCCATTTTTCACAACTAGTGACTTCCTCCATTTTTCCAGGATCTTATCCAGTTGTTTTAGTGTCTTCCCAATTCGGCCGTTCCTTGAAAAGGGGGGAATTTCCCCTTTATCTCTGTACCCTGCATTTGCATTAATATCTTTCTTATTGTTTTCTGGATCAACTCAGAAAATGTAACTTCATGGGAACGAGAAATGCAGCAAAATCTGCCCCTTCTCTGCCAGTCCCTGGACCAATGCACTGGACATTATGGATTATATTACAACAAACAGAAAATATATAATACAAAGTAATACATCAAAACATTGTAATAAACAGAAAATAATACACTGCAAATTAACACAAAGAGAGAAAAGAAAGAAAATTAATGTAACTGAGGCCAGGTGGAGGCCCCGGAGAGCAGCTGACAAAAGGGTCTGAGTCCTGCAAAAATAAAAAATTAAAAAAATTATCTCCTGCAAGATATTCATTGCTCAGCCAATGGCAAAGTTCTCCTTCTGTCAATAAGAAAATGGAAGGAGGCTTTCATTTCAGCTTATTTCCTCTCTTTTACCTCCTGTGTATGACTTTAAGCATTAGAAGATTATTAAAAGGCAACATCACATTTCTATCATCCATCTGAGCAGCACTGTAAAGTATAATAAGTAGTTTTCCTGCTGTGTGCTGCGGCATGTACTGCAGCGCTGTTGTGCCAGGAATGGGATGGGGCACTACAGAAATGTGCTGGCAGCTGCCTGCACTGCCACAGGCTCACCCTAGTCTTGCTTTTGAGGGGAGACTTAGTTGCCCACTCTGAAACTGCAGACAGAGGTTCTGGAACCTGACAAAATGGCACTGGGCTCTGCATGCTGAGATGAGTGTGCCAGCCTTTGCTCCCAGTTTGCATTGCAGTAGATGGAGCAGGACACAGCTTGGGAGCATGACCTATTGGCACACTTCCTGGTGCAGCTTTCATGCCAGGGGACACTACTCAATGTAGCCCACACCATTCCTGGGAGGCCTACCTTCTGGGAAGTGTGCTGCCATACAGAGCCAACATTCTCCAGACATAGCTGTGGGTCAACTGACAGATGTTCAGTGAAGTATCTCAAACTTATGGATGCAACATTTTAATAAGTCTCTGTCTTCTTTTACATGTTTAATTTATTATTATTTCCTTGTTTTTCAGGAAAACTCTCTTCTTCTTCCTTGCAACATGTATAACTGTGGGTGCTCTACAGATACAAAAAGAAGGTGAGAAATCTTCTATTTCTTCTTCTGCTTCTTCTGTTTGCTACAAGACCTAGAAATGATTTTGTCGTCAAAGGGACTGAAAGAGATAAACATGGCTTTGATTTTGGTAACAATATCCTGCATTTCAGTTTTTGAAAGCTACTAGTGAGTGCAAAAGTTTTTTAAAAAAACAGTTTAGGAAAGTTGACCTTTTCAAAATTAGTCAGATTTCTCCCTGCACAAAAGATGTCTTGTACATTGTACATTGTTAGGGCTTTGACTGTGACTTCATTGCATGTGGGTGTTTTTGAGGGAATGGCACACTGAAGCTGAATTACCTTTGCAGTTGTTTAGGCTCTCCAAAATAAACCAGAAGGCGTAAGAAATACATTTAGAAGTAGTCATACTGTATGTAGGTTCTCAGAAGAAACCTGGAATATGGCACAACAGATAAAAAAGTGCTACAAATAATATTTAGAAGTGTAAGGAAATACAATGGGTTTTTATTTACTCCTTCCCTCATTTTCAGAAGGAGATGGTGAACTTTATGTCTTCATAGAAAGAAAGGACAGATGGTTCTGTTAGGCTTTATGTTGAACTTGTTTTTTGGGTTTTTTTTAAACCTTTGATGCTTTTTAAACTACAGTGAAATCTCAGTAAATAGATTTGAGTGAACAGAGGCCTGTTTGGACTAGGGCCTCTGGCTCACAATTAGGACAGCCCTGGGACAGCATTCACTCTCTGGGCTGGGTGGTTCCATCCGTAACCATCCTCTCCCATCCCAGGGCAGTCTTATTACAGCCAGAGTGTGGAGCACGAAATCGTGCTCCACACCCAGCCCAAGCCATCCTTGGCCGTCCCAGAGCTGTCCGGCAGGGAGAGCGTTCGGCCAAAGTGTGATGGGGGATCCGTCCCTGTGTGTCCCAGCCTAAGTACACTACAGCCGGACAGCTGTAATGCAAAAAGGCCTGAGGCTCATTCAGTGGCAAGTGAAGCTCCATCTTTATTGTGACCAATATGGCACTGATGACCAAGGCTGTATTCAGACTTAAAAAAAGGGATGCCTCAGAGACACCTCAGAGAGACAGTGTGTGGCCCTTATGTTCCCAAACCTTCTCTAATACACCTTTTCTAGCACAGAATGTTCAAGGGATGGGGGAGGGGCAAATTGCTGTGTGGACAATTCCATCAAGCCTTTTCTGAAGTGCCTCAGATATGCTTTTTTTCTTAGTATTCTATGTTAAGAGAGTTTTTAATATATATGTGATCAATCAACAAAGCTCTGAAGCGATACTGGCTTCATGAGCTGTCGGTGTAGGTGTCCAGAAGCATACATTTTAGTTTTCTGATAGGCAGCTTATTATGATAGCCAAAAAAAATAACCATTTCCTATCTTCAGGGTGAGATTTACAGACGGAAAGACAAAGCATAACAATTCGTGAGAAACTAGCCTTTAATTATGCAACATATACATAATTATTGATATTTAAAGGCCTTTCCACACTTACCCTTGCAAGGAATCTTTTGGTCTCCCTTTCCCATGTACAAGGGAGCCCTTATGCCCTTCTAGACCACTCACTCCATCTGAACAGGATGGAGTGTATACCGGGCTAGGTGGCTCAAAATAACTGCCCTGTCCAATGTAGTGGCAGACCATTATTAAAAGTTCTACCACAGTCTATTTGTAAGTAAACTGGTGCAGGGAGGCGTGTAATATGTCTCGTGCCTCTGTGGGTTGGTTTAGCACAAGGGCTTATTTTGGCAGCACTAAACTGAACTGCTGAAATGGATCCCCTCATGCACACCTCATAGCAGAACAGTCTCTCCCAGAACAGCCATTCCAGATGTGGACAGCCTTATTCCAGAATACCTGGACTGCTCCAGTTGGGAACCATTCAGGTAGAAAAAAACAACCTGGAGTGGTCCTAGTCAAAATGTTAAAATTTATCCACTGGCTGAGGCAGCAGTGGTGCAGAGAAGAAGGCATTTGGAAAGATATGCCAGAACTCTTCTAGGAGGTTAGGAAAATGTACAGCCTACCATTGAGAGCTGAAGCAGTGTTGACCAACTTTTTTCTTAGAGCGATACTAAGCTGCTGTGACTGGAAGAACATAGAAAAAGAACACCTGTTTGCTTCTTTCTCTGCCACTCTCCAGCCTCCCCACTAACCAGCCTCCATTGTGGGTGGTCATTTGACTTAGTCTGGCTTGTTGGTCTTTTTTCCGTGAATGGCTTGTCTTTCCTTTTGAACAGGCCTCGCACAAAGGGAAGGGAAACACAGTCTTGCCCAACTCTTCCAAAGCTGAGGCTACCAGCAGGTAGAGAAAGAAGCTAACCATAGCCTCCATATTGCTCTGGAATAAAAAAGATTGGGCAAGCAGCTGAGCCTGTGAGTTAGACAGAACAAATGACTCATGAAAGGAAAGCAAGCAAGTCTAATGCTCATTTTATATATTACTCTTTAGATGCAGGCAGTTAGATTTAATTACAAATTAATCAACAGACCTTCTAAAGTGGTTAGGCTTGTGGTAGTGGGAAATAATCTGAAGCTCAAGATCTGTTTGAAAACATTAAGATTAGCTTCATTGTTCTTTGGATTCTTTCCAGCTTATTCTGCTTGTCTTGAATTTATTCTATACTCATAAATTGCTGAAGCTTGCCCAAGTTCCGTAGCTGGAAAAGTCCAAAAACATGTGTTGCTGAGTTACCCTTTAGTAACTGTGTCACTCATTAACAGAAAGCTCAAAATACAAGTGAGTTTGATGGCTATTCTAGTTTTTTTTATGGTGTACCTTTAAAAAAGCAACAGAAGAAAAAAGGATAAAGTACTATACATAAACAGCTGAATTTAAGCTATTAAAAATACCAAATGATAAGGAAATCCATTTATGTACATTTATGGCACCATCTAGGTGAGGGGAATATAGTGAGGCAACCAGTCCTGTTATCCTGCCTAAAACCCATGAAAAACTTGCTAGAAAACCTAATGCTGCTTGCGGGTTTTCTTCTTACCCTGTGGACAGATATACCATCATGGTTGCATCCATCATGCATGCATGGAAGCTGAAACAGATATGCACATATATGTGACAGTGCTGATTTGTGCATCCAAAGTATAATGGCAGGGGATCAGTTTCCCATGTTATCCCTTGCTAGTGACATCCTTCTGGAGGCATCTTAAAATACATTATTTTAGATTATTCAAACCAAGTGATATCAGAGGCCTTTTCGCACACTCCATTTTAGAACGCGCGGAAGACAGCTCCGGGCGCGGCATTCGCATTGCTGTGGCCGGCTTTGCGTCCCGGCATGTCCGGAGCTGTCTTCCGCGCGTTCCAGATGCAGAGCACTTTAAAGTGCTCTGCATCCGTTCCGGCGCGTACGAGGCATCCCGGCGCGTTTGGGGAGAGAAGCTAGGAGCTTCAATCTCCGAAGGCGTCCTGCCCCATAGGGACCTTGCCCCGGGCCCCGCGATGGGGGCCCAGGGGCCCGGGCATCTTTGTGCCAGCTGCACGGGGCCCGATCAAGCCCCGTACAGCTGGCACGGAGCGGCGAAGTGGCTTGACAGCGCTGCCCGCCCCTTGGGTGCTCTCACCCAATGGGAGGCAGCGTTGACAGCCGTATCCCCGCCCCTGGCTGGCCTTTGCCGGCTAAGACACTTCCCAAACACTTTTACCATTCACACACAGGCGCGCCGGAACGCGTTTACATGCGTTCCGGCGCTTCTGTGTGTGAATGCTCAAAGCGTCCAGAAGTGTCTTAAGCTTCCCGCTCTACACACGTTCCAAATGGAACGCGTGTAGTGCGAAAATGCCTCTGGTCTTTTAAATTTAGGCTATGATCACATACAGTAAAAAAAAGTACCTCTGAGGCAACAGAAGTGGCTTTGAGATGGTTTGTAGGTGGAATTGTTCACACACTCCCATCTGCCTCCCCTCCCCGATGGACATTCTATGCTAGAAAAGGTAGATAAAGATGGAATGAGAATATGAGGGTCACACCACTTCTGAGATGCTTTTCGGTTACACGTGAATACAGCCTTAGAGAATAAATGAAATCAAGTGTCAGTCTTTGTGTAGAAAAGAAGAAAAAGAACAAATCATGTGTGAATGTAGGGAAAAAGTAGCCCCCTAGACAGGAAAACATCAAGAAAATTATTTTTTCTCAAAGATCCATCTATTTTATTTAGAAGTGACATTTGGTGATGTATGTAGCACCTGACTTGCATAAGAAGATGGTAGTTGCTAGCGGTTGTCAGATTTTTGCTTGTGTGTTCATTGGCTCTCCAAGCACAGAAACACTCTGCTTTGTGTCTGTGTGGGACTGGCTCACAATGTTTACTTATGTCATGTTTCCATGGAGACCTGCACTGCCACCCTCAAGTGGGGCTAGAGGATGCCTTGACTGCAGAGCAGTTTGTTGCTGTTGGGACAGGGCCCTTACCCTTGCTGCCTTGCCAATTCGGCAAAGCCCTCTATTGCTGTGTATTATAAGTTCATTGTTGAGCGACTTTATGGCAACAGGACACTCTTTTTAAGAGTGCTAGACAAAACTGAGTGAGGAAAGTGCTAAAAACATAGGTGATCTTGAGTTGTGGAAGACTGTTTTGATCTGGGCCTGGGGAAAGTTGCTGTCTGCAGTCTTAATAAGTATATTACTAGCAATAAGGATGCTACAGGATTCTATTGGTACCTAAATTAGAATCAAATAAAACACAATTTGTGGTTGTGAACTTATTGATGGATTATATTATTTGATGTGTAGCTGAAATTTTTTAAAAAGTATGCTTAAAATTAAGAAGATGGTAACGCTGTTGGCGGTGTTACTAAATGGAATTGAGGCCTATTGGTGAACTGAATAGGGATGCCATTTTGGGTGCCTTCACCAAGTCTACCATCCATCCTTTGTGGATGAAGTATACTAAGAAGTGTTGTATTCCAAGTGGGCAGCTGTCTGCAAGCTCACACACACGAGTGCTCACCGGACTAGTGGTAGCAGCAGCCAGGTCACATTCCAGGGTTCAAGAGTCAAAGCATAGTCAGGAATGCAGAGTTCAGTTTGCCAGAGGGTCTTCATAGGCATCAAACAGTCAGAGAGTCAGGAAAACAGAGAATACACAGAAACCGGGGTTACAAGGATAAAGAGCTGTTGTCTGCAACAGCACTTGCAGGGACTGAGTGTTTTATTAAGTAGGAGAGGTACATCCTCTTCATTGCAGGTGCTTGGTCTGTAATCATGCTGAGCATCTCAGGTGCTGTTGCCTGAGAGCACTCTGGACTGGGCATTGACCAGCATTTGAATCTGAGCTGACTCCATCTTGGGAGACAGACTCATTGTTCCTGTTTAGCCCATGAGGCATGCCTTCCTCTCTTTGGCTACCTGGGAAGACTGCCTTGTCTTGGCTGGGGAAGGTGACTGCCTCTTTGTCCTTGGAGGAAGAGGCACAGACAAAACAAGGTACGACAGGAAGAAGAACAAACCTGAAAAAAAAACCGAAATAAATGCCTACCCACACTGCCCATACTAAGGATCGACTAGCTCTCTAGTAGGAAGGATCCACATTCCTCCTTAGATGACTAATAGATGTATCATGGTAAGTTCCAAATTGTTTTTACTGCTAAGTTGTCATGAAGAGGAATGCACCCATGGGATGCACCCAAAAAATACTCATATGGATAGGATCAGGGAGCGTCATCCAATGCAACCTGACAATCAGAGCCTGCATTCGTGGCACCACCATGTGGAAGGAAGGCCAGCAGCACCTTTCTATCCTGTAAGGATGTATTCACCACACCCTGGGCCTACTCAGTTTTACTGTCATGACTTGCTCTAATGAACCAAGATGAACAAGGCTTAAGAGAACAAATGGAGGAAAGACAGCTGCAAGCACTTTGCTCACCTCCTCAATTACTGAAAGCAATCTCATAAAACTGGACTAGATGGCTTCCTGCCCGCTTCTACAGGTACTTTATCAAAATAGCATTCAAGTCAGTGTGAAGGTGAGCTATTTTGCTCCAGTACATGCTTTTTAGAGGCAAATGATGTCATCTCCTTCATCACTCAAAAAAGCTCTGCCAGATACCTACCCAAGGATGAAAGGAAAACTACACAATAAGCCTTTTTTTTGCAGCCTTCACATGTGTTTGATCATCTTCATGATTAGAAGTATCTTACGGGTGATCTAATTGTCTCCTAAGGAGCAATCTGGGCTTCACAGCACTGGAGAAGACATTCAGGAATAATAGTGTCAATGGCTTGACATGTCTCAGTGTTCCATATCTCTGTGAGGTTCTCAACATGATCACCATCTCTGGTTTCTGGAAAATCTCTCAGAGCATTCACTAGTCAATCAAATTTCATAAGTATTTGGGATGGGGTGGGGTGGGCCATCTTAGTAGAAGCCTCACTTTTGCGTTGAGGGAGTGCTGAACTTACCCCTCCCGAAATATTCAAGCCAGCCCCCTCATATCATGAAGCGAAAAACCAAATCAAGATTAGGGATGTGCACGAATATTCAAAAATCCGAATATTCACTTCAGATCTGACAAATGTTGACATTCAAACTCAAATTTGATTTTTGAAAATCTGAATTTGACATTTGAGCTCGAATATGGATTTTAAAAAATCCGATACAGATTTTTGAATAATTCGAATGTGCAGATTCATATCTATCACATATGAATCTGGGCAAAAATTATCATATTTATTGCGCATTATCATATTTAATGTGGGGTGAAAGTGAGTTGTATATGGATTAAATACACGATAAATATGTATCTGCGCAGATTCGTATTTCAGATGCTAATCTTATCAACATTCGTATATTTGGATTTGAATCGAATATACAAATGTGTGGATCTGGATAATCTGGATCCGAATAGGATTTTTGAAAATCTGGATTTTCGAAATTTGATTTGAATTGGATTTTCGGATATTCAGTACAGTTCAGATTTGAATGTAAAAAATACATTCATGCACATCCCTAATCAAGATTATGACATGCCCCATGTATTGGTCCCATAACCAGTTAGAGCAGTCCTATGGCTATCATTTTGACCATGAAAAAGGTAGATCTCTCAGTATGAATACTGAAATCCCCTAAAACCACTATCCTGAGGTTATCTGGTACACCAGAGTAAAGATCACCTCCATCAGCTTGGTCAGAGAGATTGCTTGGCAGCATGACATACAGTACACCAATCTTTCTCATTGACTCAGCATTAAGTAGAGTCCCTCATAGCCTATCTCAGTCTGTAGATGTTTCCTGATGAGTTAAATGATCTCTCTATAAGCAAAAATAACTCCTGACCCCTCAGGCTGCACTGAAGCCAGTAGGGATAGTTGGGTAGATCTCCATCATTATCTCTGCCTCCGCCCCCCCTTCCTGGTCTCAGTAATACATGCCAGATTGGCTCCTCCATCCACAATCAAGGCATGGATAAGAGATGTTTTATTACAGACACACCTCACATTCAATAGCAGAGTCATCAGGCAAGAAGTTTCTAAAGCCTTATTCGTTATTTGTTCTGGTCTTATAATAAAGCTCTTCTGTGCTGCAGTTTTGGGACTCAGGCACTCCATAATTTTTACTCAAAGATTCTGCAATCAGTGCTGGAAGCAGAAGTTTCTTTAGATTGCACAGTGTTTGTTCAATATTCACATTTCATCAAGTACCGTTTGTGCAAACTGTGCACTTTTCTGGTTCACTTACCTAAAAGCATCCTTCTTTTGGTTTATCAGATTAGTAAGTATCCAATTGTGAAGGGAGCTTTTCAGCATCCATTTTGAGGTCTGAACGGGGTCTTTGTCTCTCAGCTAAGCTTTCTAACTTTGCTTTGACCCTGGAATAGGTATGGAGCTCTCCATCTGTATCATGACTAAGTCAGCACATTTACTACATAAATGAATTGTTCCCTGAGTGTACATATAGAGAAACTGGTGTATGTATAATTCCATATGTATAATTCTGCAGTATTTCTTCCTGTGCCTCTAACCATGTTGGCTGGCTTCCATGTGTAAACTTGGCATTACTGGACAGCCTCTAAACACGGTTACAACCAGTGCAAGGTGTGTAACTAATTTTCAAGGTGCACTGTGTGGTCACATTTATAATCATTGCCAATTTTTGAAAACTGCCCAGAGAAATCTTGCATATTTATGCACACATGTGTATTTTTGTTAGAAAATGATCCAAGATGTTCTTAGCATTTGCTAGTAATGTTTTCAGTAACCATTGAAAGGCAAGTTGGGAAACGAAGCCTCTGTCTTGGCAATGTTTGTGGAAATCCTTGTGTTTTAAGGACTATCTTCATTTGACTTGGATTTTGCCTCACATGGGCAGGATCTGTCTCCATACATCTGGAAAAATAACAGTTTTTAACAATATAGAGTAACAATGTAGAGTAAAGGTCCTCTACAACAGCATGGGGAGAGCACCTTCTTCTGTGCTGGCATCACACACACATTTGGGTAGTTCAGCTTTGTAAAATACCTAGAAGTACATGCTTGCTGGTCCCACATATGCACAATGGCCATTTTCACCTTACATTTGGATATGCATAGGTGTGGCAATACGGTATTTTCTTCAGTAAGGATTGTGCTGCCAAGCTTCTAGTTTTTTTGTGCATTAAGCACTGGGTTTTCCTGGAATAGGAAAAAAATGCCATTTTAACCTTATATGTCAGGGCTGTGTTAGAGTTGGCACAGATACAAATGGCAATCCAAACATAACTATGCCATAATCATCCTAGTTTAACCCCTGTCTGGATGCAGCTGTAGAATGTGCAGTGAGGATATAGTGTCTACACAGCATTGTGCTCTTGTTGCAAATGCAGTGGGGGACAGAGCTGCTGTGGGTCTTCAGTGGCAGCTCTCTGAAGAGGTCCAAGAACTCAGATTGGTTTGAATTGTACTGAGTGGGTTGACCAGTTCAAATGCGCACTCCCTGATTTGATTCAGTTTGAACTGGCCCCATTTGAAAGGGTGGTTGTGGTTTGGTTCTGTTAGAATTAAGTCAAACCAACCAATTTGGTATATCTCTGTAGAGGTTTTTTTTTCTAGGAAGCTATGTAAGAGACAAAGTAGTAATTATAGGATCCTAGAGCAGAGGCTCGAACTGGTAGCCTCCATTCCGGTTGTACCTATCGTCAATTTAACATGTTATTGATGTAGAAGTTATATTCACTGGAAATCTGTCTCCCAATACTATCTTCTCCTGAAGCATCTGAAAGGAGCTTCTTACACCATCTCTTTTGCTAGGTGGTAATATAATTTGACTTTCTTTTTCTTTTGCATGTTTTGAGCTTAGTGGTATTTTATCTTCGGGAAGTAAATGCAACTTTAGTTGACTTGAAGAATTCTATGGCCTTAGTTCTTCCGTTTCAAATGTTTCTAGTAGTTAGATGTATTTACACTGCGTCTTTGCTTGCCTTATTGCCTGACTACATTCTGCTTCTGTTGGTGACTGCTTTTAGTGAATATTTCCTGCAAATTGAACTTGGATTAGTTTTGCATTTCTATTCCAACCATGTATAAAATCATTAATCAGGGTTAAAAAAAAATCATAAGATTCAACCACCGTTCTGCCCAGTGGTCCAAATACATCAAAATGAATAGACTAAAGAACTTGGTTTGAGCTTTTCTTACTTTTTAGTATGAAAATAGATATTTGTTCCTTCTGTGATTATGCAGCAGTGACATCTAGTGCCTCTTTTATTAAGTGGTTGCATATTAAAGTTTTGTTCTGCTGTCTTCTCTCTATATGGTGACATTTGTGTGTCTTGGACTTGCATGAGCCTTGCTAAGCAATGTTTATTTTCACAAGAGCTAGCTAAATTTGCCTGTATGAAAACACAAGCCAGTTTAAAGAGTCAACTGTCCTTTTGATAAGCATTCTTAATGATGTCATCATTCTGATTGCAAATTCCAAGTATTTTGCAACCTCTTTCACCAGCATGTTGACAGAGATTGTGTAGCAGTTGAAAGAAAGTACAAGTAAGCCTTAGTCAACATTATTTTCATTAGTTTGAAATAATAATTTTTATTATTGGAGATCAGGATTGTTTAAAAAGTTCCCTGTGGCACCAATATCAATGCAAGACTAATTTTGCTTTTTTAAAAATTGCAGTATTATGGTTTCTTGAGTATATGTTTTCATTGTGAAAATTGTTTTTCCAGAGTTGTTATTGTTTCAATTCTTAAGGTGTCTCCAGTCACAGGCTGAAACCTCTGATTTTCCTGGGACTATATTGTGAATGCCAGTATAACTGTGACATTCTAAATGTAGTCCCAGGACACTGAGACAGTATCCCATAATATCGGTACTATGGGAAATCTGACAATGATGCTAGGTTTCCTGTAACAGTGATTGCTTACCTCTGTCTACCAGCTCTGTTTCTTATTGCAAATACCATAAGCCAGCCAAATCCATGAAAAAAAAAACCAAAAGGAAGTAGGGCGGCATTTGGTTGACTTTTGGATATTTACAAGAGAAATTGCAAAAAAAGGAGATTGTAGACACAAAGCCAATAATTGCCTCCTGCATATGATGGGGGTGGCTGGAAGCAATTGTAGGATCTTCTTTAGATTTCACACTTGCCTCTTGCATCTGGAGGCACCCTTTGTGTTCCTATAGTGCTGAGAGGGAAGGCGATACCACTGGAGCTCCACATCTAATGAAAGAATTTAAATATAATTCTTAAGAACTGCCAGAATTTATAGGCATGTAATAACTAAGGCTCTCATACAATTTCAGGAACTTGTCAACCTAGGGGTTATTGACTTTCTTGTCCCCAGGAGAGTTTAATCCAGCAGGTTCAGATTGGAAGTGAAAATTATAAATATGTGCTGGAACTGGGTAACTGTTTCTTTCCTTTGATGAGAGTTGGGGTGAATCTTTAAAGATATGTGGGCCAAAGTTAGAATAATGATCCTTTCTGTAAACTATTTTGTTACAGTAATTTCTCCTAAAAATTTTTTTCTTAGTTTGGTTATATGGACACAAGTTGTCCCTGTTGGTAGAAGAGAACTAGGTGAAAAGTGTTAAGTGGGAACATTTTCCACTTTTGAGCCCATGATTTACTTGAAATATTCTATTGTACTGTGCTTTTATTCTAGTTGTGGACTTTTTCAATCATATTTTCCTCTTGGTTCGCGACAGAATAACATACCATATTTTCCGGCGTATAAGATGACTGGGTGTATAAGACAACCCCCAACTTTCCAGTTAAAATATAGAGTTTGGGATATACTCGCCGTATAAGAAGACAACACTGGCGTATAAGACGACCCCCCAACTTTTGAGAAGATTTTCCTGGGTTAAAAAGTAGTCTTATACGCCAGAAAATACAGTATTTTACTTCTCTTATATGTATTCTTCATAACTTTGTACTGTTAGTTCATTTTTATAAATTTATTCTTAATGTATTTAGAAATGAATTTTGTATTTACAGCGGATTGTTTTTTACTTGCAACAAAGTTAGATACTTTGTTGCCCTTCTAGCATGTGACTGTGTTCAGAAGTGACTTGAAAAATAGATTTTTTACTGAGGGAGGAGGGATTTACAGTCCTCATCAGGATTGTATTTCAAAGCATGCATCAAAAATTCATTTTGCAGTGATATTGAAACTCCTTTCCACTTACTCCAAAAACTTCTACCAGTAGGGTGAAAAAGGTCTAAGCCTGCATCTAAAAGGAGATGCAGACAATCAGTGTACTGCAAAGCTGTAGCAGAGCAGGGAAGAGGTAGGAAAGGAATGGATGTAGGATCACTTTTTATGCTACTTTTCTGCAAACTACTTTCAACCAAAAATACTTGAGAAGGAGCTCCAGGGGAGTGGCACAGGTAGTGTTACATTCTCCCTGTTCTGCTGCATAAGGCAGAGATAGGGGGAAGAAATGTGTTGCTGATGCTGCCACTTTCCTCAAAGGTAAAGCTACAGAGTGGACTTGGCGTGCACTATCTTCCTCTGTGGGTCTGAGAGGGAGTTCCAGTCTGCTGTGCTGCACTTTAAGAGAGGGGTGGGGGTTGGGCTTTTTAAGACAGGATGTACTTTCCTTTCTCTTGTATCTTTTGGAAGCAATGGGTGAGAAGGCAAGTATGAGATAGACCATTTACTGTGCATAGATAGACTAAAAGGCCAGCAAAATCCTAGCCATGAGGGAAGGTCACTAACTGTGTAGTTCAAACTTGAAATTCAGAGACATGAAACCTAAAGATGCGATGCTTGCTAAAATAATTAACTTGTTATCCTTGTATGGAGTTCAAGGTAATGTCAAGGAAGAAGAGAAAGAAGTTGGCTTTTCTACCCCACATTTCTCACCCATTTAAGGGGACTCAAAGCGGCTGACAAAGCTTTCTATTCTTCTCCCCTCAACAGACACCCTGTGAGGTAGATGGGGCTGTGAGATCTAAGAAGAGAGCTGTGACTAGCCCAAGGTCACCAGCTGGCTTCATGGAGGAGTGCAGAATCAAACGTGGTGATTCTCAGATGGGAGCCCAAAACCCTAACCACAAGACCAAAGATGTGCTAATGCACAACACCATCATACACAGAGCCTTATGTCAGGCATATGTTACTGTTATTATTAGAAAAAACCAGGAAGCCTCAGGTGCTTGTGACAGTCACCTGCATATTTAAGAATGCCAGTTTTGCAAGTTGCTGGTGCCCTCAGCTTCTTCCCATTTTGTTTACTTAATAATGAATGTGAAGAAGGCTATCATAACTCAATCTTCCCTTTTCTTTTTCTTTTTCAGGCATAGATATTCTACATCATTTAGGCCTGAGAAAGCAGACTATGCATCGTCCATCAACAGAGACTCCAGTACCCTTGTCACATTCTTCATTACCTCAAGGGGTTTATTTAAGCGCCTCAGGAGTTGTTTTGTCTACAGAAGCAGCCATTGAGGCTCCCCTCCCTCAACTGATCTCAGCAGGCTTAGGCTCCCAATTCACCATACTGATTAGCTTACGTTCTCACAGAGCAAACAATGCCTTTCTTTTCAGTATTAAAAATAAAAATAGACTTCAGTTTGGTATACAGTTGCTGCCAAGGAAGATAATGGTGCACACTGGAGGGAAGCAGTCTGTATATTTTGATTACAGTGTTCATGATGAACAGTGGCACTCATTTGCTATTGATGTGACAGAAAAAAAAGTGTCACTGTATATTCGGTGTGGAAGAAAACACTTCAGCAAGGAGACTTTTTCTAAAGTACAGCAGTTTGATTCAGATAGTTTGTTTACCTTGGGAAGAATAAACTCTCATTCAGTCAACTTTGAAGGGGTAATATGTCAGTTGGATATTATCCCATCTGCACAAGCTTTGGCAAATTATTGTAAATATATAAAACAACAGTGTCGTGAAGCTGATATATATCGATCTCATTCTGAATCTCCTGACTTGTCTCTTGGGATGCTATCAAGCAAGCATTTGGATGAAGAAATCCAGCCACATTATATGCTATTAAATACTAAAAAAGGAGCCTCAGATCGTCACGTCAAGAATTCTTCATTTGTCCGAGAACATCCAGAGCATCTAGAGATATCTTCTTCCTTGTCTCCTGAGCAAAAACACCAGAGAATTTTGAAGAAGTCATACATTTATCAGGAAAACATCAACAAAAAGCAAACTGGCCTTCAGACTCTCAGAGAACCTTCTGTTAATGTGACGGATAATTCCACACAAGATACAAGCAGGAACAATTTGCTCTTTTCCATAAAGCAGACCAAACCTGTAAACATGATGACTAATGCATCAAAGCAGTATTCATCTCAACGTACAGAGATACAGCAGATTTTAAACATAACCTTATATGGGGCTTCTGATTCTGTTAATGTAGAAAAACAGCTTAGTCCATGGGATAAAGATACATTTCAGACTGATGAGACTTTCAATACAGAAAGAAATTATGAACTTTATACTGATGGTTATGATTATGACTATGACTATGAAGAATTGGAGCAAATGTTTGAGGCAGAATATCCGAGAGGACCTAAAGGAGATCCTGGGCAGCCAGTAAGTTGTCTTGTGTGCACTTTTTAATTAAAAACAGTATTAACACTTTATTAGCTGTGTTACACTTTATTGATGTAGCAAAATCCTGAGGTTTCAGTACGGTGCTTTAATGTTGAATCTAAAGTACAAGAAATACTTTGGGCCCTGATAAATGTAGATAAGCTATAGTGTGTAGATAGTTTTGCAAACACTTTTTGACAGTTCAATAAATAAATAGACAGTAGCAATTTGTACCTTAGATATCTATAAAACTTTCAATACTCTGAATCACAATTTCCTGATAAATAAACAAGTGGAATCACACACTGGAGTTTGGCCACTTGATAATTTTCAAATCAGAAAATCAGATATCTAACAAAAAGCTGGTAAGATTTATAATCTATGCAGTATGAAAGGAATTAGCGCAGAACTGGAAATTTGCTAAGAATTTGACAATAAGACCATGGTATAATAAATTATGGGAGCTTTTTTGTAGATGAAATCATTAATGAAAAAAAGAGAATATGTTGGGAAACAAATGCAAACTCTCTGTGCAGGAGACTTGGGAACAATTACTGGAAGCAGTTCTAAGAATTAAAGAAGTTAATCTTACAGAAAAATATGTGTGTTGATATGAATTAATCAAAGTTAAGGGGTACATTTCAACATAAAAAGTGTATTTAGAAGAGTTAGAGGGCTAAGTAAGAACATTGCTATTTTCAGATAGGGAATGTCTGAGGAAATGGAAATTTTTGTTTCATTTTGTAATGAAGTTAGCGGCAGATTGCTCCGGAGATTCTATGGAGCAGCTCCAGAAGATCTTAGAAGATTCTCTGGAGCGTCTACGGAGATTGCACCCCCTGTCCCCCAAAACACCTGGGGTGACAGGCAGACCCCTCATGAGTAGTTCTGGATGTGCACATGGGTGCTCCAGCTTTTCTATAGCAGGCAGGCTAGCACCCATTGCTATTGGGTGCTAGACCACCCATGGAAACACACTGGGTACTTCCCTTAATCTGGATCTACTAGATCCGAATTAAGGGAAGTACCCATTCCTTAGATCTGGATCTTCTTAGATCTGGATTAAAGGAGCTCAGTGGAAAAACACCCTAACATTTACTCTTTATTAGATTTTTATTTACATATGAATAGCTTTTCAAAATATAATGGGAACACTTAAACATCATAGTATAACCCCAAGGCACTTAAGCAGCAAACTGACCAGTCACTTTGTTTCCACATTACCTAACCCTAAGGTGGATTTTCTGAGTAACAGAATGCTAAATAAATAAAGCCAGTTTACTGATGTGTTCTCCCATTCTGAAAGTGGGCTGAAGTTGGATTGAAACATAGGTGTGAATGCAGCCCAGGAATATCAATCTATTTAGTTAGGAAGTGATTGTGAATCGGTTTCACCTGCTTTGTTGCAAATTAAAGTGACAAGAAGACAGGTGCATTAGAGGGGCAACAGCAAGATAGGGAATGGTTTTGCCGGTGGTAGCCACAGACAATACTATCTCCTTGTCTATCCTGATCCTTCTCCAGTTTTGTGTTTTGCTAGTGGCCTTCTCACTACTGGTAGCATGGGGTACACCTGTTGGGAGTGCATGGGGACACTGGTGAGTCATAGTATGAGCTTCCATGATGAAATTCATGCAAAGTGTATCTGCCTGTGATTTTATTTTTTTACTTTGATTGTCAGGGTGATCTGGAATGCTCAACAGGCTGATGATTTTGGTTTAAACTGACCATCATTCTCAGTGAATTACCCAATTTATATCAGTAAAGGTTTTCAGCTTGAATGTACTTTTAGTGACAGTGGAAAAACACCCTCTGAAAACATGGCTTAAAATGGGTCAACATCAAAAATTAGATTTTTCTTCTTTCCTTTCCAAAAATATGGCGTATAGGGTAACTTTTAAGGAAACAGTTGTTTGTTCTGATATGATGCTGCTGCATTTAATGAAACAAACTAGATGCATTATGGCAAGAGGCCCCCTCACTCCTCTCTTGAGACACATATGGAGTATATGATGATGAACACACAAAGAAAACTTAGCTGGAATAGGACCATAGCCAATTCAATTGACTGTCCTCTTGCCTTTTTAACAAAATTAAGATATTTCTACCAGGATATTTGTTCCTTGGGGACCATAGTATGAAAAATTAAAGACTGAAATCAGTCACTATGTTCTGAAAGTTTTTTAGATGGTCCACAGAATAATTGTAAAACAGTACCTACTTATCATTTTGCTATTGGCTCCCTGTTTGTTTGTTTATTGTTGGCTTGGGAGTTGAACATAAGAGTGGTGATTACATTACACTTAACTGCCTTTCCATAATCTAAGGCTGAACGTTATTGGTAATATAGGAAACTAAATTGCATTTCTTATTCTTTGCTTGCTTCACCATGATAGCATAAGGTGTGCTGTACTACTTTAGTGCAAGAATAGAGTTTTCATTAAACCAGGTTTCAAAAAGGATAAATTCATGGAAATCAGAACTATCAACATCTATTAGCTTTGACAGCCGCAAGAGGTAATACACCTCTGAAGATCAACTGTTGGGAGACCTCAGGCAGATCAAATGATGTGCTCATGTTCTGTTGGTGGGTTCCCTCTGCTGCTGTTGTCCATGGTGGCCCTTTCAACACTGCTTCTTATTCTGCAACAAATCCTGGAATAAGAGGCCTATTGTGGTCTTGTGGTCTTAACATAATCTATTATGCACGTACAACTCATATTCTGTGTTCATATGCTAGGTATGTTCTGAAAGGAAAGAAAAGCAAGTGAAAAGATTTAGGACTCTTGATCTGGTAGGAACTGAATACTTTAAGTAATGGAACATGTATAAAGCAGCTGGAGACTAAAGTCCATTATGTGCTGTTGTGGATGTGGATTCTTACAAGATCAGAGGAGTATTTGGGCAAGGAGATATATTTGAAACATTATTTTTCTAATTTAGCCCAGTGTGTTTTCTCCTGATTTATGTAGTGTCCCTTCAATCTGTTTCTTATTACTTCTAACTGATACATTTAACTGGAGACACCAGGAATTAGACCTGAGAACTAGCAAAAGAAAATGTTTGTTTTAACATTGAGGTCGCTTGCAGATGGTGAAAGGAAAATGCAGGATCCTGTTTAGATCTCACAGTTGCCTCTCACTATCTCTATCAAACACCAGGGCAAAATCACAGAACAAGTCCTTACCTATTCAGATGCCTTTTCCCCATGATAACATGCTGAGTGCATCCAGATGTTTCAGTGGTGTGAAGTGTACAATTCCTGGCCCCTGTGTATGTGTGGATGCCATTTTTGGCACCATGCTTCTGTGGTCCTCCGATGGATTCTGGGAGCAAGTAACTCTATATTGCTATTCTGGAAAAAATTAGTTTGGAGTTGATTTACCCAGATTGGCAACAATGTGGGATTTCACCCCTTGACCCTACATTTAAGGGCCTGCCTGGATGCTACATACTTGGTTTACTAATGGTCTGCAGGACACTGCTGCTGCTCTCAGTCACAGATCTCGTATGATACTGAGCAGAATGCGTTTTCCATTCTGTGGTTCGGCACTGACCATCAAAATTTGTTATCTGCTGTGCCTTTAAGTGTCATCAGTAAGGGACAGATGTTCACAGCAAAAGAGCTGGAAATAGTACTGATGCCTTCTCAAAAGGCAAACACTCTATGGAGTTTTTATTTGGTGAAATTTTGTAATGCATATTCAAATAAGTGCAGACAACCCTTGCCATGGGCTGCCAGCCACCCTTTCACTTCTAGGGCAGGTTTACTCCATCTTGCCCAAGACAGGCCCACTATAGAGTCTGCATTACAGTGGCTCATACCAGCCCAGCTTTGGAGGCTGAGAATTAAAGATCGTAGCCTGTGATGTTCATGGATGGTGCTATTTTAAGCTGTGCCCAGAAGCAGTGGACTTTGAAGGTGACTTCCAGGAGCCTGGCAAAATGGCAGCTGGGCTCCACATGTCTGGTAGACAGAACCAACACACAAGCAGCTGGACCATGGAATACTTTGGAGAGCACTTTAAAAGTGTATTTTTGTGCCATTGGCCACTCCAATGCCTCATATCAGGTGGACACAGCATTAAATAGCAGGCATGGTCCACTGTGCAAATGAGATTTCTTGTAGACACAGAGGCTATGATCACACCTGGCTGATTTAGATCATCTCTTTAAGAAACTGAACTGAAGCCATCCTAATCCTGTTCACACCCAATCCCCGATAGTCAGTCCTCAGGTGGTTCTCAATTCAGGCTGCTATGCTCACACCTTTAATGTTATCTCCCTGAGTCTCCTTTACATGACTCTTTAGTTATTCACCCCTACTGATTATATCAACATCACCTGCATTCCTATAGGATAAAGTTCTGTCAATCAATAGTGGCAACAGGGTGTATTTTGAGTTGCATAGTTGCAGTTGAGGCATATCCCAGCTAGCATGCACCTCCACTTCCACAGCCATTCCGATAGAAAAAGGAGAGGCTGTGATCTTTTCCCTAAAGCTGCTAAAGAACTTTCACTTCTAAGTAAGTTTTTACTGCAACAAAACCTTGTTTCCTTTGCACATTGCTGAAGGAAAACAGAATCTACTCTTGCCCTACATTTTCCCTCTCACCCTCCCAACAGTGCCTTTCTGGCCATTTGTTTTTTAAATCCCTCCCTGTTGTTTTTGGAAAAACGCATTATTAGTGTAGCACAAAATAGATTTAATTTTTTTTAAAAAAAGATGGACAGAGTCTGCAAGCATGCGATAGAAACAAAGGGGAATTGGGGGGCAGGATGGGAGAGGGGACCATCCTAGGCATGATGACAAGTCAAGTGCAAACTGCCTGGCAAACAAAGAAGAAACTAACCCCTTGATCACAGCTTTCTGCCAAGCCTCCCCCTTGGAGTTCAGCAGAAGTGGAAAGGAATGCAAGGAAGGGGGATCACCCACAGCCAGCCATTGGATCGGGGTGGGGGGAGTCAGGATCCCTCCCTCCCAGGATGGTTCAGCCCCCTCTAGCCTGGTTCCATGCTCATACAAGGCAAGTGAAAATGAACTGGTTCCCCAAGATAGCTTGAGTCCTCTGTAAAAGTGTACTCTGGGGAAGCTGGCTTGAGGAGGGACAGTCTGCCCCGAAGATGAATCCATAATAATAATAATAATAATAATAATAATAAATCTGAGCAAGGCAATGACAAGATGGCTGGAAGACATCCTGAACTATGGTTATCATGGCCAGAGTGGACACAGCATCTCTGTACTCCAAAGGATGTTGCATCAGTGAAGAACTGAGCTCTGTTTAATGATATCTGTTTCCAAAAAAGAAAATATGTTAATATTGTCATCATTTGTTTATTGCAAAGTTAAACCATCCTGGGTTCTCTCCCTTTAGGGACCCCGGGGTCCTCCAGGATTGCCTGGTCCAGCAGGAAAGAGGGGTCCAAGAGTAAGTAAAATACTATTCATTGTTCCTAAAATATGAAAATATATTACCATATTGAGCAGAAAAACTTTGACTATCCTTGTACTGATAACACATTTAATGCAGGCAAATGATCCAGGGCTGCAAAATAAAAGTGGATTGATTGCTTTTGGTGCAGGAATCCTTATTTTTCAATATTCTTGTACTGCATGTACTCCTTAGTGAGGCAGATGAAAAGATGAAGCCAAGCATTTAGCTTTGATCAGCTGTTGAAAACAATCTTTAAGTTAACATATTCACGGAGCACTTTGAATTTGCATTATTTTGAACTCTTACCCTGATGGGGACTTTTCAGTGTTCTTATCCATGATTTGAAAGATCATGTTCATTTTGCTCCTTGGAGTAAAAGGGAGTGTTTACCTTAACTCACCTGTTCCCGGGTTTCCCTTCTAGCTGACTTGGTGTCTGGTAGAAGTGGAAGCAGCATCATGTTGCAACATGCAGCAGCATCACACATTATGTTTTACAGGGCTGTCAGGAGTGGGGGATGCTGCAAGCGGCCCCAAAATATGTGTGGCCATGCAGTGGAGTCATTGCGTGTTGCAGTCTGATTTTGCTTAGCCCCAGATTCCAGAAGATCAAGAGGAGAAACACAGAAGTGGATGTGCTAAGGTGTGTGCTCACTTTGCTTCTAGAGGCACTTGCTAGATGTTCTAGAAAAGTAAAGAGGCAGCACTGTTTTCATTGTGCCCCTCTTAGAATGCACCACGGTGTGGAAAGGAAACTCTTAGTTTACTTACTGGCCCATCACACGGGCCAGTGTGAAATCACTGTAGATTCTTCTCTTTCCTAGACTGGTTTTAACAGGTCTTTATTACTGTTACACAAGGCATTGTAGTTTCATTTCCACTATTTTTTATATATATGTATATATTTCCCCTCATCTTTTGCAGGGCATACCAGGCCCACATGGGAATCCAGGACTGCCAGGCCTCCCAGGTCCAAAGGTATGCATATTCATCTACATGGAAATCGAATGGAAATGTGTCCTGTTACACTTCTGCCCCTTTTTGTATGCATCTTTCAACCACGCCACCACTTAGTCCATGAATAGAGCAGACCCATGCTGCTTGGTCCATCCCAAATATCTTCTGCTTCTGTGCCTCCTTCTGTTTCTTCTCTTCTTTGGACTTGAACAGTAATTGGCTGATTGCCCATAGCCCAAGGGACACTAACATAATACTACCTTCTCTTTGCCAAACATGAACTTCCAGGATTTTCCCCACATTCATGTCTTCAGGCCACAACAATTGAAACTGATCCAAAATAACTGGACCAGACACCTCTCTGTACACTTCCTTTGGACCATTCCCAATCATGACATCCAGTGCCCCACGAATCTGAGCAACTTTGCCCTCAAATTGCCTTGCACATTTCTCACAGTAGATATTGAATGGCTGTTGCCTATACTCCATTCAGTTTGATTTTATAAGACCATTCCCCACCCAGCTGTGCTGGATGGCTACTCAAGGACGCAATGGTGGTAGACAAAAATGTCCCTTTCACCACCACCATGGCCACATGGTAGGCACCGTAGGATTTACACTACCCATGCTCTAGCCATTGACTCTCCTGCTTGATATCCTTGGAATACCAAGGGCTACACAGGCTCTATAAGTATGCCGAGACACTTGGGAGTGATCGTGTCAATGACCCTGCTCTTTTCCCACTTCCAGAAAGGGACCAGAGCCTTGATGGGAGCACCATTCATGCCAACCATAAAATCCCCAAAAGCATTCAGGAATCACTCAGATTCCATAAGTCTCAATAGGTTACCCATCCCTGCAGCAGGAAGCTGCTACTGCAAGTACAAATTTCATCAGCAAATGATCTGTTCATGCCATCCTTTTACCCCCAACCCCTCCTATCATGCAGACCCTGCAAAGGTAACGAAGCTTTGACAAATGTTCTATTTTTCTTTGCTTCACATGGGAATGCCAATCTCAAAGGATGGATGCGTTCACTTTTGCGTGCAAAGGTACAAAACCTCCCAATTCACAGAAATATGAAGGTGATGAAAGTATTCAGTGCATCACTATTCAGGAATAAAAACAGGCATATTATTCTGTAATTCAAACTCTTCTTTTTGCACCTGGCTCTGTTTGGTAGATCTTTTGTTTCTAACAAAAAGCAAAGTAGTTCCAGGAGGTCTGAAATCTGTTCAACTCTGCTACAGAATATAAACATTCGCGTTGTATTAACTTATGATTTTGATATAGCTTTTCTTCTTCTAAACGATCATAACATTTTACTAGTGAGCCAGAATTATTTCAGAGTATAAACATTACTAAAAGTGATAATTTAACCTTGTAACTCAAAGTTTAAATATACTTTTTAAAAGTTTCTGTAAGAAAAATACTTGTATATTAAAGAATTGTCATTCAGTGTTCATTTTGTCTGCTTCAATGGCTATTCAAAATACTGAGAAATAAAATAATTCATCAGTAAATTAAGACCTACCAGGCAACTCAAGATACAAACATAAATAGCACAAGCTGCTTAAATAGCTTTAGACAGATATGTGTGGTTGTGAAATGCCTTCAACTCATATTTAGTTATAACAATTTGATAGATTTGTTTCAGTGTGATTCCTTATGGCAGGCATCTGACCTGAAATGACAGGTGTTAAAAAGTGCTTCAGGCCACAAAAATATATCAAGTCTTGCACAGTTTGACATTGTAAAACAAAGTAGCCCATGATTATTAGGCTACCCTCTTATTAGTATCTGTCATTTTTATATAAGTTAAGTGGAATACATGGCAATCATGTGAAGAAAGAGTTCATTTCCTCATCTTTTCTTTAATAATTTCGTCAACTACCATTATTGGGATGATTAAGAGCCTCGCCTTCATGCACCCAGATTGGGTCTGTTGTGTTTCCTTCTATTTTGAGAGCACATTGAAGGCACAATGATGTTGTGCTCTCAGAGTACACTCTATGTACCATAACAGTACCATATGGATTCAGCCTAAGAGAAAGATGAAGGGAATGAAAGTAAATTTCACCACAGGCAACAGAGTAAGTGTGAAGACGTGCATCACTGAATCTATGAGCTTATTAGCAAACTACTCAGGAATTAATAGTTCCATGCAGTTTTCTTAAATTGTCACCCTGATACATAATGGAAGAGCCTGAAGAGCAGAAGAATAGCATGAAACATGCTATAGAGGAGCAGGCAGCTCTTGTCAGAAGTGCCTTTCACCTTTAGTATGAAAAATCATACTAAACGCTATTATAATGTGTTTTCTTTATAATTTCTAACCTTAGGGTCCCAAGGGTGATCCAGGGTTCTCTCCCGGACAAGCAAAACGTGGAGAAAAGGTAGCCATTCTAGTGATTTGAGAACCATCTCTGTGCAGAAGTGTTTCCTATGTATTTGATAAAGTTTTTATTCTGAATATTGTGGCAGACCAGGAACAACTAGAAATTGATCATTTATTTTATATTTTTATTGTATTTATTATTCTAACTTCTTCTTGTCCTGTATATATCTTATGTGGTTTGTAACTATTTTCTTACAAAGTTACAAAACTGACTTGCAACAAGCACCAGAAATATCATCACATAAATCAGCATCAACAAAATAATTTGCTATATTATAAAGAGATTCAAGTTGAGATCTTGTAGTTTCAAGTTTAGCAAAACATCAGAATAGTACAAAGCATCTGGCTTTGTATTTGCTGAATGAAGCAGTCTAAGCTTGTAAGATCTGAACTTATTGGTAAGTGAGAAAACTGGTAAAACATAACTGTGACTGAAGGACAATGTTTATTATAATTTTAATACACATGCATGTACAGATATATGGACACACACACTTCTTCCCAATATTGTGGTGGCTATAGTAATTTTTCTGTATTGAATTAACAGGGTGATACAGGGCCGATAGGTTTGCCAGGTTCTGTGGGTCTCAAAGGTGAAAAGGTAAGAGCTCGATTTAATTTGTTGAAGCCAGTGGTTGGGGGAGAGATTGTTGCTGATAATAATATCATAAATCCATGACTATTGCACAGGAAGTTCCAATATAAGAAAGCATTCCCTACAGAACTCAATGTCAGGGTTGAGGTGGAACTGTTCAGAAAGTTGCCAATGAAAAGCTTCTTAATTGCTTGATTACCTATATAATCCTGATAGTTCACTGGAAACTGATATTAAGATTGTACCCTGTGACTGGAAAATTAGATTGTTGGATCAGAATGTATATGTTCACTTACTTCTGATATCGGTTAGCAACTTCTCCTAGAGTGTTTCAAAGAGAATAAGAATAATAACTGAATTTTAAAAAACTGTGTAGGCGCGTCTCCATGGTCTCTTTTTGTGTATCTCTTGCATCGGATTTTTAAAATGTATTCAAAATAAAGTGTCCCCATGTGGTTTGGGGCAACGCGGATTTAAAACTTACATTCCTGTCCCCATGCAAGCCACTTTTTGTGAGCCTGCATCTTTTTCTCCCTACCCCACCCCGCCCACTGCAGCGATGACAGGCAAAAACCTCAATTGAACCTCTACAACACAACACAGATCATCTCTTTACTTGGCTGCAAAGAGTTAAAAGCATAACTGAAAGCAGCTAGCTCTCTCCATAACTAATGCTTGTAACATAGTTACGAGCATAACTGAAAGCAGCTTACTCCCTGCAGCTGCCTGTGTGCAGAAGCTGTCCAGTGAACTCTCTCTTTCTTTCACATTATTGGGAGGCGGAGAGGAATTCAGTGCTTGCTATCAGGGGAAAGTGATGCTAATTATCTTAACAACAGAGGGGGAAACATCTGTTTTAAGAAGAAAGAGATTGGTGTTCTGTTTGTGCACTTAAACGGAGTACTTTGCTTTTAGTTATGCTTGTAACTATGTAAGCATTGGTTATGCTTTTAACTCTTGGCAGCCAAGGAAAGGAATGTTTTCACACACACACGTAAAAAGCAAGAAAGATTAATGTAGCAGGCAAGACACTTTAAAGAAATCCGTGTGCATCTCCATGCTCCCAGGATAATTTGCAGTTTTCCCCAACGTCGGATGTAGTACTGTTTGAAGGGGGAGGGGGTGTTCTGCCACTGATTTCGTCCTTTGTGCCTGATGTAGCCTGGAGTAAAGCTGTGCATGGAGATGCTCCGAGGCAAAACAAGCTTAAATCTGGAGTATTTTTGGCATGTAGACGTGCCCTGTGTAATTGTTTCAGATATATTTAGATGTGTTGTTTTTACACTGTATACAGTTGTATATTTTAAATTATATTTGTGTAGCTATAGTGGCCATAGACTGTAAATAAATGTAATAATAGAATATTTAAAAATTGTAGATCCAATACCTTGGGGGGGGGAAACAGATTATGAAAATGAAGAGTCATTTAACATATATCACTTTTGTGAGATCTAATGTATTCTTTTGATAATAGATTAAGATTGAACTCCTTAAATTTGCCATGTGTTTGTCTCTGGTTTATCCATGTTAGGAAAGTCAGATGTCAATATTTACGGAAAACAGTTTTCTCTACCTCAAACAGTCCATAAAACAAAAATAGAATGATAGATGTTTGAGTGAAAAAGACTTCCATTGCACTGGAGTTTGATGTACCACGTACCATGACAATACAGTGACTGATAGCTACTGTCTGCATTTTTGAGAGGTTGTTTCCACAAAAAAACTGATTGCAGTAGTGCTTCGATCTCTTCATCCTATATCAAATATGGTTCCCCAATGAAAATACAGAGACAAACACACTGTGTGCAAGTTTGAATGTGTCTGCTTTCCCTTGCGCCCAGACCTTGGGTGCTTTTCCACTTAGCACTAGAGTACCCATTAAGGATCCTTAATGGGTCCTTAATGGGTACTCTAGTGCTGGTGGAAAAACACCCTTTATCATTTTTGAAAATATAAGAATGGATCCTCTGTGTACAACGTGGTTAATTTTTTGGTAGCTTTTGCAAGGTAGAAGTCTAGCTCTGTGGTCTTGTTTATACAAGGCCATATGGGGTGTATTTTGATAATCTGTGGTCATAAACTGCCCTCACCATCTTATCCTTTTTCTATCCAGCCTTTCAAAAAAATTTCTTGTTCCATCCTACCCCCTCTCCAACCTTCACCCTGTCCTTTTTGAACTTGGGCAGTACAGTATGTACATTCAGAACTAAAAAGTAAAGTCACAATAAGAATTTTCATCACATCTTACTTTAGATTTTTTTTCCTTTGATTCAGGCTATGAAGAGACAGAGCTTTTAAAGTGCCCCATCCCCTGATGCACAAAGAATTGTCATACAAACAGTATGCAAATATATGACCAAGAACCTACCTTTTTTAGTATATACATTGCAACCTACATTTGCTTCCAAGTCGGGCAACATGTACCCTGACTACAGGTGCTAGCCTTTGATTGGCCAGTCAGTCGGAGAGCCCCATCTCTTTGCTTATGTAATTTCCTACCAAACCTGGCTAAAAAAAGAGATGCCTTCAGAGTTATGAAATCTTGAATGATGAAAAGATAACCTTTCTGAGGGTTTAAGATAGGTTAAGGCAAATGCAGGGGGGAAAATATCTGTTCCCAAATTCACTCAGAGGGTACCTCTTTAAGCTTTTGCCTAATCATACCTTTAATACAGTTCCACTTACAATACTGCTCTAATCCAGTCAACCTATGTTTTATTAATATTTTTTAATTAACTTTCAGGGTAAATCAGACTATAAAGGACTTCTTTCTGTGTTTCTTTCACTCTGTACAAGTGTCATTTTTAACTGTCAGTTGTCACCAGTTTCTTCTTTTTGTTCTTGTTTTGTCTCCTCAGGATCCTTTAGTTACAGGCCATGCTCACATGCAGATATCCAGAAAACAAATTAAATTATATATTTGCAATAGACAGAGGTAGTGTCATTTTCCAGATGATTGCCCAAGGTCAATAAAAAGAGAATGTAGCTACTGAATTTCTTTTAAATGAATGGTAGTAGCCACTATCTTTTATCAACATTAATATAGATCGAAAGAACTGCTGTTTTCATATTTCTGCACCAGACATGCTTGGTCTCTTCAGTAGATTTGTAAACAAGATATCAGTCATTGAGAGAAACTGCTCCAAGACAGAAGCCTAGATTATGGATTGTTACATAGTGAGGGCAAAAAAGTACTACTTGTACAATGCTTTTTAAAGTAAGAATATTTTAAGATTATGTAGTTGTTCAAACTTAAACAAACAGCATAAGCACCTCATATATTATATTGTATTATGTTCTAATTCTGTTCTATTTCTAGTAAAAAAAAGAAAATGGTATCATTGTTTCAAAAAATAATCACCTGGAAAGTAACATCAAGGGGTTGAAGTCTTAAACATGTCCACTCTAACTATTTGGGAGAAGTAGATAGAAATGGTCTAGAATGACTGGTCTAGAATATAATGCTGTGGGAGATGCCATATATATAGCATGGCAGACCACAACTGGGATTCAGTTTTACAAGCACAAATTGCCTATTAGTGCACCAAATCTTATATATGTTATGAGGTTGGATGGGCTATATTTCAACTTATGTTTTAGTAATTCCTTTATTATATGTTGTGACTTACCCTGGGGCCTCCCAGTGAAGAGTGGAATACAAATGTTATAAATAAACAAAGCAAATAAATGATACAAAACCCCCTTGGGCTAGCCTTTTGCAGTCCTATTCAGCCTTCTTTCTGGTTTCAAGTTTTTTGTGCACATTTAATCTCAAAGCCTCAGCTGTGAAGACTAGAGATGAAGGGATATTATAAAGCTTATTTTCATGACAGCATCAGGAACAATAGTCACAGCATGTTCAGACCAAGTTCCTGGGGGGGGGGGAACTGTGCTTAATTGAGCATGTATCTGGAAGCTTCTACATGATGTCATCGAATTATGAGCCTGCTGTCAGTCCATACTTCATGAACACATTGTCCACTTTTCTAGCGAGCATTTTTCCTCCCTTTGTCATGGATTTCCCCTGCAGCAAAAGATCTGCTTCAAGTCTCTGTGCTTGTGCAGTTAAGTGACAATTAATTTAAATTGCCTTAGGTCTGAATGCAACCTGTTCTTAACCTGTTCATTTAAATGGGGTAGCTGACTTTAAGTCTCTTCATTTCCTGTGCCTGTGTGCTTGCAAGAACTAGTGTGTATTATACTTGTGTCAGCATTCTTGGACAGCTGTTAGGCTCCCCAAAATGTTGCCAAGTTCTCACTTTTCATGCATGGTCTACCCCTCTTCCTCTTCCTCACCATTCCCACTCTCAAATATCACATTTCCCTACCACACACACACACACACACACACACACACACACACACACACACACACACAAAGCACCAAACAACTTAATCTGCCTACCATTTTAATTTGCCATGTCGACTCTGATGTAACATAGCCTCAGAATATTGAGGTGAAATAAAGTGACAGGTTGCACAGCATCTGCCATTGGCATGATTTCAAGTTCCATTGGTAGATGTGAGGCTTACCAAACAGAACAGGTAAACTGAAATCCATGCTCATAATAAAGATTTTCATTAACACTTAGGGCAGTGGTTCTCAATCTCCCTAATGCCGTGACCCCTTAATGGAGTTCCTCATGTTGTGGAGACCCCCAACCACGGGGGCAGAGCAGCTGAGAAGTGGGAGGGAAGGGCTGAGGGAGACTCGTTGCGACCTCTCTGAAAGGGTAGTACGACCCCCAAAGGGGTCCCGACCCCCAGGTTGAGAACCACTGACTTAGGGCATTTCTGCACATATCCCAAGGCTGGGACAGATTGCTCTAGACTGGAACAGTGCCATCTTCGCAGCAAGAGCTACTGTGGTCCTGCTTCCATGCCAGCACCGAAGCTTATGTGAATTTCAGAGCTAACCTCAGTGGCCGGGAATGAAAGTTCCTTGCCTTGGAACCCTGGGAGCCTATTTTGGAAGCATAACAAGGTGTGCTGGCAAAATGGGTCTCTTGGTGAACCAGAACATGGTCATATGTGCTTTCTGCATGCCTCTGTGTTCTTGTCCTGTTTATGGAACTCAGCAAAACAAACAACAAGCAAGTTGTAAGAAACAACAGTCTTTAATTACATCTTCACTGGCAGCGATTCAGGAATTTGTATTGAAGCAGGAAGCTAGAGCAGCTTACACAGAGAGAGATGCAGAAAGTATTATTTACCAGAATCCAAAAATCCACACAGCGAGAGAGCCAAATCCAAAGTAGTCAGAAGCACGGGTTAAAGTTACAAGGTATAGCCACGGTTTGCAGATCAGTTGCTGGCAACTCGGTTCTGATTCGGTGAGCTACTTTTATTCACTATCACTGCTTGCTGAGTCATAGCCATGTGCACACCTGGCTTTCAGTTTCCGATGCAACCTACTGTCCCTGAGACTGTCTGACTTCCCCTGTCTTTGCTGACTAGTCAAGGGCCTCTGTGTGGAAAGTGAAGGTCCAGGCTGAGGAGAACCTTTTGACCTCACTTATAATCTTGGCCATATCACTACTTACTTCCTCTGAGTCCATTAGGAACATGAACAGAGGACAAGGCATGACAGTTCCGGATTTTCACTCACTAATATATCAGTAGACTTCAATATTGAGATCAGTTGGGGGTCAGGGCCTCTCTATTCTGCGCTAAGGTGCAGAGGGCCTCCTGTGGTCCACTTATTTGTCTAGAGCAGAGGCAATTGCAGAGAGATCCTTGGAGTCTTCAGTAACAGAATGCCCCAAAATTAAGCAATTGTGACTGCTTCTCTTCTACTCTTTCTGTAAGATGTCTAAGATATGTAAATACATTAATAAAACTTCATGGCCTCCATGAAGGAATGAATTGTTTAGTGTCCTCTGCTATCATTAAAATCATATACAAGCAATAAGCAAAGTGTAATTAGGTTTTCTATTGAGCATAAACTTCCTAACAAAGGGCCTGTTTGCACTTGGCCACACTCTGGAATATATCTCAGGATAGAGATTTGGTGTCCACAATCTGCAGACTCTGGTGGGCCTTACTTCATACATTGATATTCCATCAATGAGAACCAGTGAAAAACTTGGCAAAATTCTTTCTGTTGGGGCGGGCGGGGCGGGGGGGGGAGAGAAGCAGGTTACATAAGAGAAGCCCTGCTGGATCAGGCCCCAGCCCATCTAGTCCAGGATCCTGTCACATACAGTGGCCCATCAAATGTTCATGGGCATCTCAAGCAGAGACAGTGAGAAACCCTTTCCTGCTCTTGAATCCCAGCAAATGGCCTTAGAAACATCATGCTTCTCCCCCCCCCTCAGCCTGAAAGTTGTACTTAGGCATTCATTCTAGTAGCCATTGATACATCTGTCTATAAATTTGTCTAACCCTACCTTAAAGCCATCTAGGCTGGTAACTGTTACCACCTCTTCCGGCAGCAAATTCCATAAACCGATGACCCTCTGGGTGAAGAAATGCTTCCCCTTGTCGGATCCAACTCTCCTACCCATCAGCTTCATAGGGTGCCCCCTGGTTCTAGCATTGTGTGATAGAGAAAAGATTTTCTCTATCCACCTTTTCTGTACCGAGCATAATTTTAGATACTTCAGTCAGATCGACTCTTAAATAACGTCTCTCCAAACTGAAGAGGCCTCGATGTTACAGCCCGGTTTCCTAAGGGAGGTGTACCAGCCCCTTAATCATTCTGGTTGCCCTTTTCTGCACCTTTTCCAGTTCCACAATATCCTTTTTGAGGTCTGGTCACCAGAATTGTACACAGTATTCCAAGTGTGGCCTCAACATAGATTTAGAAAGAGGCAAAATGACACTTGCTGATTTGTTTTCTATTCCTTTCCTAATTATTCCCAGCACTGAATTAGTTTTGTTTTTTTTGTTTTTTTTTGCTGCTGCTGCACACTGGGCTGACACCTTCATTGAACTGTCCACCAGAATCCTGAGATCCCTTTCCTGGTGTGTTGCAGAAAGCTCAGCCCCCATCAGTTTATAATTTGGATTTTTGTGCATTATTTTGCACTTGTTAAGATTAAAGCACATTTGCCACTTGGTTGCCCACTCACCCAATGCTAAGAGATCCCTCTGGAGCTCTTGGCAATCTCTTTCAGATTTTACTACCCTCAATATTTTAGTATCATCAGCAAACTTTGTTAATTTACTATGTACCCCTTCTTCTAGATCAGTGATGAATAAATTAAAAAGCACTGGTCCCAACACTGTACCTTGGGGGACCCTCGTTCCACCCTGAGAATTGGCCGTTTATTACTACTCTCTGCTTCCTACCCTTAAGCCAGTCACAAATCCAGGACAGACCTTGTCCTTTTATTCCATGGCTGATGAGTTCCTACTGATGACTCAGTAGTGTTTGATGTGGGACTTTGACTGCCTGGACTTTCAGAAGGCTTTTGACAGTGTCTACTGGTTTGCCTTTATCCACATGTTTGTTGACACTCTCAAAGAATTCCAACAAGTTTGTAAGGCATGATTTACCTTTGCAGAAGCCATGCTGGCTTTTGTTCAGTAATGCTTGCTCCTCTATGTGCACACTAATTTTGTCTTTAATGATGGTTTCCATCATCTTACATGGAACTGACATTAAGATAACTGGTCTGTAATTGCTTAGATCCTTCTTTGAAGATTGGTGTTATATTTGCTACCCTCCACTCCTCAGGTACAGAGCCTGATGTTAGGTAAAGATGATATATTTTTGCTAGAAGGTCAGCAATTTCACATTTGAGTTCCTTTAGGACTCTTGGATGAATAGCATCTGGCCCTGGTGACTTGTTAACATTTAGTTTATTAAGACATGCAAGGACCTCTTCCTTGGTTTTCTCTGTCCAGTTTAATTCTTCAGAAAATACAGGCTCAGCTACTGGCATGTATCCTCTGTCTTCCTCCATGAGTATGGAGGCAAATAATTTGTTTAGTCTCTCTGTAATCTCTGTGTCTTCTTTAATTATCCCTTTCTGTCCTTTACCATCTAATGGCCCATCTGCTTTCCTGGTTGGATTCCTTCTGATATACTTATAAAAGTTCTTGTTATTTCTATTGATGTTTTTAGCAATGTGCTCCTCAAAATCTTTTTTGGCTTTCCTAATGGTTGTCTTGCATTTGTGGTGCCAGTGTCTATGTTCCCTCCTGTTCTCCTCATTTGGACAAGCCTTCCATTTTCTATATGAACTCTTCTTGTTTTTAATGACTTTGTCTACTGCACTTGTGAGCCACATTGGTTTCTAGAAGTCCCCTTTCTTCTTTTAAGTATGCATGCTAGTTGCACTTCCAATATTGTGTTTTTAAGTAGTCTCCATGCATTTTGAAGTGATTGAACTCTTCTAACTTTCCCTTTCAATTTCCTTTTTACTAGTTGCTTTATTTTGGAGAAGTTTCCCTTATGAAAGTTTAAGGTTTCTGTGTTAGATTTTATTAAGAACTTACTCCCCATATTTAAGTTGAAGGTTATTGCGTTGTGGTCATTGTTCCCAATTGGATCATCCACAGTGATGCCCTTTACCAGGTCCTGAGCATTACTTAGGATCCAGTCTAGGACTGCCTTTCCCCTGGCTGGTTCCATGATGATTTGCTCCATGAAACAGTCATTTAGCAGGTCTACGAATTTTCTCTCTCTTTCATGAGTTGAACAGGAGTTCACCCAGACTGTGTGAGGATAATTGTAGTCCCCCATTATAACTACCCTATCTTTTTGGGATAGCTCCTTTACAGAATTTTCCAATTATTTTTCTCCTTTGGGCATTTGGTTGGGAGGATGGTAGCATGTCCCTATTGTTAGGCTTCCTTTTTGGCTTGGTATTTTTACCCACACTGTTTCTGTGGAAGAGTCTGATTCACCTAGACATTCCAGTTTGTAAGATTCTATCTCTTCCTTAATATACAAGGCTATACCACCTCCATGTCGCCCTTCCCTGTCTTTCCTGTACAGTTTGTAACCTGGGATGACTGTATCCTATTGGTTTTCACTGGTCCACTAGGTTTCAGTTATACCAATAATATCAATTCCATTATGCATGACTAAGCTTCCTGGCTCCCCTATTTTAGCTCAAAGGCTTCTGATGTTTGCGTATATACATTTGTATTCACTCTTCTGATCCAAATTCTGCCACTGAGGAACATGTGAATCCTTGTACTGCCCCTTGCATCATTCTGCTTGCATACTAGTGACTAATTCCTCACTTAGTCTCAGGTTATTTCATCTGCCACTGTGTGTGTAAACATAACATTGGTTACCTTTTCATATCTGCAGGGCCCTATGGGATATCCAGGATCACCAGGGTTACGAGGAGAGCAAGTAAGTAGCAGAAATAAAATAAAGTATAAAGTTGAGAGGCTCTTTTGAATATCACTGATAAGGGCAGGGGTAGCAAGGGAAAGATAACTTAGAAAGTATGCATTTTGTGTTTGCTGAAGGGTGTGTGTGTGTGTGTGTGTTGAAGGAGCTGTCAGTCCTAACAGCTTCCTCCCCATACACATTGCTGACAGAAGTATGTTGGGTCCCTTTGGCAACCTGTTGGGACAGATGGGTTTGAGGTTTCCCAGGAATTCATTTGGCTGCCCTGTAATCACCATTCCAGTGACTCCAACTGGAAATGCTTCTATCTTTCAACATTTTAGATTTCTGAAACAATTACTAAATTGTTTATAATGATCGCATTTATTCCAAAATGCACACCCAAGTTTGCATCCTGAAATGAATGAAACATTGCAGGTAGAGCAATTGACATCTTTGTCCACTTAGCTGATCTAATCTGAAGAACCATCTACTTCATTGGGGATGAGGCAGCTGACAAAAGATGCTAATGTCAAGAAAGCTATTCATTTGTTTCAGTGTAAACAGGGATAAAAGCACCAAGCGCAGGCTCAGTTTGCAAAATCTGATTTATAAATCCCTGTCCCCTGGGGGAATATTTCATTTTTCACTTTCTTCAAACATCGACTTACCTCATGGATCATTCAGTGTCTCAAATTTCACTGCTTTTCTCTTCCACTGACAACATTTCAGATATATGTTCTGCTGCTCTCACATTTTTTCATGATGTTTACATTCTGTGTAAGTTAAACGAAAAGTAATGTTGCATTGAAAGTTCAATGCTTATCTAGAGGTTAAAAAGATAATTAATTATCCCGCTTCTTCCATTCAGGGAATTCAAGGAATGATGGGCAGTCCTGGGGCTCTTGGTTACCCTGGCAGGCAGGTGCAGTAACTATACTTCAAACCTAAATTGTTGGATTTACTTGTTTTTACAAAATTAATATATATATATAATGCAGTCCTATTAGTACCAGCCAAGCCACAAGCGTAATCAGTAACATTAAGCATAGCATTAAAGCATAACGTTAAGTTGTTGTTGTTGACATTGTTATGGTTGTTGGATATCACCAAGTTGAAGCCCCTCCTAGTTGATATTATGGGCGCCTCCATGGGCTCCTCAATGCTGTTTTCTTTGCAATGATGCAGAAATGGTTTACCATTGTTTACTTCTAAAGAGAGGCTGGGGATTGAACTGACAACTCTGTGTTTTCCTAGCAGCTTGCTCCACCACAAGTCAAACTAATAATACACCACAAGATGAACAATTTCTAATTCAGTCATCCCTAGGCCATATGGCAGTCCTGCACTGGCTAGTATACTAGAGCAGCAAGTGTACTAGGGACAATCTTTATACCACACCAGCATGCAGAAGGGAAGTTCCTAGTATGCTTGCTGATCCAGTACAACAGCCAGGGCAGAATTGCCCATAGTGGTCACATCTGATTATGAATTGTTTCACTTCAAACGTAGCCTGAATCTGAATGGAATGGTCTTCAAAGATCACACCAAGCCGGTTAATGTCTGGAACAACCAGGACCATTCACACGCTGGGTGCAGAAACATCCCCCTTCCTAGTTCAGCAGTGGCAGGCATGCAAGTGACCATGTTCCAGGCCTTCAGTATGGATATCAGATGCTCTGTCCACCCCTAGTCATGACTGGGTGAGAGAACGATGAAGATGCTGCACAACAGCAGGTCAAGCTGGGTCACACAACTGGAAGCATCCCATTCGCACTATTACCGTGCTGTTCTTGATGACACGGGACAGCTTGTGAGCAGCTGTTAAGTTCTCCACAGAGGTAACCTTGGGAACAGGCAGGAGGCTTTGGGGATTGCTCAGGGTGGATCGCAGTGTGGACAGTGCATTCCTCTGATCTGCCTGGGTCTGTTTCTGGATCAAGTGCAAAAAGTGCCACATTGTTTTCAGTAAAACAAGAACAAGTTCAGAGTTTTGTAGAATAAGATAAGTATACAATGTATACCTTCAAGGATGGCACTTGTTTGTAAAACTTTTGTATTTTGAGACAATTGTATTACTATCAGTTTGTATCCTTCCTGTGTGTGGTTAACATTGTTCGTCAGAACTCAGTATCCTCTTTTCTGGTTTGCTTTCTGTAGAGCAAATTTAAACCAAGCTGCCTGATTCAGCATGCTGCTAAGCCAGTTTCAACCTCCTAAAACCCAAATTTGTCTGTCACTTGTGGATTTTTGCAAAGTTTCTGTTCCATTTAATATACCTGCTTGTACATGGAGCCCAAATTCCATTTAAATAGATGATTGAGGGATTCTTTTTTGTAGCTTGGTATGGAAGAACTCATTGCGAACAGCATGTATTGAATTTTTCCTAATTTTTCCACCATGAATAAATGCATCAGTGCTCACTCGGAAGATAAGTGCAAATGGGTGGGCTGACTGTGGACAATACAGGCATGTTGTTTTTCTTTCTAAACCCCTTCTGCCATCCCCTACAAGTAGACATATTATGGTAGAAAATCACACCCAAAATACATCTGAACTGATTTTGAAATTCAAATTCCCCAAACCGGTAGAAAGTCCCTTCATATGAGAATTTCAGACAACGTCCACATTTGGCTAACAAATTTTGCTCAAGGAGCAAATCTGTTTGAATAGAAAGCTATCAAAATTCTTGCCCAAATGGACCAAAGTGGAATGGCACATGCAACTGTGGCCTTTGAAATGATGATTATTAAAAGTGAAATTGGCTGTGTCTCCATTATGCAGTAAGGCCCTCAGTGCAGTTGGTTTTCATTCACAGCGATGAAAAATGGTCTTGCTTAAGGTGCTTCTATTGTATAATGGAGCCACAGCTGTTGATATCTGTATGAAGACATAGGCTTTTTCCACCCTCGGTCTTATTTTGGATTATATCACAGAATAGGCACCTGCCATGCACATGCTAGTACAGACAACATCTGACCCCACCTAACATGTAGATGACAGGTTCCTATTCTGGGATATAATGCAGAATAAGCCCCAGTGTAGTAATGGCCTTAGTGTGTTAAGATATAGTGAATGTATAATTGTGTGCTGTTGGAAAGCAGAGAAAACTAATTAATATATATTAAGTGTTTAAAATCTAACCTGGTGACTCACAAGGCAGCTTGGTAATTTAAAAAAAGGGGAGACTGCAAGTAAAAAAACTTGTCCAGTAGTTTTTGGCACCTGGTTAAAACTTACCTCTTCACTTAGTCCTTTGATGGCTAGTTTTCCTGTAGCTGTGCCAGGGATGGGGTGCTATTTTATACTGTGCTTAACTGACATTTTATATTTTTACTGTTGTGTCCTGCCATAGGACTCTTTAGCACTAAATATTAAATAAAATAATAAATATTAAGTGGCCTCTGATTCTTTGAAAGTGCCTCAGAACTTCCCTTGGCATTTTTCCCCCTCTGTAGATATTAGTATTTTAATATTTAGAATAATTTTTGTTTTCTGTGGGGTTTTTTAATATGGTGGATTTTTCATTCATTTGTTTACTTGCTTGTTTTTAAGTGTTTTTATGGATATTACAGTTTTAACCTGCTGTTTTAAAACTTGTAGCCTCCCCAGAGACCTACAGGTATAGGGTGGGATATAAATAAATAAATAAATAAATAAATAAATAAATAAATAAATAAATAAATAAATAAATAAATAAATAAATAAATAAATAAATAAATAAATAAATAAATAAATAAATAAATAAATAAATAAATAAATAAATAAAGAATCAGAAGTCCAGCACAGCAAATATTTTTACAGAGAAATGTGTGACATAAATGACATACATCTCAAAAAATATCTGAGAATTTTACTCAGCACAAAGGCAAAGTTCAGCCAAACACATTCTAAAAGATGACATTGGCTGTGTCTTCATGGCAACCTTTTTTCGGATTCAAAACGTTTTCAGTCCTCGGAATCCGCACAGCAGTTTGGCTTAACACGCTTTTCCCGTGTTAAACCACCCCAAAGCGTGGTGAATCTCAATCCTGATTTCAACAGGTCTCACTCCGGATCGTGCGCTTGAAATGTTTTACATTTTTTACTGTGTGGACAGTACCATTTTAAGAGATGAGAATCCATGTTTAGGGTTTTTCTCTCCCACTAGCTTGCTTGCAAAGACAATGATTTCAGTGTAAAAATCCACTTAACAGGGATCGCTACACGGTAGCGCTAGAACCACTTCACACCTTGATGGTTGGAATAACAATGTTGCAATTTTGCGCAATTCTAGCTCTTTGGAGTTCTGACTTTAGAAAGGGAAAGGGAGGAAAGCAGCTGAATGTGAATGTTTAAAGCAAAGGGGCTTTAGTTGCTGCTGCTGCTGTGTGCCCTGAGCAATGGGGAGAGGAGGGGAAAGAATCGCTGGCTGGCTGCCCGCTGCCATTTTTCTTCCATCCATGGAAGCAGCAGCCACCCAGTTAGGCTCGGTGAGGGGGTCCCTTATGGGTGGTGCGTCCAAGCCAGGAGGAAGAGGGCAGGGCAGCCCCAAAAAGCGGCTTTTAAAAAGTAGCCACTTGAGTCCCACCTTGAGTCACGTAGCCCACGTACAATCCTCAGAATCCGGATCCAATGCGATTAAGTTAAAAGTAATGGGAACAGGCAAATTCACGTTTGCATCCGGTTCTATTATTTCGGTTTAGGGAAAGTGAAATAAGTTTGCTGTGGGGATTCACCCATTGTGTCATTCATATTTTACATATTTTCTGTGGGAACAAGTGGATGACCAATTCCAAAGTGACTTCAAGATTAAGTCATGAGCAGCCTACAGTTTTTAATAAGTCTTTAGTTCAGGCTGTGGTCAGAAAAAAGCCAAGATGGATATTGTTCCCTACTGTGCCCACAACTGTCCTGCTTTGGTCTGCTTGAAGGTAATCCTTGTTTATCAGGATTTTGACTAGTTTGCCAGACACCAAAGAGAAGCTGGGGCCTTTCTTTGCCGTTCTCCTTGTCAGTGCGAGTGAATAAAGGAGGAGGGGAAATGGCATTTGCATAGGTTCCCACTATCTTTGCAGATGTAGTAGGAAAGTTAGGCTTGGATAACTGAAACAGATCTCTCAGGGTTTGTGACTCCACTGTTAATAAGCAATATAATGAAAAGACCCCAGGTCCATGAAGCTAGGCTATCAAGACAAACAAGGTATGTGGGGGGAGGGGACATAGCCGGTCAGGGGAACCAGAATGGATTGATGCATGAAAAAGTTGTGAATTTAGTTTTAGTACCAGATTTTTTTCTTAGGCTACATCCAAATGGCCAACATATGGTTAGTCAGAGGCTGAGCTGGACAAAAGGTGACATTCTAGATGTGCTTACCTCCTACTCCCAGGTCATTCAGGTGACTCAAAGTCTGAGGCTTCCTTGGTGCCCAGTTTGGTATAAGCTGGTAATATCGGACATATGTGGTGTCCCCATGCCAATGGAAACCCTGGATTTTGGGCTGCATATAGACAGCATTCAGCTTTGGACACATTGGACCTTCCTACACTCCCTTCCCCTGTTCTGCAGCAAGATAGGGTACTCTGTCCCAGAACAAGCAACCCATTACATGCTGGGATGGGTTGCTACTGGAGCAGGACAAAGTCTCTTGCTCCACACCTAGGTGCTGCCTTTGAAGTTTCTGGCCAGGTCATTTTCAGGGCTGACCCAGTTCCAGCTTCATTTCCTGGAATGTCCCCCATTACCATACTTGGCCATGGGGATATGCTATCCACATGCTTCTGTGATCTGGTATGCTGACCCTGGGGCACTCAAGACCAATCCATACTTGATCCAAAGCATGATTGAAAACGGGTTGTTGTAGTCTGCACTGGACCAGTGTGGAAAGGGCCAGTGTTGATGCACATAGCTGTTCGAGATTATATTGAAGGATCCTTGTTTTTTTTCTCTCTCATGGTCCTCCCACTCCAATGCCAACTGCCACATCTTCCTTTCCAATCCAGTCCTAAATGAGCCTACATGTGTATAAAACCCTCATTCAAGTTTCCTCAGTTCTTGTGTTTTATGTATCTCACTGATTATGCAGATTTATTTCTGGCTTCAGGATGGCATGAATATGCTTAAATTGACCAATAATAATAATTAAAAGGGAAGAGAACAAAATAATAAGGCTAAGGTTTATCTCAGATTAGAGAGGTCCAAGGAAAACATCCTTGATCAACAACAGAGTTTATTCAGTGTACATAATATGTAAAGAATAACTTTGCCATTACGCCTTACATAATTGCTACACATAAATAGGTTAATTTCTTAAGTCAACTGATAATTTATAAGCATGGTAATCTGCCATTTGTTCACAAGTATCAAGCCGTTTGTTTGGAATTAGCATATTGTTCTGATTCTGAAAGGAAAATGTCTGGAACTGAATATGGGCTTAAACTTTGCTGACCTACTTGTGAAACAGCATTAAGCCAGGCCTTTAACTGAAGTAGAGAGGAGTACATCCTAATAATGAAACAACCTTCTTTTTTAAAAAAGAAAAGGAATTTGGATCCTTACCAGAAGAATTACATATTATGACACTTTCTGGCAACCTGCCTGCATATATAGATTTCTCACTTACAGTCATGGCTTTGAAAAAAAATTAAACAAACACTTGTTATCAGTTTTGTATATTAATAGCTCTAGCATTTTAAAATGCAATATTTTTTTGTTTAAAATGAATTAAAATGCAGTTCTTTTTGTGCTAGGGGTTAGCAGGACCAGAAGGTAACCCAGGCCCTAAAGGTGTAAGAGTAAGTAAGCATTTTAAAAGATTGTACCATTTATTACTTTTTTTTTTGGTCCATTGATAATATAGAATAGGGCAAGAATCTAATTCTTAGAACTATACCACAGTTCATTTACATTCATTTAATTGTATACTTTTGTTTCTATGCTTGAAGTTCAAAATTTATTTATTGTTCCTCTGTATTTGGAAAATGTACAGTATATGTACCAGAAAGATCCTGTTTTGCATTCTTTGTGTGAACACAATTATCTGGCATTTTATATCTGAATTACTGCTTATGTGTTAGGCCATAGTAAGAGAGAAGAATAAAACTGATGTTTTCAGGCTTGTGTAGCTAAAGGTGGATGCTTGGACAGTACTTTCCCCATTTCACTTCTAAGTCCAACAAATGTATTATAAGGTCTTGGAATTGTGTGTTTTTACTATTGTCATCACTTTTCAGTCCACTGTTCAGTTCAACGTGCTTGGCAAAAAATTTTTTTTTTTTTCTAGAAGGAAAAATCCAGTATATAGATAACAGCAATGTGAAAGATTTAGCATTCCAGCCTTATCATTAATTTTTAGTCTGTTAATATAAAGGCAAGACACAAATTAATTTCTGTATTTATTCAGGTTTGAAAAGGTATGGCACTTAATGTTTTGACAGGGCTGTAGGCTTAACGGTTTCACTGTTGCAATACATAGGCAGGAAACACATAGAACCTTTAAAGTGCATAATCCTGCTTCTTCGTGGTGCACTGGGTGTTCTGGACAAGTTCAGTGTTCTTGTGGATCTGCACACATCCAGCTGCCATGCCATTATAAGTACTCTGAAGAGTCCTTGAATGGCAGAGTGATAGGAAGAGTCCTAAGAGCTCTTTCTATAGCTCTCTGTTGGCACCCTTGCTGGTGCTGACCGCTCAAGGAGAAACTACCTATCTCCAGAATGGCTTGTAGAGTAATGAAATTGCCCATGAGACAATGTCTTGCATTCCCTGATCCCCCTGACCATCAATAATGCAGGTGAGGAACAGACATCCCCAGCTGTGGATATGATCAGGCAGCCATGGATGCAACCAACCAGTGGAGGCCATTCTGTTTTGGAGAACAAAAAGATAAAGGGGGTGTGGTGTACAGATATATTCAGGAAGCAGCAGATGTAGAGGCCAGGAATGTGGCAGAGATGGAAGCATCAAACTGACAGACTATTTAGTTAGAACCCCCATTGGTGCAGTCTGGTAATAAACCAAAGCCTTAAATTTTGCAGGAATTCAGTAGCGTTTTAGTGATTTGTTTTAAACATGGATAAGAAGATGTTTTTGCATAGAATATCCTAGGAAAGCTACCAAAGTAAATTTTTACCAGTAAGATTCATTAGAGAAGGCTCAGATATGTGCTACATCTCCTGTTGTGGCTTGGATGCTCTTCTAGGTATTCCATTGTATTATGTCTTTATGTTAAAGTGTTGGCATACTATTCAGTCACTTCCTTAAAATAAGAAAAACATTGAAGTGGCTGGAAAGGAGAACATCTCATTGGAAATTCTGGCTAACTGAGCTTTTGTGGTTGGGTAGATATTGGTTAAAGTGGTTAACATGTCTAAGATCAATACAAGTAAATATTTTCTTCAGTATCTGAATTAAAATAATTGTGTTAGCCATCAAAACAGTTAACTAACCAATAATATATTTTGGGCTACCATTGCCTTCATGTGTCTTACTGTAATTGGTTTTGTTATTTTTTTGTAATAATATTGTGTTTTGCTAAGGAAAGCTAAATAAATGGCTCTTTATTCTTTTGATTGTTTCTATTCAGCCATTGAGTATTCTGTAATATGTTTTTGTTTTCTGTTAATTGCATTTGGCATTCAATATTGCTAGTGCATAAGCATTGCAGATACATGTGGTTGTGCTGTGGAAGCAATTTTTCATGGTTTGTTTCTCATCACTTCTAAGGGTTTCATTGGACCACCAGGAGTGGCGGGACTTCCTGGACTGGAAGGAGAACGAGTAGGTTTTGTAGGGCATGTACAGTATACAGTTGATAAGGAGGAAGCACCAACATAAGGGGTGTGTTTCATGGGACTTTGCTTCACAATCATACTGAAACAAAATCACACATGATATTAAATCTGTTATAGCTCTTAAATGTAGGTGTTTTTTGAAAGGAGAAAACATGGCCTAGATGCATGGGTAGACTGCATCGTGCTTGCATTATAAAGCCATAAACTAGCACAGTTTAGCTCCACCTACAGAGCTCCACCTATGGTCATAATGGTGGTGGCCGTGTTTCACCAACAGGTGAGTTTTCAAACTTTTACATGAGGCTTACCTGTGCCTAAGAAACTGGAGAGCCTGGGATAGTTGGGTGGGGCACCTGCCAATCCTGGGCCTCTCTGAGTGGTTTGTTCTTTATGAGCCACAGTTTAACTGCAGCGTTTAACACTCTTTAGTGATTTTGCAGTACTTCTAGACAGACTGCTTGGTAACAGTTGTGGTTTTCCCTTTCTACTCTGGATTGCCTCTAACATGAGATATAGACTTGAGTAGTATCTGCAGTGCAAAACTTTGTCCCTTTATAATTTCAATGAAATCTTATCCCTGGCACAAAAGATACTTACTCAACACTGTTAAAACCCAATGAATCTCCCAAGACAAGAGACGAGCTTGACTCTTATCTGGGAATACCGGGTTTGATTCCGCCCTCCTCCACCAAGCCAGCTGAATGACCTTGGGTTAGTCACAGCTGTCCTTCTCACAGCCTCACCTACCGCACAGGGTGTCTGTTGTGGGTTAGAAGAAGAGAAGGTTTGTCAGCCGCTTTGAGTTTCCTTAAAATGGGTGAGAAAACAAGGTAGAAAAGCCAACTTTTCTTCTTCTTCTCTTGTACATGACATGTGAGATTTGTTTTACTAAAACCTTTCCACGGAGCTCCACACCATATGAAAATATAAGAAATGATTAGCAGCTTTCCAGATGTACCTATTAGCCCAGATGACGGTAGGGGGTGGTATGACTCTGAAGGCCGACTGCTGGAAATCTGTGAGCACATGGGCCCCAGGGCCTATCCAGTGGGTCATTACTTATGGTTTATGACTCTGACTTTCAAAATTCTACTCCTGGCATTTTATGCTAGCAGCTAAAATATCTGGAGCAGTACTCCTTTGAATGGATTAACATTAAGTGCTTTAAAGCCACATTAAACACATTTATTTTAATAAATAAATGTAAGAATAATAGAACCAGGCCACATCCAATAGAAGCATGCAACTTTAATTCAAAATGTAAATCATAATATTTTTGTCCTTCAGGGTGTTCCAGGATTACCTGGGAAAAGAGGTCCTAAGGGAAGACAGGTAATTCTTCATTAAATTACCTTGTATTTTCTATCTTTTTTGAAAAGATAAGGAGCGTCTTATCTGGTTCTTAGAGATAAGGTTTTCTTTTGAAGGAATACAGAACAGGCTGCTTATAAACACTCCAAAAATAAATGAAAATATGAAGGCAGTACAAAAAGGTCCAGAAATAGTAACTTTAAGGAGAAACTGGTACAAGGTGGCATACTATATTGACATTAGCCTGGCATAGTTTTTATAGAGCATGGCCTTACATTAATGTTTATTTTCATGGCCCTGAAGGTGTATTCCTGTTGGCATTTTAAATGCAGCTGTCCCTGGATGCCCCTGAGGGAAGCATCCTAAGAAAATACTGTGACTGCCATAGCACATGAATGTTGGAGGAACTACCAAACAGCTGATTTTTGACATCTTTTTATTTTCAATCTTGAAAAATTAGCTGTTTGGTGTAAACATGTTTGAGCATGTAGGAGCCTGTTTATACTTAGCTTAAGGGAGCAGTTCTCTGGATGCTCTGTGGCAGGTCCATCAGTTCTCTGGCTGCTGCCTTTGTCCTAGAATGTCTGGGAGATCCATGATCTTCCATAGCTGTTTTACCAGAAGCAACTGGTGTAAAAATTGCTAATATAAGGGATGACTATAAATCACTGCGCTTTCAGTGAACTTTGTCATAAGCAGCTACTGAGGGCTTCCTTTCCAATTATCCTCTTCTGGAATTTTGGCTACTTTTTATGCCATTCATAAAATGGTGGTGTTGGTAGCATTAACACTGAAACTTTTTTTGAGAAATACCACTGGTAAGCAGTACAGAATAGCTGCGAATAGTACTTCAAATATTTTTGGCACACATGTAGTGGAACAAAGTATTAAACTGGTTAGTTTTACTGTTAAAGAGATTATAGGTCCTGGACTACAATAATTTTAATAGACTACATGAATAGTATTTTTAAATAAAATATTCTTATATCCAAAACATATGTTTTTACTTTCATTTCTACATTATGTATATTATATGAGATTTGGCAGGTTTTCCATGTTTTAAAATTATATTTGATACATATAATTTTACACACTCTTTATTTGGTCAGGAAAGGAAAGTCTATGGGGATTTCTTACAGGTTGAATTGTTATGTATAGCTAGAAGTCAGTCCTATAAATTTTATTTGCAAATTTCCATTTGAACTTTAGAACAATCATTCATAGTTTCTAGTATGAAAGTAGTAGCAGTAGCACAAGTATTAAATGTCAAACAATTGTTTTATTTAAATATTAAGTTTTATACGTATAAATGTAAATATAAATGATACAGTTTAGTGATTCTTTTTATTGACCATTTGGACTGGGACTCTTTAAGAAATATTTTCAGATTTCTAAGGTCTTGAGTGTGCTCAGTGAAATTATAAAGCTTTTTTTTGTCTTTCCTCTCCCCATCATAGCATTTCACAAACTGCTTCTGAAACTTAGTATCAAAAGTGGTTAAAAAGCACTGCTTAAGCAACCGAGCCTGAAACTGTTCTTTGCATACATAGAATGAGCAATCCAAATGTTGAACTCTGGATGCCTCAGGGCTCTGAACAGTTTGAAGTGAAACTTTTTACTGAATATAGGAGGACCTAGTTACACTTAAGTAACTGTTTATATGCAAACAAATAAAATAAAGTTTAAATCCACCTTTGATCCATCTTCAGAGTGCATTTTTCCTGAATTATTTACCCCAAATATGGATTTTTTGGGGTAGATAATACAGGAAAACTGCTATTAACTTTGCTGATGTGTTCTTCTATTCTGAAAGTGAATTGTAGGTGTATTAAAACATAAGCTTTTTCTGCACTGGGCCTTATTCCAAATTATATCCTGTAGGAGGGATCTGTTGTCCACATGCTAGTGTAGACTATAGCAGGTCCTAGCCAGGTCATTCCATAGTTTGCATTAGCATACAGACTGCAAGTCTCTGTTCTAGAATATAATCCAGAATAAGGCCTAGTGCAGAAAGGGTCTTAGGTGTATCTGGATCCCAGATTCAGTTGCTAGCATAGAACTTTCCCCTTGTAACTGTGGAATCCATCTTGGAAGACCTCACCTAGTTATGCAGCTGGTATGTGACAAACACAACCTGGCAGCTGGCTAATCTTTCATAAATTGCTAGGGATTTGGCAGACCTAAAAATAGTCTGCTTCCACACCATGCACCTTGACACATATCGTGGAGATCACTCTCTGACCCCATTTGAGGTAAGCAACTTGGGTGAGGAATGGGAAACCCTCCAAGGAGTGCAATAGCAACTGCCTGTCTCAGCTTATGTTTGGAGTTCTCTGTACTCCAGCAGGTCAGGAGGGTTTTGGCAGCACACCGAGAAACAGCCCTGGAAGTTAGCCATTTCTGTACCCTGATGAAATGGCAGTGGGCTTCGTTAGCTGCATGAGACACTTCTACCTCTGCTGCCTGTCTGTGGCAGTGGCTGGAATGGCCCAGAAATACCTTTAGGCATAGTATTCTCACTGGCATGGTCCAAATGGCATAATACTCTTCAGTCACTGGGAACCACCCATTATAGTATTGCCCCCAATTGCTCCTGCATTTTGTTACCTTGTGCTCCTAAGTTCATATCTACAAATTCCGCCTTTGATTTCTTCCTCCAGGGACCATTCTAGATTGAAACCCAGATTATGAGTCTGCTGTCTGCATGATCATGCAGGCTATGGAAAGCACCAAGTAAGGCCTACCATAGCCTGCCTGAGCATGTGGACAACAGACCTCTCCCAAGATATAGTCCAGAGTAAGGCTAAGTGCAGAAAGGGCCTATATCTTGTCTTTTACACACTTTAATTGCCTTCCCAGTCTTCACATATTTGCCTCTCAGCATCTCTTTTTGCTTGCTCTGGTCCTCCCTACTTCTTCCCATGCTGCCTCCTCTGCCTTCCTAACTCCTCTCTGTTTCCTCCTTTTCTTCCCATTGCTTCCCATCTTCCTCTTACCAGCCTGTTCTCTTAATTGTTTCCTGGCTCTTGTGTTTGTGCTACAGCAACATCATATTATGAATCCTACCATAACAAGCCACTGGAGAGTCTGTAGGAAAATGTAGAATCTGGAGTATTGAGACTATCTCCAAATCAGAAGCCATGACCCAATTAGTCCAAGGAGCAAGTATTTAAATATTACTACAAATATGCACTCAAATATGTAGTGATTTCTAATGCAACTGTTGTTACTTTAACTAGGGCTTACCAGGTGATTTTGGAAACAGAGGCCCACCTGGCCCAGATGGAAGTCCTGTAAGTATGATGCCGTGTGCTTAATACATTTATCACTTGTCCACATAAGACAGAACGAACCACAAAGAGTAGGATTACTGAAATGCAGTCTAAGGAATAATCAAGCAAAAACTAGTTGTGTGAGTGGTGAGAAGAAACTGTTAACTTGACTATCCAGAAGGACCTAATCAGAGTAGTTCATTGTGGGGAAAAGGAAGTCCTTCTTTAAAAAAAAAAGAAAAATAAATATTCACAAAATTTACTATATTTATTGCAATGTTGGAATTTTAAGATACTCAAGTGGATCAACTTTTTTTAAATTATAGAATTCTATAAATTACATTTCTTCTTTGTATTGCATTGTAGTTTGGTTCTGCAGATTGTCACAAACTGCAAAATAGTATTACATAAATATTGCCTATGGGAAAGTAGGATTTTAGGAGAGCTGCAGAGCCACTTCTTGTTATTGGCCCCACAGAGGTAAAATCCTGTTACTGGATATCAACCTGGGAGAAAGTAGGTCTCCAGCCATGAACCCACAATATTTAAATAATATGTAGAACTCATCACTGGATTAGTGTTTGATAGGTGGTTTAATTTTTGCTACATAAGTAATTAGGCAAATGCTACTAAAAATGAAAGATTTAATTACAGCACCAGATTAGAGATGTGCCAAAAATAGTTTGGGTTTGCCACAGTTTAACTCAAAGCAGGTTTGACACAGTTCAAACTGAATCAAACAACACACATCCAAAACAAGCTGATTTGAAACAAATAATGGATGCTTGTTTCAACTGGTCAAAGGTGCATTTTTGCATGTCTCTAGAGGTTCACTGTGATAGCTTTACCTACCTCATAGAGAGGATGAATAACAGCCTGAGAGCAACCACAGAGAAGGTTAATTGTTTGAATAGCCATGTAGATAGAGCACAAAACCAAAATAGTGCACAGAACCAGAACAGAGGCTGTTCTGTGTAAGGGCGAACTAAACAGAAGTCCATACCTAACAGCACATGCACATTCTGGAGAATACATTTTTAGTTTATCAGAAAATTTTGATCAGAAATCTGTTAATTTCTAATGTTTTCTTTCCCAATGTTGATTACTTCTGCCCAAAGGGAATTGTTGGTGGAATTGGTCCTCCTGGATTTCCTGGACTTAGAGTGAGTATACATTTTTGGTCTCACTCATCTTTTCAAATGTTCATTTTGATATTTCCATTCCATTCCATTTTTATTTGTATACCACCTTTCCAAAAAAAAACTCTGCCCAAGGCGGTTTACAACAAACAGAATATATACAATGCAAATACAATCATCACATAAAAAAACACAGCAAATAAATACAGCAAGTAAGAAAATTTCAATAACAAAAACATCAAATATATATCATAAACAATATACAAAATTCTAATAAGCTATGTAATCTAAAAAACTAGAATACACAGTATCAAATAAAATAGTTTGCCTGTATGCTTGTTAAACATATTCTACTCAGAATGGAGAGAATTTTAACAATACCCGTATATTCTGGCATATAAGATGACTGGGCGTACAAGACGACCCCCAACTTTCCAGTTAAAATATAGAGTTTGGGATATACTCGCCGTATAAGAAGATGACACCCGGCGTATAAGACGACCTCCGACTTTTGAGAAGATTTTCCTGGGTTAAAAAGTAGTCTTATACGCCAGAATATACAGTAAATGTTTATGCTATAGCATGAAAAACCATTGTACAGCATCCAAAGGCAGGGATTGGCAGACAGTGTATGTTTCTCTGGTACGCACATATGAGCATCGGAGATGATTTACCCTGTAGACTAAAATGGGTGCAGTCACTCACCATGTGCCTGGACAGAAAAGCCATGAATCTGCACTGGCTGGTATACCAGGCCAGCAAACATACTCAGAGTTTCCTTTTCATGTACTGGTGAGTTACAAGAGCACCCCTTCCCAATTACAAGTAATTTCTTTCCTCATTTTGAAAGCAGTGGTCAAGTACGGCTGTATTTGTTTTCTTTAGTCATCAAGATACCTGACATGCTTTTTAATGCTGTAATTTTTATTCTTCATGTCATTCTTATATTTTGCTTCTTTAAACAGACATTTAAGTGTATTTCTCTTGGATGTTGGGAAATACTAAACAATTCAAGTAGAAATATAGTCCCGTTCAGTATTTGTGGAAAGTCTTTAATTTCATCCAAGCTCACATGCAACTCTAGCTCAACAGCTATTTTTTCCTCTTTCTTAAAGTTGGAATATTTTCAGCTGGATTTTAAACCTACTTAGCTTTTTTTACCATGTGCATATTTCCATAACATTAGCACTGGACTGCCTAACTTTAGACAGAAATACATTAAGTCCTAGATCAATCAAGTGTGGTTACAATCAAGTTCAATATTATGCTTTCTAAAAAATAATCTAAATCACTAGAACCAATACTCAAAAAGATTTTGCCAAAAACTGCTGAGACTATTGGTGTGGAGGCTGCCTTCAGTTAATGGGAATTAGTGATATGAAATGGAGCAATATGTTTATACATTTAAATGAAAGGACCTTTAGAGCTGCCAACAGAGTAATCTACTAAAGAGTGCAACTCAGAACTAAGAACAGTTCCACACTGGATTGTATACTGGACCAGCAAGCATATTAGGAGCTTCCATTCTGCATGCTAGTGTGGTTTAAGGGAGGCCTCAAAGGAACTCTCACATTTATTTATTTATTTATTTATTTATTTATTTATTTATTTATT
>MTQE01001134.1:48033375-48058733 GCA_014337955.1 Aspidoscelis marmoratus | reverse complement strand
TTTAAAGCCAAATAATCCTCAAGATAGCCCTAAATCTGATTGTGAATGGGAACAATGAGGATCCAAACCGTTCTAAAACCATTTTACTCGATCGGGGGTGGAAACAATGAGGATCCAAACAGTTTCAAAACAGTTTTTAAACAGTTTTAAGTGGTAATGGGAACGCAGCCAAAGAGTACTTCAAACTGTAGTAGATTTTCAAAAGTGTTTTTTTCCCCCTATGGCTGTTAAGGGTATCTGCTGTTTGAAAGACAGAGGGGTGAGAAATCCCTTAAGATGGTAGCCTAACTAAAATACATGTATGAATCAGAGTTTGGAGAGATTATTATTCTTTGTAATTAAAATGGAGTTTTACGGAACCAGGATGAGGTTTCTGTTTTCTTTTCTAAGCTAACTGATAATAGTAATCGTCCAGAAGTCTGTGAATAGAATAAGAACTTTTGCCAGCTGCAGCAGACTGAACTTCATATCTTCAAAGGCGTCTTTCCTCCTTTAGTAAGGAAGCAACCGTTGCAAACTGCAGACTTCTTCTAAAGCATAATTTATAGTTTCATCAAGGGAATCTTCTTATTGACCACATCTGGAGTAAAGAATGTATTGCTCATTACTTTGAACAGATACTTCATTGTGTCTGTAAAATATTTTGATCTGAAATTGTGCACTTAATTATCTTAGGACCGTCAGCCATGTGAGTCAGCTTCTATATGTACTGTGCTTGGAATTCTAAAATTACAACGCGATGGTGTAATAAGATGACGACGACGACGACGATGATGAAGAATAAACATTTGATACACTTTGTACTTTATACTGATAGTTTTCACTTAATAGATTGCACAAGTTGTGCATTTCTTCAAAACCCTTCCATTTTATAATCCATTCATCCAATTGTGGAATTTTTGTTGTCTTCCAATGCTGCACATATATCACTTGCACAGTGTTAACCATATTTTGCAAAATAACAATGTATTTTTCTAATTTCTTATCAAACTTAGTAGGAAAATTTCCTGCTTAAGATGTTGCTGTATCTCTAACATTTGTTACATCACACTATATATCTGTAGTCAAAAGGCTTTTTCTTTTGGGCATGTCCATCGCATATGATATTGTTCCATCCTTTTCCCCACACTTCCAACATTTGTTTGACATATTCTTATATATTTGTAGATAATTTATGTGGGGCAAGGTGCCATCTGGGATAGTATATGATAGTAACAAAATGAAAATCTATTGCACGTGAATAACTTCTGCTGCATTTTTCAGCTCTGCATTTTTTCATATAATATTGTCATACAATTATGTAGACAGTATTGCAAGATCTGAGATAACCAGTTTCTTCTCCTTATGATGAATTTTTCCTAAAACTGTAACAGCTGTTGGTGTTTCATGTGTTCCTGTTCTTTTGGAAATCTTAGAGATTAATATTTATAGATATTATAAATATTAGTGTGTTAATTCCTTGGCTTGCAAATAACTATTGCCAGTGGGCACTTATATTTTTCAGAAACCTTATGTTTTCAAAGCAGGACTTGTTACAAATAGGGGTCTCAAATTGAAATTCCAATAAAAACGGAGAGCGTGGGAAGTAACCTTCTGAAACAAAACACATTTGCTTAAAATAAGACCCATCTGGTTACTAGATGTTGTACACATTACTTTTCAGTTTTTCTTTAGCACTTGGATATTTAAAGACTACATATGTTTTTATTTTTAAGCCTCCTTTCAGAGTGATCAATTGCTTTTTCTATAATGAAATGCAAAATTTTAAACGGTCTCCCGTAGCAAATGTGGCCTGGATTTTATTACTATTGTTAATTGTGTTTGTTAATAAAGAAGATTATTTGTGTATCATGGACTATACGAAACAATTGTTTACTTGCTGTAGTAACTGATGTCAGAAAGAAGCAAGATGCTATTTCCATATGTTTCTATTTAACTGAAACCACACATTACTATTATAATTCTCAGTAAGGATATTGGGAAGGGCCCAAAATTCAACCGTGTTCACATAATGCAAAACATTCAGGAGGGTTGTTAGCATATGCAAGCCCAGCAAAAGTGGTGAGTAATGTAACAATTGCATGGGATGATGCGCTAACACAGAGTAAGAATTACTCTGAAGAAGTAATACCATGCTTCATAATAGCCTTGATCTCAGTCTAGTATCTCTGCCCATGCACTTGTCTCCAGAGTAAAACTTGTGAGCGCTAGTCACTAACAGCCCATGACCCACAAGATTGATCACTCACCTGTGATTGATCCAGGGGCCGGTCCCCTCCTGGGTTCTGCTATCTTGAGTGCGGTGCCCTCTGCGACTGTGTGTGTGTCAGTGCCATTGCTATGACAATGCTGACACTCTGTGCAGTCGTGTCAGAAGGTCAGTAGAGCTGCCAGCATGTTTGCATAGTAGCTCCATTGACCTCTCTGTCCAGCAGAGGTGCAGATGGTCACCACTGGATGCTTCAGGTAAGTTTTTGGTAAAGGTTGGCAAGCTTCTGGAGCCCGATTTCATGCTCCACAGTTAGTTGATAATTAGTCACCTTCTGGGCAGGCAGGGGGCATTTCTGTGGTGTAAACACCTCCTGCAAGTGCATATGCACTTGCCCAGATGTTGCCTAATTATCAAATACTGGCCGAAGTGTGAATTGGCCCCAGCTCAGTTTTGCTCCTGGGCATAATGGGAAACACAGTATTTTTAAAAGGCTTTAAAGCATTTTAAAGCTTTAATTATTTGGTGAGGAAAAATCTAACGCAAAAATGAAAAAAAGTGTGCATTAAGAGCTGATTGGCCATAATTTGCAAAGCACATAATAGTGGAAATGTGCTACACAAAACACTTAATTTGAAATTGCACTGTATAGTCCAGTACTCATGCACTATAATGCAATACTTAGCTCAGCTTGACCACAAGTATTATATGTTACTGACTTCAGAGAGGAAGATTTCAGAGATAGGGCCTTTCTGTACTGGGTGGTAGACTGGACTAGTCAAGCCTAGACTTCTGCCATCTGCACAATAGTGCAAAATAACAGAGACTTCTCCTAGTACACTTCATTCACACAGTATGGAGCATAAAACAGACACCAAAATGGTGTCCTGTTTCACTCTAGCAGTAGACCTCTTTTTTCTAGGGAATGGCATACCTGGCAATGGAGGCTCCATGCTCCAGTATACTATGAGAGACCAATTTCAGTAGTGTAACAAGGTGCACTGCCAAAACTGGTCTCCTGGGTGCTCTGAATGCCATGAATGTTCATTTCTGGCCTTAGGAGCTATGCTTGCTCTGAAGGTGTCTTGTGAGGAACAGCCTGTCCCAATGTGGATGTCCTTGTTATGCTCCAGTGGCAATCTGCTCCAGGTTGAGACAAATTGCTTATTCTAGACCAGAATATTCCAGAGCCTTTGAACATTTTTAAAAAATAAACCACAAGCAATGTCCCATATATGCTGTCTGGCATGTTGTTTTTAAAAACTGATACTTTAAAGGCAGTTGCTAACCTTGTGATAAATGCTTGCAGTTTGGTAGATCCTGGTCATGTTTCTAATTATTTCAATGAATGGTTTTATCATTAATTCCTTTATTTAGTGAATGGCAAAATTAGGTACTGATTATTTTGTCATAAAGAAGTTTTGATTTAATCCTTCTTTATTTGGGAAGGCCTGAAATGTTCACTGAAAGGTTCAACAGAAGGTTCATCAATGAGTTGTAGACTGAATGATTTGTTTGCAGAATGTCAATGGTTCAGTCCAGGATGTGCTAGAACAGTGGTTCCCAAAGTTGTCTGGGCTACAACCCATCTAATATAAGTTTACCAACTCGGGACCCACCTCTAGGAATTTAACCGTTACCAATATGAATAAAGGACTTTTCAAATAAAGTTTTAATACAATTTTTTTATTACTTAATTAAGTAATTACATCAAAAAAGTTATTTCAGATACGGTTAAATTTCCAAGAGGTGGGTCCCGACCCACAGTTTGGGAAACCCTGTGCTAGAAAGTCTGCTTTGTGCACAACAGGAGACTTGGACAGCCATTGTGCCTGCAGGTCACTGTTAGATGCCTCTTGCACCACATGTGGAGATGTGGTGTCAAAGACACTTTTTGAAGGCACTCCCTCAGATAAGTGGAATTAATAGAATAAAAAGAAAAATTGTTTTATTTATTACTTATTTATTTTCTAGGGTTTTCCAGGAGATATTGGAATCCCTGGCTTGAATGGTCCTGAAGGCCCAAAGGTAGGTATATCTACACTTTTATTAAAAACTGTTCTATAATGTAGGATCATACAGTTATCCCTATGTTGAAAGAGTGAAACAATTTTTGCTTTAAAGTCACAGCACATTTAATTTTCATGGTTTTTATAGCAATTAGTCTATAAAATCTCAGTAGGATTTTGGCATAGGTCAGTGTGATATAGCCGTGTATTGCGCAGGAAGTAGAATGATAAAGTTACACACACACACACACACACTTATACTCACTCGCTTCCGTGAGGTCATGGTATGAAGACAAAGGTGTCAGGAAAAAAAGACAGATGTTATTGTGTTAGACTTTGCTCATAGTGGAATCACAGATGTCCATTTGCCTATCAGGACTATCAACCCACAAAGGAGGCATATTTATAATGAAATGTAGGTATGAGCAGTGTCACTTGGTATGACCAATTCACACTTGGCCCAGCAGAGCATGTGTTGTAAGCTCCCAGATGGAATGTCCTCACCTGAAAGAGCCATTTCTTTTCCAGAAATGGTTCGTTATGTGTGGGAGCTTACCATCCATGCACTACATTCATTGTTCAGAGATGGCTGCTATCCAGGCAGCCGTCGACACTTAAGGCAGTTTTGGGATGGCATAGGGAAAAAGGCTCTTCAAATCTTGTGAAAAGGCTGAATTTATTTAATAACAACAACAATAACAACAATAATAAATAAAATCATAGGGGTGCTTATGGGTCTTGAATGCAGGTATCTTTGTGTCTTGGCTTCCTTGGGCAATATCTAATGCAGGGGAGGTGATAGAATTTGATGCTCCGCCTCAGACAATATTTACTTGGTTAGGTATGCTCTTTAAGATGCAAGGAGAACTTCATATCTGTTGTGGAACAAATTAAAAAGACAATATTTCAAGGGAGCAGTAAATCCCAAATTTCCAATTATAGCCACAATTCCTCCTGTGCTGTTACCAGTATTTGGAAACTTTAATTATAACCAATTGCTTCTAGTTTTTTCATTTGTAGCTAAACAGTGTAACACCACACTAGATCAGTCACACAGTTGTGTTTGGAAGATAAATCTTCTTCCAAGGTTAACCTTTGGCTCTTTTTTTCTGAATAAGCTTTAGGAAAATTGGATTGAATGTGGACAAAGAAATCAATGGCCCTCTAGTGGTATAGTGAGGAAGGAAATTTAAGGGGGTGATCTTGAAAGCCTGTTTGACTATGGCTAGATTTTAAACCACCAAAAGTCTGACTATAAAATATTATATAATCATGTATTTAACCAGCACATGGTATATTTGGAAACTTGTACAGACTGCCTAGATAAGCATGACATCAAACCTAAATGCATCTTGAATGAACTGAATGTAACATAAGTATACAGAAAAGTAACTATTCTGTGACAATAACTTGATATGAATTGTTGTATAATTTTTAGCAATTGATATCAATGTTGTACTTGTATAGCAAGTATTCCTGTGTCCAAAAAATAGATCAATTTCCATTGTGACTGATGCACACATTTTTTTCCTTGACAAAATATATTGCCCCTACCTACGGGTTTTCTGATTGTTTATTATTCATTTGAATCCTTTCCAAAGTGGTGATTAGTTAGCTGGAAACTTCCATATTTATTTAATACAAGAATTACATCTGTGAAAAGACTTCATGATCTCTGTAGCTTTTTGGCTGTTGTAGATAGCAAGCTTGGATATAGATCTCTAAACAGAGAAAATTAGGGGCTTGTATTTGAGATGAGCATTAACAAAATGGAAAAGCTTTCACACAGTTCATAATACTAAAGGGCCAGCCTATATGGAACTGGAAAGGTTCAGCTTTAATGATTCCAGCTGTCTTGTGTTGACTGTGGTTTTGAAGAGTTTCCTTTTGTTTTTGAAAGATTGTTTAACTAAGCTCTCTTTTCCCCATTCTTCTATTTTACGCTTCCACAGAAGTTAAATGTACAGTGACTGCCAAGAAATCAGGGCAGACTTTTTGCATAATATATTGCCACCCAATGAATTAAACACATTCATGTTTCATATTGTCATGTTTCATATGTTTTGCTTTAATTTTTTTAAAAAACATTTCCTTAGATAATTAAGGAACAGTATTAATATTCAGTGATCCACAAACTTAAAAAAAACACACACAACTCCATCCATTTAAAAAAAACCTATTTGAGGTAGATGCTTCAAGTTATGTGTGTATTTCCCCTTAAAACTAAAGGATGCAAATACTATCTTAATTTTTGTTTTCAAAAAATGAACAAGAACAAAATTGTATTAATTGATACTGGCTATAGCACACATTCATAATACAGAATGATATAGTATTTTGTTTTTCTTAGATTTATAATTTTAGTCAATAAAATGACAATTTAAAGTCACGTTGTTACCTTCATGTGATTCTGCTTGGGAACTTATCTCATCTTCTAAGACCCATTTGGTTGATCCCATCAAATAAATACTTGGTTGATTGGAACAGGGTAAAATCACATTGCTGGAATGAACTGTTATTTAGCAATATTCTGGAATAAAGTGCTCCTGGAATTATCACAGTACAGGGAAAGCGGTCAATCCCATGATGGTGCAAATGTACATCAAGGTATTTTGATAACATGAAATATCCAGAAGTGTGCAACATGTGTGGCAGCCATTTTCAGCTGGGTTTGGCCCCACTCATGCATGGTGGCAATCCCCAAGATAGTGGATTGCATGAGCAGGCATTCAGAAAAAGTAAGTGGTCTTGCTTTTTAAGTATAGCCTGGTTTACAGGAATGTTTTTTGCGGGATGTCACACTAATATCCTAAGGCAATGTTGGGATTGCCCTGGGATAATCCCAGGTTTTACACCCTGCTGGAGGCAGCCTCAGTGGCATCTAGGTTTTGAATGTTGTTCCACCCCATCAAGATGTTTTCTTGACCATTTTACTTCTTATTAGATAATGAAAACTGCATTACTTCTGGTAGTATTTTTTAGTTAATTCACAACTGAGTTATGCCCTTCTATTTCAACTAATTTTATTGTTTGTTTGATAACACATCATAGTGTTTTATTATAACCAGCTTCAGGAAACTAGAAACTCCTTTAAAAGTAACTTAACAGTACTCACTGTCCTTTGTGAAGATTTGCCAACTCAGGTCAAACTTTAGGGATTTCTTCTTGATTTGAACCTTCAGCATTTAGTCTGGCCCCTCTGACCTTGCCAGATCTCAGTAATTAATGGTTTAGAGGACTGATCAGGAGCAGAGTGTAGACTGGAAATTTGAAAAATATTCATGAAGAAGGGAAAGGCAAACCATTTCTTTTTTGTTTCCACCTTTACTTATACATTGGTTTGAAGGTGGCAAGCTTCAGCAGCATTTCAAGTGAGAATTAAACAGCCGGTTCTGATGAGTAAATGTTACGTGTCACTGAAATGAAAGTGATAAAATAACTGAGGCTCTGATCATTCTGTCAATCTTTATTTTAACTGAATTTAATACAGTATTCTGCCTGCTCTCAACTTGAGTCAAATGAACACAGAGCTTTTATTCTGAAACAGTATAAAGTGAACGACAGATTAATTAAGATTTATAGCATAGAAGCCAAAATGAAGAACTAAGAAAACAAAGTATAAAATTTGATACCTCTTCTACCTACAAGGACTCCAAATTGAAGGCAGACATATGCACAAAGCACCACCTGGAGAGGTCTGGGTCAAAGTCCAAATTCATAGCATTAGCCAAGGACACAGGATGATGAAGTAATATTAACTCTTAAAAACATAATCAAAAACACATAAAAGATTCTAGATCTATGCAGTATATACTGTGCATTTGGAAAAAGGAGGTACACAACCTAGGCAGTGTCCAGATGTCAAGAAGCAATGTGGAATCTAACAAGATCCTACCGTTGTCTCTCGCCATGACCCACCAAGCTCAAGGAACAAACTTCTACTTGACTGCATGTCTGGTGAGCAGCATACATGATCAGCATACCGGGAACTACTGGAAGCCACCCAAATCCCTACCATCTTTCCTTTGTTGATTTTCATGACTGTGTTCACACCTAAGTCTTAATCTGGTTTCATTCCACTATCAGAGTGAGAGAACACATCAGCAAAGTGACTAGTCATTTTCTTCCCACTTTAGCTACCCCAAAGGTGGATTTTCTGAGTTAGATAATTTTGAAAGAAAACAGCTTTTCACTTTGTTGATGTGTTCTCTCACTCTGAAAGTGGACTGAAGGTCCTTTCTTAAATGGTGTCTTTCACTATTGTCCAAGATGTTTCAGCCTGTTTCTTGTGTGTTTCTATGGGCATTCCAGAGTGGTTAGAGAGGCACAGGGAGGCATGCGTAAGGGCACACACCTCCTTCCTCTGTTCTATCAGGTTGATGTATTTCAGCAGCACACCAAACTGTACCACTAAATCACATCCTTAGAAATTTCCACCACCACTGCTGTCTGACTCAACAGGATGAGAGTATTTGTGTATCCAAATTTACATCTTTTTTAAAAAGGCAGGCAGTCACAGAAAGTTTTTGTGTTGTAATCCACAACACCACCCTGAAAATCTAAGTCCCTCCTGCTACTTTTTTTTTACAATTTGTGAAAACTCCTAGGACAGAACCATGAGAGTGGTAGTGCTCCATGCACTACAGCTGACTCTTTGAGCTGAAGTAGATCATGTCTCATATAATGCCAGGCTGGCAAATTTTGTTCAATAGCACCTCCTAAAGTGAGTATTAGGGCCTGTTTGCACTTACTTCAATGGAACTATTCCGCTGAGATCTGGTTGTAGAGGCATCCACACTGCAAGTGTTGGTGTGCTCCCCAGCCAGACTACCAGCACTTAAAGTGCATATAGTCTGGCTTGGCCCAGCTGTATTGCCATGGCAATGACAACATCTGGCATGCACTGGCATTTGCCATGTTGATTTCCCTGTGGCATTCAATTGTGTGGCCACAACACCTGCCCACTTGCAACATTCACACCTGGGAAGGGGTGCAAATATTGCAATCAGGACTTCCTGGTCAAGCTGTGGACAAGTTAATGATGACTGAGGCAACTGGAGCAGTCTCCCAGATGTTCCGGGATGGCAGCATGCAATTCAGTTTAAAGGAAAGATAGAGTATTACTCAAATCTTGCTTCCAATTTTAAAAAGGCGTGCCTTGTTAACATAAAGTAGCAATTCTAAGATATGCTGAGAAACAAGAAATAATTGTAAAGGTATATATGTATTCAGCTTATATTCTCTTAAGATGTTGGCAGATGTTTATCTGTATGATGAACTAAATCTTGGTTAAAGAGGTAAAACACCCCTGGACCTTTTCCATTGGGGAATTTGATCATGCAATTTAATGCTCTCGGAATAACTACTTTTTGTTGTCTGTTTTATCTCCACATGGTTTTAATTGTTTTCAGTTGCCAGCCATATTCAAACTAATGACTTTCTGAAACACAAAATAAGAGAAATTAAGTATTCTTATGCTTCTGGTTTACATTTAAGATGTCAGAAAATCTTTGAAAATACTGATACAATGTGATCATTGGACAGTTTTCTTTTTTTAACATATATTTTATTATTTTCTCTTAGTATATACACAAATATTAAATAACAAACAAATACATAAAGTGAAACACAAACCATACCAACAGATAAATGAAAGAAAAAACACCCTGTTCTTCCACCTGGGCACCTGTACACCTATTTTGGAGGGCAAAAACTTAGCCATTAGGGCTTTAGCACATTCTTAAGTTGATCATCTGTTTTAAAAAAAATCATTTTCAGCCGGATCTAGGAAAGATCTCCTGTTCCGTTCTTATATGTATGGCTTCCAAATCAATCTAAATGATTGTTATCAGCTCCCTCCAATATCAAATATTTCACTGAGGGACATTCATTTATCAGTTGGACAGTTTCCTTGATTATATGAATTTGAATATGTAAGGGTTATGAGTAGGATATTCATAAACTCTTTAAAATAGAATACTAACAACAGGTTGCAAATAAAAATGTAGTAAGGATCAGTTGTCTTCTTCTGGTTCTTAGACTAGACATGTAGGTCTGAATATTTTAGGACTGATTCATAAGAAACAAACAAAAACTGGAACTTGTGCAGTGTACTTATCTAATTCCAGGCTCTTGGTGCGAATTTATGCATTTAGTGATTTAGTGATCTGTGGCACCTATTAACTGTTTTCAGAGTAATTGTTCATATGATAAATGCATATGATACCTAACATTGTGAAACCAATCTAACAGTTGAACAAAACCCAATAAAATGTCAATTAAGCAATGTACGAAACTAAAAAATTGGAGAAAAATTATTCATATTTCAGCATGCTCAGAAAAGGTCTACTCGGTGAAATTTAGATTTGAGAAATGTGATCAGAGACCTTACTAAACTGTATTTATTTCAATTGACACATTGAAAAATGAAAAGTGATGTTCTTAATCTTGTCTAAGGAGCAAGGTAGCTCTATAATTTTGCCTGGCAATATTGCAAACACCGTCCTAAGCTACAGTCATATCTAGTGAAAAAGGCAGCTCAAAAGCATCTTAGAGATGGTAGCATGTGGCCCTTGTATTCTCATTCCAACATTTGTAGCCTGGAATGTTCACAGGGCGGTGAGGGAATGGTGTGTCAATAATCCCACCTCAGAACCATCTAAGATCCCCTTAACTGTACTTATTTTTTCTGTGAATGCAGCCTCATTTTGCCACCTACTGAGTCAATACATCTTTACATGGGACAGAATCGTTCTTTCATTAAATCTGTTGTAATCTACATAGATCTTTAAATATCAGTTACCTTGAACTTTCTGTCATAAGAAATAATTCAGCACAATTCTTTCAGAACTGATACAATGCATTCTTCAAACGTTGTTAGGTTCAACTATACAGTTGTGGTGTTTTGAATTAATTGCTGCTCCTAAATCTGTGCAACCCTATTGAAACTGGGTAGTGGTCACAAGATGGACATTCATTCACAACAGTAATGTATCTTAAAGATACAAAGGTATTTCATACATATCTGAAGGGAGAGTATTCCAAAATACGTAGAGAAGGCTCTGCTATGGGACACTACAAGATGACATTCTGACCATGTCTACACTTACCTGCAAGAGGGGAAAAGGGTCTAAGGGTCATATATGGTGGCAAGCTATGCCTCGCAGTGAGGATGCTGCCCTGTTTTGTCTTTTTCACATGGCTGCTTCAGACAATGCACCTGTACTCCAAAATGGAGATACATTTTATCTATCAGAGCAAAGCCATCTCCTTAGTGAAGCTGGAGGTACAACCTCAGTGACTGTGATTATACATAGAGAATCTGTTGCAGGTACAACCAGCCACTGAGGTTGTACCTGCAACAGATTCTCTATGTATAATCACAGTGACTTTACAGGTCTGAATAAGAAGTCTGAATAAGAAGTCAATCTAGCAACAGTCCAAGTTGTTTAGGACATACAAACTTGAATTTGGCCTAGGCGGTCAGTCAGCCACTTAAGCATGGGTGTTGTGTGGAGCAGCAGAGCCTCCACTTAACAGCTTGGCTTTTGCATTTTGCACCAGTTACAGCTTCCAGGCAAGGTGTAGGAGTAGCCTAGCTCAAACAGAATGAATTACATTAAACCAAATGTGAAGTCACCAGGGTCCTTTCTGTACTTGTCTTTATTCTGGAATATATCTCAGGATAGCAGTCTGCTGGCCACAAGCTAATGCAGATTAAGGCAGACCTCACTTGGGGCTTTCCATAGTCTGCATGAGCACGCAGTTAGCAGGTGCCTATTCTGGAATATATTACAGAATAAGGCCAAGTGCAGAAAGGCGCCAGAACATGGACAATAAGGGGTGGACTTTCTCTCACCACAGAGATCATTTGAGCCCTTAGTGACAAAGATGTTTGCATAAGAACCCCTTGGCTATATGCATACCCATCTGTACAGGCAAAGCCCTTAATTCTTAAACTTGGGAACTACCTACACACCACACTTCCATTTTATTAGAATTAAAACTAACAACCCGTTCAACCCCTCACTGCATCCAGGAACCAGTTCAGGACATTTACAGCCTCTCTTGAGTGAGATGTGAAGAAGAAATAAATCTGAGTGTTATCAACCCAAACTCCTCATGACCTGCCCTAGTAACTCTATATACATGCCAAAAAGTACCCTGAGGCATCTCAAAGCCTCATGTTACATACTAGTGATACTTAGGACCAAAGTCATGATAATCTGGCTTTTCTACTGTTTTTGTTTTTCTTCTTCTTCTTTGTATTTTAACTGAGATGGAGTTGAGAAGAATACAAATGGTAGTTCTGGTGGTGGAATTTTTTTATCCCTTCTCTGTGGACTATTCTTGTGACAAAAGTTTTCCATTCCCATCCCCCACTCAACTTTTCCATCATAAATTAGTGTGAGCATGTAATCCTCACCATGGGTAGGAAATCTTCAAGTTATTTCTTCCCTATGTTCTCACCCCTGTACTATAAACAGTTTTCCATTGTAAGCTGCCTGATTCTATGTAACTAGTGTAGACAATTACATTCACTTTGTAGTTTTACAGAGAAATTTTAATGACCACAGATTTTACTAGTTTTGAGTTTCTTAATGAAAAGCTCATGAGAATTTAAAAAATGATGCTTTTTAGGTTTTATAAACAGTTTTCTTAGCTTCCTAAAGTAACATGCTGGGTCATTAATATCTTCTTTCTTTCTCTTTCCCTCATTTGTGTGTGTTGACTTAGGGATTTATAGGTGACAGAGGGCCTCCTGGACCACCAGGCCCCAAAGGAGTTGAGGTGAGAAAGGAATATTTCTACTTTACGAGTACACATCTTCCCCCCTAAAAAAAAAAAAATTGGATTCCTTTTTGCAGTCATATTGTGGCTTTTGTTTTTGTTTGTCAAGGTGGCAATATTCCATTATGGTTTTAAGAGGCAAATCCTACATATCTGTTACTTTTTTCATTGGTTTCCTGCACTCTGAAAGTGAGCTGAATGATGACAGCCTGAAAATGCACGAAAAGTTAAATTATGCATGGAAAATATGTGCATATATAAACTCAAAGTGTATAAATTCTTGGGAAATGCCCCATTGATATGGATCAGGTGGGATCGGACTAGCTTTTGTCTTTCTTAATTTAATTTAATAATAAATAACAGAATGTTTTATAAAAATGAGCAAAAGAAATTACATGTATATAAACAAAATTAGCAAAAGATTCTGTCTCAGTTTATGAAAATAATTGTCTTTTCATTTTGTTTGCTCATCAAAACCTATTGGTTATGGAGTTGTCAAAACATTTCAAGGATCAAAACACCAGGAGCAGTACTGATAAAGACTGGAGTATTTATATGGGGCCTGTCAGTAAGTCCAGTTAATCAAGCACTTGTTTATAGACGAGGAAGCTCATTAAGAATAGGAAATCTAACAGTGCTTACATTTCAGAGAGGGGCTCAGGTCCCATCAGGCTTAATACCTGGCCATCGAGAAGCGAAGCAAGGAGGGTTAGTGAACAGCAGTATGTGTAGGCCCACAAATTCCTGTCTGTGTTTGGTCAGTTTCTGTTAATAGTTATAGGAATGTTTAATATCATTAATATAGTTAACTCTGCATGCACTGCTCCTGGTGTTTTAATCAGATGTTTAATGCAGCAAGTGTTTGTGTTTGTATACACATATTGTAAACACATTCTCTAAGAATGAGCAAACTCTAACCTGGTTTTATTTCAGGGTGAACAAGGACCTGTTGGACCTATTGGAGGGACTGGGCCAAGGGTAAGTATGGGAATTCCAACTTTAAAATTGCTTTAGAAGAGATGAGGAAAATGATGGCCAGCATGGATGAATGCTTAGTGCGGTTGTGGTGAGAGGTATGAATTAAATGTGTATGCATGTCACTGATTTTGCGTGACCTCTGACCAGGTGTGGTATGCCTACTGTGTCCAGATGGTGGCAACAAATATTAAGGGATGGTTGCTTTCGTTATTCTCTAGTTTCCCAGTTTCTGTGAGGGTCCAAAATGTTTAGTCAAACATCTAACAAGAATTAATGTTTCTTTCCTTTTCTTTAACATTACAGTTATGGTGGGTGGGTGGGTAAGTCATTACTGATATTACTGTAAATAGGAAGGGATGATTTCTGAATTTATTTCCCAGTTGTAAGTCCTTTCTTTTTTCTTGCTCTGAATTTCAGAACTAGTGTCAGTGGGAGTGGGATTTTTTTCAGAGATGATTTGAATAGGACAGAAAATGAGTAACCTTTTCTTTCCTTGTAACTATAATAATTTCAAGCAAATATAAGGAAGACAGTATTGAGGCAGGCTGTCTCTGAAGACTAGCTCCTAGGGAGACTAAGGACCCATCCAGACAGAGAAAATAAAGTGTCAATATGATGCCACTATGGCTAGACTTTTCCCTGCCTAAAAATTGCTAGGGAAAACCCAGCACTGGTCACGCAATAGCACTTTTGTTCATCTTGAGAATGTAGTAGTGATCATTGCTCTATCCACCACACATGTCACAAAAATGTTCAAAGACAGTGCGGTCTAGCTAGGAAGAGATAACGGTGGGGAGGCAATACTGCACATTATCACTTCCTGGCAAGATTACTGTCTGCATCTGGAGGTGGCCTAAGATGGGGAAATAGGCTGCATCCACACATCTCAAGAGGAAAAGTAGCAACTTCCACAGAGGCATGAGACAGACAAATTAAACTCTGCCTTGTGGTGATCAGGACCGCTGTAATCCTCACAACTGTGGAATAAAGGTTCTGAAGCTGTGAAGTTTTTATTCATGCTGGTTTTTTGTGGCAAAACAGAAATGGGCCAGAAGGTGGCCCATTTTTGATCCACTGGGAAAATGGCATTAGTGGAAATCAGCCCATTAATTTGCCCCTTCTCTCCTCCATCAGTCATATGGAGGACAAAGTTACTTTCCCAACCATCTGCTCTCATTACCTTGCCTTAGGGCTAGGGTGACTCCAAGGGTGGTTTCTGTGCTTCTGAGGGCAGCCTTTAGGCTAGTCAAGAGTATGCTTGTTTGCTCACAAGCGTGACATTATTCCTTCAGAGCAAGTCACAAAAATGGAACAATAGAAACTGTCTCTGAATGTGGATATTTCACTAAAATGTGAATATGTTGCAAATGAGTGCCAAACACAATATGATTATATTTACACAATCAGCACCTGCCAGGTTTTTGTTTTGTTTTGTTTTGTTTAAATTTATAACCTGATAGAGTCAGTGGAGGAATAGAAAACCATGCCAGGTAAGAAATGAAGGAAGAGGGGCTTGTGGCACTGATACAGCATACAGAACTGTATCTGTTTTTTCCACAACTGTTAATTGCATAAATTATACTGCATCTGATTTGGCCCTGACATTGCCATTTTTAAAGACTAGACATAAACATATGGAATATATTTACATTCAGGGTTTATGTTAAAAGAGCCTTTACTTGGCTTTCCTTCAGAGCCCAAGGAGTAAATGTAGGCTATGGAAACAGCAGAGCTTTGAGGCAGATCCATCTCCAATTGGGCCATTAGTCTGTGTGACAACCGTGTTTAAAGGTAAGTTAGGAGTAGGTAGTTTAGAGCCATGCTATCAGCTGTTTGATGGTCGAGGGGCATGGCTCGCTAAGGTTCCAAGGTCAGGGGGAGCTAACTCCATACTAGAGCCAATCAGGGCTGGATGACAGCTTGGGTAGAGACTATAAAAGGACCTGTAAGTAGAGTGTATGGTTCTTTGCCTGGGGTAACTCACCAAGGGGTGGGCAGGTGGGAACTGGGCTCTTGTTTACATCTGAGGGAAGGGTGACAGAGAGTCCTGAGATTTAGTAAATATGTGAAACTAGTGAAAGAAAGTCAGTTCGATCTTAGCATTCAAAGAAGTTATAAGGAGCTATATTCTTGAGATTCGTGATGTGTTATTTTGTCACAAAGTATCACTTTTAAACGTACATTCTGTGGCTAACATTTTTGGGTTATAAACCAATAAACCTTTTATTGTTTTGATCACTTTGACAGAGTCATTAGTGGACTAGCTTGTCCATGGTCATTACAAAGTAAATTGATGTGAATCACTGCACCTTTAAAAGCAAGAGACATATCACTAGCATACAGGAGAGGACTGGGCAAGAGACGTCCTGTTTTCCATCAGAGAACAAGAAACGTGTTAATGTGGGTGATCTCTGCCAATACAAGGCCAGGGTACCTGGAGCCAGGAGGACTCTAGGATAGATAATGTGGGGGCAGAGTAATGTTGGGCAGGAGATGGCCACAGTCTATATGAGAGGCAGTGTTGGGGCCCAAGTTTACCTCTACCTCCTGGGTGAGAGCCAGGAGATCCTCCTATTGTTCTAGTGCTGGGCAGCAATCCACCTTGAGTGAGTAGAACATAGGCCATTTTTGCCATGGGGATACTTTGTTCTGCCAGGGAGGGAAGGAGGGCTATATTTTAATGTGTATTTTATGGTTTTTATCTTTTTATTGCTACAACCCACCCTGGGACCTTTGGGTGAATGATGGGAATGGCCATTTTTGGACTTACCTTTGCATGGAATAGCCCAATTATCCTGGACTAAGTAAGGGCACTGTCTGTACTGGGAGGGCAGGATGCCATCTGTCCCAGGTGAACCTCAGCATTAACTGTGAGGCACCACCCACCCCTGTCACTCCTGTGTCACATCAGTATAGAAGGGCAGAGCTGAAGAAAACTGTGTTCAAAAGCAGCATGTCTACTTCCATGTTAAAGTTCTGATAATTATTTTTAATGGAGGCACTTAGGCTTTGAAGATCCTTGTTACAGACCAGGTGCACAAATACCAATGTCTGGAGGAGAACATATAACATGGGATAGTTGTAAACCTCTTCAGTCAGGTCTACCAATAAACTGGGATAAGGACCCCATAGGATAGTTCTGGGCTGAGATTATGTTAGGGAGCCATTTGGTCTACTTTACTCACTAATGGTGGAAAGAACCTGAGATTTAAACTATTTAGAATCTTTCCGCACCAATCAGTGTACCAGTCCAGCATGGGGCTTAGACCCCCTCCTGGTCCTCTTGTTCTGTACTCTGCAGTGGAACAGAAGAGACCCAGCCCCTTGCAAGGATTCTCCATCTGCATTGGACAGAGTGCAGCCTGGTCTGTGTGGCCAAAATGGCTTTTTAAACCAGGATCCTTGTAGATCTATTTTAACCAATCTGCCGGTGTCCATGGGCCTCTGAAAAAGAACAGGGAGTTATGTGGAGAGGCTCACACCTCCCTGTTCCTGTTGAGCAGGGGGACACATTTTGGCAGTAGACCAAGTTGCACTGCCAAAATGAGTGCTAAAATGGGTCTCCCTGGGGTTCTGAAGCTTACATCAGCTTTTGTGTGGTGTAGGGGCTGTCCAACTTTGGATGATCTTCTCTGGGCCAGTGGGACTGCACCAACATTGAACTGCTCCAGTTGGAGCACTTCCAGCTGGACCACTGTATCTCCTGTGTGGAAATAGCCTAATTTTGAAAAAAAAAAGTACTTGCAGGTTAAAAATTCAGCATCTATGTGTCTGAAATCTGTGTTTCCACTGACATAAAAACCACATGGGGCCAGTGGTGTTCTTTCTCTGGCTTTCTGTCTTCATTTTTTTTAAAATCTTCATTTTACCATCTTTAACTCTTCCCTTGGTTTTCCCTGCTCTTGGCTAGCACAGACTGGCAACACATGGCACAAATCTTGGGTTTAATTCAAAGACCCTCTGCAGTTTTCTGAGCCATTCAGGTAGAGAATCTGGACATCTTCAGTGGGATATTTGTAGTCATATGTATTTTCTTCATTCACATTGATGACCTGCTTTGAATAGATAATAGTCTTCTTTGGGGAGTTCACTATGATGACTTTAGCATAGCAATTTGGATTGGAACTATGATTAATAATCCTGACAAAGTTTCCATTTGGTTCCAACTATAATTGTGTCACAGTCATGTAAAAGCTCCCAATGCATTCATTTGAATAATGCTTCTCTCATATGCCAGCAGTTGCATGGCAAATGTTTTAGCCAAAGCATGCTGTCACTAGCCAGCTGCAGCAATTTGACACAAGTTTGACAGCAAGTTTCTGTCTGCAGTCCTTACTTGAAAAGCATATTTAAAATGGAATGTCTAAACCAAACCATTTCATTTATGGTTCAGAAGCAAAATAAAAACACAGCACTCTGTCTGCAACACTGGACAAGCATAAGAACATAAGAGGAGCCCTGCTGGATTGGGCCACAGCCCATCTAATTCAGTATCCTGTCTCACACAGTGGGCCACCAATGGCGCCTGGGCATCTCATGCAGAAGACAAAGGTAAAACCTTCACCTGCTCTCAAATCCCTGCAAATGGCCTTTATGGTCACTATAATCACCTGGTACTTTGAGCAGGTATAATAAGCAGGATATATTGTATTTTTGCCACAATGTAATTAGAGCCATAATATTTCAAGATCCTAAATACTGAGAAAGAGCTGAGCCAAGGAAAAAGGGAGTTGACTGGGCAAACTGTGCTAATCAAATTCTTAAACCTTTTAGAGTAAATTATCTGATGGTTTAATTCTGTAAGCCTACATTTTTCTTTCGTTTTCTCAGCTTGCTTCGTTATGCTGATCCAAACCGTATTAGCTTTGCATTCTCTCATACTATAGTCAGAGGAATTTTTGGGATAATGGCCATAAATGATGCATGTCATTATTTTTTAAATGCGTTTTAGCAGTATTGTGGTTTTTGTTGGCGAAACAGTGACTTCTCAGTTGGAGCAGATTTCTAAATGCTGCAGTTACACAACAGATGGAACCGTGGGTCATGAAAAACAACTCTCTGCTACAACAGAGTTCTATTATAGCCATTATTGTTGGCTAACATCTACACTGTGTTCACTTCCATGTCTAATTTCCCCTCAGGTTCTTTTTAGTGATCTAGAGTGACAGATGCTAACAAACTAAGGAAACTATCCTAATCTTTTTCCCATGGTCTCTTTTCTCATTCAGAATCACCATGTACAACCAATGTTTTTACTTACTTTATTATTCTAGCATCTGGGAATCTGTGAGTTTTGAACAGAAAAGTGAGAGGTGGTGAAAGGTTCAACACTTCCTATCTGCATACTGTTCTGCTACTTCTTCCATGGACATTTTTTGAGAAACAACAACAAAAGAAAAGAAAAGCCATTTTTGCAGTTGATCTTCATATTTCATAATAAGGCAGGCCACCCCATTCCAGGATATACAACCCATCCAAAGCTGGGATGTGTTGCTGCTGTAGCAGAATAGGAACATCTGTCTCTGGGCATTCCATCCCACTCCACATCTGGCTGTGGCCTCCAAAGAGCCATCTGAGGCAGTGCTAAGGCTCTGAAGGTCAGGAACTTTCCTTCAGAGTTTTGATCCTGGCTCATTTGCGGGTAGTCCCACTTCCTGGAGCACAACCAAAAAAGGGTCCCCTATGGTATTCGGAGCCACGATGATATGCCATCCCCATGCTTCCATGGTCCAGAATACTGGCTCTGGGCTGGAGTAGGCCTCGATGTTGACAGAGCATTGACTGGGGAGTCAAGAGAATTCTACTGTTTTGCACTGGTATATGAAGCACAGAGGTATACACTGATTTACTGCTCAAACACTCTTCAGCCCAGTTCCCATTGGCATTTTAAAACCATTTAGAAATGGATTGGATTCTCTGTGTCCCCATTATCAATCCATTTCAGGGGTATTTTGAGGATTATTTGGATAAAAAACAAAATAAATGAACACCTGTTTTTCCAGGGGTTTTTTCCCGTTTTTGCTTTTAAAATGCTTCTTCCTTATTGCTGTGGGAATGCTACAGCAGTATTGGGGTAAATATGTCATGAAATGAGTGGGCTTTCACCCTGCACAGGGACCAGCCCCTTGCCAGATTTGTTAAAGGGCCAGATCCATATTCAGCAGAGAAGTAACAATTCAGTCTGAAAAGATGTAGCAATTCACCCACTCCACACTTCACACTGATAACAAAGTTTCATTTTACACTTCCCCTCACTTTCTCCTTGCTGGGAAGCACACACTAGGCTCCTCTTTTGCCTTGCTGAGCCCTGGGAAGGAGAGAAGCACCTCTCCCTCATGGCCCACAGGTGACTGAGTGTGCATGTGTGCAGCCAGCCGGGTGAGTGGGCACGCAGCTCTCTCTCTGCTGCTGCTTTTTCACTTCTCTGCATTTGCGGAAAAGTGAAAAAGCACCAGTCCTGAGTTTACATGTATCTGTGTATACCAGTGGATGCTGTTGGTGATGGGGAGGGGAGTGAAGAGGAGGAAGGTGTGTGTGTTTGTGTGTGTGTGTGTATGTATGCGCAGGACTGGCAGGACATCTTTTGCAAAAGCAGGAGGGGAGGGCAGAGAAGAGGGGAGAGCTGTAATTTCTCATCCTCCACCATGTCATTGTGGGATCCAATCGGCAGGCAGGGGGTGGGGCCCCGGCTGGCAAGAGGGGGGGGGGAAGATTCCCTTTCCCTAATGTGATTCTGAATAGTTTTGGGTGGGGACAGCAGAGGGGTTGATAGGGATTTAAAGTGATTTAAAGCCACTGAAGTGGGGACTGCCAGAATCTGTGTTTGAGTTGCTTTTTAAAAAATTTTGTTTTTTTCCTTTCAAATAAAATATAGCCAGCACATAAGAGATACATTTTCCCCTAGTCAAGCAGATGTTTTGTATCAAGCATAATACAACTACAGTTACTAATGATATCATGAATACTCTGGATTCAAAAACGATTGAATTGCAAAAGTCTTCATTTATCTGAATATAGGGAAAGCCAGGTCGGAAGGGTTATGCAGGTGAAGCAGGACCAGAAGGCCTAAAGGTAGGACTTCACTTAAAAAAAACACCCTAACCAAACATACAAAAAATTAAATACCTGTTTTTTGGTGTGAGTAAAGTAAATAACTTGAAGTGTGTAGTATGTGATGAAAAGCAGATGCACTGTTCCCCAATTTGTTTCTGATTCATATTCTATTACATTAAAATTAAATTGGTGAGGAAGTCTGCCTTACTGGCTCAGAAATGAAAAATCTGCTTCATAGAATTTTCCTATATAAGATGTATATTAGAAAAATATTGTTTTCAAAACATGTAGTCTTAATTTTGAAAGAAATGCACAAGGTGGCAAAGATATGGTTGTTGGTAGATACCAGAGATGGTGATGAGCACAATGCATAATCCAAAGGCAAGTTAATCTGAAGATGTTTCCTTCCCCCTCATCTCTTTCTATCTGCAGCCACCTGTAAAATCCCTAAACCTTTTCTGGAGGTGAAATGAGCAATGAAATTTGGAGGAATGGGAAAGCTTGTTTATAAATATTACTCCTTTTAAAATCTATTCCTTATTTCTATGCATTACGATTTCAACAATATTTACAGCTAATTAAAAGGAACAGGAAGTGTCTGCTCCTGTGAGCACCCTAAGAAGGACACTGGAGGTCCCTAAAGTGCCCACCCACAGCATCCTTACAGCGGATCTAACTGCTCTGAGGGCGCCCATTGCTCTGTCACTCTCACGGTCATCAGGTTGACACAAGGTGGTTACAAGAGAGAACTGTGTGCCTGGTTTGCAGAGGTGTTGGGATGGCAAACATAATGAGGGTCCTCCAAATCCAGAGCCGTTCTGTCAACTTTGAAGACGGTGAAAGATGAGGTGTGGCTGGCGTGTCGCCTGCCCTTAGAGCAGGAGAAAGTCTCCACCTCAGCACAATCTGTGCCTCTGAGATGTCACAGCTTTAGTGTGGTAAAGAAAAGCAATGAACACATTTTCTAGATGATGGTAAGATGCTGTATAGATCAAATGTAAGAGTTCAAGCCAGCCAACATGGAAAACTTCTGCTAGATTAATGCCTTCCTTTTTAAATTCTTAGGGAGAAACAGGAGATCAAGGAACTGTTGGAAAAACTGGTGAAATGGTAAGAATTGTTTTGCCTTTAGTATAAGATATTTTAACCTGTGAATAATTTTAATGTATTTAGATATTCCTTTCAGCATGGATTCTCCACTGTGTCAGGCACTTGCTTGTTCTTTCCTGAGTTTGATGTCATTCTTTAAATGAAGGCAGCAACTGGGGGTTTGGTCAGAGAAGCACAGTAATTCAGTAACCTGAATAAATGTGGGACATAGTATAGGCAATGAGGGAGAACTGGATGGAGGACAGAGGTTTCATTGGTTGTTTCATGGTACATAACAACAATACATTTTATTATTTTATTCACAAATTATAACAATGCAAAATGTGGAAGGAAACAAAAAGAAAGAGGCAAATTCAAAATCATACCTAACACAGTTAAAATTTAGGAATTAACCTTAACAATATTTTCTCGATGTTTAGCAGCAAAAAAAGCAAATTTAAAAACATGAAAGTAGATCTCTGGGAAGACACTGAAAAGCAGAAAAGACAGTCATGGTAAATATATGGTTCTCCCTCAGGAGGGGGATAATTCTTTTGTTGAACTGAATTTTATACTTGATTAAAACAATTTTAGGTTAACAGGTGTTTTTTTTAATGATTTTGTGTAAATAATGTATTTTACCAAATTGTTTTATAGATTATCTTTTCAAATAAAATGAAGGCCCAATCAAGATGATGCATTTCAGTGCCGTGCATTAAATGTTGATATTTATAGGTATTTTCTACCTACAAACTGGAGATCAGACCCTTGATTATGTTCAATCAGCAGAATTTTCCTATCCATTGTATAACACAATGCTGCACTGCTGAAACTGTGTATAAGGTGGTGGTTCCTGAGTAGGGAACGTGTTATATTAGGGATAACTATACTGCACTTTTTCCTGAGAATAGTATAGCTGTACTGTTAAAAAAAGAGAACGTAATGAAAGAAAAAAGGGCTAGTGTAATATAGTAGCAATACTCTGAAACACCATGCTGTCAAATTTAAAGCTTAAAAATTTTGGTTAAAAAAATGCTTCCTTAATGTGAACTAAAAGTGCCAGAATCTGCGAGTTAAGGAGTTCCAAAATGGAGAAGTTTTTTGCTTTATATTCCATGAGGTTCTCTTGATGGTGCCATGCTTAAAATAACTCCTGCCAAAGATCTTAATGGTCAGATTAGAAAATGTCAAGGGAGTTATTCATTCAACTCATTAGGCTCAAAGCTGTTTAAGGCCAAGATAGGCATTAAATTCCATGGTGTAGGCTTCTTGTTAACACGAGGTGCAAATGGATGGTTTGTGTTTTTCCACAAGAAGAAATTCAGTGAGTCTAGGCTACACCAGCTAGCAAACATTAAGTGATTTGTGAAAGGATCACATGCCAGTTATGTAATAATAATAATAATAATCAAAAGATTCTGCATCAAATCCAAGACAGATGCTGTTCCCGGAGTTAAGAATTTTGCAGCTCTTAGCAGAGGATGGTCTTTGATCTCTTGAATTTGGTTCCACATCCTTATGTAACACTGTCGGCTAGCATACAAGGTTTCTGTATGTGCTTTTCTGAAGGAAACATATCATGTGAGAATGTGAATTCTGTTTACAATTTCATTATTAGAAACACAGTTTCCCTTTCAAAAAACTAATTGTGCCTACTGACTACTGTAGCCTTCTCTTTACCAACTGACTGCACAATATATTGAGTACATCTCTATTAAATGTTAATAGAGGGCTGTCATAGACCTCTAGGAAATAAGAATCCTTTCTCCTGTATTTTGTTTTACTAAGTAAGTACTGGGATTATAAGAATTTTTTGTTTGTTTCTTAAGGATTTTTCTTTAGTCCATGTTCTATCAGAACAGTGCATCTCATAAATGATGAAAAGTTTGATGAGATGAAAACAAGGAAGAACGTGCATGAAGTTAGGTATGGACAGCAGTGGTGAACAGGAGTATGTAGCAGTATCCACATGACAGTGGAAGGGTCCTGAGAAAAGTGCTACTAACAATGGTCTTTCTGAAGGTCCTGAAGCCATAGTCTTCATAAAGCATTAACATGCCTTTTTATGCCTCATGCCTCTTTGCTGCCAAGGAACTTCCATTACCTGGGATCTGGTTTTTCCAGCTGGAGATATTTTCCTGAGCACAGGAAAAGGTCCTAAAACAGAGCTGTGTTATCTGGCCCAAATAGTACAGAACAAGGGAAGTCTATATCGTTGGCTATGAAGAAAGTGTGGCAGAACTGTATCTTTACAGCTGTCTCAAGAGGGCTTATGTCAGGATGAGAACTGAATGAGTGCAGAATTATGAGGACCTCATAATCTTCCAGCATTGCTCCATGATGATGCAGGGACATGTAGATACTACACCCTCAAGGCACAGTCATAGTGCAACAGTGGCACTATGACAGTATTGCAGTGATGCTGGCTTTGAAAGTGTGTTCTGGCATGGTAGTTATTCCTTTTTCTTATGCGTTATATGTCACTGATCCAGTGGTACATCCGATGGCAAAGTCCTTGTGCAGAGGTTATTAGATGTTCCTTTATGGATAGACAACATTTATTGGCGTAATAGGCAAAGTAAAATAGTCTTGTCTAGTAGCTGTACATGGTGATTGGTACTAAGCATGCCAATCATCTTTTGAAGTCTTTGAAACTACTGCCTAGGAAATGTTCCAAAGGGGGAAGGGGGGAATGAGCTGATAAAGTGCTTACACTTCTGTGATCCTGTCTGTCATGGGTACTCCTGCAAACAGGCTTCTGTCTCTACCTTGATGGACAACATATTGGCATTGCTCTTCTGTTGCATGTTAATGGGAGGACTTAGTTAATTTCATTTTATTTAACAATAAACACTTCCTGGAAGTCATTGAGTAATGCAGAAGGTGGCATGAGTTAGAAATTTTCAAAATATTAGTATTAAGACATTGCTAAATGTGCTCATTGATCAGGCACAAATTTTGCAACAGGATGCATAAAAATATGGAGAAAAATATTGTAGATTCCATGCCTCAAAAGAATTTAAAACAGATGCTGCAAAAATAAACTAATATAACCACGAAGTAAAAGGAATTTTGGAATAGTGGTAGTCAATATGAAACTATTTTAGCTAAAAAATACATGCAGACATTCCTACCCCTCTTTAAAGATCAAAACCATGAAGAAGTAGTTATCAAAAATGAACAGGGCAGGTTCCATCTGAAATGTCATTATCATGTCGGGTTTTTTTTTT
>MTQE01001134.1:48014402-48033285 GCA_014337955.1 Aspidoscelis marmoratus | reverse complement strand
TTTTTTTTTTAAAAAAGGGGGAAGCATGAAATTAAAAAAATCTTTGACTATTTTTACTTAATCTGTTATTGTTAAATTTGCCCACTGAAAAACAGATCTATTAGATCAGTTTTTCGGCAATCCGTCCTTGCCGGTAGATCCATCACTATTTGTGGACCCCTTGCGTCCACACACGCATGGGGAGGATGGATTGGGAAACGGATTTGGCGTGGGTGCAGTGTGGATGAAAAGCACCCACCCCAGTCCATCCTCCCAAGGCCCTCCACCTGGCCTCCCTGATTGGTTCCTCTGGAGCCAGTGATGGGGAACTGGGGGCCTCCATTCTCTGGGCTCCCCCTCTCCCCAGAAGCTGGAATCATGGCTCCTGGGGCCGGGGGGGCTTCACCCTAAACACCCCCTACACACCCCAGGTCAGGCACGCACGATCTCCTCCTTACCTGCAGGCAGCCAAGCCGATTCTGGCTGCTGGGGCCCAGCATGCTTTGCGAGTGCACACAGCGTGCCTCCCCATTGGCCAGCCATGCACCTGGCTTCAGCAGGCCCTCTGCAAAGGTGCTCGTGGCTTATTTATGTAAATAAATAAAAAATAGGTACGGTAAATAAGTAGGTAAATAAATAAATAAATATTTTGTGTATAATGCATCCCCACCCCAAATGTATCTTTTCCCTATGAGCTAGGGGCTACCACTGGGATGGATGATCGCATGATGTTTATGAAACTATGATGAGTATTGTATATTTGTGAGTATGCATTATAAGCTGTTTGTCTCTAACAACTTATAATACACTGTTGTTTTTTAATATCCATTAAGGGTACAGTTACACATATGTGATAGATTCATGTCTACCTGTTAAAGTGGCTTTGCCTCTTCCTGCGTATTTCTGGCACAAACCCACAGTAAAGGGGTGTGAAATGCAGGTGCCCTTGCTGTGCACATGGCAAGCAGGTTCCCCATTTTAAATTCAGAATTCTCTTTGGCAAACAGCTCCAGCAATGTAAGTGGCTAAGAGTTTGAGCTGCTGCAACTGGGCATACACCAATTCTGTATGCAGAGTACCCTTATAAGTATAGTTCCCCCCAAAAACTACAGGCATCTGTGCTCGGGGGCTATTTAAAAATAAAAAGGAAATGATGTCCCAGGGCTTCACCGCTTCTGAAGACTCAGGTTGCTGTCCACATGCTGAATCAAATGTTGTGTTGCAAAAAAACTCTTCTGCCAAGATACTACTCCTGCTGGATTATTTTAATGGCCACTGTTAGCCAGTACCTGCATATATTGAGCAGGACCTCAGGGTCACATATAGCATCTGGTGTTCCATTTGTTCAAGTGGGCAATGGATAAGGTTAACATTGTGTAGCCAATAACATATAACTGTTTTAACTGTGGACTTGCCAACCACCATTTTGGTCTTTCCTGAATGGAAAGTGCACAAAAAAACAGACAGAAATGGAAAGGTGGGAGCAATCAGACCTGAAGGTGGACTCAAGAAAGGTGAACTTAACAAAGGGTTGCAAAAAATTACCATTTCCTGAAGTTACAAAAGAGAGGGATTTTCTAATTTAATGTATAATTGAATAGCATATCTAATTATGTATATTTGAAGGCTTATTTATGGCAGGTTCTATAGGAGGAGAGAACTTGAAGACATTGTTCTTGATGTTACTCACTGCAGTAGTGATAGGCTGTTGGCATTCCTGCTGCTATCCCAAATAAGGGTAACACTGAACTGGGGAATTCTTGTTCCCTGGCTCAGTGTGTCTGCCTGATATGTGTGCACTGAGCAGATAGGCCTGTGGAGTGTCATCAGAGCTCTCTGCAGTGGTTTATCTTTGTGTTGCTCTATAGTGAGTATTCCCAAGGCACAGGATTGTCCAGATCTTGCACCCTTGAAGGACACTTTGGTTGTACAGATGGGCATCCAACATGCCCCCAGAACTATACTATGGCAATCTTAAGGTCTCATGTGAATCTTACCTAACTTTTTAATATAGGCTCAATATATCTAACTTTTGGATTCTACATCTATTCCCTTCACTAGTTCTATATCTCCTACTGGCCAATAAAGCAGTGAAACAAGTTAGCAAGGGTAGATTCTCCTGCTTGAACTCTGTCCTTGCCAGTAAAATATATGCAATCACTAAACTTTTATTACAGTCAATGACTGACTTCCCATACAACATAGACCATTTAATAGGTCTTCTTCTGCCCATTTGCTTACAGTGCTCCTACAAATATTTGCAAATATAACTTTACCATGACATATCTTTTTTACTTTGATTATGAGCATCAGGTAGGGATATAAGTAAAAACTATTTTTCATTATATGATATCCATGACTTTGGCTAAGTAAAGTTTTAAAAAAGAAATGGTAAGATTAGCAGCCTCTTACAGAATCAGCAGATCCATTTAGACAGTATTTGATTAATTTAATGAGAACTAAAGGAGTTCAGCCAGAGCAAATTCATAACACTGGTGAGGGTTTTGTTTTGTTTTTTGGAAGTTGTGCCAAGAAAAACACTGGCTTCAGCTACTGAGAAAATTGCCCCTGGATTAGAGGGAGAAAAGTCTCAATTGTACTGGCATGCACAGTTGGGTTTCAAAATTTTAAATTACTATCTGGCAAATGCTGAAACCACATTGCATTATACACAGAGAAGCAAGTACTGTAACCTGTCCCTTCCATTGCTGAGCATAAAACAGCACATGAACAATTTTAGACATTTCTCTTTCACACAGTGGAAACTTAATGTGGCTGACAAAGGGTAATATTTCTAGACTGTCATTATTATTTGGAAATATTAGTACTCATTACCAAGACTATTAATTGCAGATTTATATAGATTTATATTTCTAAATAATAGGTTTATATAGATGCTAGTTTCTCCTAGATACGTTGTAAAACTTCTGCTGTTATGGACAGTCAAAGATTGGAGATTAAAATGTCTTGACATTATGCAGCTGGGTAAGCGTTCATAAATCTTTTAGTACCACAATAGTTGTTGCTAGAATTTCCAGCAAGTAGCATCTGCAGTAGACTATTGACCATACAAAAGTGTATGTTCTGTTAGCTATTTCTTCCAACTATCTGCAGATGATAAAGCTATTTGAATTCCATCTTTAGAGAAAGGAGCCCCTTCAGGAAAGCAAAGCCCATCTGTTCATGTAGATTTGCCAACTTGGAAACTGCATGGCCCTACTTGCTCTCTTTTGCTCTCTGTTGTATGGACAAAATATTCTTTATGAGTGCCCTGAATACATGCATGTGTGTAAGTGGTAAACACCCACTACTGGCATGCTGCCCTTGATGATTAAAGGTCAATAGCCAGTGTATCTTCAGTTGAAAAAAGTTATCCACCTTGCAGTAAATATAGTATTGTAGGATACAACTCTGTCCAGATTGTCCAGGTGGAAGAATATAGTTTTTGTAATTTATCTGTGTCCTTTTATATGATCTCTGGAGCAGTGGCAATTGGAAGATGATGCATTTTGCTGTACAAGTGGGATGTGAGCAAAGAAGGTGGTGCAATCCCAGAAAATGAATCCCCTCCAAAATACTGTGTGACCACCTTCTAAGAAAACAGAAGTGCAGAAATTTTCCCCTGACTCTGCTATTCTTCCTCCTTGGTGGATATTTTCAAATAATGAGTTAAGAATTTGGTGCTTATCCTCAAAATTTTAAGAAACTCTTTTGTAAAACCATCTGTTCCTGAATTTGCCTTCTTTTAGTTTTAGAATAACCAACACTATCTGTTTTTCATTTATTGTGATAAAGCTTTCTGTTTCTCCGTGAAGGATGGAAGATTCATTGAGTGCAGATAAGAAAACAGAGTCTGGTGTTTAATGTTCATTAGTGTCGGTGCTTTTTGTGCATTATTATTATTATTGAAGGATCTTGTGGCTTGAGTGTTGGACTAGGATCTTAAAATCAGCCATGGAAGGTCACTGAGGGTGCGGTCAAACCCAGTGCTTAAGACAACTGAAATAGTCCATGGGATCACACTCCAAAATTCCCTTCTGATTTTTATCTGAGCCATTTTCCCCAAATTGATATATCCAGTATTTCAATTATCCTGGCTCTCATACCATTTTAATTCCATAATCCAGTTATATGTTCAAGGTGTGAATGTGCAAGAGGAATATTGGGGTGGTAACCAAACTTTCCTGAGCAGGCAGAGGGAGGGTTTTTAGTATCGTGCCATTCACTTTTGCCTTTCTCTGCCTCCTTTTTTTTTAAATAAAGGTATGCAATTTCCACAAGTAACTGCTGCTACCCATTTCTCCTGTTCCATTCATGTTACTGCCTTTGCCTGCTTTCTTCATCAGTGTTTGCTCTTGCTGTGCATTATTTACAAGACAGGGCTGATCTGCCTCTCCTACTCCAGAGCAAAGTGCTTAAGAAACAACTGAAAACAATGGGGTGAAAGACTCTCAATCCCCTTTACATTGACAGTGATCTACTCACAGGAAGAGTAAGCAGCACTGTTGTACAAATACAATGAATGCATTCCATGGATTCTGTGGAAGAATGATAGGGTATATATATAAATGACATAAGTAAAATTAATGGAAAATAATATTCTTGCAGCACTACAAGGTTTTTCTGTGAAAGTAATCCTTGTACAGTAAGGGTGTCTCTACATGGCAAGAGGAAATTGTGGGATCTTCTTTAGATCCTACCATTGCTTCTCGCTGCCCCTACCTTAACTCTGTCTGCCAGCTCCTAGCATTACTTTTCCTGTTCAAAATACCCAGATGCCAGCAAAGCACCTGCTCACTTCCCTTTGCCCCCCCCCAACCCTTTGTCAGTATCCATGTATTTCAAACAGCAACAAGAAGGCTAGAAGCTGGCAGATGGAGATAAGGGAGCAGTATTACACAAAATCCAGAATTATTGCTGGATTTCTCGTAAGGTTTATATATCAGGTTTTTGGGAATGCCATGGATATGTTTTAACCTGCATCTGGAAGCACCATAAAATTTTTGAAACTGAATCTTAGTATTTATAAAACTGTTGGATAGAATAAGACTTCAGATGAAGTAACTAAATAGTGTAGCCTAGAACACTTTGGACAAAATAATATATTTTGTTAGTTTCTCTTCTAAAACTGCCACACCAGAGAAGCAAGTTGCAATCAGATGCCTTAATTTTTTTTAGAAGTAATGGCATTCTATGTTTCCAGCCATTTTTCTCCACTGGTCTATTTGTGCTTGCATTTAAATGCACTGTACGTGCCAGAAGAGAAGGCAGAAACTTCAGCCAGTTTGTTTTTAGATTCCCCTAGCACTGGCCTGGTGTCAAGTGGGCGAAACACTTTTTAAAAATGGGGGGGGGGGAGAAAGATAAATAACTAAGAATTTACAAGAACTGCTCTTGATCTTTTTCCTGGGATGAAGCCAAAATTCAACGCTTGCCTACTTGTTGATTGGGCCAATTGGAAGGCTTGTTTTCTAAATGGTCCTTTCCAGCTTTTCTGATCTTCCAGAGAAGCCGTACAAAGACTCTGGCCTGGAAATCTGAGGTCTTTTTGCACTTGGCCATATTCTGGAATATTTCTCAGGATAGGGGTCTGTAGGCCACATGCTAATGCAGATTCTGGCACGCCTTACCTGGAGCCTACTGTACTAGCATGTGAACAGCAGTTCACCTGGGGCCTCTCCGCACTAGCATGTGAACAGCAATCCCCTGTTCTGGGATATATTCCAGAATAAAGCCAAGTGCAAACAGGCCCCAGGTCAGCCCCTGCTACTAGTCCATTCTGAGTTAGACTGGTCAGAGGCAGCGGCTTTTTGTCCTGAGCTGCATCCAGTTTTATAGTAAACCAAAGTAAGATGCAAATTTTTAAGTTAAAGAAATGAAAAACAAAAACAAAAACCCAAGACATCAATCGTTCTTGTACACCACAATTCCATACACTCTCAGTAGCTATTGGAGATTATCTCTTCCCTCCTTTCCCTTCTCAGTACCTCAAAAGGCTGCCAGAGGTTCTTTCTTGCTGATGAGATGCATACACAGTAAAGATGCACTTTGACTGCGTTTTGCAACACCAGTCTGGCACCTTACCAAGACTGGCTTACTTTGGAAAAACTTCAACGTAGACGGGGTTGCCCTAGTATATGATTACAAGGTTTGCTTAAAAAATTTTTTCTTAGATATTCTTTGCTAAATTTATAGATGTGTCTAACACACCTGTGTGTCTTATAGTGTGAAAAGCATATTACTTGATAGGTAACTGCTTATATAAGGAATTTTGGAACTATCCAGTTATAGTCTTTTTTTCCAAAAGATCCTGTCAAAGGATTATTATCATTTTTATTACATGTTCCATTTTTGCTCTGTGAACATTCAGGATGTTTAAAATTAATTTAGAGCAGACCAATCTCTTAATGCACAGCAGACACCCTGGCAGGAGCTTTGCTTTCTTAAGTGTATGTTGGATGTGGGATCTACTCTTTGATTAATTTTCCAGAAAAGACGTATGTATCAAAGATGCTTCTAAAAAGTCATATTTGCCATTAGAGAGCACCACAGAATTTACTATGTATATAATTTACTATATGAATTTACACACACAAACAAAGTAGACTATGAAGTCATTTTAAGAGAGTGGTTTTATTTATATCTAGTGTCTGTATTTTTCATCAAGCTTTTAAACATGTTCTGTTCTTGGGGATCCTCCATGGGCCTTTCTATATTTACCTTGCCTTGATCCAGTCTGGACCAAACATGGTCCTGTGTTCTGGAACAGCACTGTCTTTATGGTGACTCTGTTCCAGCCCAGCCCCCACATTGGCCCCAAAGCTCTGATGGCTAGGAGTGAAGCTTCCTTGCCTTGGAGTCCCTAGGGATCCTATTTCAGCAGCACAATAAGATGCATCACCAAAATGAGTCACTCAAGAACCAGAATGTGGAGGCACGCACCTTTTGCATGCCTCTGTGTTCCAGAATAGGCCCCAGTAGTACACTGGTAAATTTTGATATCAAGAGGCCTATTTGCACTTCAGCCAGTAGTCAACAGTTAGGCAACTTCTGGGGAAGAGCATCTGCACTTAGAGGAGGCTGTTACAGTCTCCAAGCATGCCCTGCCTTCCCAGAAGTTGCCTAATTGTTGATTGTGCTCCACAAGCTACCTATCTGCTGTTTCCAGAAGTTTACCTGGAGCATCCAGTGGTGTGACAATTCAATCTATTTCCAGTTCCCTGCATTTGGTGGGCAGGGAACACATCATCCGCACAGGTGCGGCAGCGGAGGCCATGTTCAATCACTGACCTCTGATGTGACTGGACCTCCAGTCCCCGGGACCGTGAGAGGGGCATTTGATCAGTGGCCAAGTAGTGGGCACTGCATGTTCAATCCCAGCCATGTTTAGTCTCTCTCTCTCTCTCATACACACACACACACACACACACACACACACACACACACACACTGTTGTTGACTTGATTGGCTGCAATATGTCCCTGTGCTCGAACATGCTCCTCTGTAGTGGTGTCCAGTCACGGCAGCGAGGAACTTCCGGCTTCAGACGCAGTGGTGCAGGCTGGTAAATGGGAAGACTGTTCATGCTTCTGGTCGGTAATGGAAACTTTGGTGCACTTGGCCTCTCTGATCTGTAGTAATGTGTGTCAGAAGAGGCTCTGAAGAGGATTTCAAGGGATCATAATCCTGATTAAAGACAAGTGTAGAAAGGCCCCATAGTATTTGTAAAAGCTCAATATACGATGCTACTGAGATACCAGTTTTGGCAAAAATTTGGATCTTTTTTGTACAAAAACCATTTAGCAACATGGTATTCTTCAAATGTCCTGGGTATGAGTATTAGGCAATCTGAACTATGGGGAACAATAACATTATACTCCAAATCATCCGCAATACCACTTCACTTTCTTGAGGAGGGTTCTGTTTGTTCCATAAAATCTAATATGGAAGTTTGAAATGTCATGTGAATCATGCTTTTTGTACAGCAATTGCTTTTAGAGCATTGGGAAGCTGACCTGTGCTGAATTCAACCATAGTGAATGTTTTGATTGCTGTATGCCTGAGGTGGCCAAACTGTAGCCCTACATAAGCTTTTCAGCTACAGTCCCTACCATTCTTTCCCACTGGCCAGATTGAAGCCACACCCAACTAGCAATGATGTCCAGCATTTTACACAGGAGTTTCTCCTAAAAATGCCTATGCCAGATACCTGGAACCTTCTATATTCAAGGCTGCACTCCCTCCTAGATAGATTTCAGTAAGCTGTTTTTTAAAGTTGCCTTTTAGTCCAGTTTTTAATTAGACATTCTCTGGGTATATTTTATACTGACCTTTTCAAATCTTGTTTCATGTATGATTTACACTTTATTAGTGCTGTCAGTCATGCTGGGAGAGAAATCAGGTCAATTAGTCTCTGGCATTCACAGATCTTTAGAACCTTTTTCAAGCAGAGCAACACTACTAGGCTTATAAACTTTGCAAATTAGGGATTCAGAATGCATTGCCAGCCTCTTTAGCTGCCACACTCTTTACTGTGAAACACCCACCGACCAATTAAAATGTTTTTATGGAACCACCTGAAGCATGTGAAATTGGAACAGTCTTACTAAGATGTCTAAATAATTATACAAATGCTTGGCTTTCAGTACATTTTGAAATGGGCATAAAAATACCTAAATCTTAATAATAAATAAATGAATCTCTCTGATGTCAGATTATGGTGACCTTTAAATTAATTCAGTGAGATGTTTCTGTGGTTAGTGCTTCCCTGCTTATAACACCTAGTAGCTAAATTACTAATCTCAAGTACAGGCCCACATGCACATGCTGGTAGAAATCTGCTAAATATAACCTGTATGATTACCTCCCAAATTAGTACCCTGATGGTGAAGATGAAACTTACATCAGGCAATTTGGAATGGAGACCCTAATCTTTTCTTAGCAGTTATGTATTGGTCCATTAATCAATATTCACAAGAATAAAAACAACTAGGTCCCATTCCCACTGGGGTTCTATTGAGCTTTGGAAATGTTTTGAAAATCCTTTGGCCCCATTAAAAATTTGCTTCCCGCACTTTCCTAGGATTAATTTTCCCAAAAACGCATTTAAAAAACCCACTCTCACTCCCTTTTTTGGTGCTAGCACGCTTTATCTTTTTTGCTTTCGGGACGGTACTACACTATTGGGGGGAAACCATGTCTTTAGGGTTGTTGTCCCTCCTGATAGCCTTCTGTCCAATGTCTGTCGTCATTGTGGATGCGTCATTAAATGGGTGGGGTTTCACTCTTGGGAGGGCAGCCCTTTACCATCCCTCCCATGTTATTGTTCCCCTCCTCTTTTGTGGTAGGGCAAATCAGAGGATAATATTGACAAATCATCCATTTGGACATAAAAAGCTTCCTCCCCTGTCTGTTTTCCCCCCTCTTCCTCATCCAGATCCAGTCTTTCCCCATCCTTTTCTCTGTTTTTCTTTCACCCCTTTTTGCTCACCTCCCACCTGGTTTTGGGCACCAGCGGCATAGCTCGCAGAGAAATATTGTCTTTAGGAAAGCCCTCTTCCCAGTGCTTGGGTTTTAAAGCCTAAATCTGTATGAAAAGCAAAGGGGTAAATTTACCAAACCATGACAAAATCACCAAAGATCTTGCTTTTTTTAGACGTCGGACATGGATGGAGAATTTTAAAGAGAGAGGGCGAGAGAAAAACCACCCCCCTGAACCTAGATTTAGCTCGTGTTTTGCATCTGGCAGTGAGGACATATTACTGTTGATAAAAAAATTTCTTGCCCAACGCCAGGTGCAAACTGTGGGCTAGATCTAGCCTTAGGGAGGGGATTTTGTGCAAGACTGAAGCATCATGGAATTAATCCTTGTGGTCCTGGGGGATAGCTAATCTGCAACTACACAGTTTTGAAAGAGAGGCTGGGAATGCGATCAAAGGGTGGAGCTGGAATTCCTCACCTTCGGCCATGTCATGATGTTAACTGTGGAAGTGAACCCAATCAGGGAGAGGGGTGGGAACCCTGACTGACAAAGGGCGGGGAGCAAAAGATGTTGGTTCCCCAAGATGTTTTATGTAGCATTTTCAGTGGGAATAGCAAAATTCGGGTTCTGTACATTTTTATACATTTTCAATGGGATTGGGTAGAATGCGCGTTCACCTCGAATTTCAGTTAATTTTGTATTTTAAAAGTCAAGTGGGATCACGGCTCTAGTAATAAGTTCTTTAGAATAGTTATTCAAACAGACTGGTATCATGTGGAAGAATATTTGGAGAACACAAGCCCAAGATTTTGGAAACAATATTGCTTGTCTCTTACCAATATATATGATGAGTTTTTATACTGATTTTATGCTGATCCACCATGAAAAATTTGGGTACAGAGATGATGGATGGATGGATGGATGGATGGATGGATGGATGGATGGATGGATGTTAGACAGACAGACAGACAGACAGACAGACAGATGATAGATGGATTTGCTCACACCCACTACCCTGATATACCAATTTCTTAAGTGGGGGGGAAGCGGTATATGGAAGATTGGTTGCCAGAAATGATGCTTGCTCCCCCTGTTATCCAGCCACGTCACAGAGAGCAGAACTGGTTACAATACAATATAGATAAACTTACACATCTTTTACACATTTCATATTTTCCTGTCCTGGGCTGATCTGCTACCTTATTGAAATTTATTGCCAGTTTGACAGTAAGAAAAAGAGGTTGATGTGCAACTCTGAAAGTGTCACAAGAAAGTATTAAGTGTGACCTGGACCTAAGGAAACTGTTAAGAAAGTCCAGTTCAAGTTTGCATTGAAATAGCTGAATAAATATTAGCAAGTTCTATCTTTTGCTGTTTTTAATGCCCATGGCACAAATTCCTGAGTATATGAAACTCTTAAGGATAATTTATACAGTAATCACTATCCATTATTGTCTTGTGTTGCTTTATAATTCTGTCTGGCAGTTATTAAGGGTCCCCTGTTTGTGATGATTTGTTACAAGTATTTATTGAAAACACTTAATTCTTCTTTTTTAGCTGAAAAGGTTCACAGAGAAACTTCTGGAAGATAACTAATTGTACATATTACTTGATGAAAAGGGCATTTTAAGGATTCGGATCAAGGACAGGCAAATACATCTTCTATATGAGTAGAACATTTTGTTTGAATGTTTCCTTTTCAGAAACAGTGTAAAAATTGGCCTCACAATTTGCCACATTTGTGGAATTATTGGCTGTATTAATCCCTAAAGTGATGTTTTAGGCTTCCCACTTCTGGCTGGGCTCAGACTTTGACATGGAGAGACAGTGTGGCTCTCGTGTTCCCAAGCCTTCTCTAATCTATCTTTTCTAATACAGAATGTTTAGGGGAGAGACAGACTGTGTGAATAATCCCATCTGGAAGCCAACTAAGAAGTACCTTAGAGATTCTCTTTTTTCTTTTTTTCTATGTTTGATCTCAACGTCTGTTTCATAAAGCCTAATATCTCCTGCCTTTTCAACAAAGCACTTCAATTTGGACTACTCTCTTCTATAGAAAAATACTTATGAGTTCCACAAGTATATTTTAATGTGGGGTTGGGGTTTTTTGGTAAAGTGTTTTATCTAAAAGGGCAGATGCAAAAGAATTGCAATGTTGATTGTATAAAATCTATATAAAATAAACACTAGGCATATGAATTCTAGATTTTCTTTCAGTGACATCAGAGAATGTCTTTGTCAGTTTAAGGTGACTTGACATTTAGGTGCTAGTACTGTCATTCCTTATATAACGTGACCCTCGCGTAATGCAGTTTGGTTTATACATGGTTGCTAAAATTCAACTCACCTTGTATAATGTCATAAAATTCAGAATTGATGTACACTAAAAACCAGCAGTAATGGGAACTGGTGACCATGCTGCTTTTCCTTAATCCAAGTTATATAACTTAAGTCTGCTGAAAATCTTCTTTTGCCACGGAGCGGTCCCATGCACGGCTTTAATCCGGGTTTCTAGCACCGCTAATGGGGAAAACCCACTTTTAAAAAATACCTGTTTAAAGCAGTACTTTCTGGAAGACGTGGGTTTTCAGCGCAACATTTTCCATGGGATCGCTCCATGGTAAAAGGGGCGTGGATTCTCTCCCAGGTGGGAATTGCCGGCCGGAGAGATCATCTCTCTCTCTCTCTCTCTTTTGCCTGTCATCCAGCCAGCGATCTATGCAAACAGCGATCTAGGCAGGCATTTTCTCTTTGCTGTTTCTCTTTCCAATCCCAAAGAGAAACAGCAAAGATACATTGTGATGAATTGCTTCTGCGAAAGTGAAAGTGTAAAATAGCTGGCTGGGTGGAGATCTTGTAAAGAGTGCCAGCTGCAGTTTTCGCAAGCAGGGGAGACGAACAGAGAAGTTTTAAATTTTTCTTTTGGTCTTTTTGAAGGAAAGGATTGCAGGATCGTTGGCTGGGGGGGGAGTCGTTTCGGCAGCTGGAAATTCCTTCCGCCCGATCACCCAATGAAACAGCGAGGGGCGGGGAGAAAAAGATGCGGGTAAACAAAACACGTTTCCTTGGGGACGGTCCGTTCATTTTAAATGCGTGTTTTGCTTACCCCCTTGGGAACGCTTAAATCTGGATTGAACCCACTTTTCTTTAATCCACTTCAGTGGAGGGGCAATAGAGATACAAATTAGTACCATGGGATCGCACCCTTAGTGATTTCTAGGGACAGAATCGGTCAGGGAAATACTATTTTAAAACAGGACTGATGCATCAGTAGCATTAACCTTAAGACATTAATTTCAAAATTAATCTCAAAATTGAATGAAGCAATGAGATTCTTAGAAGAAAAGTGCAGACTGATGATCATTCAGTTGAAAGGACAAGTAACATTTACTAGCACCACTGACATGTGAGATGTCTTGATAAGAATACATCAACAAGGATACTGATTTTCCTCTTTAGGGACCCATTGGTTTGCCTGGTGAAACTGGACCATCTGGAGGCCCTGGAGAGAAGGTATAGAATAAAATGCAAATAAGTGATAATAAAATTATTATTCTAATAATCTTTTTTTAAAGTTACATGTAGTTTTTCTGATATTGTTTAATTTAGGGCCCAACTTTGTGATGTTATGCTTTTTCATTGTATCTCCCACTTCTTTAAACTGGTATTAAAATAAGTTGTTTCTCCTCAACTGCATGCCCTTAGATTCAGATATAGACAAGTTGTCCTATGTCTGTTCATATGAAGCTTAATTTTCATTAAGGGAAAACCAATATGTAGGTAAAAGTCCTGTCTTTCCGTGGTGTATGTGATCTTTCACCTTCCTAAACCACCCCACATAACGGCCCACACCACCAGACCAGCTGCCACTTTATTCCCACCTTATTTTCTGTTATAAACTATACAAGTACATATTAACTGAGACTGCCTTTGGCAAAATAATTTTTCAGTTCAACATACCTGAGGACTTTCATACTGGTGACCTTGTTTGGTAACATCTGCTAGGTTGTTACCTTGCCTAACTGCATCCCAGATACAGAGAAGGTTGTTAATTGTGTATCATGGGCCTCTTTTCTTGTGTGCAGTGGCCAAGATATCCCAGACACTGCATGTAGACCATGGGGAGTTTTCCACTGACCTCCCTTAATCCCGATCTAAGATGATCCAGATTAAGGGAGGTACCTGATGTGTCCCCCACGGGCAGTGCAGCACCCAATAGCAATGGGTGCTAGCCTGCCCTTAGTGGAAATGCCGGAACACCCATGGGCCGAATCCGGACCAACCCATTGTAACCTGTCACCCCAGGTTTTTGGGGGGTAGGGGGTGCAATCTCTGTAGACGCTTCAGAGAATCTTTGAAGATTCTCTGGAGCAGCTCTGGAGAATCTCCGGAGCTTTGTCATAAGCTCTGGAGATTCTCCAGAGCAATCTGCCACAAACTTTGAAGATTCTCCGGAGCCTTTGACAAAAGTCCGTAGGATTGCCATTGCTCTCACGTGGGGTCCTCTTTGGAGCCTGTGCTATTCTTTGGAGCCACCTTCTGAGATTGTGCACAGGCTTCAGAGCTTTGGGTTTTGGGGTACCCCCCCAATGGATACCCCCCCAGAGCCCCCCGCTAGACCCCATTGCCTGATTGTGGTGGAAACACATTCCATATAATCCGGATTTGATGCCTGAAGACCCCATTGTAGACCACTTTAATGGGGTCCACAGGAAATCTGGATTATAGGTCCTGAAGGATCCATTCAATCCAGATTTCCATAGAACTGCTGGAAACAAATGTGGCTCTAATGGGGTCTGCAGTGGAAATGGGGTCTTCCTGCTCTGAGCCTAATGTGTCCCTAATGGGTACTTAATGGGTACTTAGTGCTAGTGGGAAAAAACTCTATATGCCTTTCCTTTCTTCCTTTTTATAGGATGTGTCTCTGTAGGTCTAATTTGTCATTGTCTTTTTTTCTCCCATCTTTTCTGATTTGTTCAGCCATGGGCAAGATGGAGCATTCTCAGCTAAGAGGATGCAGGGAAAAGCTGCTACAATAATGTTACTTTACTTTCTTGAAGATAGCTGAGGGATGAACCCTGGCTTGCCTTATCACTCATAACAACAAAAAAAAGGAGATTCATGATAAATATTGTACTTAACTCTATTTATGAATTCTTATTTACTGCCTTCCTCAAAAAAAAAAAAAATAACAGGAAACTATTATTTAACTAGATGTCAGGTTTGATTATGCTACAAAGCTAAATATTTGTCAGAATGAATCTAGCATATTTCTTATTTTTACCCTGAAGGAAAAATCTATTTCAACCAATTTAATGGCAAGAATTCTAAAGGGGAAAGGAAATACTAGACAAAATATTATTCTAATTTAGACAAATATATGAAAAAGTGCTGTCATTGTACATTAACATCAAACTAAATTAACTGAATAATAAATCTTATTTTTTCCTCTTTCAACTTCAATTTTATGCATGCTAGATACAAGGATACAGAAAATATTTTTGGGCTGTTAATTATTAGTGTATTATAAGGTCTTCAAAGGAACTGCAGCTTTGAACAAAGAAAAATTCATTCATTTAATACCTTTATGCCATCTTTATTCCAGAAGGTCTTCAGATGGAATTGGAATTCTTCTTAATTATTTTGTTGTACTGTATTTTTAATTATTATACTATTAACCTCTGTTAAATATTTATATATTACAGCCAGATATTTAATGGTTCTCTGAACACCAGTTCTGTATAATACAGTGGTTTCTGGGGATAGAAACACCAAATAATATAAGGGAAATCTGGGTATTCAATCTGCAACAAGATGAACAGTACTATTAAATTCTATATAGAAGGCAAAATAAGATCTAATGTTAATATATAACCATTAAAATCATAAGCAAAGCAAGCAAAATAAAAATCAGCAACAGAAGTAAATAGATGCCCCTTCTATGTATGAGAACGATAGTCCTAGTCTGTTCAGGACCATCAGATTTTGTCCAAATCCTGGTTGACTGCATGGGTGCCTCCATAGGTACTTCCATGAAGTTTTCTTGTCCAAACCTAAAGATAGGCAATAAGCAGTAGTGGCCAGTGGCTGGGACCAAAGCAGAATGGTGGACAGTGATTTACCACTCAAAAGTTAACATATCACAAATATCAAAAGCTGAATGGTGAATCACTCCCTTGCCTCTAGGAAAAAACGGAAGGAAGGAAGGAAGGAAGGAAGGAAGGAAGGAAGGAAGGAAGGAAGGAAGGAAGGAAGGAAGGAAGGAAGGAAGGAAGGAAAAGTCAGAATACTCCAGATTCATAAGCTTGGGTTTAAAAGATGTGGATTTTATTCAGTCTCCCATCTTTATGCATTTTGCTGAAGCTGGCAAGAAGAATATCTCCTGGACTATAGAGGGAGGAAGCAATCAATCCCATTCATACTGCTTTCATGCTAGGTCTGTCACTTGGTGCTGCAGTAGGACCTGGATCAGGGCAGCAGCAGTCTTAGGGACAATTACAGGTTTTGTTCTTGCTGTCCACAAACACATGGGGAATGCTAATGACAGTATATTGCAAAGTGTTTTGGCATTTGTTTAATTTTTGCTTTTTAATTCAAGGGTGAGAGGGGTAGTCCAGGCCCGATTGGTCCACCTGGAGAGAAAGGTGTCATGGTAAGCAATTATTTAGATACCAGGTTCCCAGAAGAATTGTCTAATATAACTATTTATTTATTTTGCCTGATAAAATAATAAACAGCAGGACGTAATTCAGTAATTTATTAAAAAGAGATTTTGTATTTGTAATTAGCATTCTGTTTGAAAAGAATTGTAAAAGCAAATAAAAGGAAGGAGTATCCAGGGCTCCCAAATAATTTGCATGGCATTTCAGACTGAAATGGATAAAGTCATGCCCATATAAACAAATATGGGTTTAAAACATCAATTTGTTGTTTAAAAAATTGAGTTTGATACTATTCACATGCAGTTTTTAAAAGTTATAGTGTTGCATTTTTCACAATGTGTTTCAAATTACAGTTTTCTTTGGATTTGTTGATTACCATTTTAATTTAATTAAACCTCATGTGGTGGGATAGTGAACCTGGCAACAAATGAAATCTAAGTTCAAAATTTGTTGAAAAATAAGGCAGACATGCATTAAATCCACAATTATCCATGTAACAAGTTCTGAAGTTTGTGCTACTTCAGAAATAAATTGGGAGACCAGGCCCTATCTAATTTGGGCCTTTCTGCACTTGATCCTCTGGGACAGCTGTGCATGCTTCAGCAGCAATACATTTACACACCACAGAGCCAGTTCTGTCCTGGAGTGGTTCCCAGTGTGCACAGCTGTCCCTGATTTTCAGAAGCAGTTGAGTAGTAAACCCTGTTCCACAGCTTCGCTACTGGCACCTTCAGTGCAGAGGCATTAATGAAACATGAACAAATTTGGGGATAATGGCATGTAAGAAAAAAGGATTCACCCCAAATCATGAAAAGAGTTGGATTTTCTCCCCAACAGCCTATACTTATCCTTCCAATTTCATTACCACATGGAGTGCTGTTGGCCACCAGCTTAGAAGGCTTCAAAAAAGGCTTGAGCCAGTTTATGATGGACAAAACTATCAGCAGCTACTCCTCCTAAGGCTGTATGGCTTTCTCTGACATAGGAGACAGTATGGCTCTAAAGGCCAGGTGCTGGGATACTAGGCAGGGAAAAGTGTTTGGACTTCCCTATGCAACTGGTGGCTCCTGTGCGTACAGGTTGCTGAACTAGATGGTCTGTTGATCCAATGCAGCTGAATGTTATTTTCATGCCCTAAGCTGGTTTTTAGAAGCTACACAAAGGCTGAGGGAATCTCTTCAGCAGGGCATTTTGCCAAACATTTGTCGTTTGTCTTGTGAACTGGAACTGAATACTCATGGTTGTCTCTTTGCACAAATCTTATATCTGAAATACTGCTCTTTGCATATTAGAGAGACCCTGCCCACCACTCTTTTGCTCCACTGGACCTGATTAAGAGATTCAGCCATGTACTAGCATAGTGATCTGGAGCACAGAAGTGTGCAGAAGGCACACCTCCATTTTCCAGACTACCAGGAGACCCATTTCAGCAGCACACCAAAGCAAATGGCACTGTTCCAGATCAAGCCTTGCTGTGAATCAGACAAGAGGGCCTTGCATGCTGCAGAGCCACTGGACTGGATCACAGCAATATAAATGCAGAAAGGCTTTCAATGCATAGGATAGTGCTGAGAAACATCAGTTGCGAAATAACACAATGAACTTTTTCTTCATATGACTATTATCCTTGGAAGAAGGCTTAGGGGTGTCTTGTGTTCTTGCCCCTCAAAAGAAGTACTGACCGTTCTTAAAGCAGTGGTCTCTTGAGGGACAGGGTTTACTCCAAAATGTTTATGAGATTGTTAAGTTCAAAGAATTCACAGGCAGTAACTAGAGATGTGTCAAACCAGATCAAATTTGAACTGACTCACTGGCCAGTTTTACCAGTCATTTTGAATTTGAATTGCACAGGGATTCAGTCGAACACTTATGAACCCCCCACCCACCCAAATTAAAGCCAACATGTTCAGGTCAATGGAATTTTGAAGACCTTTTAAGAGGCTTTTTAATGGGTTTTTAAATGAATACCTGGTTCAGCTTATCTCTAGTTGTAACATAAAAAGTTCAACCCCACTTATCAAATGCTAAAGCCATTCTGTATTTCCTCCCTTTCAGGGATATCCCGGACCTCCTGGAGGCCCTGGGAGCATAGGGCCCCAAGGATTGCCGGTAAGTAACAAACATTTTAATTCTTCAGTATAGTGATTTAGAAATCATATTTTGCTTACATTTCAAATTTAGACTTGCCAAAATGTAGCATGACTTTGCAGAAGAGTTTTAAAAATCTATTAGACCAAAGATGGAACAGAACTGAGATTCACACTGTGGTTAAACTTTGAACCCTCAGATATGATTTACTGCAGATCCTGCCATTCTTGGCATTGGTCAGAATGAGTTGTAGTTAGTGGAGCAAAGATTCAGCAAAATCTGGAGGAACATATTTAGGTCAGCCTTTTTGACATCGTGTGCAGTCCAACTAAGAATCAGAAATGTCAAGGTCCTATGAGTTCAAACGAAGATAAAAATTGAGTTCAAAATTAACTTGAGCTTCATCCAGCAGCACATAGGCCCCATCCCCATGCAAGCCATTTGGCACACTTTGGGTGCTGTTTCGGCACATATGGACCAGGCATGCATCTTGGGCGTCCCCATGAGAAGCTTGCAGAACCCTGGTATGGGGGAGCAGCACCACCTCCACTCCACCCCTTCTCCCCTCATTGGAAGCAGAATTACCTTATCTCCCGATTTGCAAGGCTAGCTTGACAGATCTTGAAGGGCTTGATTTAGCTGAGTGCACTCAGCTGAACAAGATCTGTCAAGC
>MTQE01001134.1:47986204-48014342 GCA_014337955.1 Aspidoscelis marmoratus | reverse complement strand
AGGGCTTGATTTAGCTGAGTGCACTCAGCTGAACAAGATCTGTCAAGCAAAGGAACAAATCTTCAGTAAAATAAGGGGGGGAAAACAGCCATGCCTTCAGCCGTTTTCAGAGGCTTCAGAGGCTGCAGTGTTCTCCCTTTTCCAGGGAGGCAATAAGGTTGCTCCCCTGGAAAAGGGAGAACACTGCAGCCTCTGCCCTCCCCCTCCACGATCTGAGCAGGTAAAGGCTTTATTCCACTCAGGGAATCGAAGGCAGAGAACTTTAGCTCTCCACAGAAGGCGCTGAGGGCTGCTTGAGCTTCAGAGCAGTGTGGTGTAGGGATGTGCCAAAGGTTTTTGTTATCTTCACATTCACTTGCAGTGCTGTTCGGATAACAGTCAATAATCACAGATAATGCTAGCTCTTTATATTTACAAAGATGGGGAATAATTTGCAGGGGAAAGAAGACTATTTTCTTCCCATTTTTGTCATTAGTTTGTCGAAATGTAAAATTATACTACAATTTTGGTAAATATTTCAAAACCTGCTTCAACTGATCTTAAATAATTAAAACAGAAATTTTAATTTTAACTTCTAGGGTCCCCCTGGAACAAGAGGGTCTCCTGGTCCACAAGGCTCTAAAGGTCAAAGAGTAAGTGATACAGTTTTGTTAGGTGCACTTCTAAGAAGTCTAAATTCCTACACTTGAAACTGCAGAGGTTCCCTCAGATGAATAACCACTAGAGAAATAATAGCATTTCAACTGTCAGGGGAAGATGATGGAAGGAAGGCATCAATCTTCTGCTACCTCTCCAACAGACAATTAGTATTTTAACCCTATATCACTGCACACATAGGGCATGGCAAAGCAAGTCTTATAAGGAAATCTTCCACAAGCCAGTTTCTTTGCTTGAATGTGAATTTGCAGTATAGTAAAAGCCTCTTTCTCCCAGCTTGGATTTGGATAGGGCAGCTGAGACAACATTCAAATGCATGGAAGGCCTCAGGCAAACTCTCCCTCTTTTCTAAATGCCGTCACTTTTTCCTTGTCTCTTTTAGATATCTGAATTAAGTTGTCATCCTGGATTATTTTTCATTTAGTAGGCTGTTCACTGATCAGAGGCTCAGAATGATCCTAAGAAAATGAAATTAGAAATCTGACCATCGTTTTCATGGATTGGAAAAGTTGCCAAACAGATTAGTTACATTTTTCTCTTTTAAGAATCATATATCCCAATACTTTATCATTATCTCTTCTTCATTTTATATTTTGTATGCATTTTACAATTCATTAATATTAATGCCATCTAAAGATTGCTTACTGTATTCACAACACTTTGACTTGACCATGCAGAAGCTTGTTAGAGTGTATTATATTAGTCTTGCTAATAGGAAATCATAACAAATAAAGCCTAAATAATGGGTTGTACTCTTTTGATGCTAATCAGCTTACATAACAGGTTCAGAGTGATCAGCCTCCAGACATCAGTTTTTCCACTACATTTCCTGGTTAAATCAAAGGTTAGACTGAATAGTGCAATCATCTGGCTTGTTCAATTTTGCTGCTCATTCTAAATGACTGCATGCTTAGTTTACTAGTGTTAAGTGTATTAAGCTAAAAATTCAGGAGCTGAATCAATTTGGTCAAACAAAAGTAGAGTTAGCTTCTTGAGATCTAGCCAACATAATGTTTTCAGTTCAGTTCTTTTTGTGTTTTCTGGCATATCATGATGTTCTAATAAGAACAGAATCCTTTGGGCCTTTCTGCACTTTCTGATATTCCTTACCAACAAGTACACTAAGGGTTTCCCTTTCAGATAATAGTTCAGAATACAGAGGCATTTTTGCACTACATCCATTCCATTTGGAACGGGTGTAGGACGGGAAGCCTAAGACACTTCAGGACGCTTTGACCATTCACACATAGGAGCGCAGGAACGTGTGTAAATGCATTCCGGCGCGCCTGTGTGCGAATGCTCAAAGCATTCTGAAGTGCCTTAGCCGGCAAACGCCGGCAAGGGGCGGGGAGACGGCTGCCGAGGCTCCCGCAGCCAGCAAGGCAGACAATCAGCTGATTGTCAGCCAGCGCCGGCGGGGGAGGCGAGCCCGCGGCTGTCAGGGAGAAAGAAACATGAGCGAATGCTTCTCTCCCCGAACGGCTGCGGGTGCTTCGTCCGCGCGGGAACGGATGTAGAGCACTTTAAAGTGCTCTACATCTCGAACGCACGCAAGACAGCTCCGGACGCGTTGGAGCGCAAGCCCTGCTGCAGCAATGCGTATGCCGCGTTCGAGGCTGTCTTGCACGCGTTCGAAAACCCCGTGTGCGAAAACGCCTCAGGAGTCCACATCCACTGGTAGTATTCTCCATCCATTCAGACTGGAATGTAATCCAGATCAGAGGAGCCTTGATCTGGATTACTCTTCAGATTGAAATGGGGAGGCATCTTTTTCCAGCAGGCAATCATATGCTTCCCCAGTGTGCCCACAATGGAGCCACTTCACTTCAGCAAATAAGTGGGGAACCAACTCTGAGTTTTCCCCTTACTGCCAAAATAAAGGAAAAGAAGAACCCTAATAAGCAAAAACAACTTGTATGATTTCTGCTTTCATTAGGTGAACATACCAAAGGAAGAATTTGAAGTTGAGCTAGGCTGCCTCCAGACATACAGTAAAATCTGCTGTTCTCTTTGGACTATATTGTGAGTATCCTGGCATTGCCAGTATAGCCCCGTCTGATGTCTGACAGCAGTTTTCAGAATCAAAGTGATTGGGGCTACTGGAATTCTGACAAGTGTATGACAAAACCACAAAGGGAAGCAGTTGACTTCTGGTAGCCTCAGACATTCCTATTCTGAAAGCTGTTCAGCAGATGTAGAAGTAAGTCCAGAACAACTCCTGTATCTGTCTAGGAGCAATAAGAGACAATTGCAGGATCTTGTTTAGATTCTGCATTGCCTCTTGCGGTCTGGAAGCAGCTCTAGTCTCATAGTACAGCCAATTAACTAACGCAGTATCTTTCTTAAGGCCTTCTTGTAATGCAAATTGTAACTTGCATTTTCCTAGTTTTGAGAGTCTTGAGATTGGCATAAGACTGTAGTTGGAAAGATGAACTGATGTTATCTAGAACCATTTGATACCTTATTGCTGCATATGCTACTTAGGCTTTTTGGGGGGTCTGTTCCCAAGCCACAAGTGGCATAAGAGTCATTTCTTCCTTATTCAAGTATCATTGTGAATGGCTGTAGCTCAGTGTCAAGGAAACTATATGGAAAGCGGAGGTTTGCACATTCAGTCACTGGAATGTCCCCTGAGAAAGGCAATGGACATCCATTAATATATCTGCTAAGATAATTTCATACACATGTCCATGTAGGCACTTGGAGTGAAGCTTAGCTTCATGGTACCTGACAAGAAAAATCTTTAAACACCATTTAAACACTGATGACTGACATGAGGCCTTATGAAGCACATGTAAGTTGGTAGAGACAGCTGCAGATCCATGAAAAGCCACCCATGTTCTGTTTTAATAAAATAAAATAAATTCACTAAGGGTGCTAGTGCCCAGTAAATTCTTGTGAATTACTCTTTATATGGTTGGTTTAGTACATAGAACCAAACAGCACCATCTTCATTTACAGCACAGTTTGGTCTAGTGGTTAGGGAGCCGGACTCTTATCTGGGAATACTGGGTTTGATTCCACCCTCCCCCATGAAGCCAGCTGGGTGACCTTGGGCTAGTCACAGCTCTCTTCTGAGCTCTCAAAGCCCCACTCACCTCACAGGTTGTTCTGTTGTGGACAGAAGAACAGAAAGCTTTGTCAGCCGCTTTGAGTCCCCTTAAATGGGTGAGAAAAGCGAGGTAGAAAAGCCAACTCCTCCTCCTCCTTTTTCCAGCCTGGTGATCTGTTAGCTTATTCACGAATCACTGCCCCTGATTTGAGCTTTAAGTAGGATGATAGAACAAGCTTCTTTTCAGCAGTTATATAAATGATAACAGAATTAATCCTAACTCACATTCACACAATGCTAGTTTTAAAAAATGCCATAATTTCTCATTCTTATTTGTAGGGACCAAGAGGTCAGGATGGTCCTCTGGGAGATCAAGGGACACAAGGAATTAAGGTAATATTTGTTCTTTCTTCCTTTCATTCCAGAAATTATACCATCATGCTATTAAAAGATGGATGAAAAATAAACTTTGTTTCTCATTAAAGTTACATTGTGTTTTTATATATTTATGTAAATGGTACTTCACTTTTCATCTGTATACATGACACAAAAACCCCACACCTTGTGATTAAGATGAACTTAAAGGCTTGCTAACTGTCCTTGCTAACTGATTGACTCTATACTGCTCCTGTCTCCTAGGGAGAAAGTGGTGACACAGGGAGAAAAGGCATTCCTGGACTCATTGTACGTGTCAGAGAAGTAGTTCTCATTCAGTATTAGTATTTACAGTTGTGATCATCACCAGCCCATTTCTTTGAACTCTCTTTAACATTAATAAAATTTTATTTGAATAGGGCAAAGCCGGTAACCCTGGAGAAAGAGGTGGTCCAGGAGTACCAGTAAGTTAACCAGGTTTCATAGAATTTTTTTTTTTACTGCCACTGTGGTCACAACAAATTCTACACATTTATCATTTTATGACTATTATTGAAATGTTCTTTGTTTTTGTTTGTGTATGTGCATTCTAATTCCTGTTCAAGTAGCTCAAGGTGATTGCTGTTATCCCACTCCTCATCATATCTGCATAGTAAGTGCACAGATGAGTCGAAGTGGTTGATTTGTTGAAGATACAGTATTGTACCTGATATTGAGGAAGAAACTTCAGAGGACTGGCAAAGAGAGAAAACATTCTTTAATTCTGTGTTTGCCAGGTATTTTTTTTCTAGATCTGCAACCTTGAGCTTCTTGGAGGATATAAAGAAGAAGGAAGGAAAGGAAGAGAAAAAAAGAAAGAGAAATTATGTATGGGTGGGATTGGTATGTGCAGGGAGGGTTTGATTCTGTACTGAACCCCTTCTTCCACATCAGATTGGTTGACTCAATCAGAGTAGATCAAAACGGATACCTGTGAGACAGTTTGGACTCACACCTCGTAGTCGCAGGGTTTGATTCCACACTCCCCTATGAAGCTATAGGGTGACCTTGGGCTAGTCCCTTTCTGAGCTTTCATACTCCCACCTTCTTCACAGGGTGTCTCTTGTGGGGAGAAGGATAGAAAGCTTTGTCAACCACTTAAGTGGATGAGAAAAGCCTTCTTCTTCTTCTCCTCCTCCTCCTCCTCCTCCTCCTCCTCCTCCAAACATGATAGCCAAGAAACACTTGCTAGTTCTTAGGTTGAAGAAAGTGTAACAGCTTCCTGCTTTTGCAAGGCTCTGTTAGCCACCAAACTGATCCGCATGTATCTGTGGCAATCCCAATATAGGCCCGGATTAATCATTCAAAAATCCAATGTATCAGCATTATGGAAAATCCAGCAACAACACCAGATTTACCATAAAATTCATTCCTTATTTCTGAGTCTTTATTGTCTCATTCCAAAATGCCTTGATTCTAGCAAGCACAGAAAAAAACCCAACGGAAAATGAGTAGTCTCTTGGAATTAACATCCAAGTATTTTAGAATGGAACAATCATGTGAAGAGCTGGCAGTTGAGATAAGATCCCAGGACTGCCTGAGGATTGCCTCCTGCTGTCTGGCAGGGGCAGCAAGAGGCAATTACAGGATCTAAAGAAGCTGTTACCTCCAAAATTTCCTCTGGCCATCTGGGGATGCTTGCTCTTTTTTTTCTGTGTACCAGGGCAGCCAAAGATAACCCATATGGTCAAAATGTAATACCTTTCTTTAAAAGAGCAGATAGTATAGATATATGCAAAAGATTTGATGTTTCTTAAAGAAGTATTTTGAAAATGTGAGTGTTAATACTTTTTAAAAGAAAAAGAAAAAGTAGAGATAAATTATTGTTTTCAAAGTATTGCCGTCCATAGTGAATGTTCAGCAATGTCATAGTCCATCCACTTGACATGTTTGTCTATTTTGTTTTTATTTAATTTGGAAATTTGCTGCCCCCTTCCTGTTACTTTCTATAGTAACACATGCATGGTTTTTCTGGTACTCATTTGGAAAATATAAACACTTTGGGGAAATTTTACGTTAAAGGATGTGCATTATTTTGCCTTCTAAACTCAGTGTGCTACCAATTTTCTGCACAATATTACAAAAACAATCTATACCCCAAAATCCTCCACTTGAGACAAATTAGGATCTGCCGCATCTTTTCCCAAAACACTTTTCTATCTTGGCTGAAGCACTCTTAAAACAGATTGGGGGTGCCACAATTCCTTCTCTCTGTTCCTCGCCAGAAACAAGGAATGATCCCAGCCTTACCTTGGTGCCTGCTAAACGGTGTTGTTATAATCTTACATGGAGCTATCCAGAAACTGTCCAATCACCTGTGCACTTTCTTTTGTTGTTTTTGAACACTTCGCTGGCTTCCAGGTAGCTTCAAGTGAAATAATACCAAAACAGGCCAGCAGATATGTAACAATCACTATTACGAGAGAGCACATTTACTGGATTTCCCGTAATAGTGATATTGTGGGTTACTTTCTCACTGATCCAGGACTGTATTGGACAATCACAGGTTTTAGCCTGCATCTGGAGGCACCTTAATGTTCCAGATGCTTGGATATTTGGATATTCCAAAATAAAACATGAATATTCCAGAATATCCAAGTTTTATTCCAGTGCAATAAGTGAGGTGAGCCAGTTTGGTCTAATGGGTAAGGAACCAAACTTTTATCTGGGAATACCAGGTTCAATTCTGCACTCCTCCATGAAGCAAGCTGGGTGACCTTGGGCTAGTCACAGATCTCTTCTGAGCTCTCACAACCCCACCTACCTCACAGGGTGTTCTGTTGTGGGGTGAAGAGTAGAAAGCTTTGTCAGCCGCTTCAAGTCCCCTTAAATGGGCGAGAAAAGTGGCATAGAAAAGTTAACTCTTCTTCTTCTCTGAATGCTGCCTTATTCATTGCATCTGTAACAGCAGTGAAGATGAACCCTGTGAACTTCACCGAGGTTACTCAGATCTAAAGGGATGTGTCTATTGTGAATCAAAAGAAGGATGAATGTCCAGTTCAACTTGATCTCTTCTATCCGCTATTCCTATCAACATAATTTACATTAACTGGGAAACCTGAAGTAAAATATTTCAGTCCCCACTAGCAGAACCAAGTCTGTGATCAAATAGTCTTACTAAAATGGAAGATGCATGTTTTTGCAACCTTATGGGTCATAAGGGTCAATGCACCCTGCTGTCCATGCTCTGTTTTGGAGTTGCAGAAAGGTACAGGAGCAGAAAGTACAAGATTTTGCACTTTCTGAGCACTTTTGCAATGCTTTTTGCAAAGCGATAGAGAAGTTGGTCATATTTATGTCTGTTAAGTATCCTGCATTCCAGTAAGTGCCTCTTATTCTATTGGCTGGTCCCTGGCATTTCCAGAGTCTGTCTGCTCATAGCCTAGGCTGCAACATACTATACCAGAGAGTAGACATCCAATTCATCGATATGACTTTGTTGATTGCATTTTGAACTTTGTACAAATATATAAAATCAAGCAATGGAAGACATAGCATAATTTATAAACAAATTTACTGAAAACAAAATTTGTACTGTTAGTTTCAGAGCTTAAAATTTTCTATGTACTATTGTTTTATTGTTTATGGTTAACTAAAATAGTTGTTTATTGGGAAGTATATTTAAGAAAGACTTAAACCTAATTACTAAGTGCGTACTGTAAGGTGTAGTGAAGGGAACAGGAAAGTTACCTGAGAAGTAGGGATTCACACTACAGAACAATAGAGCAGAAATAAAGCTCCTAGCTGTTACCTCAGATTTTGTTGTTCTAAAGTGTTTGCAATTACATTACAGGAATACAGTAAAAGCAGCAGTTCCAGAATAGGGTCAAACTATAAAATGTACTAACCAAAATAAAACACATCAAATTTAAATTTAAAAGCCTTGAGGAGAGAATTTTGTCCATTTTCAGAGTGGTTATCAAGATAAAAGATGGACTCAGGCAAGCTTTCAAGATAGTTGTCATACTGTGAAATTGTAGAGTAAATTATTTCAGCATGTATAATTCATAGCATGTTAGACAGAGAAGATGGTGGCTATGTCTGTCTCTTTTTCTTTTGAGAGCAACAGTCTTTTGCCACTTTTTTTATATATTAATAATGCAGACCTTGTACCCATTCCGCATGCTCAAAGACAGTTAATTCGCAAATCAGATTCCAAATTAATCACAAGAACTCACATAGAAATAGAGGATCTTGAAGTAAAAAATAATATATATATAAATAGAGAGTTATTGAAAGCACTGTTTTGACTCTCTAAGCAAAGGAATGAAGAGCTTTTATATGGGGCTTGAAACAATCCTCTCTTGGCTTTGTGTTTTCAGGGTTTGCCTGGTCCTTCTGGAAATACAGGAGACAGAGGTCCTATGGGTGAACCAGTAAGTGTATTTCTATATATTGCAACAACACTTTTGCCTAACATAACAAGCTATTTTTGTGTTATGCTTTAATTATAAGTACCTTTTAGAAGGAGTTATACTGCGAGTTCAGTCCTAGACATCTAGACACCCAGAAATAACTCCCATTTCATTCATTAGGTGCTTGTCCCCATGGCAAGGATATTGTGAGGCGAAAGTTAGTTCTCCTCATGCGAAGTGTCCCCATGCAAAGCCCTAATTCGGGCTACACGAGGGACAAAATCCTTTAAATCGAAACAAAATAACCCCCCTTTATAACTGTTCTTGTCCCGAATTACGGGGCGAGAGCAGGTTATAAAGGGGGCATGGGGACACTCCCAGGTTACTATCGCAGCATTAGCAGGCAGGGCTAATGCTGTGATGGCAACTGTCCCCCCTTACCTGGGTGCTTAATTGCCCAGGTAGGGGCTTTCTTACCCCAAACAATCTCACCTGACATCTGCCCTGCAACTGTATCAGAGCCACTTTTGAGGTGTTTTTCTTTCTTTTCTGCAAATCATTGCAGCCTGTGATACTGATTTTAGTTACAGAGATGGGCAGAAATGCTTGTTCTCAGTTTTTTAAAAGCTAGATCAGACCTCCCAAGTGATAGATCTCTTTCCTTAACAAATTGGGAAGCAGTCCTAAATTGCAGAGATTGAAAGAGATTTCACTTCAGTATCTCACACCTTCTTTAAAGTACCTGAAAGTGTATGGCCAAGAGTATTCATTATGCGTGTTGACATTTTACCATTGAGGTCATGAGAAATGGTGTTGATTCTAAGCCAGGCTGATCTCCGTGGGAATAGCGTGGAAAAAATGTTTGGCTCTTTTCTCAATCTTTTCCTAATCTTTTGCACTGAAGCAACCGAATGGCACTGAGGTGCTACAAGTCAATTAGGCCTGTCACGCAGATTTCTTCTCTGTGGTGGAATTACCGTCCTTTCAAGCTATTTATCTCTGATTTCTATTCAGACAAAATTATTTCCCTCCTTGCTCTGCTCTGTAAATGGCACCAGTAAGGGTGTCTTCTCAGTCCAACTGAAACTGAGATATTTGTCCAAAAATATTTTTTATGTTAATAATACTTGCCTCAAGACAGGAGAGGCCCAAAACAAATGAAAGGTTTGGGAGAGTGGGCTAAAGTGAAATCTCCTGCCTAATTACTACCCATCCTGTGCCCAGATAAGATAACAAGAAGGGATGTGAAAAATAAAATTTAAATTACGAGATTCAATTGAGGTTTTTTTAAATTCACAAACATTCACATCAAATTGAAATTCTGGGTTTTCAAAAATCCAAACATTTGATCAAAGAGAACGAAGCTGCTGCTTGCGAAAATGAATGTTTCGATCAAATGTTCATATTTTGCTATTGTTTTGATAATTGCAAGGACTTTCCTAATAATAAGAGCCAGGGCAAGAAAAAGAGCCCTTTCAGAAGTGCCTCCATCTCTCTAGAACTCAATTCCAAATGAGATCCAGGCAGCTCTATCCCTCTCTGGGTGTTTTTCCACTGTCACTAAAAGTACCCATTAAGTACCCATTAATGGGTACGAAATGGCATTTTTGTACCCATTAATGGGTGCTTAATTGGGTACGTCTAGTGACAGTGGAAAAACACCCAAAATTTTGAAAAAACATTTTTGAAAAATCTTTACAAACATATCTTTTTATATATTCCTTTTGTAACAGTTGATGATTAATTATAATTGCTTTATTTTTGTACAGTGTTGTCTTATAGTCAAGACAAGGAGGTTTCTATGATGAGGAATTTTCTTTGTGAAAATTAAGAATTAAAAATCACCTCTCAAGTTGTTGGACCTGTGAAAGCAGGTTTGCTCGGCAAGGTAGTTAGCAGGATAAATAGGAGGTGCTGTGGGGGTAGGGGGACAATCTTCACTTGCAATTTGTTGAGGCAAAAGTTTCATCCTCCACTACATCAGAGTTCCTTTTGAATTGCTTATAACTGTAGTTAGTATTTTCTTGGTTTGAAAATATCCCATCACAGGCTTTTCACTTGGCTTGTTTACACTCCTCCTTCACCATGTGATGTTCACCTACATGGGGCATCATGTTCCCCTGGGATTTGAAAGAAAATACAATCACTGTATAAGACGTTTGTTGTTGTTTTGCACACACTTTCTGCAACCCTTTTCTCCCAGCCCCCAGTATTTTTCTAATATTTCTGTGTTACCTTCCACTTTGAAACTATCAATTGCTTAAGTCCCATATGGGGCTTGATTGCACAATTTGGCGCACTGAACAAGCCTCCATCATGTTATAAATATGAACAAGCTGACTTTCATCTGGTTTAGTTAGATCATAATTTGAAACACTCTGGTGTCTGGTTCAGTACTTTCTACTGTTGAAATAGCCTAGCTGACATGTCCTCTAGTTATTTATTAGCTCTGTAGCTCTCATTAATCACAGACAAAGTGACTATGGTGGGATATAAATAAATAGATAGATAGATAAATAGATAAATAAATAAATAAATGGTACTGCCACATAATGATACTGATTGCCACAGTCTTCTAAATGAAAAAATCATGGATTAATTTTTGTGATTTTTAGTCCATTCTCAGGAAGGGAAGAAAGAGGGGACGATCTAGGAAAAGGGATAAAATGTGTCTTATTTGGAGAGCTTTGCTTGAGATTTCTCAGGATGATTGCATGGTAGTAGTTCTCTTTCCCAAGCTCCTATCCAGAAGCCTTGAACTGACCAGGTAGGCTGTAGGAGCATACAAAAGAAAATGTTATGTGTTAACAAGATAGCGTTCTATGACATTCTGTGCAACTTTGATTAGTTTTCACCTCTATTTTTAAGCTATTTGGAAATACTTGACATTACAGCTGTTGAACAGCTTCTCCCATGTTGGCCTGTTCAGATGATCCTACTTGTTTGGTTTGTTGGTTATGGAACCAGTTTGGTCTAGTGGTTAGGGAGCCAGACTCTTATCTGGGTTTGATTCTGCACTCCCCCCAAAGGCAGCTGGATGACCTTGGACTAGTCACAGCTCTCTTCTGAGCTCTCACAGCCCCACCTACTTCACAGGGTGTCTCTTGTGGAGTGAAGAATAGACAGCTTTGTCTGCTGCTTTGAGTTCTTTTAAATGAGTGAGAAAAGCGGGGTAGAAAAGCCAACTCTTCTTCTTCTCCTTTGCCAGACCAGCTGAGGGAACAGTAGTGATACTTAAATGCCACTGCTGAAATCCAGCTAAATGTCTGGCTGCCATCCAGGCAGCCATAACGATCATCCTCAAGCCCAGCATAAGACTGGTAACCAATTATTGCAAGGGGCAAGATGCTAGCAGACTGGCTTCAGGCTTTTATACATAGAGCCTTTTTTTTCTGTTGATTTTCCCTGTAAATGTTGATTTACACAATTAAGGGTGTGAACAGGTATTGAAGTTGGGAAATATGTTTCAGTTTAGAGGAACATAGATATAAAGATGTGCATTCATTTAATGTGATGATTTGATCAGCATTAGGACATTAGTATTAGTCAAAAGGACAGAATTCGTGATTTTCCCATCTCCAGTTTATTGCAATTTTAATGGGAACAGAGGATCCTGATAATATTGAATTCTAATCAGATATTTTGCAGGAGCAAATCTGCACTTAAAGCTCTCAGAGGAGATAGAATGGATCTAAAGAGATGTTGCTTTGCCATTCAGAGACCCAAGAATGCTGATTAACCATAGTACTGGCTTTTTCATACCCACTGTTACCAAGAGTTAGGTTAACATAGACCTCCTTAATAACTATAATGTAACTTAGGGTATTGTAGTTAGTGTACCAGATTCTTATCTGGTAGTCTCCCAGTTCAGTTCCTCACTCCTCCATGAAGCCAGCTGGGTGATCTTGGGCTAGCCACAGCTCTCTAAGCTCTCACAGCCTTATCTACCTGGAAGTCAGAGGAATTATAGCAGAATGACATGCAAGCATGTACCTCCTTCCATTCTTCTCCAGATGAAAGTGAGGCTTCCTTCCTATTGATCCCTTACCATATTCTCTCTTCCCCCATGGGCTGTGGGAAGTAATGAGCCAGGAGAAAACATGAAGTCTCAATTCCCTCCCAGTATCTGCAGAATTGTGTGATATTATCATAAACTTTCCCTGATCATGAAAAAATAAGTGAGCTGACAGCACAATTTCCACACTATAGAGAGTAACTATGAATTAGTCTCAAGGCAATCATAATACTCCCTGTATTTGTTTAGTTGAAAAAATTGCATTAAATCAGTCCTTTTATCCATTCCTTACACTATTTGAAACCTGGCATAATATGTACTTTGCCAACATATACTAATCATAACTGAATGCCATGTTTACATGAGGTTTTGTTTCTGCTAGGGACCAAGGGGACCTCAAGGTGAAGCAGGCCCAGTAGGCGAAACTGGTTTTGAGGTGAGATTTTTTTTCTTTGATTTTTTTTCCTTATGCGACTGTATGCTACAGTTGAATGTCAAGATCATTTTTCTAACCTTGCCAGAATGATGCTAGAATACAACTTATGTTTCTAGACACATGGTTTGGTTTCCATTTTATAGAGTGCATTGGCTAAGCTAAAGTTTGGCCTCATAGTCCGCCAAAAGGCAAACACATTATTATAAAGTTGTATAATAATGTACCATGAGTCTATGCCCATTAAAAAAAAAAGAAAGAAAGAAAAAGTGGGCCTTTTCAGCCCACTGGATTTGAGCAAAACCGGAAGTTTCAGGCAATCAAAGAGGAAGAGGTAAGTGCTGCCATTTAAGTGCATCATTCATACTTGAGCAACACACTTGTGGAAATCAAAAACCATTTTTGTGGAGGCAAGAGTCCATTATCAGTAACACATAAGGGCAAATCGAAAAAGAAAATTGTGGCAAAGCATGGCAAAATTTCATGACCTTAGCAAAGCAAGATTCATATATTGCATAGGATGATGCAGGAAAACACTGGATCTTAAAGGGAATCTGACGTTCCCCCTCAACATGGCCCACCAGACATTCATGGGGCTCCCCCCCCAAATAGATTTGTTTACTAGGAAATCTGGCAACACCCTACAACATTAGCAGCTCCTAGGAACTCACTGTATATCTGCCTTTACTTCTTTTTGTATCCATGCAGAGATCCTGAAAGTTGCTACTGAGCTAATGCTGCATGAGTCTTTCCAGACAGTTGTGAAGTTGAAAACATCCTGGCTAAGTGAAATTAGTGATGGATTTCCAGTACTACTTTGCTTCAAATTAATTACCTACTAGACCACAACAGCTCTGAAGTGGCATCAGGGTTACCTGGAGTTCATTTGTGATGCTGACTCTGTTGACATAGTTCATATGTATTGGAGCAGCCATAGAGACACAAAAAGGAAGCTGTTCAGTTCCTCAAAAGCATCACTATGTTCACAAGGATAAAAGAAGAAGAAAAATACCTTAAAGTAGCTTCTAAATTATTCAGAAGTGACACACACTCCACCTCTAATGTACATTAAATGTTAAAAAAAGCATTTCCAAATGGCATTAGAGGTGGACTGGATAGGCATCCAAAACACCTCTAAGGTGCTTTAAGACGCTCAACCCATATTGATGGAGAATCATTCTACATTAAGACAAGAACCTGCTTTTTGGTGCTTGTTTTCCAGGTTTTGTTTTTCAGTTGTTTGATCCACTTTATGTGTTCTGTATTTTGTGCTGGTAAACCTTACAGTAGATAGTAGATAACCTTAATTTTGCTTTCTGTACAGGGATCACCTGGCCCAGAGGGAGACCCCGGGCCACAAGGAGAACCAGGGATGAAGGTAATTGTTGAATTATTATTTTAGGAGTACAATTTATGAGATGGAGAAAATGTGTGATTGATGTTCAGACTGCATTTTAATACATCTAAGGCCCCATCCAGACAAGAGGAATATAATGTTATTACAGCACTATTATCGTGGTGGTTTCCTCATGCATCTGAGATAACCCCACCATAGCCAATATTTTCTCCCAAACACCCCAAAAACTATTTCTGGAAAAGGCAGTACTGGTTGTGGGGTTTTCAGCAGTAATACATTTACTTCTAAATAGAACCACCATGATCGTTCTGTCTAGCACACATACATGGAAGCCAAAACAGGCATCCATGTCTGCACAGGGGTGATGATGACCACACCTGGGCATTTTAGACATCCAAATCCCTGGATGGCACGTCACTTAAAATGCTTAAAGACAGCATCGGCCATAGTGCTCTCTAGCTAGGAGGTGATAATCACACAGGGAGGATTTCTTGTATTATCACCTCCTAGTGAGCTATCTGCAGTGATATATTAAAAATACAGAAAATAATAGAAGCCAACAAACATAGGGAAAATCTTAGTCTAAGATAAAGCTAGCAATAGCTCGAGAAGATACAATTGTTATGCCCATTGGATAATTCTCTGTTTCCCACATACGAGATCCTATGGTATACTGTTATCTAAATTCATTTTCAGTTTACTGATTTAGATCCAGCCCAATTCCATCTCTGAGCCACAGTCAAAGATTTGAATTGCCTCTCCTAATGCAGTTGGAAAAATAGAGACAAAACTTGATATTCTCAACATATCACTCCACATCCTCAATGGGAGTTCTCATCTAGGCTTCATCCAGACTTGTTTATACTGTGCAGCAGAATGCACAGTTGCAATCGGAGTGTCACACACAATGACCGATGGTTCATCATGGCATTGCATTATCTGATATCTACTGCGCACTTACCTTAATGCTAATCTGTGCAGTAGAAACAAAATTCACTTTCCCCCCCAGTCCGGGCAGAACAGCGAGAAGAGCAGACCGAGAGCAGGAGGGCAGCTCAGATGTGATTGGCTGCCTCAACCTGCATGACCGTGCGCGCTAACTCAGCTCCCGCAGCTTCCAATGGGAAGCTACAAAGCTGTGTTTTGGGTCGGGATGGCCGGTCATCGATGCACAGCAGGTAAGGTGTGCTTTTTACTATAAGTGCGGATTTATTCTGCAAGTGTGGAGGCAGCCCTAGATATTTAAGACCATGAGATACTAAATTCTAGAAGATCTAATACAGTATCAGTGACCCTTGTGGAACCATGCCTTGAGATAAGAGCAAATTCCATTAATACAGTTTCTTCAATTTCTTAAGCTACACCAGTCAGGAAAGAAAATCCACATGCACAATTATTTCATGCTTAATGAATGTCTAATATAATGTAGTTTTTCTGACAAAACCCAAAGCATTTGTGTATAAAAAGGATTTTATTGTTGCTTAGCTTTATCTTATAATATTGCAGCAGCACGAGGCGTATGTGCATTTGCATTAGTGCATTTTGCTCTGTTGTTCCTGCTGTAGGTTTGACATATTTGTGTTGCATGCAACAGGGAGATGCTGGACAGGTTGGCAGCATGGGAGAACCAGGAGAACAAGGTGTTAGAGTAAGTGGTACTTTGATATGCCTCTTGAAATAATTGAAAGACTTGTATTTCAGAAATACAAAGCAATCTGAAATTAGAGAAGGGATGATGATTAGTGATTTAGTATGATAAATTATACAATACCAGTTTTAGTCAAGTTTTTAAGTCCCTTTCCTCACTGGGCCTAATATAGGATATATCGGGAACAGGGACCTGCCATCTGCATGGAAACACAGACAATGGCAGGCCCTGCCCTGAGCATGCCATAATCTGCACTAGTATGCAGATAGCAGGACCCTATTATAGGGTATATTCAGAAATAAGGCCCAGTGTAGAAAGGACCTAGGTTTATGTTAATATGAACAAACATAAAGCATCTTTAAATCAATATTACTCAAAATTTCTGAGATGCATAATTAAAATCAATTTAATTTCTTCATAATTAAGATTAGAGCTGTATGTTGCATGATAGAGTAAGTACTGCCTGCAGTATTTGGATGTTTACAGGAAGGCAATAAGTTCCATAAAGTAGGAAGCCTTCTATGCCAAAAAAAGAAGAAGGTATTTCTCCCTGTTGGGTAGCTTCTGAATAATCCAGTTCAATTAAAAATCAGAATCATTACTTGTTTCTATTTAAGGAGCTGAAAGAAAGAAAGAGCCCTATAGAAACACAACAGAGAGCTTATGTATAGGTAGGGGGTTGGGTTCCCACTGTAACAAAATTCAATGAAGTAATTTAGATTTGACATGTATGTGCGCTACTGTTTCTGGAAGTGGTAATATTTGTTTCTTTGAAAAACAGGGCTCACCAGGACCACCAGGAGAAGATGGTGTCCAAGGGAAAGATGGATCAAAGGTATACTTCAATAAACATGTCAACATACCCCCTTTTTCCATGCTTGCTCAAAGTTCCAGATCTTCAAGATCCAAAACTTTGAGATGGGGGTCTTCCCCAAGATCCGGATCTTGAAGACATGGATATCCAGGAAGACCCCTTGCATCCCCATGGGCCCGCTAGCACTCATTTGCAGTGGGTGCTGAGCAGGATGCTGTGCATTCGCGGAAGAACTCTTTTCCAGTTCCGTTTGACAGGGGCCAGAAGAGGACAGGGTGGAGAGGAAGGCTTCGTAGCAGATAATACAACAGCTATGAAGTCTGCCCTGGGCAGGAGGGTGGCACCGATGGATCGCGGGTGCCACCTGCCCACCCCCCCAGGCAAAGCAACCCCATGGGGTGCTGGGCTTGCCACTCTGGGCGGCAGAGAAGGGCCAATCACCATGGTGTTTGTCCCCCCCCCCAGCCACCCAAAGCGATGGAGGGGGCAAGGGAGGAGGAAGCCATCCCTCCCCTCCCCTGCTATCCAGTGTGACAGAGGAGGCAAAGGAGAGGGAAGCCATCCCTCCCCTTCCCCAGGCACCTGGAGAGCCGGAGGGATGCAGGGGAGGTGACAGTCTTCCTTCCCCTCTCCCCCAGGCACCTGGAGAGGTAGAGGGAGAAGAGGTGGCAGAGGCAAGGCCCCACCGTTGCCGCCTCCTGCCCAAAGCAGCTGTCATCGGGATGTGGGTGAGGACAACAATGACCATGGCGGCACAGCCTCATCCCTCCCATGTCCCAGTGATAGCTGCTTTGGGCAGGAGGTGGGAGGCGTCAGCGGTGGGGGCTTTGACTTCCCAGGAGCCCCTACAGCTGCATGGGAGGTTGGCTCTTGGGCAGCCCCTATGGAAGCTACAGAAGTTGCCTTGCATGGCTATGAAGTCTCTGCAAGCCTCCATAGCTGTCAGTGGGAGCTGAAATGGTGCCACATGCGCATGCAGGTCCGCTCCTGCTGACCCAGCCCCTGGACCCCATCATCAGGTAAGTGGTACAGATGAGTGTCTTCTAATTGTGGACACCTTTAATCGTGTCTGCAGGAAATCTGGATTTAAGAGTCTGAAGGACCCATTAAATCCAGATTTCCCCTGTCCTCGTGGGTACAGGGCCCACTTGATGGGCCCTTAGATGGGTCCACATGGGGACAGGGGCTTCCCAGTTGGTGCCAATCAGGTACCAATTGAGTTCCTAATTGGGTCTTTGAGTGATTCTAAGCCACAGTGGAAAAGGCCCTAATAGATCCACAACTTGTTGGGACATTAGTAAGATTATCCATTTTTATCAGATACAGCACAAGCTTAAGCATGCAGTGCTGCTGGATTGTGACAAGTGGCAATGCCAGCAGCAAGCAGTGATATCCATAACAAGGGCATGGATCAAGACTTAGCCACCTCTACTACTGCTCCTCGTTTTGTTGTGGAATTTACCTCAAGTATATTTTTCTGTAGTTGATCATGCTGCCTCCATATAGACCCTGCAGCATAATAACTGAAGAATTAAGGTGGTATTTGCCCTTATGCAGATAAAAGGCATATCAACAGAAAATGTGTGTCAAATTGCAAAAGCCCTGGAAGTCACTTTAGCAAGCCTGTGCAGTGGCAGTTTTGCCTTAAATTAAAGACATTTTAAATCCGCTCACTTTAAACCCTACATTAAGTTCAGTAAATTTTCAGTAAGTTGCTTCCATCTGGAGTGTTATTCCCCTCCCACATGGATTCAGTACAGACTTATCAATCAAATGTTGATGATAGCTGAAATGGATTTCCAAATTGAATGATAAATACATTCAATACGTAGAGTGGTGTCATGTATGAGAGCATTCTATTCCCAGGGATCTTCATTTTCAAGTCTACTCAAAGAAAAGGAAACTTAAATAATGTTTGGTCCCATGGTTGTGTTTAGTAAATTAATGCTCCTTTTCTTTCCCTTTGATGATGCATTGTGTGCCTTAGGGGAATGTAGGAGACCAAGGGCTTCCTGGGGAAGATGGTGAAAAAGGAGAAACTGGAATTCTAGGAGTTTCAGGCCCTTCTGGTGAACCTGGCATTAGGGGCCTTCCAGTAAGTGGCATCAAACTTTGATGTGCGTTATAAAGGTGTTCAGAAGAATTAAGGACAGTCTTTTTACTAGCTCACAAAATAGCACAGGCATAATAGGCAACAGTGCCGCTCATCAACAGCAGCAACTATTTTTGATCCACCACTAGATGAACATTTCCCCAAGCTTCTTCCACAATTCTCTGTCCTGAGCAGGGTTTTTTGCACAATTTACCAAAATACATTATTAATTCATTCATCTGTCTGACATGTGGCTGGGACCTTGGCCTTTGCTGGTCTCAGTATCCTGAGGGAAACTCCTGCTGTCCATCTCACCCCTAATAAAAGCCTCAAGTGGCTCTTGGACACTCCCATCACATATACCACACCCAGCTTCAATTGCTGCAGTAGCTAAGTATGAAGAAATGAGGGTAAAATTTTCATAAAATACAATGGCACAAGAAAATGCCAGATCTTAAATGAATGCTAACATTTCTCCACAATATGGGATGGTCACAGTCAGTGTGGGCTCCTCTGAAATAGTGTCAGATTGAACTTCCAGAAGCTCGCTACACCCATCCCTATGATACCAAACAGGGAGGCCTTGTTTGGTACTGATAGTAGACCAGTTTAATCAAGTCTATCAGCAAGACCAGCAGCCCTGCTCCAGAACATAGGAAGCATGCAAAAGCCACACCTCCTGTGTTTGGTGCTAAACTGGGAGATGCATTTCGGCACCATGCCAAAGCATGCCCCCAGAATGCATCCCCCCTGGGTTGTCAGAGTATGGCCATGATGCTTATGTGAGCTTTGAGCTTGTGGTCTGGTCTGGTCCAGCACTATCATGGAGACTGTGCTGATCCCATCCACACGTTTCTGTGTTTGGAATCAGTGATACTGACTGTTCTAGACCCTCTGATTCTGAATGCAAATCTTTGTGCAGAAGAGCCCTGTATTCACCAGACAAATTTTGATCTAAGCAATACTTAGAATATTTACCAGATGTTATTTTCTGGTTAACCATGCTAATTTTTTGAGGGGGAATTTTTAAAGTTATAACAAAATTATCCTAAATATTATATCATTCTATTCCTAAATGTGATTTAATTTACAAGATCTTGCTATACTGTAATCTACAGTTTAGTTTAAACATGTTTTCACAACAAATGTTTCAGGGGCCTGAAGGAACTCCAGGAAGGCCAGGTCAAAGGGGACGACCTGGAAAAAAGGTAGTTTATCTTCATACTTCAATTTGTTTTTCTTTTTAAAATTCTTTTCATTTCTTTTACTTTTTTTCTTCTCTTTAATTGAGATGATATTGAATACTGCCTTGAGGCTGTGATACTCTTCTTTTTTCTTCCCAATTTGCCTTGAAGGGGGAAAAGGGACAACATGGTCCCCCAGGAGAGATTGGAGCCGCTGGTGATCCTGGACAGGTTGGAGAAATTGGTCCAAAGGGTTCAAGAGGAACTAGAGGCTCACTGGTTGGTACTGTATTAGCTTGGGGAAACATTCGGTAATTATGTGTGAACTTTTTATATAGAGAAAACCTGATTTTGTAGTAGAAAGTGTTGCATGCATGGCCAGTACTAGATTTTTAGAAACTTACAGAATGGTAAAGTTGAAAGGGTTCATTTAGTGCAGTGGTTCTCAACCTTCCTAATGCCACAACCCTTTAATGCAGTTCCTCATGTTGTGAAGACCCCCAACCATGGGGTGGGGCAGCTCGGGTGAGGATGAGTTGGGAAGGCAGGAGACTCATCGCGACCCCTCTGAAAGGGTATTTCGACCCCAAAGGTGCCCCTTCACTACAGTTCCCACTATCCTGATATTCTTGTCCTCCCCTGTTTTTATTTTGATGTTATATCACATCCTAGTATAAAAATCTGTTTCTTATTGTTAACACATGCTCTGTTGCCTTGACCTTTCGAGTTTCTGATGTTTCTGTAATTGTCACTATCTGTAATTTCCTTGGCCCCCCTAAGTGTATGCATGTGTCGTGTCTTGGGCTGGCAAGGCAAACAGGCAGACATGCTTCTTGGTTCAACAAAGGTTCAGGCTTACACAGAGTCAAGTCACAATCCAAAGTCAGGGCATCCAGAAATCCAACAAGAGTCAGTCAGTCCAGGGGTCAGCATGTCACAGGGGGGTCCGAAGTCAAGGCACAGGTTGTCTGCAACCCTGGCTGGGTGTTTGCTGCTTGGTTAAGTAGGGGAAGCTGCACCATGCCCCTGCTTTCCCAGTGGGCTAATCTCTGCGAACGGCATGTGACTTGTTTCTGCTGACGCAGGACGAGTGGACAAGGGCATGGTATCTCCTCTGAGCTTTCATCTCCGGCGGAGTCTGAAAGTTCCCCCAATGTCCACGCCAGTTGATTCTGGGTGCTGCAATGGCGGCGGTGCCATTGCAGTCACATCCTCCTCCTCTGAGGAAGGAAGGAAGGCTGGCATGACGGGGCATGACAGCATGTGTTTATGTGTGACAGAGGTAGAGAAAAATGATAATTGATGTACCTGTAATTAAACTTGGAAGTGAAGTGGCGTAAGGAGTCAAAACGGAAGAAGAGGCAGGGTAGGGACGATGCAGACAGAAGTAGGTGGCCTTTTCTTTCCTTATGATGTCAAGCTTTGACTGGCAAGACTGCAGTCAGTCATAGAGGGACAGGAGGGAGGCAGATGGGAGAAGTGGAGAGGAAAAAGGCACCCAGTTACTAGACTGATGTTCCTGAGACTGAAGACAATGAAAGATAAACTGAGTAGGCACAAGATTAGATGGGTGCGACTGAGCCCATAGTGAGAGTCATATATGGTTACTTATGGATAGATAAAGTTGGGTATATTCTTCTGTTCAGAAGTCATATAATGTTTTTATTACTGCTTATGCTTTATACAGGGAACTTCAGGAGCAATGGGATCCGTGGGAGAGCCAGGAATTAGAGGATACGGGGTATGCTAAACTTCCAGAATTCGTGTGCACTTTTGCATGTGTGTGTCTGGATGTGTATTCTATTGTGTTTATGTTAATAGTATTTGTGTATATTCTTACGGGATGTACAGCTTGCATTCTGGTATTTTGTGCTTGTTGTTGTGACCCACTGAGGCTGCCTCCAGACAATAAGAAGAAAATGTGAGATGCCTGTTCTGAGACATACCAGAACAAGACCCAGTGTAGACATGGCCGATGTCTCCTAAGCCTTTCCTAGGATTTCAGTGCACGTGCTCTTCAGTGTTAACAAAATAGCACTGATGCTTAAGTTTTCACCATGTGAATATTTCTTCTTTCTCTTTATTTATTTATTTCTTACTACCTTTTCATGGTATGCTCAAAGTTTTTTATACGCAGTTATCAAATGAAATACAGATTATTAAAATACAAAGAAATTATTGAATAGCATACAAAAGCAAAATATAATAACCCTATATTGGTAGATAAGCACAAAGCAATATCTATTGATCATTGATTGATAAATCTTTTTCAATTGCAATTACAGACAAATCAATAAGGATGTGCAATTTTTTTAAAAAATGGAATTATCACAATAGTTTACAGCTACACCTGTTTTAGGGTGTTTTTCCACTGTCACTAAAAGTACCCATTAAGTACCCATTAATGGGTACGAAATGGCATTTTTGTACCCATTAATGGGTACTTCTAGTGACAGTGGAAAAACACCCATTATCCACTTTTGATCTACCTTCAGAGATAACCCATCAGCAAACCTACGAGCCATTTTCTTTCTGCATTATATAACCCAAAGGTACATTTCCTGTGCTAGATAATGTGGAAATTGCTTACTTTGTTTGATGTATGTCTCTCACCCAGAAGGCAGGTCAAAGGTGGATTAAAATTTAGTTATAGCCCAGCCCTCAATTGAGTTCATTCATGCTAGTCTGAGTGATGACTATTGAACCTTCAAGTTTCACATCTATACTTAGGCTGTTTCTGCAGTTATTTGATTGGCCCAGTCCAGAAGGACTAAGCCACATCCATGTGATGTTTGGACCCCTATGCTGGCTCCAAACATCACATCATCTTCAGAGTTAGCCTTTGCGTTCTCCAGTGAGTAGGAAGTAAAGTTCCTAGCCTCATAGCACCCAGGGAATCTGTTTTGGTAATGAAATGTTGTGCTCTACCGAAATGGGTTCCCCTCCTGAACCAGTTTAGCACCCCCTGGATTGCCAGTAGACCTTTTTAAATGTCTACTGGTATCTCAGTCAATGCAGATGGAGCTCGTCTAACAGAGGACTGCTGAAACCCTTGCTAGAGTCATCCATCTAAACAAAAGGAATGTATGAGTTAGTAATCGTGTTTTTCTTCCTTTTTTTCTGTCACACACATATATACTTTTATGCCACATGTAGAACAAGAGCAAGACCAAACAAAACTAAAACACAAAAATGTGAAGGTCAGGAATTTCAAAATAACACAAATTAACACCGAAACTGGTCATTATTTTTATTTAATTTGATCCCACTGAAAGGTAATGGTTTTGCCCCTAAGTCTTACGACCTGCCACATTTCAGAAAATTTGATAGTCAAAGCTGTAGTGATATATCATGATTACTTGTTGATATCAAAAGACAGAGAACCAATTAATATAGGTAACTTATAACTGATGCTAATCAATATAAAAGCCAAAATTTAAACATCCTTACATATTCATAGTACTTTAAAGTATAGGATACACTTCCGTAAGAAAAGCACACTTATGTAAATAAATATTTTAGGAAAATGGGAATACCAAAATATGCATGTTAGTGAAAGGAGGATGCTAAAATGCATTATACTAGAAGGAACTACTTACAAGATTTTGTGCAAGTCAGAAATGAAAAAAAAATCAATATATTAATAAGAAAGCTTGCTCTCTAAAATAAGCCTTAAAAAAAACACGTTCAAGCCTATTGAGAAAGAAGTACCAAAGTTTAAATTTAGAGTATGAAAAATGAAATTTGAAAGGTTCATTCACCTGTATAAGAGATTCTGAATGTTGTTAGTGCTGTGGCACATATAAAAATGTTTGAGAGAATGCTGTGGGTTCTTCTGGTTGCTTAATTGTCATATGCAGTGAATGGGGCAGTGATTTAGAAGACTGTGATTATCAGGAGAGGGTCTCTTTCCTGTGCAAAAATAGGAGGAATATCATAAAATTCACATTTCTTTTCTTTTCTTAGGGTCAGCCAGGTCAGCCAGGACCATCTGGCCCTCCAGGACCCAAAGGAGAGAAGGTATGGAGAACAGCGGTTGGCATATTACACTGAAGGTGCAAATTAAGCCTGTATTTTGCATACCACAGCTGCTTTAGATGACAAATATCAGGAAAATACAAGAATTTCTTTACCCTTGTAGAAGTGGCAAGGCTGAATCTGTACAATATGCAATTCTGTATTTTGTATTTTATTGGGCTTTGCAGTCAGAGTTATTGCCCCACTTATAAGTAAATTCCCTAATAAATTGGAAGAATTTGTTTTGGCCCTTTTACTATCAGTGGCTGTGTTCCCAAAGGCCCTAATATCCGGGCTGGGTGCGAATTCACCACTCATTGTCCCCATGTAATCAGCCTGTAATCCGAATCCGGCAAACCCCATCCCCATTCCATTTCTTTTTCCCTGGATTTTCCTGCAAAAATTTGGGGAAAATAAACCCCTGGTGAAACAGGGGTTTTCTTGCCGGATTTGGATTACTGCCACCACTTCTCTTCACCCACCCACCGAATTTTAGTGCCTTTGGGCACCATCCTGACACGCGATAGGAGGTGGCCGGGTGCATAGGAGGAGGCAAAGGGCACCGGGCTCACTGCCATGAGCCGCAGCTTGACCACGTAGAGCGGGGGCACCCAGGGAACATCATGCCTGACAGGTGATGGGAGCCGCTGGGCTTGGATGTTGCCTGAGTGCCCCCCCCCCCGTTTACTCGGTCAAGCCGTGGCTCATGGCAGTGAGCCTGGGACCCCTTTCCTCCTTCTCCTCTGCGCCTGCCCACTTCTGATCACGTATCAGGATAGATTTTAGTGCGTTTGGGCACCGTCCTGGCCCTAAAATCCGGTGGGCGGGTGAAGAGGAGTGGTGGCAGCTCCTGTCCGCTGCACCAAGCCATCCGTTGTTGCACTTATGCACACTTGAGGGTGTGGGAACAGCCCGATGCATGCTCGGTGCTGTTCCCGGCCACAAACTCAACTTGCACCAGAATCTGGATTACTCTGGATCAGAGTAATCTGGATTTGCGGTAGGTGGGAACGTGGTCAGTTATCATTTCAGATTCTGGTTCAAACTGAAAACCCTGGAAAAATAGAGAGAAGTTTGAGTTGTGTGTTATTCTCGGTTACGTTTTGCACCAGATACATATTCCATTTGAATGTCGAGGCTCTTATGCAGCACACTGAGAGAAGCAAGACCAGCGTGAACTCCTCTAAATGTCATGATGTCCATATGCAAGCTGCTGACTTGGCACATCTTCCTGTGTTTCTAGTCAGGATTAGGGATGTGTACAAAAATTTGTACAAATTTGTACATTCATATTCAAATTGAATGTTGGCACATACATTCGTAGGAAGCTTTGTATGGGATTTGTATGGGATATTTATGGGATTCGTATGCACTCGTATGGGACTGAACACTTGCATTGAATTAGAATCCCACTACATTTGAAGGGGATCTATTCGAGCAAATACGAATTTTCTTGCATTCGATTCAATACAAATTGAATACAAAAAAAAAAAAAAATCCGTACACATCCCTAGTCAGGATGCTTCCCCAAACACAGAAAAAGGCCACAGAAGTTGGCCTTCTCTTGTTTTCAGGAAACCAGGGCCACTCTGTCTGCCCTGAAGAATGCAGGACAAGTAAGTCTCCACCATTGGCAGTGGCAGCTGGAAGTGGGAGAAGTCACTGTCACAGTACTTTCTCCTGCTTTATTTTACAGCACTCTAAGGAATGTTTGCACTAGGATTGTGCCTAGATGAGTGTGGAGACATGTGGATCCCACACACTTTGGGTACGCCTACTTGTGCAGGGATGTCTGAACACTGCATGTTATGGGCCTCTCATGGGAACACAATTGTACCATACAGATACTGACTAAGGTAGGGTACTGAATGTATTTTGGGAGCACAGTATGTGTTTGGTTTTTGTCCCCATTTCAATCAGTACTTTATAGTCTTTGATTCTTATTGTCAAATCCGACCTGTGGTGCCAACCAGTGCAGAAATTTCTTACATGTCAATATCACCTCCCCTTTTATCTGTATGCTGCCTCCAAACAGAGCCAAAAAAGAGGCCAAAGGAACTGCAAAGCAAATGGACAATGTTTTCTCTCCCCTTCTGCAGCTCAAATGCTTCTATGAATGGGGAGGAGTGAACTAATCATTTTTCCCATATTGTAGTCTGAAGAGTCCATTTTAATTTTGGGTCTGCAGAAACAAGTTCCCCTTTTTCTCATACTTTCATTGTACTGTTGACTCGTACATTCAACACTGTGTAGTTGCTAGTTTCCTCATTTTTATGTAGCACTGTCTGTTTATCTGATAAATATTGTCTGTCTGAGAAGGAAGTTGAGAGATCAGTCTTTATTCACCTCTGTTACAACATGCAGTTTTATAATGTTCAGATGACGAGGTCTCTGCACCATATCCCTGTAGAGGAAAGGAGTTGCTGCAGTGACTGTGATCATTTCCTAGAATTCCATTTCCCCTTAGGGAGGCATGAGCATTCCTTCACTTGCCTCAACAGGAGGAAAGACTTAAAATGTATTTCCATGTACATGCATACAAAGTTTTGAGAGCTTTCTTCCTGTGTGGCAGCTTGTACCTTTCTTGCTAGCTTCTAAAGCAGCAGCAGCAGCAGCTCATATAGTGAGAACCTCTGGTGTTCTCAGTATGAATTTCAGTTCACATCTCAGTTCCCTGTTCCTTCTACATTATCCAACCCACAGCTGTTCTTCCCAGTTCCCCACCCTACTGCACCCCACCCCAGTGTAATATAACAGCAGGCTCTTGGGGGAAAAAGCAGACATTTTTTAGTTTCCCTTTTTCTAACTATAGAATATATTTCAAATGTATACATGCAGTATATCAAATGTAAGTATAATTTAGCAGTGACACCCTTATGTTTCTTGACGAATAAACATTTTATTTCTCTTTATTATAGGGTTACCCTGGGGAAGACAGCACAATTCTAGGACCACCCGGGCCCATAGGTGAACCAGTAGGTCTTTCTTTATCCAGAATGCTATATAAGTGGTAAACAATGTGCTCCAAAATTAGACAGGTGTACTCTAAGTCTGACAGAGTAAAAACGATATTGAACTAGCATAGTGGTCTTAAATACATACGTTCTTCAATTGGTAAGTCATGTCCAACTCTTTGTTACCCCATGTATCATGGCATGTCAGGCCCTTATGTCCTCTCCTGTCTCCTGAAGTTTGGCCAAGGTTATGTTCATTGCTTCCATCTCTCCATCTTATCTTTGCCATTCTCTTCTCCTTTTGTCTTTAGTCTTTCCCAGCATCTGGGTCATTTCCAATGTATCCTAACTTATTATGTAACCAAAATATTTTAGCTTCATCTTCAGTATTTGTTCTTTCAGTGAACAGTCAGGATTTATTTCCTTTAGCACTGACTGAAGGAAATCTCTTGCAGTCCAAGAGATTTTTAAAAGTCTTCTCCAGCACCACAATTTGAAAGTGCTGATTCTTTGGCATTCAGTCTTTGGCTTTTTAATATGCTGTGCAGGTTTGCCATAGCTTTTCCCACAAGGAGCAAGCACCTTTTAACTTCATTGCTGCAGTCACCATCTGCAGTGATGTTTGGGCCAAAGAAAGTAAACTCTGAAATGCTTCCATTTATTTCCTTTCTATTTGCCAGGAAGTGATGGGACCAAATACCATGAGCTTCAAGTCAGTTTTTGCATTCTGCCACATCAATAGACTCCTTCATTCTTCTTCTGACTTCAGAGACTTATCTTTCAGTGTCATATATTTTTACCTTTTGATGCTGTCCATGGGGTTTTCTTGGCAATGATACTTGAGTGGTTTACCATTTCCTTCTGCAACCAATCACCTTTATAATCCAGTTTCAGCCACCTCCAGAGTGAGAGAACACATCAGTAAAGCAACAAAATGCTCTATTTTGGCATTCTCAACTCAGAAAATCCACCTTTGAGTTAGGTAATGTAGAAGGAAAATTACTTGCCACATTGCTATGTGTTCTTTCACTCTGAAGGTGGATTGAAGCTGGGTTAAAACTAAGGTGTGAATGCAGCCTTCCTCAGAACTCTTCACTATCATCTACAGTGCCTGACAAAAGTTCTGTCGCTTATCCATGTTGTTGA
>MTQE01001134.1:47957952-47984513 GCA_014337955.1 Aspidoscelis marmoratus | reverse complement strand
GTTTCAACAACATGGATAAGCGACAGAACTTTTGTCAGGCACTGTATCCATCTTGGATACTCCTGCACAACCTAGTTTTTTCTGTCTTTTTCATTGTACCATTGATATGTCTTATGTCCCAGAATATGATTCCTTGGAGAACTGAGTCCCTCAATCATCCATTCGATGTGGCTGCATAGTGGATGTATTCTGAGCATAAACATAATGTTAAATAGCTCAATAGAATGTTCAACACGTCTTTAAAAAAAAAACTATGACAGGAACAGGCCTGGGGTGGATACTTTGCATCAGGAAGTTAGACATATAATTATGATGCTAATTAGAGAACTAAAACCTAGAAACATGATATGATGCTAATATGCTGTAATCCTGATGACCTTCCAATTTTTAATTTTTTTAAAAATGGCTTTACACCAATCACATGATAATATATTGAGGGCATTCCAAAGAGTTCAAAGTGATGTATAGAGTGGTCAATATTTGTAAGACTGAAAATTTTAAACAGATTGGGTTTCATGTATTGATTTACCTATGTAAAATTAATCATAAATATATTTTGTAATTAAATAACAACATTGCATTTTGCAAACATGTTCTATTCTTTTTGTTTCCTCAAAGAACCCTTTGTTTCTTTTTAGTCTGTATTAAAATTCCATTTTTTTTTACCCTAATATAGTCATATTTCAAATGATGCTTTAAACAATCTGGACACTTTTCGATTGCTTGTCTAGGGCCCTGTTGGTGAAAGTGGACAGAGAGGTGAGCCTGGTGATACAGGTTACAAGGTAAAGGACTCTTCTAAATCTGCTATAGGAAATTATCCTATATGAATATGAATAATCTTACATGGTAGTAAATTCCAGTGAGTATGGTAGCACCTTGTTTTGAGCATATATTCCTTTGTGTGCTCTGTGAAACTAGAAAATAAGACCATTGGTTGCTAGCAAAAATATCTTTCTGCATACTGTTGGTGCAGGTATAGTAAAAGCTTTGTAGTGTGCAGGGTTAGATATTTCAGACCGGCAGTAATAAAGGTTTAGGAAACAGCCAGATTCTGTGATTATTTGCTTAAATGTTAAAAACACTTGTTGAGATATTCATGAACTAGGTCACTACACTGTTTGTAGCATTAAACCTGTCAGAGAAAGTCCGGTTTGCAAGGTCTGACATCCAGCAAGTCTGGCCTTCTACAAGGTTGAGGGGACGATGAAAGGCAGGTGAGATAAAAGTGATACCCTGTCACCTTCCCCACCTTCCGTTCTTCCTCTCTCAGCAGACTTTTCAGCCAAAGGGGTGGGTATTCGTTCAAGAGTGTCACAGTGTTTCCCATTGTAGTCCTGCATTTGCCTTAACCTATGTGTAGGCCTTGGTAAGCCTGAATGGGAATTTTATGTAGAGTAACATAACATAAGGCTTGGACTAATGAGATTTAGTTTCAAATCTCCACTACGCAAAACTCATTAGGTGGTCTTTGAAAATTCACTAGTTGTAGCTGTCAATAGGCAGAATTTAAGCTTTTCGGATGAAGAGTGGGATACAGATGTGATAGATAATAACCAAGTACTAGCCAAGGGCAAAATTCCAGAAGGATGACGGGGAATGGGTGAGAATGTGTCAGGGATGAAAAATTAGATTCCAGCCAAAAGTATTGACAAGGTATGTGACTAAAGCCAGAGGAAGAGCAGGACTTCTGTGGAGTTCAGGGACAAGCTTTATCAGACTGTTCCGCAAAATGCAGCAAACATTTATACCTCCTCTGCTACCTCAGGATAGACCAGCTTGATTAAAAAACATTTGGGAGAAAAAAGCCTAGCAGAGTGACAAATATTAGAATTCAGCTTCTCACATTCCAGACTTGCATCCTCACCAAAAGTGGATAAAATTAATTACTTTCCACTAACATGTTGCATGTCTTATTTCTAGGGTCTTATGGGGGTTCCAGGAATTAGAGGTGCTATTGGACAACAAGGACCTCCAGTAAGTTTCTTTTAAAAAATAGGTTGAATCTGTGGTACTTACATGAAATTAGGTTGTACTTGTTCATATGTTCCTGAGAGTTTTTAGTCAATTGCTTTACTAACCTGAAGAATTATTATGTATTTTTAAAATATTTTTTTTCCGAAAGGGTGAACCAGGTGAACATGGTGAACAAGGACCAAAAGGAGAAAAGGGATCTCAGGTAGGTGAAAATGTAGAAAATAGCTTTGAGAGTGCACTAGACAACTGTGTTATTTCATCTGATTATTTCAGGGTTTTGTGAATTGTTTCCTACTACATGCAGAACTCCTAAAATAGCTCAGCACTCATTATTGAAATTAACTATTGGAAAAAGGATATGATTTTTTTTAAAAAAAATAGCAAATAAAGTGAAATTAACAATGGCTGTCTCCAGATGGCAGCCTGATAATCCACTAGGAAGTGATAATGCAGGGCTTTGTTTCTTTCCCATTATCGCTTCCTAGTCAGACACCTTTGTGTCTTTAAAGTGATGTGCACATCTGGGTATTTGGTCATTGCTGAATATCCAGAAATGTCTATTGGCACCAATGTGCATGTGTGGATGTCAGTTTCAGCCTCCGCACATGCATGATGGACAGAGCTACACTGGCGATTCCTTCTACAAGGTAAGAGAAAGGGCTGGCTTTTCCAACAATAGTTTTTACATGTAGCAACTCCAACATAATGACAATGTATTTCCCCATCTGGGAGGGGCCTTAGTGTCCAAAATGTCTGTTCAAATAAGCTTTCTTTGGTCTGCTGTTTACTAGTTTGATTATAACCTGCCCTTATCACTATAAGTATCTTGTATCTTGTCTCTTTAGATTGTAAGCCTGAGGGCAGAGACCTGTCTAGGATTAATATAATATTGTAATCTGCCCTGAGACCTTCAGGTATAGGGTGGGATAGAAATACAAACCAACAAATAAGTCGGAAAATCAAACTATAAGCACTGAAAATAAGAAGCAGAACAAGATAATTGTAACATAGACTGTGTCAGATACCAGCTGTATCTCAGAATCCTCTTGGCTCTGTATTGGGAATGCCAGACATACCCCAGGCCTTCACAATATAGTGCTGACTACAACATGCAAAGAACACATTACAGTGCTATTACAGGAAAATCAGCTGGGTGTCCAACTGTAGTAACTCTGCTTACCTTCACATCTCTTGAACACTACATGGGGCTTCCCTTGAAGACGGTTCAGAAGTTGCAGCTGGTGCAAAATGCAGCGGCCAGAGTGCTGACAGGAACATCTAGCCAGACGCATATTACGCTGGTTCTAAGAGAACTGCATTGGCTGCCAATTCACTACCGAGCCCAATTCAAGGTGCTAACTTTAACTTGTAAAGCCCTAAATGACTTGGGTCCCAGATATCTAAAGGAGCGCCTCCTCCCGTATCGACCTGCCCGTGTTTTAAGATCTGGAGGGGAGGCCCTTCTGGTGATCCCTCTGCCTTCATTAGTTAGGTGGGTGGGTACCCGGGAGAGGGCCTTCTCGGTGGTAGCCCCCAGGCTGTGGAATGGTCTCCCCCTCGAGGTGCGTCAGGCCCCTTCTTTGTTCCTATTCAGGAAGGCGGTGAAAACGTTTCTATTCATGCAGGCCTTTGGTTAAATGTTCCCCACATTTCCCCTCACTGAAAATCACTGATGTTTTTAACTTTTCTTCTATTTTTAAAACTGTATTTTTAAATTTGTTTTATTTTTGATACTGTTTTTATACATCTGTTTTTAAATGCTGTGAGCCGCCCAGAGACCCTCGGGTATGGGGCGGCATATACATTTAAATATAAATAAATAAATAAATAAACTTTTATGACCGGCCCAGTTGCGGCTACCAGAAGCCAGCCAAAACAACAAAAGGAAGTGAGTGGGTACTAAGCTGGCTTCCAGTAGCTTGAGTTGTGCTGATCACAAAAGATGCTCAAAAGGTGTGAAGGTAAGAAGGGGGTTGGTCTACATACCTGCCAGACACAAGTATCTTCACGACTGCCAGGGAAAATACTGTCTCTTTAAACAATGCTGGCATTTCCTACCCTGTAGCCCATCAGACTAGTGTGTACTGCTTCAGCAAAGCACAAGACTGAATTTCTAGGACCTTAAAAGTCCAATTGCTATTATTTTGTTATTTTTCTACATATTTTTCTAAATTTTATCCAACATTGTGTCAAAGGAGCATGTTTCAAATGCCTGATCCTCTGGGCAATAATTAGCACTTTAAAGATAGTGCAGGAAATCACACGCTAACATTAGTCCAACTCTTGGGGGCAATACACTGGCAGTGGCCTGACATGGCACTGGGTGTTTCTGCCAGTCTCACTGTGAAGGTGGTAGGATGCCAGTGTTTGATTCAAGGTGCCTTCAAACAGGACAAAAATAACACTATTACAATGCTGCTATGGTGGGGTCGCCTCACATATCATAGGCAACCCCACCGTAATCCCACTTTTTCATCCCTAAAAACCACTGAAAATTATTGCTGAAAAATGCAGCACTGGTAGCGGGTTTTCCAGCAATGATGCTTTTTAGCAACAAACTTACCTTTCTGGACAGAGCAGCAATTGGAGCTCCATCCAGCATGCATGCATGGAGTCTGAAACAGCCAACAATTCACACATAGAGGTGGCCATGTGCACATCTGAGAATTTGACAGCAGCTGATTTATCCAGCATGCGGAAAGATAGCACTGGAGACAGCGCTGTCAGGATAGAAAGCAGTAATTCTCAGGTAGCAATAACCCCATATTGTTGCTCTCTATTAGTATATAGGTCTGCCATTTGAAGACAGCCTTACTTAAAAATCAAAAGAACTTCCAGGTTGATAGAGGTTACCATTGAGAGACAGAGAGAGAAACAAGAGATTGATAAAAACCAAAATCTGCATAACTTGTAAATCTCCATACTTGTCTTGTTTTAATTAGTAGCTCCCACTATTGAAATCTGGGTAAACATGCGGGTGACTACTCTTAAAGCAGGTTAAGGTCCTCCTGAACATGCTCAGGCTTCATGCATGAGAGGTGTCAATTTGAACTGATTTTTAAAGAAGGCACCACAGTGGCAGAACACATCTCTGCTTGGTATAATGAGTTTTGGGTAAGTGCCAGAGAACCAAATATGAATGTTCCAAATAATAGTTTGAATTTAGAGTACAGAGACAGCTGCCAAATAAATGCCATACTGTACTTCTATAAAGCCCATTCTGTAAATACAAGAAGCTTTAACTTTGGCAGAACATGCATAAAATAGAAACAGAAAACCTACAGCTTTCACAGTCTTCTTTCATTTTTTCCATCATGCCCCTTAGGCTGAAATTTTATATCTGAGTTTTATTCTTAAAAATAGTTTAATAGCTAGAAGCTAACTGAAAAATGCACAACATAAAACAGCAATCCAATGTATAGTAACAATTTGTTTGATGTTGTTCTGCTAGCTTCTGCAGAACAGGAAACAAAATAATAAACAAATAGCTTTTATTTAAGTTAATCCCAATAAACTGGCAGCAATTCTAAAACTGCCACCGGGAACTTCAGTATTGAAAAGATGAGCCTCATCAAGCTTTATAGCCAATTTATTCATGATGCGCTTTGGGATATGTTGTGAAGGCAGGTTTTGTCAATCCAGGCCAAGACCACAGCAGGAGCCAGCAACCCACACCAAGGGCTGTTTGAATTGCTGCACCCCAGCCCAGCTCAGTTTCTGAGACGAAGAATAAAAGTTCCCAGCCTTCAAAGCCAGTTACTTACTCCTCCTTCTGGATTATTTAGCAATAAATAGCGCAGGGCCCAATGCTGAACCTTGGGGCTCTCCACTTTTTGCTTCCTTCCACTCTGAGAATTGTCCGTGTCGTTTTAGCCAGTTAACCAATCTAGGACAATCCTCTCCTCTTATTCCATGACCAGTGAGTTTACTCAAGAGCCTTTGATGAGGGAAATTGACAAAAGCCTTCTGAAAGTCCTGAAAGTCAATTTGGTCACCTTTACCCACTTGTTTTTTGACAGTCTAAAGAATTCTAACAAGTCAGTAAGGCATGATTTACTTTTGCAGAAGCTGTATTGATTTTCCTTCGGCAATACTCAGTCCTTTAAGCACTTAACCTTTAAAATGGTTGAGTGTGAGACCTAAAACCCTTTTCAGCCTTTCTCTCTCTGGTGAGAATTAGATAGGCCATGTCCTCTGCTAGACTGCTCTGTTAACACTGGATAGAGCATAGCCTGGTTTAGATACCCCCAAATGGCCTTCTAGAGTAGGGGACCATTTTAAAAAGGTTTGCTTCTATATTACAAGTTAACTGGTCCAGGGATGTATGCAGCAGGAAGCAAACCTCCATGTTCCAGTTAGCAGAAACACCCATTTTAGTGGTGCATAGAATTGTACCACCAAAATGTGTCCCCTGGAGCTCTGAGGCCAAGAATGTTTGCTCATGGCCATAAGGAACCGTCCTGGAATGAAGTGTGGATGAGTTTGTTGCAGTACCTAGTCCCGCTGGGAACTGTTGCAGTAGAAAGAGCACCAGCTCGAGCACCAGCCCAACCCAGCTAAATGTGGAAATGGCCTATATGTGGAAACAACTAGTATGCCTGAGAATGCAATCTGTACTTCAGTCTTTTATCTAACAACCTTCTGATTAGTTTTCCTAATAATATTTAAGAATATGATAATAACACACACATATACAGCTTAAAAATAATTGGTATATAAATTTGTCTGCTTATATGTTTATATTTATTGATATAGAAAGTGCATTGACTTATTAATACATTTGTTTTTGATTTATCATAACAGAATATAGATGTATATGTCCCAGAAATATATATGCGTACACACACAAACACACTGATAATTCAATAATGATGTGGAAATATATAGATATATGATTTAAACATATATATCTCAATATATTCTATAATTTATATTCAGACAATATATTTTATTAACAAGGCACAAAATAATATTATGTATGATTAATAATGCTTTGAGATTGGTTTGAGGCCTAAATCATATGATAACTGTGCATAAACCTATACTTTGAGTAGAGATTTTTGTTTCCTCAAAGTCAAAACTTGTTCTGTTAGGGAATGAGGCCACTAATGGCTCTGGGTGTGTGATATAACCTCCTACCCAAAGGACTATTGGATGTAGATAGATTTAGATTATTTAGACTATTCAGTGTGCAGGAATAGCCTAAATTCTTCTATGCTTTCAAGTCATAAAATACAATTTAATTATATTGACACTATATTTTTTTCATTATAAAAAGTGAGATTTCACTTTCCTGGTACACATATTATAATTCTGGAACCTGTGGTTTTAGGTTGTAGTTAGCAAGCAAGCAGGTATTAAACTACAATACTTTGATTTGGTGACAACTCTGTAGTTCTGACAGTATCATCATTGAAAAGCTCTGGAAAGACTGAAAGGGAAGATTTCAGTTACCATCTTGGTTTTAGGCAAGTAATCTATAAAGGCTATGGTTTGAACTGGGCTTCATCCACCCCACCCCCAAAAGCTGGATGAAGTATTTATTGCAATTATCATAGTAAAACAGGATTAAATGAGCCCAAATTATTTTCAAGAACTTATTCTTAGCTTTTTCCACAGAGAGCTTAATTTATTAGACAATTTTTCTATATGAGACCTACACTATATTTCCTCTCTGGGAGCATCAAAATCAAATTATTTTTACAGTGATGTTTCAGTTATTAATGTGGAATGAATTGAATCATATCAGCATGGGACTCGTAAAAGTAAGTAAATAATGAGCTAAGTGGATCTAAGGGATACATTGATTTAGTTTTCATTCAGTGTTGATATTTCACAAACAGAAAATGACATAAGAAGAATGGTATGAGGTATTTATTTATTTATTATTTATATTTCTATCCTGTCCTATACCCAAAGGTCTCGGGGTGGGTAACAACATTTAAAATCAAATATATTAAAACAGATAAAAACATATATTAAAACAATTTGTCAAAGGCCTTTTCTGAATGGGATAGTGTGAATCCTAGTCATCTTCCACGTTGCCCTGCTTAGGCCTCTCTGGCTGCATTGGACAGAGTGCAGCCAAATGCCTAGCTAGACTGCACTTTCAGCAAACCTGTAAAAAAGGTCTGCTGCTGGTTCAAGGCATGAATGGCCCAGGGAGGTATTCTGAAAGTGGACTAATTTTGGCAGGATTCCAAATTGCACCACCACCAAAATGGGTTCCCCTGGGGCTCCGAGGCTAGGAACTTCAGTCCTAGCCATCAGAGAACCTAGAAGCTGGCTCCAAAGACTGTGCGATCTTCAGAGTCAGTGCAGTGGCTGTACTGAGACCGGTCCCATATTGTAGTGGCCGAAACCACTCAGATGTGGTCCCATCCTGCCAGACCAGGCTGGCAAGAAGTGCAGAAATGGCCAACTTGTTTTTGATGCTGAAGATTGTATTTTGGCAACCATCATACATAAGGAAGACTGCCAGACAAGCCTGAGATTCCACTGAAAAGGAAGTGATTCTTTGGGTGTGATGAAATGCTACATAATTGAAATGCTTCTCGTTCATGATTAAAGGCATACCAGTTAATGCTAATTGCCTAATCCAGTATTTCATCATTTTTCTTATATAACACATTTAAAAAAATTTTAGGGACCCACTGGAAAAAAAGGAATGATGGGGCAAGCTGGAAAACCTGGAATGGTGGTAAGTAAAGAAACTAACAGAGTACATCTAAGCTTTTGTATTTAACTCAGGAAGTAACGCGCTGATGATAGAAGCAAAATAGTTCATAAAGTGTCTCTTTCTAACCTGTATATGCAGACATGCTTCATAGAATGCCCTGTGGAAAACCCAGTATAACTAACAGTGGTAGAGGCAGCAACCCCAATCTCCCAGTATTAATTCAGTTATGCCACAGAGCCCAAGACAGTCATGTTATTGCAAGTTTCTATGAGCATGATATAAAAAGGAAATCACATTTTAGTTACTCTGGAAGGGTTAAATTGTGTTATATGGAGAAACCTTGCCTGTGTTACACAATAGATTACTTCACTATTTAAAATTTTGTTACAACAATATTTTAAGTTTGTATTCATGTTTATTTAGTAGTAACTTCCTAATTAAAGATTCACTCAGCCTACCCCTGAACCAAACTTCACCAGGCTTGATACCTGTTTGAGATTTCATAACAGGTGTGCAGGTGGTAAAGTGCCACAAAGCAACCATAAAATGTCACTGTACCTTTTATGGCTGCTCTGTAGCACCTTTCAGCAGTGCACAAGACTTACAAAGGTCATAAAGAATTTACAGGGTTTGTAAAACACTAATTGTAAGGTCTTTAGTGTACATTGAGTTATTACAAAATAAATATAGGCCAATATACATATAAAATATATTTTTTCTTGTGTATACATTTATCTCCTTTGAATACATATACTTCTAAAAATGACCTTTTTTTAACTTTCAAATTCAGAAGTAACAACAAACAAAACAATATGCTTTGTTGTTCTGGGATGAGATGGGAGCAACAAACCAGAAATGATCAGGAAACCTATTTACCAAGACACGTGAAATGCACGGTTATGTATAGGATACTAGTGTACTCTAGTTATTTAATAGTTACATTTTATATAACTTCAAAACCCTACACTATATTGTAATGGAGTTACAGTATGTTGTACAAACCAGACATTATTCTACTGCATTTTTATTTTTTAATGCTATATTGTTTCAAAACCGTTTTGGCCCTGGTAGTATGGTTATTATTCATTAATAGTTCTAATATCTCTGAGTTCTTTACCAACAGAATTCCATAGGATGCTTACATATTCACAAGTCATAACCAGAGACAGGAAATTCCACACATGCAGAAGTCTTGAAACTGTTGACTTCGTTGGCTTTTAGTTTGGGCCATTTCTGACAATCTCAGGCTGTATTAGTACATAGCAGAATAAGCATCTCAAAAATGCCTCAGAGACAGTAGTATGTGGCTCTTCTCATCCTATCTATAATCCACCTTTTCTAGCCTAGAATGGTCATGAAAAGGGGAGGGGCAGAGGGGCATGTGAACAGATCCACCTTCAAACAGTCTTGAAGCTACCTCTGAGGTGGTTTTTCCTTTTACTGCGTGAACACAGCCTGAGACATTTGGAAGTCAGTTGCATCTATTTGGGAGTAACCCATATGGCTTTAGGAGATATTAGAAGCATTGTCCTTCGAGGTTTTTTCCTGGACCTTTCAGATACATCTTACCCAACTACTATTTCCCCAAAGGTACAATAATCTAATTATTGTGAACTTGAAATTCATGAGGTTTGTTTAAAACAGAATTTTAATCCTAACAGAAGGATACTATATAGGCAAGGTGTGTGTGTGTGTGTGTGTGTGTGTGTGTGTGTGTGTGTGTGTGTGATGTCCATTAGATCATGACACTTTAGCCTTGTAGTCTCACCTTCCAACCTCCATAGCTTGTTAGGAAATTCCATAGATGATTTAAAAAGTTGTTTAAAATGTCAAGAAAGATGATTTTGCCTTAGTGGATATCGAAGCATGGAAATGACTCAGCTTTAGGAATGCAAAGTCTGTTGCAAGATATTTCCAAACAAAAAGTCAATTGCCTGCATATAGGAGAAGGGACTTTCTGCTAATTATAGGCAGGAACTGGGTGATAGCTACAGGCAGCACTCTTAACAAGAGTGCTTACAAGACATAGCTCTCTTCTGAAAGCTGTGCCATGCTGTTCACATGCTTGTCACCAGTCCCAACAGCACAAACATTGCAGTCGGGAAACTTTTGTTCTCTGGCAATGAAGATCCATAAGAAATGGCCCTGGAAGTTTCAAAGAAGTTGGGTCAGGAAAGCAACACTAGAGTAGGCAACGTGAGGCCAGTCACATAAGAAGCAGCAACACTAGAAGAGTAGCTGGAAATACTATCAGTGTTCTTTCTCCTGCTCTGCAACTACAGTGCTCTTATGAGCACTTGGGCTGGAATGCCTGCTGGATGAGTGCAGGGCAATGCAGTTTTGCACTCTTCTAGCACACCCACAGGGCAATGGAGACCCTGCACACTCATGATCACTCTTGGTGCCACAAGTGTGCCGTGCAAACATAACTATGCACAGGAGTCTTGAGAGTGAGAACCCAATGACAAGCAAACATGGAATGTTGATGTCGTTTCTTGTGTGTGAATATCAGTAAAGCATGTTGATGGGCTTTCTACAGTATCTTTTTTTAAGCATTCATCTTGAATTAAGCACAGACTGCAGATTGGGACTGTAAGGTGAGGGATGGAAACTGAAAGCTTCGGCTCCTGTCAGCTATTTTTTACCTATGTGCATTGATCAGGGTCTATTTTACACAGACCGAGCAAAGGCTTTTAATTGCAGTACTGCACATACCCCTGTTTTATAATCCCAATCTGTGAATGATACATATGTTGAGGTATATAATGTTTCTTAACTACCATTGTATAAATTCATCATAAGTGTAGATTGGTGTTCAAGCAGTGGTGAAATCATAGATCTCAAATTTCTTGTAGGGTAAACCTGGTTCCATAGGCCAGAAGGGTGCACCCGGCTATCCTGGACCAGAGGGCATTCCTGGAAATCCTGGAAAAACTGGGCTGCCTGGGCAACAAGGACTTACTGTGAGTATTATGGTGGTTATATTACTTCAGCTTCTTCACCTCATGCTGAAATGCATTTTTATAAAGTCTTGAGATGGTATATAAGTGAGAATGGACCATATAAGTGACAATGGACGATATAGTCCTATACAGAACTACTGCCCCCATCGCTATCATCTTTCACCAAGGATCAGCTACTGTAGTTTTAAAAATACTGTTTTGTCAGCCTGAATGCTTTTACTGACTAACATGAGGTTATAAGCTCAAACTATACAGAAGTAACTCACAACTCACACTGGAAATGTGTTCAGTTACTCTTAGGATTCAGTTACTCTTGCTCTTAATGAACAGAAAAGTATGTTCCAAAAGCCTCTGTCTGCCTTAGGACGCTCAACTATAATACTGTTTGGTTTAAAATCTGAAATATACAGATACTAGAGCAGTATAAAGTATAGGGACCTTTATGCAGGCTCATCATCTTGTAGCTACATGGACTGCTTCTTAATTTGTTACATATTATAAGTAAAACAGATAACATATAATTAAAAAAGAATGTACAAAACAACAATAGCCCAGTTAAACAACTTATGCATAAATTTCCTTAAGTGAGGAAACCATTGGTCAATATTATAGTTTATACCTTGCTATTTTCTTATCAAGGGTAACAGAGGAAGCCCAGGCATAGCTGGACTGGCAGGATATCCTGGAACTCGTGGGCCAAAGGGGTTACCAGGTATGCCAGGAAACACTGGACCACCAGGACCAAAGGTATTTGAAATAGAAGCATCTCAAAGTAGTTGGCAAAGCAGTTGAAATCCTTCTTCCCATTCATTCAGAAGTAATTTAAAAGACGTAATTGTGCCATGCACCAGAACTTATGGAGCAGTTGTAACAGCATGTTCTGTTCTTGAAAGCAAGTGAAATTGCCTGCGTGTCAGTTGACTCTAAGAAGGAGGGGGTTGTTTTATTACTGCTTCATTTGACCAGATCCTTTTGGCTCATTTACACATTTTTTCACAATTCACACTGTCATTTTATTTAATTCAAGGATGATCAGTAAAAGTGGAAATCCCCAATTTAACTATAACGGTAACAGAAATGTATTCACTCTCAACATAAGCTGAACTTCCTTACCTCAAGCTGAAAGACAAAAAAAGTCTTTCTTGAACTGTTTGATATGGCAAGAGGCAACGCATACACTTGGCTGGCTTCTGGTAGCCCCAGTAAGGCCAATCCTGAAAGCTGCTCACTAGATGTGAAGATAAACAGAGCTGTTACGGAAAACTGGGTGCTGGATTTCCCTTAATAGCAATGTGTTCTTTGCACATTGCAATTAGCACTATATTGCGAATACCTGGGAATGTCTATTATTCACAGTATAGTGCTGAGAGGATGCTGAGATATATCTTGCATTTGGAAGTAGTGGAAGGAAGTTGTTAATTATAATCTCTCTATATAATTATATTTTGTCAACTGTATGAAGAAATAATTCTATATATTTGTTTTTAGGACCTCCTGTTATGAATTCATGAATGTCATACAAATATTTTTGCTTTGGTTGTTATATTGCACAATTGCTTCAGAAAACATTTATGTACAATAATTCATAAAGAATTTCAGAAAGACTATCAACTGTACCTTTAAGTCAACAATAATTAAGGCGCCTTTTTCTTTTGTCTCAGGGTGAACGGGGACTTCAGGGTCATCCAGGAAAACAAGGCAAAAAAGGCCTTTCTGGTTCACAAGGTGATCAAGGCCCACCAGGAGAACCTGGCCAGAAAGGACACACTGTATGTATCTTCTGTGCAATGGAAAGTAGCTCTTAGTACCATTCAGTTGTAGGGTGTGTTGAGACAGGGTTAAAAAATAAGCAGGGCATAGTGAGTCACATGGTTGTTGGCTTTTTTCATCTGCACTCTGCTACTGGGAGGCAAAAACGATGGGAGGGGGAGAGTCTAGGCTTTCTTCTTGCTGTCTTAGTTTGGAAGTCCATGGGATGCCCTTTGCTAGCAGAACAACAAAGGGGTTGGACATCTTTTTAGTTGTAAAGTATAAAATGCCACCTGGCCCAATCAAGTACCATGGCAATAAACAGGCTGGTGAGTCAAAAGTGGTTTTGTCACTTCAGCAGTGGGCTGCCACTGCTTCTCCCAGCTCATCTGATCATGGCCATACATTAAAATACCAATCATTTTATGTTTTAATATTCCAGGGAGAATTTGGGGACAATGGTTTGATGGGGTTTCAGGGATTTCCAGGACCCAAGGTAAGTGGTTATTTTTCTGTCCCAGTCATTTAAATAGAAAACAATTGTGCATGTTCTCAGCTGCCCCACTAAAATGAGTATGATTGAAAAGTGCTGAAACTTGAGGTGTCACTTTAGTAATTCTTATCGTTCCTGGTGAAATGTCTTAAATATAGTACTTCTTGAGTATTATCAGAACATAAGAGGAGCCCTGCTGGATTGGATCGCAAGCCATATAGTCTCACATAGTGACACACCAGTTGCTTCTGGGCATTGTCAATTAGAAGACGGGCAAAACCTTCACCTGCTTACAACTCCTTGCAAATGGCCTTTAGAGGCATCCTGCCTGCTGGAGGCAGTACCTAGGCATGCATTCTAGTAGCCATTGATAAACGTATCCTCCATGAATTTGTCTAAACCTTTCTTAAAGTTATCCAGCTGGGTTGCTGTTACCTCCTCTATGATTGGAGAAAAAAAGAGTAAAATAATGACCTCCTTCATGTAAATAGCTAACAGAATTAACATCCTTTGGTCTAATTATACTGCAGTCAAGCTCTAAAGAACAGTCCAATACATAATATTGGGCATTTCTCTTAGCAAGTGTTAACAGAACTGTTTCTTTTCTTTTTCAGGGTCCCGAAGGTGACCTGGGTTTAATTGGAATTCTAGGTCCAAAAGGCCCAATAGGCCCAGTAGTAAGTATTACTGTTAAATTGAGCACAGCTTCTGAAAGATAATGACACCTAAGGATGAAAAGTATTGCCTAAGTACTGGGTTCTCACTTACTAGCCTAATACATTATAATAGTACCATAGTATGCTGGTAAAGACCCATTGCAGCGGCAGACATTTGCACTTCAGATGCTGGAAAAACCCCTTACCAGGCCAGCAGCTCTCAGAGTACGAATGAGCAGGGTAGGCCAGAAACCAGAGACAACATCCAACATACACTCAGACGCTGCCATGGCAGTGACTGCGCAGCCACAATTGTACTGCCATGCGCACTCAGTGTGCCATACCTGGAAGATGGTGAAGATGCAGCATCCAGAAGTGAGCTAGCCACTCTTGGTAAGCATGTGGACTGCTTTTTAGCAGTCCATCGCTGGATGGCTCAGAGGGAGCCAGTGGCATCTTCTGGTGAGTTGTCGTAGCTCCCTAATGTGGACAGGCCTCACCAGCAATTGGACCAGAGCTCACTAGAAGGTAAGTATAAACAGACCTTTATTCTATACATGCCAATCACCCTGTCTTTTTGAACTCCTGTGCATTCCTTAACTTCCAGTCAGGGTGTTGTTGGCTGCCTCATACTCAATGTGAAGACAATATTATTTCAGAGTAGATGCCACTGGCTCAATGTTTTCTGTCTTCTAATATTATTTCAAGAGAGTTTCATGAGATATGTCCAGCTGGCTTCGGAAGCTGCCCAAATATGGTTTACATTTGGGCATATATCCATATAAACCTGTTAAGAACCCAGCAGTAGTTTGCGGGCTCTTGTTCTTTAACCCATATAAGGTCATTGGGTCCTACTGAAAAGCACTTAAGTTGGTGACCCCACATTTCTGAGAGTTCTTTCTGAAGAAATTAATGTAGCCCTCTTTTTTGCTATTTTTAAATGCACTCTAATAGCTTTTGCTTATGTTTATTATTTACTTTTTATTATTGTAATGTATGTAATACAAATCCTTGCATTAAAAGCTGATTTGTAAGCAGATAGAAGTTACTTAATACACTTTCTGTGGTAATGTATGATTAGGCAAAAAATGGTCTGAGGCAAATGGGGGTTTCTTTTTCACCAGACTAGCCTACTACATCACTATTATTTATGCCTGTTGCTAAGCTGTAAGTAATAAATCTCTATAACATTAGGAATACCACATTAGTGGTCTTAGTTGCTTATATAATTTCTGGGTTGTAAAAAAAATTGTTAGATTCCAGTTAATCTAAATGTGGTGTATATGATATGCCTGTCTCACTTCTAAATATACAACCTGTTCATAAATGGAGATCTTTGTGGCATAAAGATAAGAATGAAAACAAAGACATAAACTATAATCATCCATAGTGATCCATAATGCATAATGGAATTTAATGTTCTGTAAGCATTTAAACAGTATTTTCATAGGGATTTGTGGTGTGTATTTAGTGTCCGGCTTCCTTTGTGTCTTGTTATTTAGGGAAACATGGGTCCTACTGGTATTGAAGGCATCGTTGGCCCAGCAGGCAAACCTGTAAGTGAAAATAATAGCTTTTCTAGCACTATATTTCATCACATTCAAGCCTTTTCATTTTGTAAAATAACATTCAAGCTTGTACACTTTGTAAAATAGATAAATGTTCTTTTCCTATTATAAAATGGCAGATGAAGATCATAACTGGTAATATCATTTATACTTAATAGCTTTTTTTCTGAAAAGTTCATTTATAATCTTCTGTGGTAAATCCATCACTTAATTTGCTTGTGTTGGTGAATTCAGAAATATAAGTTTGATCCAAAGACAGCATAGGAGCCCTGCACTTCCAATAAACATCTTGAAACTGAAGTGTCAAGCACTAGTCCCCTCTCACTGTATACGTGAGATGGTCATCTGAGTGAGTAGTTAAAAATATTGGAAAAGGGGGAAAAGCTTGTCTTTCTCATCATTGCATATTCATGTCTGAGCTATATCATGCAAGAAGACCACAAACCAGCAGGAGTTGTGAGATAGATAGTGAGAGTGATGCTTTAGTGATGATCAAGAAGGGTCCAGTGAACAGTTACTGCAATCAATAAATATTAGTATAGCCAAATTCACATGCAGAAAAACAAACAAACTCAAAAGCACCTCACAGATGGTAGTGTGTGGCCCTTATGGTCTCATCCCATCTCTAATCTACCTTTTCTAGCCTAGAATGTTCATGAGAGAAAGGGGCAGACTGAAGGGCCAACAATCCTACCTGCAAACCATCACTGTGCCATCTCTAAGGCTGTGTTTACACCTAATAATAATAATAAAACCATTGCACTAACTTCGCATGCAGTTAAGACTGTGCTTAAGATCCCACACAGAATATCAAATCTGGATTAATGGTTATTATTAAAAAAAGAGAAATTTACAATTATGGAGGCGGTAGACAGCTTTGTTCTCTTGGGCAGAGAATAATCCTTGAAAAGAAGTTAATGACAAGGTAAGCCAAAACTGTAAAAGATGAGGATTTTTCCCAAACTGCAAAGAATACAATCATTACAGCAGTAGAATTAATGCTGTAAAAAGTGGAACCTGAAACAGAGCAAGAGAAAGAACATTGGCACTGTCCAACAATGGATCTGGTGACGATTATACTAAGGGGCTTTTCAAATTATGAGGGGAAGTACCAACTGTTTTTGAGAAGTTGAAGTTTCTCAAAAGCTGACCAATTGGCTCAGACACATGCCCATTTTGGGTGCAAATATGGCCAAGCAATTTGGTGTCCAAATCAGAAAAAACTCACATTTCATGATAAGTGGAGGACATCTCCCCTTGCTTTAAATCTTCAGGCCTGTCTGTCCATCCAGGTCCTCTTTTTAGGACATTTTCTATGGAAGCTGGTGATAGTCTTTCAATACCATAAGCTGCAAGAAAAAACAAATCAACTAGCCCTGGACCAAATGGAAGTTGAATATTCTCTAGCTGCAATGACTGACAAACAGAAACTTAGGCTGTATCTCCTCTTATCAACAGGAGCCACCCCTGTCATCCAAACAAGGCACTTGCTGCCATCCTGTTTTCACTGGGCTTTTTTGCATTTGGCCTTATTCTGGATTATATCCTGGAATAGGGATCTGAAGCCCACATGCTACTGCAGGCTATGGCAGGCCCCAGGCAAGACCTGTCATAGTCTGCATTAGCAGGCAGGCAAACAGAACCCTATCCCAAGATATATTCCAGAAAAAGGCCAAGTGTGGAAAAGAATATTTTCTGGGCAGTAAATGCCTCAGAGCAATCGCCCTGGCTCCTTGGCCACCACAGTCAGTTTTAGAGGTGCCTTATCTGCAGGATGCTTCTTCACATCCTGCATGGAAGCACCATATAAAATGGCACTTCTGCCCTCCAAAACGGAGATGAGGAGAAGGCCTTTTTCGGTAGGATGTCTTCCACAGAGCCATGCAGAAATGGAGACATGTCCTCAGTTACAGTGGTATCAGGTGTGAGAAAATGAAGGGCTAGTAGAAAGCACCAGAAACAAACATGATTGGAAAGCACTACAAATAACAATTAACCAGACATGTATATAAGTCAAGAATAGATATGAAAGTAGACTTTCAGATAAATACTTGCTAGAGTATTTTGTCCATATTTTGAAGTTTAGTAATGAATATAGTTCACAAGTTCTGGATAGGGATGTGCATGAAAAAATTCACATTACTTTCACTATCAAATCAAACATCAGAAATTTGTTTTGTCACAGACTTGTTAAATTGAACATCCAGACTTTTGCATTCAAACTCAGACATTTTTGCAAAGTGTTTGTGACTTTTTTCCCATCGAAAAAACCCATTTTCATAACCAAAACATTTTGAAATATGACGCTTTGATCAGAGTTCACTCACAGGAGGCTTTTTCAGTTCAATTGAATTTTTGGATGCTCAAATATCCAGACTTTAGTTTTGATGTGAATGTTCAAGAATTCAGAATCTTTGAACAAATTTGTAAATGCAAATATCATTTTGCAGATCCCTAGTTCTGGATTTAAGTTTTAGTGCCAGGGTTCAGGCCGCCGTTTCCATTAAGCAACGGGATGAGCACTGTCAGGTTCAATCCACCCAATCAGACTTCAAAGTGGCATACATTTTCAAAACAAAATAAATAGAGATACGCTGATAACAGGCCTACTACATGCTCCCTTCTTTTCCTCCAGGGAATTCTAGAGCTTGGAGCATATCCTCAGACACTGCTACACCAGGAATTTCTAAATTGAAAAGCAATAGGCTGTTATCTGACTGTTTTAACAAGACCATCTTGGGAAGAATAAAGCCCATAGCCACGTCAGAAAAGCTTGTCACGTAACATTGAATAAGATAGTTGAATGTTAACCACCTCAAGATAATGCCCTGCCATTTCTAGTAAAGAGGGATACAGAAGCAATAACTAAACTATGTGTGCAAATTATAATACATACTCAAAAAATTCTGTAGTTTCACATGCCAAATAGCTTTTTAACTCTCCTTTCAAACTTTTAATTAAAATATGAAATGTATCATTTTGTTAATATCATAAAATTTTATCTTTTTGCAAAGTGATAAGCATTTCTCGAGCATAGGAAAATATTTCCTTCCTGCAGCCATTCATGTATATGATGTGATTTAATTCTTCATTCCAGAGTCTGAAATTCTTGACTGAGTAGTAATGAATGAAATTAAGTCAGCAAGATGAATGTCACTTTCTTTATTCCCCTTCTTTCTAATTTCAGGGACCCAGGGGTGAAAAGGGATCTAGAGGTGAAATTGTAAGTAGAAAGCAAAGTTAGTACTTTGGGAGGGTGCTTTAGATAGCACTGTGGGAGGATTTGGGTGAGGGCTGGGAGTTTTAACTCATTTTGAACTAATTTCATTGTTTAATATTCTGCACTGGGAGAGGGAACAATGTGCCAAGCCAAGGAGGGATGGAATTGTCACTGGGGGCAAACATTACTGTCATGTCAGATGCAGAGAGGTATGGAGATGGAAAACAAGATTTGAAGCCTTTCTGTACTTACCTGTGATCTGGATTACTGCAACATGTAGTCCTCTACAGGACCTTTTCAGTCTCCATGTTAGTGCAGATAAGAAAAACTACTCCTCCAGCTAGCACGCTCTGTCTGCAACAGGTAGGATTTTGGTCCATATCCCCTGGATACTCCAAGATTGCCAGAGATCACAAAGGCTGACTCAGGTCTGGCAGACACTGAGTTCAAATAGGCCATCACAATGCAGACAGTTTTGTTCCAGTTCAGAGAAATTTATCCCCACTTTGGGATGGATTGCTTGATCCAGATCTTTCTAAAGGTCAGCGAATAAAGGACTCGATTGCACCCAAGTGTGGAGCCCGTTAAACACCTTGGTATTCTATGGAGCAATGGAGCAAGAGGGTCAACAGTTAGAGCACAAGAAGCATAAATCCTGCTGTGAGTTTGATAGGAGCATGGGTTTGAGCACATTATCATGTCTGCTTGCGGTGGAAAGCTTTTTCTCTTCCATTAGTGGATTCTTTAGTAGCATTTTTATCATTGGTAAACAGTCTTTTCAGATCAAGAAGAAGCTAGGGTCGTTGCCACCTAACATCTGGTGTGGCAAATTTGCAGGACACTTTGAGGGCAAAATCACTCAGATCCATAGGGATGCCACAGTTGAAAGTAGTATAAAAGAAGCATCTGGTCCAGTTACGCTAAACCAATTTCAACTATTGAGGCATGGAAATATGAACAAGTTGCTTGCTGGGGTTCAGCTGACTACATGCTCTTTGGATCCTTTCTTGATTGATAAAAGCTACCCAGCAATTTATGATTGGGTTTGTTTAGGGAGTTGGGAATGTCTCTAAGGGTGTTTTTCCACTGAGCTCCTTAGAAGATCCAGATCTAAGGAATGGGTACTTCCCTTAATCCGGATCTATGGTAAACATACGACAAAGAAAATTCCTTCATTCTTTATTGACTGCATGTTTTCAGTAGATTCACATCACATTTCACTAAAAATGTCAAGCAGAAAAAAAATCAGATGGCAATGGTACTGGTCACAACTGCAGAACATTAACAACAAGGTTATTGATAAGAAGCTTAAAATATTGGAAACGTCGTAAGATACAAGTTACGTAGGAAGTAAAAGCTCAACTTGATGACCTATTAATGTGCTGAACATCTTTTTTAAAGATCAGCACAGAGTAGTGCTACACAGTTCCATTTGCAAGTGCAGTGTTTTGTAGTTAAATGCAAACAGATCTGGAACAGTAGCAGGAAAAGCAGTTGGAGCACAGCCTATTATGATGTTATAGGCAATAAAGAGTGAGCATGGATGCTGCAACCCCAAAGTCTAATCATATTTAGTCATTATGAACTACTAGAATGCCTTTTAGAAATACACAACAAATTGTGGATAGTTTCCTTTTGATACTACCATGTTAATGTATATTCCATGAAAGATATTAGAACTGCCTCATCCCTCCTGGTCTGCATTGCATGAAAAACTTTCGGAACTATTGGTTTCTATGGTTGAATTTTATGCTTCACAATATAATTATAAACCACAAAATCCCATGCAAATTAACAAACCACACTACACTCAGTAGTGTTTATTTCAATATTCGGGGTCTGGTTTTCTGACTAATGTTAACTATATGAAGGTTTCTTTTTTCTTTTTTGGTCCTAGACACTATAGTACTTTACTGTGACATAAATATTCAGCTTCCAACTAGTTGAAATTTCCAGGCTGTTGAGTGGAAAATAGCCCATCTCTATGTGCTTTCATTACTTCTTATGCCTTTGAAATTCTGCACCACTTGCAGTTAGCAAATTCCGTCTACCATGAATTCATTGCTTAGGACACTTGTCATTAAAAAAAATGAAACTTGTTGGCAGCACAAAGCAATTAGTTTAGCTTTTATAGCAAGGGTAATTTTTTAATTTCCATCTTTGTAATTCCTTGCATAACTTTGATTCAGTTTTGTATTGAGTCCAGATATGATTCTGAAGCCAAGAAAGCCATTGGTATTCTTCCTAGATTCCTATGTTTTATCATTGGATAAAAACATGATACTTGATAAAGCTATGCATATCAGTATAAGGAAGAATAAATCATTTCTGTGAATGAAAAAAGTCCAAGCATACTAAGCTTTTAGAAAGGCTTTCTCAATTCAGACATATTTCCAAAATGTTGTGAACCAATTGGTAATTTAGAAACCAAAGTAATGAAATGGATCAGATATCATTGGATCCTGAAAAGGTCTGATGGCAAGTCCCAATGGATATCCCTGGAGTTTTGCATCTTATCTATATGGAAAAATCACACATCAGCTATCTCTCAGTAAGAAGAAGCAGTAACAATCTATGCATCTATAACTGGAGCCTCTGTTCATCTGATCTGCACCTCACTTTGCTCATACATTCTGGTATTGACCAGGAATTTTTAAGGAGGCTTTTAAGCATGCTTGACAGGGAACTATTTTTGAAGAAAGAAGTCATTTCAAATTCTGACAGTCCCTCCTAGCAAGGGAAGCAGTTAGAGCACAGCATATTAAGATGTTGTTGGCATTAAAGAGTGAGCACAGAAGCTGCAACCCCAGTGCTTTTTGTTCTCACAGTCTTCATGAATCCATTTCAATCACATAGAAAGAATTCATAGAGAAAATGTAGGGCTGCCCATCTTCCCTGAAAGTTCTGAAGTGGAATTCTTTATGTATTTGTTATGGAGAGATCAGGTTGAGAGCCAGTGAGAGCACTGAGGGAGTACACATATGCCTTCCACACGTAAGCCATGTCTCCACATTCTCTCCCTGGCATAATGTGCCTCCATTCATCTTCATGATAAATCCACTTGGGACCCTCACTTACAGCCCCAAGAACGAAGAAGGATCTCTTAGGAGGGTCAGAACACAAGTAGTCTGAAATCACAAACGCATGCCCTGGATCCTTCAGCTGTCTTGTCATGTTTTGTGGAAATACTGCAAGATGACTTAGAGGTCACCTGTACCTGTGCACAGAGGCTAACTCAGAAGGAGGTTGATAACATCAGCATCTGTGTGCTGGCATTCATACTTGATGAGTGCAACCTGGCTGGCAAAGGCATGGCAGCAAAGCTGCCACCCCTTCCAACTGGCATATGAAAGTGAGTGAGGATGTGACCAGAATTTCCACATTGGAAGAAAAGCCTTAGCAAAGCTACAGATCTTGAATAGGACAGGAGCATTCTGGGAGCAAAATGTCTTCATTGGTTCTAATCTGAGCCAATAATGGTTACAGTGCTTTTGTTCTGCACTAAAATGTTCTCTGCCATCTGAAAATATTGGGAATTAAAAAAAAACAGTTTATACAAATTAGGTTTTTAAGTCTTACCAAAGAAGCATATATATCCATAACAAGTCTCTGTTATTTATCTCTATGAGCACAAGATCTTCACTTCCTTCCATCAGCATTTCTACCCATATTACCTGACTTACACTGAATTGTTGGACTGGAATGTAGAATACAGGATTGATGTGGCAAATATGTGTTTCATCACTTGTCTTTTGAAATATAAGATTATTTTTTAAAGTATTTCTACCTGGGCTCAACATTTCAGAAATGCTTTCCAGTGTACACATTTAAAATTTCTGTCTTTAAATTCTGTAGCCTTGAGTTTAGTACTGTCAGGGAACAATACCAAGTAAGATTTGGACACATTTCTCATTTAATATTACCTTTAATTGATCAAGCATGCAGCACGTTTGAGGCTGAGTGTATCTGTTAAGATATTTGTAGAATCAGGCTTAATCTGAGACAGAGTAAGGGCTTTGGCCGTTGATCTTTTGTACTAATACGTGAATTGCTTAGAAGATTATTTTTATTCTTTTATTTTTGTTAATAGCAAATTGAATTTATACTTTACTCTTCCATTGGCATACCCTTTGATCACAGTAGAATATGAGTAGATTTATTATGACACTTCTGCACATAGCAGGGGAGCATTTTAACACTAGTTTAATCCATGCAGTACTCAAGCTTCTGAGTAAGGAAAAAAGAATTCCTATCAAAATATTTCTAGGTTTTCATTAGCTTTCACCCAGCTCTATCATGTAATCAGGATTCAAGTAAGCATTCAAAGTTATTACCAAGATAAGTAGGTGCTATGTTATATAATAATTGTTTTCTCATTGTAAGTTTGACATGGAATTCAACTGGCTTTCCATTTTTATGAGATGGTTGCACAGTTTCTGTCTATGCACAATTATGTTCTGATCTGAAAAGCACTTGTTTCAGTGGCGGTTTTATGAAAAACCTTATGAGCCTGTTGTCTGATTGAGATGTAGATACCTTATTACTTTCTCTGGTCTACAACATGCTTAAATCATTTTATAAAATATTTTAAAATGCTAAATGTACCACCAGCATACTAAGACATGAGTGTTTGAACAGAGAAGCCCATTTATCCAGTCATATTGGGCTAGTACCTTTGACAGGAAGCCTAGAAGTACTTGGGGGCACACATTAAAAAGTACATAGCAACACTTCTGGGAACCCAGACAAATGGTCTAGTGTACTGAGAAATCATTATGCAGACACGACTCATAGAGAATAGCACTTGTCATTCTGGGGCATTTTATAGGCTGCTTAAAACACCCACAGGCTTCTTCTCCTCCTTCTTATTTTTGCAAATCATATTTAATTCTAAGGTGCTGTGTACATTTTTTAAAGAAATTAACCAGATTTCATGCATTTTCTTCATCTGTTTTTAATAAGGGCCCTCAAGGACCACGAGGTCATCCAGGTCTACCTGTAAGTAAATTCTTAGTCTTTGTATTTCTATCTTGCCCTATACCCAGAGGTCTCAGGGCAGGTAAAAACATTCAAATTCATATATTAAAACAATAAAACAGTATATATTAAATCAGACATTTGAAATCAAATATATATTAAAGAAATAACAGTATACATTAGAATAGTATATATATCAGAGGCTATTTTAAGATAGATACAACATCATAATAGTACTGTATTAATCTTATCTTTCTTTCTGTCCTACTATTTAGGGTCTTCCAGGACCACCCGGTCCAAAAGTGAGTTCTGTACATTTCCTATGATGGTATCAGTTTTGGATAGCAATAGAAAATATGTTTTAGGTCTTAACCTGGAAAGTCAACATTAAAATTAATAAGAGAGAGATGAATGATGTGTTTCAGTTCCTGATTCCTTAACAGAGCATAAATTTTAGGAGGTGGGCATGCTTTCTAGGGAATGTGTCATGCAGCAATATGCATAGCTACTTGGATGCAAGGTCAGCTCCATGTTCTAGAGGAATCTTAGGAGTTTTGAAGCTTTTTATCAGTTAAAAACTGACAATGTAAGTTGTATTTCATTGCATTTTGTGTAGAGATTCATCTTTCGCTGAGTATAAGAGTGGAATGAGGAGGTTCTGGGTTTGAATACTGCCTTGATCATGGAAACTTCACTGGCTTTGCATCCAGGGATATTCTGTGAATAGAAAGGAGAATAAAATGTGTACCAATTTGAAATACTACCAAAAGAAAGGTGGCCGAAATAAACAAAATACTAACAGTAAGAATTACTGTATTTTCTGGCGTATAAGACTACTTTTTAACCCAGGAAAATCTTCTCAAAAGTCGGGGGTCGTCTTATACGCCAGGTGTTGTCTTCTTATACGGCGAGTATATCCCAAACTCTATATTTTAACTGGAAAGTTGGGGGTTGTCTTATACAGCCAGTCATCTTATATGCCAGAAAATACGGTATACATGCAAGGAACACTGGCCGTGGTCATACCCTCTCTTTAAATCTTCTTAAATCCCATTTGTAGCAGTTTTGGGGCTATTAAGCCATGTTCTGGGTTTCTTCTGAGAGCCTCAGCTTTCGGATATTGCTACAATATCTATCTTCAGAGGGTTTGGAAGGGTCAAAAGCAACTTCTTCATCTTCAGATCACAATCACAATGCTCACACCTTTTCATTCCTATCCGTTTTATCTCTGGGCTTTCCAGCTCCATTTGGACTTTCCTGAATGGAAAGATCACAAATAAAATGGACCTAAGGATGGATGGAAGAATGTTTAAAGTGAAAGTGTGACCATGGCAACTGTGAGTCATTTAATCTAGTCTGCTGTTTGGTGCAGAATCAACAAGACAGGCTATTTAATCTCTGCTTAAATTCTCCCAATAAAGGAAAACATGCTAATTTCTGAGTCAGCCTGGGCAGTATTAATATGCTGTTGTTAAAAGTATATATCTTCCTTTGTCATATTTTGATGTGTAAATATATGTCCATTCCCAAAATATGCAATTGCAACTTCATTGCTCTCTCACCACTGTTCCCAACATAAGACCTAACAATAACTGCCCTGAATTAAAAGGCATAAACTGCTTCTCATCTAAACTAGAACGGTAGTAAGAATGAATATGAACATGTCCACATGTCTGATAGATTGAAAAAGTACAATAGAAGTAGCATTCCTCCAATCTTTGGCATGAAATATCATGATTTAGTAATGAACTTTGAATGATTATGCTACAGTAATTTTTGAAATTCTTGCTGATTAATTGTTAATTTGAAAATATTTCATTACATGTAGAAGCAGATTGACATCAGTGCTGCTATTCAGGCATTAATTGAATCAAATGCTGCATTACAGATGGAGGTAAAAACATGTTAAGAAGTGAATACTATGCATGTACATTATAATAATAAACTCCAAGATAAATTGTACATATTCACAATGGCTTTATGTCCCCACATATTTACAATGCAGTGTTGCTTTGGGGGAAGGGATAAACAGAAAACTACAGGTGCATGCGGGATGGTTAGCTAACGTGCCCTGGGATTGCTCCCTGAAGTGAAAGCTTTAAAAAGTGTTTGTTGGACTTCTAAAAGTTTGAAAGTGGACCATTGGACAGTGGAATAGAAGGACAATTGATCGTTACGGATGAATCCACCCAAAAAAACGGCAACACAAGTTTTATTTCTTGCTAAAGATCCACAGGAAAAAGTTAGGCTGGTGGCTAAAGCCGAAAGCAATAAGATAG
>MTQE01001134.1:47939572-47952913 GCA_014337955.1 Aspidoscelis marmoratus | reverse complement strand
GGGGGGGGGAAAGGGAAGAATGTATAAGTGCATAATTATAAAAAAAAATTTATTGTAAAAAATTAAAAAAATTAAAAATTAAAAAAAACAAAACTACAGGCAAGCAAGCTATATGTGCAAGTTATTTAAGGTTTTGACCTAAATACTCAAAATTCCATGCAATCAGCCACACTTTAATTTCCTATCCCCATTCTTTTTTCTTTTTCTTTTCTTCCTTTCCTTCCTTTCTTTTTTTGTTTTGCATGGACAGAGAAAAAACAGTATGGGTCCTTTGAGTGTTGTCTTTCGTCACTCCATTACATGTGGGCCAAGTATCTTACTCTTGACTTTAAAATTTGGAAGATTGTCTTGCATAGGAAAGAACATAGATGACATGCATATGGAATAATCTGTCTGTTCCCTCTGTACCATTTTTCCCCCCAATGATGTCCTATAAATTTCCCCTAAATCTGAAAACCTAGATTTCGTTATTCATTACATCCCCTCGTCAATAACTTTTCCTTTGGCAGACCTATCAGAATACTGAAGTAACATTACTGGATCACAGTGCTGAGATATTCAAAACTCTACATTATCTTAATAATTTGCTGCATACTATTAAGAATCCTTTGGGAACACGAGACAATCCAGCACGTATCTGCAGAGATCTGCTTCACTGTGAGCGCAAGGTGTCTAATGGTGAGTCTTCATGATCCATCAAGCCAAGTCTGTTCCTTATTATCCTTCCAAATAGTAATCTTTGGGAAAGATTTTTTAAAATTATGGCTTCATAATTAATGCTCTGTTTGTAACCATTTTAACAACTTACTTTTACAAAAGTAAAGATTCCCTTGAATGCATACAAACACCAAAATACCCCCCCACACACACACACACCTTTTCTAATGTAGCACACAAATTTCAATTCTGTTCCATTTTCAGAAAGTATTTCACAATACATGGCACAAATGCAAAGTGCTTTACCCCTTGGTTTTTCCCCACATGGCCTCTCCTTTAACTAAGCCAGCATGGCATTGCTTTATTTGAAAAATGATGACAGCTCTGAAGAAGTGTGGTTACAGATGTACTGATTCTTTGTGGAAATTGAACAATATTTATTTTTTAGAGCCAGCTGATATGGATCTCGGACTAAAGAATTATTTTTTAGATTACTTTTATGTTGTTTTGGTTTATATAGCAAAACAATGGATAAATTATCTAAATTGTGGTGAAGACTGCAACAATGTCACACATACAAACTAAAATAGCACACTTATAAAAAGCTTCTGGTCTTAATCACTCCCTTCTAAACTTAAACGACAGGAGGGAATGCTAAGTAAAAACAGTAACAGTTTTGGAGCCTTTAAAGGATATATTTTATCAGTCTCTGCTTCAGCAGTCACCTTTGTTGGAGTTTAATCATTATGATAAAACCCACTACATAGCCCTTCAAGGGGCATGCTGCTGAGGAAGATCTTATTTTCATTTGCTACTCGTAATTCTTTTTATTCAAATCAAAACACCACATTTCAGTTTTCCTGCTTTGCACTCTTAGGCTGTATTCACATGCAGTAAAGGAAAAAAATAAACTATCAAATAAAGCACATCTGAGATGGCTTACAGACAACTTAGGCCGTTTCCAGGCACACCCCAAAACTGCACTTTTACTGATATTCTGATGGTGTTAAGTACCCAGAAGTGTGTAGTCACCACCACCATGCAAGCACAGCCACCTTTTTCAGATTCCACACATGTGCAGTGAGAACGTTCAAGATGGTGATGTCCAGACAGGTAGGATATTGTACTGTTTCAGAAAACTCATGTAGACATGACAGTCTCTCTCCCCCAACCATGAACATTCTAGGCTAGAAATAGTAAATTAGAGATGAAATGAGAACAAAAGGGCCAGATGCTACATCTCTAAGGCACTTTTGAGCTGCTTTTTTGCTACATGTGTTTGCAGCCTTAGAAAATGAAAATAGAAAGACATAATTTTCCATCTTTCTAAAACAATTTTAATCTTTCAATATTTTCAATATAGTTTTGAAACTAAAGGTGATATACAGTTTTTTTGGGTTTTTTTTCCTTTTCCATTTCATAGGAAAATACTGGATTGATCCAAATATTGGCTGTCCTTCTGATGCTATTGAGGTTTTCTGCAACTTCACTGCAGGAGGCCAGACATGTTTAACTCCTGTCTCTGTAACAAAGGTATACTTGGGGGTGGGGGCGGGTCGCAAGATTTTGATATTATAAATTTCTACTTGCGTTTAAGATTGGCAACAGTATTTGTGATGTCCTGTGCAACCTTTTAAGCAGCCAGACTGCATACAGTATTATGTTGCACCTGTGAACAGCATCAGCCTAATGAGTTTTTCTTTGCAAACTGAGCTCAAGAGAAGAGGAACCACTCAATTAATCTTTTTATTATTGAAATAAGTCCTTCCTTTCATTTTTGTAGCTAGGAAAAACATGTTTTTTACATACCATAATATTATATGCCCCTATAGATTGGCTAGAAAGTTAACGTCATTAATTTCATTGTTTATAATAAGACTCTGTCAATACCAGCCACCCCTAATATGTTGCTTGCAGATGTTTGGACTGTAGTATTCATTAAACCTGTTCACTGATCATGCCAGCAGAGACGGATGGGAATTGTAGTCGAGGGATTAACTTCTGGAGGCTTAAGTATAAAACTGTAGTTTTGGTACAGCAGCGCTAGGTTTGAAGCCTTAATTATGTTAGGCCTTTGCCACGTTTTAAAGTCTCATATTTCACAGAAAGAAAGACATTAATTTTGAATACCGTCACCATCACTATCCAGTTGTTTCCATTCATATGTCACTGTGTCCTGGCTCCCAAAATGTTTGGTGAATTTAATGGAAAAACTGAAAAAAGATGGGAGGGTTGTTAAATAACTGCTACACCCTGGGACACAGGCTGATGTAGCACATTATGCTGTGTGTAACAGAAAAGTCATTGAAAACCTGACCTAACTGTCAGCGCAAAGCCATTAAATAGGACCCTCAAGGATTTCACAGACAGTAGAAGAGTTATTGTTTCATATTATGTGATCTTATTATTCCCACATTATATATATCCTATATCACAGATGATATATTTAGATATTTGTATGTATATTTATTTAAGCAATTTAAGAGAATCAGCAATGTAACCATGGAATAAATGTTTACGGTACTTGAAAGATGTTGCTAAATTTTATAGGTTCATTGCAGTTTTTGCAGTAACACAAATATATACATACGCTTTCTGAAACAATTTGTGTTTTCATTTAAACAGTTGGAATTTAGCATTGGCAAAGTGCAGATGAAGTTCCTTCATTTGCTAAGTTCAGAAGCAACCCATACTATCACAGTTCACTGCTTAAATACTCCTGTGTGGGGAACTAATGAACTTCATGCTCCAAGACCTTCTGTCAGCTTCAAAGGATGGAATGGACAAACATTTGAAGCAAACACATTGCTTGAGCCAAAAGTACTGCTAGATGAATGCACGGTAAACTATATATTGGCATTATTCAGTTTGACAACTGAAATAGTGTATCATTTGATTGAATATAACTGGATGCTTTGTTTTGCTTCTCCCCATGACTCTTCTGAAGAGCCTAATTTTATTTAATAAAGGATATTGCTACAGCCAGCCATCCCACCTCATGCAGAAAATATCTCTATTTTGACCTGGTTAGAGCATGACAATAAATTACAGTTCAGCATTTACCATGAAAAGAGTGAATATGATAATCTATTTTACTCTTCCTGTAGTGTAAGTGGTTCAGTCCAGGGATTAGCATTACACTTTAATTCTCTTCAAGTTGATCCTTGAAGCTTGGCTTCAGATTGTGGTTTGTTCATACAAAAGTTAACCACAGTCCCTCATTCATGTTCAAGGCAGGAATTATCATTTGTTGCTCCTCTGTGCACTAAAGGAGAACTTAGGCAGGAGCCTTCTGCTTACCTGTGGGAGACCATTAACTATGGTAACATCCACAGAGCACCACAAGAGCTCTCTGAGTGGTTCAGCTCATCCTTGCACATTCATGGCACAATGGTTGGATTGGAAGAATGCAATGTCCCACAGCCCTGCATTCATCCAGGTGGCATCCCAACCTAAGTGCTCATTAGAGCACTGCAAAGGCAAAGCAAGAGTTAGAACTTGACGGTGCTTGCTCCTACTCTTCAGCTATGCCACCAATTGTGTAATTCACTTATGCTGCACTCTTCAAGTCACATTACACAACTCTCTGGTTACAGAAAAAAACAAAAAATGGCCCGCTCCTTGGGTCCATTTTCAACTAGGGAATAAAGGTGCCTGAGTGGCAATGTTTGCACAGCCAGGAGTGGCAGCAAGTGCACAAGCAGCAAGGAACCATACTGAGGGGAAAAAAAATTATGTGGCAGAACTCTTCTCAGTGTGCTGCCTGAAGGTCTCATGTGCATCCTGCCTACAGCTTTCCATGACACAGGAACACTAACACTATGCTAACTTTTTGCAGCTTTTCAGAAGCTGAGAATAGTTGTAATATGCTGGGAAACTGTTTTATTTTTAATACCAGACTTAAGTGCACAACACTGAAGTACTTAATTAGAAGCCTCGTTCCCTAAATCAATGTTGGCCAGTCTTTGGGACCAGTAGTGTGTTATCGACTCAAAGTAGTGCTTCTTGCACTTTATTGAATATGTTGCATGTCCATATATACTCATGTGTGCACGTGCACACACAGAGCGACCCTGAGTGAGACTGAATCAGAAAGATGAATAGGAATCCTGGTCTGTTTTTATTATTTATACATAAACCCCTCTAGCATAGACACCTAATATTTGTACTTTACCAGGAGGGTCACAAATGTCCTAAATCAGTGACAAAACTGGAAAACTATTTACAAAAAGAAGTCAGAATGTTTGGGAATAGTTCATGGAAACTTGGAAGAGTTCTTGACTTTCCAATGGCTGTTGGATCACTTCTGGTTTTTTGAACAAGATGTTACACTCCAAACATTTCATGTTTTTTATTCAAGAAAGCCAAGAAGTATCCATTTATTCATGATCTGGTCTTGTCATCATTTTGTATAACTTGTACTGACCTCAATGGCAGAATGACAAACCCCTAAAGAACTGGAAGCTGTGCAAAGTAGGTGCTAAAATGCTACTTAATCAGCCGTTTCCATTTTCTTAGTTTTCCACCCATATATTTACTATTATTTGTATCCCATCTTTCTTTCAAACTGTTCAAGGTAATATATTTGAGCTATCCATTCTATCTGCAGACAGTCCTGGGAGGTAGATCAGATTTAATGGCAGTAATTAGACTTTACAGTGATTCTCATGTATGATAATCTTGATAGGCCCTTTCCACATTTGGCTTTCTTCTGGATAGGGATCTTTTGTCCACATGGTAAATTAGACTATGGCAGGTCTTACCTGGGGCCTGCCATAGTCTGTACTAGAATGTGAACAGCAGGCCCCTATTCCAGGATATATTCCAGAACAAGGCCAAGTTTGAAAAGCCCCTTCAGGCCTTGAACCCGCAGTATTCCCAGTTTTGACTCCTGTTTGTCTGCTAGATTGTGCTTGCTGTTTCTGTACTATGAATATAACTCAGTTGTATTGAAGATAAGACATACGGTTATGCAACTTTTGTGAGATTCCACAAGATCGCACATTCTCTTTCTTCAGGAAATACATAAAAATTTCCTGAAGAATCTCACAAATACCTGTATACAGGGATTTTACTTTTTGCATCTGCTGTATGCACAGCTTGCTCCCTTGCTGCAGGTCTTCCCCTCCCTTTGTGATGCAGTTTTAAGTTGAAACCAGCCCCACCCCCCAAAAAGTCCCAGAGATGCAGCTGTGTCATCAGTGCTTTCTCTCCCTCCTTCTAGACAAGAGATGTCCAAGATACGTAGTAAAGGCTGGCATCCCAGGTGGGATTCCATCCTCTCCCCCCAGTGTCACATTTCAGAAGTATGGGAGTTCCTTTGCTTTCTTAAAAACATCAGTTTCCCTTTTGGCAGCCGCTTGCCTGACACAGTTTGTGCTGGACCAGTTCCATACTTCATATCCAGTAACTTTCTACAGGTGTGAACTGAATAACAAAAAAAGAAAAATGGCAGGAAGCAGCAAGTTCCCAGATGATCTATCTGGTGTTGAGCTGATGCAGGACATGGAAATCTGGCAATTTCCTCTGTGCCAATATAAGAACATAAGAGGAGCCCTGCTGGTTTAGGCCACAACCCATCTAGTCCAGCATCTTATCTCACATAGTGGTACACCAATTGCTCATGGGCATCTCAAGTAGATGACAAGAGCAAACTTTTACCTGCTATGAAATCCCAGCAAATGGCCTTGGAGGCATCCTGCCTGTTCCCCAGCCTGGAAGATGTACCTAGGCATCCATTCTAGTAGCCAGTTTTTAAGTGTCTCCCTTGCAATCTGGAGACTTCCTTGGTGGTGGGGAACCACTAGGCAGTATTTCAGTAGGAAGAGGGAATGGGATGAAAAGCAAGCACAATCAATCTCTTAAGTGTTTTAAATGGATTTTTTTAAAAAATATAGATTGGTTGTAATTTGTTGTCTTAGGTACAGAGATCTGACTGAATCTAAGGAAGTCTGTATCTAATCTACCTGAATGAATGCCACATGAATACCACATGTTGATTGCCGTCTTGCAATAAAGAATGTCATGATACTGCCTCTCTTCTCAAAGGAGTACATAATATTAAACTATGTCTACATACTGATGCTACTTACTAACTTGCTTTAATTGAGACTTATGTTATATGCCTTGCAGATTCAAGATGGCGTCTGGCATAAAACCCAATTCCTTTTTCAAACTCAAGACACCAGTCAGCTTCCAATTGTTCACATTGAAACATTTCCTTATCTCAAACAAGGACAACAACGCTACATAGAAAGCGGCTCAGTGTGTTTTCTCTAAGTTTCGAGTACGGTCACCATGCTATTAATGGAAGGAAGGAGAGTAATTATACAGAAAAATTGTCAAGAAAAATATTGGTGATTTCTTAAAGAATCTCAGGAAGAAAAAACTTCCTCCTCAGAAGGAGAATGTGCTTTTAAAGAAGATAAACATTGACAACAATAATAAAGTATTTAATTTTTGATGGGTGCTTTTTATAATATTTCCTATCTGGACAGTCTTCAGAAAACCCCTGAACTGAAAACCTAACAGTATATCTGGAAAACCTACTGTTTTTGCCTTAATAACAGGACTCTTCAATGAAAGATGGAGGCACATAAACTTAAGGAGCAAATCTTGCTAAAGCTCCTGAATGTGCAATAGCTTATATTATAATTGTATCCACCATAATTAAATATTTTGCTTAAACACTTAAGTTGTATTACAGTCCTTAATGGACACAGACATCTTACCAGATGATATACTACCTCTTATGTGTTTCCCGTATGTGTTCTCTGGTGCTTTCTGTATAACACAAAGTGTTTGCAGACATAGTCAGAAATTATTTGATGCTTTCTTTTAAAACCTTTTCAGGCTGTATGCGCTGGTTGCATCAAAAGAACTTTTCATTGTAAAACTGTGTCTTTAAAATTATTTGGTCATGTACTTCATTATGAGTGAAAACATTATTTATGTGAAAAATCTTGTTTTAAAATGTTTCTGTTCGTAGACATCAAAAGTCATACAAGAAACAGGACATTGTATCTGGTGCTTTAGGGAAGAAAACCAGGATTTTATGGCTGTAGTCTTTTTAACATTTTTGGATTACAGTCAAAAAGATTTAATTCTAAGGACATCTGCAATTATGTATTTTGTAAATATTTTGTAATTGTTCAAAATGTTAATACAGCATATATTTAAATGGCTGCTATTAAATTATAATAACCTTAATTACTTGCACCTCTGCTCTGTTTCACCAGTATGCAAATTTTAGCCTAAGACTTTTCAGGTATCAATTCAGTATTTGCTAAAAATAGTTCCTACAACGTCACATTGCCTATAACCCAAAATGTTTAATTATACAAAAACTTTTTTTAGTTACATCTGAATCCTGAATGTATCCCCTAGGTGCTACAAATAAAGCACTTTAAAAGATAGCGAACTATTTAGCGAAAATTACTATATGGCTATTCTGGGAATAGCATTACAATAAGAACATAAGAGTAGCCCTGCTGGATCAGGCCACAGCCCATCTAGTCCAGCATCCTGTCGCACACAGTGGCCCACCAAATGCTCATGGGCATCTCAAGCAGAGACAAGGACGAACCTTTGCCTGCTCTCGAATCCCAGCAAATGGCCTTAGAAGTGCTCCGCTTCCCCCCGTCTTGTCTGGATTTAGCTTCAGTGTATTAGCCCCCATCCAGCCTCTTACCTCCCTCAACTACTTAAAGCACTTCAACCACCTCTCCTGGTTCAGCTGGCATTAAGAGATAGAGCTGGGTATCATCTGCTGCATGTTGAGACACCTTATATTAAAACTCCTGATGACCTCTCCCATACACTGTACAAATTAAAGAGCATGAGAGAGGAAGCCACAGGTAAGCCACAGAAATCTCCCACAACAACTCTCTGGGATTGGCCTTGGAGGTAGAAGTGGAACCATCACAATATACGATTCTTCCAATTCCCAACTCCGTAGTTTTTCCAGAATCATACCATGAACAATGGAATAAAAAATCACTGATAGATCCATGAGAACCAACAGAGTGACACTTCTCCAATCTTTCTTCCAAGGAAGGTCATCAACAGGTGACTAAGGTACTTTTAGTGCCAGAATCGGGCATAAATCCAGTTTAGGACTAAATAATCATCTTCCTCCAAGCATATTTGCAGTTGAGGAGTCACAACCCCTTTAGTACCTTGCTGAAGACAGGTATATTAGCTACTGGGTGATAGTTACTTAGATCACCTGGATCCGGAGAGGACTTCATGATAAGAGGGTGCATTGCTGCCTCTGTAACAGCTGGCAGAACCACCCCATCTTTCAAGAAGGCATTCATCACTCCCTGAATACCCAGTCAGATGCTGCCAGCTAGCTTTTATCAATCAAGAAGGGCAAGGATCCAAAAAGCATGTGGTAGGCCAAACTCCAGTAAGCCACTTGTTCACATCCTCAGGCACCAATAGCTGAAGCTGATCCAGGATAACTGGAACATACAATTTTCTGGGCACTTCCTCTAGACTAATTTCAGCTGTAGCATCCAATCCCTTACAGATAGATCTGAGACAGTTTGCCCACAAAGTGCCCTGAATATCTGTCACAGCAGATGTTAGAAGGCAACTGCCCTTGCTTCCTCAGCCTAAATCTCAAAAGGCTATTTACTACTTGGAAAAGTTCTTCTGGATCCCTACTAGAAGATGCAATGGTGAAAGAAACAATTTCTTTTCAACATCAACCCTGCCAAATGGTAGGCACGGATAATGTGTTCTAATCTTAACCCGTGTTCAGTTAGGCTCACAGCAGATTTATGCTACCCAGACTTTTCCCTGAACTTTCCACAGATCCACTGTAAATGTCAGTATTCTGTACATCAACTGATAAGAAAGATTAATGTATGAGTGGAAAAGCAATAAATCAGAATATCACCTTTCTGTATCAGCAATAGGCTACAGCAAATCATCTGGGAATAGGCCCAGTTCACTGTTCAATGTACAATAGTGAATGCAAGTTTAGCATCTGATTTCTGACTCGTTGCTAATAATACTTTGCTTTAGGGTTATTTGTCCTTCTGGAAAGCTGCTGCATGTACAAAAACTTTTGATACTTATTTTACTGTAACCTGACTTGGGTCCCTGGGTTAGAGGGTGAGAAAGAAATACAAACTGTATCCTCACACAATAGTAATGTGTGCCCTCCCATGCTCCAAAAGAACAGGATCTAAAATACAGCAGGCAGCATGTGGCCCTTGTGTTCCCAAGCCTTCTCTAATCCACCTTTTCTAAGCACAGAATGTTCAGGAAAGGGAAGCAGATTGGTGTGTGAACAATCCCGCTGTGACGCCTTCCTTAAGCCACCTCAGGAATGCTTTTTTGTTTTTGGCTATGTCTGTGTCACAGCCTAAATGAGGAGTCACTTAACTCCTTTAGAGGCAGCACACCATACACCTATACCCTGGCTCCCACCTGGGAGAGTGCACAGTTGTTTCAACTGCACAAAACAGAAGCTTACACACCTCCACTCTGGACGTCCTCCAACTGAGCTATGTCACTCCTACTAAAATTACTTCTGAAGTCTGTGAAGAGCTTTAAGGATGTTTATACGGAATTTTTAAGTACTGCAAGTTTGTTAGCTCATTAATGTAGCCTACTCCCACAGTTATTTGTAAGATCTGAGGATTCTCAAAAGGAATGTGTGAGGGTTTTTGTTTTGTTTCCAAAAAAAAATCCCCATCCAACCCTAACCTTACAAATAGAATTGAATGTCCTAAACTTTCTGAAACCAAAAAACAGATGTTTGAAATCCCCATTTTTGTTTTTGTTTTAGTGGGGGAAATGGACTTTGGGATCTGACTCATCTTTCATGCCTTTAGATCTGGAATACTGCTACTACTCAGTTGTACTAGGAACTCTACACCCTTCCTGTATTAAATGCTTCACCCATTGGATAACAGCATGATTATTGCAGATGTTTCTGCTAGGAAATATATTCGTGCAGAGAAACAAACAGGCTAAACAAAGTAGCTGTTTGAGAGATCCACCCAAAGCAACTCCTAATTAATTTGAAAGTTACTTTTAACCACAGCCTTCAAGATATTAAAAGCATCCAACTAATACAACCTAAAGTAACACAACTGATTCTCTAAAATTAGATTATTTACTTCAGTTAGAGAATGTAAGAACCTTAAGCCCCTTTCTTCGGAAAATGTTGGATATTTATTTTACATTCATGATGTACAACATAGCTTTAAAGTAGAAATAATTGATCTGAGGCCCTTTCTGCCTGGGGCTCGTCGTAATCTGCATTAGCATGCAGACAGCAGGTTCCTTCTGGGATATAATCTGCAATAAGACTTAAAGCAGAAAGGGCCTAAGTAAAACTAATTCAGCTTTAGAATATTTTCACTACTAAACTGGATGGGCCTGTCTGCACTTACCTATTAGTGAGCAGTGATTTGTTCTCTAGGCAAGTGCTTCTGTACGACACTGTCACCAACAGGGAGTTTGCTAACCCCTCCCTGAGGGAACTCGTTGTACAATGCTAAAAAGCAGTCCACAGTTTGACCAAAAGATACTAGCTCTCTCCCAGACAGCAATGACTGCTCCCTCTTCTGGTTGCAGTGCTGTGAGTAGGTGTAACAGCATGACAGGCTGAGCAGTCGGAGGGCCTGGCCATGGCAACATCTGGGTGCACACCAGATGTTGGCTTTGAATGTTTGCCATGGCAATTTAGCCTGGCCTGGCCATCTGCCCTATAAGTGTTGCTGGCCTGGTATGGGACTTTATACCATATCAGTCAAGTAACTGAAACAGGCCCCTAGTTACAGATTACGAAGGTGCCTTATTTATTTGTTTGTTTGTTTGTATTTCTATCCTGCTCTGTACCCGGAGGTCTCAGGGCGGGTTACAATATTATATTAATCTTAGACAGGTCCCTGCCCTCAGGCTTACAATCTAAACAGAGACAAGATACAAAAGGAAAACGGTGTGGGAGGGAACAGCTCCACTCTGGCAGCAACAGTGTCCTTGCAATGGTAAAATACTTTCATTTCCTTTTTCTCCTCCATTCCTCACAGGCAAGATGGCTCCTTCATAGCCTGTGTTTGACAGTTGGGAGGGAGGAGTCAGTGCTGGGAGCTTGATGGAAGGTGTCACCCAAGGCCATTTCACATTACAGCCAAACAGCTGTAGTGCAGTTAGACTAAGGGTGTTTTTCCACTGTCACATCACTAGAAGTACCCATTAATGGGAACAAAAATGCCATTACGTACCCATTAATGGGTACTTAATGGGTACTTTTAAAACAGTTTGGGATGCTTTCACCATCTGCATGTAGGCAGGAAAAGAACGTGTCTACATGTGTTCCTACCTGCCTACGTGCAAACGGGGAAAGCGTCCTGAACTGTCTTGGCCTGAAAAGGCCAGACAGGGGCAGGGATGCCACTCCCAGGCCATTGGGTGCACCTACCTGCTGCCTGTGCTGTGTCCAAATGACCTGGTTCAGGTGGTGGCGCGCAGCGGCGCTCACACAGCGCGGCCTTTGATTGGCCGGCCAGCCAGCCCACATGGGCTGGCCAGCCAATCAGAGGCCGTGCGGTGCCGCCTGAGCTGGGTCACTCTGACACAGCACAGGCAGCAGGTAGGTGCACGCACACGTGTCCCTAGGCCCCCGGGGCGGGCTGGGGGTCCCGAGGGCCATCTGCGAGGCTGAGCCACCTGGATACAGGCGGCTGAGCCCCGCAGAGGCCAGCGATCTGCCCCTTAGAATCTACAATCCTCTTAATACAACCCCAGAATGGTATTTGCTTTGTTTGTCGCTGCATCAGACTGCTGGTTCATTTTTAGCTTATGATCTATACTCAGTTTTCTGAAAGCCAGCTTCCTCTTATTCTGTATTTGTTCTTTTCATTTGTCCAGATGCAAAATTTTAAATTTATCCCTCTTAAATTTCACTTCCTTTGTTTCATCCCACTATCCTAGACTGTCTAACCTTCTCCCTCTATTCCAAAGTATTAGCCACTCCTTCTTGCTTTGCATCATGTGTAAATCTGATCAATGCCCCCCTCCCCCAGCTCCATCATCCAAGTCATTCATAAAAATGTTAAGCAACACTGGGCCCAATACTGAGCCCTGTGGCACCCCACGAATGACATGCATTCATTCCATTCCATTTTTATTTGTATACCGCCTTTCCAAAAGAAAATTTTGCCCAAGGTGGTTTAAAACAAACAGAAAACATAATAAAAATACATTATAAAAATAAATCATTGCAAAATTACATATAAAAATACATAGTAACATTCCATACGTTATAAAATATTACAATACACAGTCACCCAAAACTGTGGTGAAAAGGTAGCAGGCACCTCAGTGCAGCAAGAAAGCCAAATGTTCAGGTGCAGCATGCTAGCCAGGTGAGAAAGAAATGCATTAAACAAAAAGCGTACGACTTAAGATTTTACTTGTCTGGCAGAATTACAGTACGATAAATTTAAGATTTCAATCCAATTTTGATTCTTAATACCCAGCCCACTGCTTTTATTAAAACACGTGTTCATTTAACTCACTGCTTTCTCAGGTATGAAGCAACTTTTGCTAATTTAAGCCAGTTTGGTCTAGTAGTGGTTAGGGAGCCGGACTCTTATCTGGGAATACTAGATTTGATTCCGCCCTCCTCCGTGAAGCCAGCTGGGTGACCTTGGGCTAGTC
>MTQE01001134.1:47909342-47939449 GCA_014337955.1 Aspidoscelis marmoratus | reverse complement strand
TCTGTTGTGGGGAGAAGAACAGAAAGCTTTGCAAGCCGCTTTGAGTCCCCCTAATGGGTGAGAAAAGCGGGGTAGAAAAGGCAACTCTTCTCCTCCTCTTCCTACAGTAGAGCAGAGAGATTGCCCGGCTAGACGGGGGGACAAAAGATCAGAAACCCGAGCCAGCAAGGCTGACTTATACTGAGTGTGTTTCTCATCCCCACTAGGGGGCAGCCTCTAGTTTCCGCATATAGGGCCAGTCTAGGCTGAAGCAGGCGCAACAACATGGCGGCGAGCGCGGCGGTTCCGAATGTGTCCGGCGGCGAGCCGAATCTCCTCGGAAGCGTCAAGCGAAAAATGTCGCTGCGGAGGTAAGAGCCGCTCCCTGCTGCCTCTTCTCCGGGGACCCTCAAACTGTCCCGTTCTGATCAGCGGCCAGAAACTGCTCCCCCCCCCCAATCCCATCCCATCCTATCCCATCCCATGTGGTTTTCTCTTTAAGCGCCTCTATGGAGCGGAGGATCCTTCATGAACTCGAGAAGAGAGTCGTGGAGAACCGTTAAGGGAACCCCGCATGGTGTGCAAGAAGCCTGGGCAGGAGGGGAGGCGAGGGGGAGGCCTGCAAATGCACATACAATTGCAGTATTGTGGGCGCACCCTGGAGGGCCACGTGCCTCTCACACTCATATTTACCCTGTACTGACTTTCGTGTGCCCGTGCAACACACACCAATCCAGGCGCGCCCACGCGATACCCTATGTCAGTGATGGCCAACCTATGACATGCGTGTCACAGGTGACACACCAAGCCCTTTTGGGTGACACACATGGTCACCCTGGCACCTGGGCGTGTAGTGCTTGCTTGTTCTTGAAGTGCACAAAATGCCAACTTTCAATTGAAGATTTAGTAAATGAAATTCAGCAACAAAAATCACTAATGTAAAGAATTATTTGCTTTTGCTTTTAATAAAATACATATATCAAAAATATAACTTTTTTACCAGAGCTACAAATATCACAAAATTATGGACATTTCTAGATGTGACACGGCACCTGAGTTAAGCTAGGTTTTCTTGCGAATTTTGACACACCAAGCTCAAAAGGTTCGCCATCACTGGTCTATGTACTGCATCAGTGTATCTTTTTTTTAAATGATTTTCAATTAAAGTCTGAACAATGCAAAATAACAACATAATAGATATAAGGTCCCAATAAAATAATAATAGTGAACAGACTTCAAACAATAAGAGTTAAAGAAAGTATGCATATAAATGGGAATAAATCTGTGATTTTAAACCAACACAATTACTCACAGAAAATTATGTCTATAGTAAGTGATGAAGGGAGAAAAAGGAAACAGCAATCTTAATAGTAAATTTGGAAAAATCGATATTGTACTATTTAAAAAAGATAAAAATGATCCTTGGGCCTAATAGCTAAATTAATGGTCTCTGATGAAAGTAAGATCTTGTGCAAAGAGTTCCTCATGGCAGCAGGCTACTCCACTGTTTTTCTCTCACATCAGCCTACCTCAAAGAGGCGGTATGTGCTGGTGGCGAGTCAGCCCAAGTAATTTCAGGTGATGTGTATTCCAATCCCATTCTTTTTTTTCCCACCACCAGCCCACCACCTCAGAACTGTCTGTGTGCTGCTGTATTTGGCTGATAAAAAAACAACAAGTTTTGTGAGTGAACCCAACAGAACTGCATTCTCCAAGAGGTCATTCCAGGGACTATGTTACACACGTTCATAGGTCAGAGGGCTTCCTGGTGCCCACAAAGTTTTGGAGTTGCCCATTGTTTCTCACTATCTCATGAGGGGGAGAGGATGTTGAATTCTAAGCCTAACAGGTTGGCATCCTGTTTCATCTTCTTGGCTTTTAGCATTTAGCAGGAAATGACAGTCAAAATGATAAAAGGGAGAAAAGGCTGATATCTGCAGGAGGTTGCTTGGCTTGGCTTTATTCCTGATATCTATCCAGGTGCTGGAAGACACAATACTGCCCATTTCGTGTTTGGTTCGTTTGTTTTTAATTTGAAGCCTGCCTTCACATAGCTTGACTCTAAGCAGCCGAAACTGTAAGATTAATGTTGTGCTCACACAGTGCTATTGTAGTGCCTTGACAGTGTACTGAGGATAATAAAAAAGTGTGGGGCATTTGTGACCTTGTGTAATTTGCACACACACTTTGGCAGGTACTTTGTCCAGGCTGGGGAGATAGGCAGGATGCCTCTAAAGGTCATTTGCAGGGGTTCAAGAGAAGGTGTAAGATTTGCCTTTGTCTTGAGATGCCTTTCCTTGCGATGTCCAGAAGCAATTGGTGGGTAACTGTGTGAGACAGGATGCTGGATTAGATGAGCTGTGGCCCAATCCAGAAGGGCTCCTCTTATGTTCAATGTACTGGGATCACACATCCCAGCACCTTAACAATGAGTAGCTGTGATCAAAGAGTGTGGGACCTTCACCCCCTGGCACAAGCCTTCTGTAGAGTAATACAAGGGCAGCACCATAGGAAAAGTTTTTCCTGCTCCTTCTGCTGCTTGTTGCCACTGCTTTTGTACATTTACTTGTATTTGCCATTGGCAACTTACAGTATTTGGCCATCTTTCAGCGGATGGAGGAAACTGACTGCTTCTGGGGCCACTGGTTGTGTTCCTAGGAATATCCCTTGCCCAGAACATCACAGACTGGGAACAAATGTTCCACAGCTGCATCATTTTTTGGTTGTAAACAACTACAGACAGCATGCTACTGCACTTCCTCAGTGCAGCACCGTTGTTCAGTTTTCTTGGCAGAAATAGCAACGTGGTTCGCCGTTGCCTACACTTACAAGTGAAAGCAAGAGAATTCAGGATCTTTTTTAGATCCAACATTGCTTTTTCTTGCTGTCTGGAGGCAGGCCCAGTATGTTTTGTTTCAGCTCCTTAGCGTTATGTTGCACTATGCTGTAGCCATTTTGGCTGATATTTGATTTAACAAAACCATTTGGTGTAACAGTTTAACTACTACCAATATCCAGGAAAAATTCCTGATTAGAGTAAATGGCGCAGCTGAAAACAGTTGCTAATGAGAGCATTAGGAGTGGGTGTTGGCACAGCTGAATGCAGCTGTAGTGTGTGTGTAACTGATGTCAGGTGATTCCTGGATCTAGGTAGTAAGTTTTTATTCTAAACTTTAATAAAAAGAGACTCTTCCCAGAGGCAATCAGTCTCTCTTGAAGGAAGGCTCTCTTTCCCTCAGTTTTGCCTGTAATCTTTTCATTTGCTCCCACAGTGTTACATCCCACCAAAAAATACTTTATAGGACAATGCAAGTAACTTGTATTCTCCAAGTGATTAGCTTAACTTGTGTAACATCTTGTTACATAACAATGGGATAGGATCCCTGGATTTGAATAAGTGAAGTATTAGCAAAGTCACCAAATTCTAAGGTTTTGTTATTGTTTTTTCTCTTTGTCCGACCTGTAAATGCATTCCCAGGATTTCTTGCCTCAGTCAATTTGACCTAAGCCGTGTTCACTACTTTAAAAATGCTAAATCAAACAGTGGCCATTAGCCTGATGTGGGTATGAAAGAATGTTAACAAGGTCATGATGTTCTAATGGCTGCTAAGAAGAGTAATATGGAGGATTGGCAGTAACTTCTGATTATGCCTATTCTGTTCTGAAAAAAAAAATACTTTGGGACATGCAGTAGAGCAAGAAATCCATATTTTAGCAGTGCCTTTATTAGGTTAACCAGAATTGTTCAAGCTGCAGCTAAGGTTTCAAGCTCTTCCTAAGTCTTAAGCATCAGGCAAAAAACAACCAAACAAAACTATCCGGTGATATGAGGAAAGAGCAGCGTTCTAATATTGTTTGAGGTCACCATGGTCTGTTTTGGATTGTTATAATGCAGGACTGGAAGAGAGGAGATCAGACATTTAAAGGAAGTTCCTTTAAGTGCTTTTAAGAATTCAAATTACAAGTCTGTGGCTTTCTGGACAGATAATGCAAAATGGATTTTTGAACTTCTGAAGTTAGAATTGGTTTCCATCCTTGGGGAAAGCACAAAGGTCGTGACAGAGACCTTTATGGATTTTCTTAAGGCATTTGTACTAAAAGAAGAAACCCTCTTAAATTACTGATTTACATCACAGACCTTGCCTCTGGCCTGCCAGTCTAAGATAGGTTTGGGTAATAGAGATCACAGGTCCTCTCTTGCATGCTTGAAGATTTGAAGTAGCATAAAAGAGGCAGCTCACGCTCACCAGTTACTCATGAATGCTTCTCTGATTACCTTGATCTAGTAGATCACTCCAAGAAACACTTTCAAGGCAAGGAGATGATACAAAACTCTCTTGTCTAGGCCCCTCCCAGTCATCCAGATAGGTAAGACTCAGTAATTCCAGATATACCAATCTAAATCCATAGCTGTGCGGTGCAGAAAGGGCCTTCAGATCATATAAAACGGAAAGATAAAGCTACAACCTAATTAAAAAAACAGAAGGTGATCAATTAAGTTTATAAAAAACAAAAATTAATCCAGTGGGGGTCCTAAATAAGTCAGTCATTGTCAACAATTACCTCTTACATATCTTTTCTTAACCAAGATACGTGAGTCAGCTTGAAGGGCTTGTTTCTGAACCATTTTTTAATTTTTTCCCCTTTAAGTTGTGAGGTTTGCGATACGGAAGAAGCGAAGTACCGCTGCCCTCGATGTTTGAAGTATTCATGCAGGTACAACTAACTGTTTTCAGTTTCTTTCTTCTTTTCTGCTGCTTGTGTGCTAAAAAAGTAAAAATATATCTTTGCTATCTCTGTACTTCCAGTTTGCCTTGCGTGAAAAAGCACAAAACTGCATCCAGTTGTAACGGAATCAGAGACAAAACAGCATTTGTTAATGTAGCAGAGTTCAGTGACTTAAATCTTCTAAGTGGTAAGAATTTCTCTAAATAATCTTAATGCATTAAGGAGATTGATGGTGTTGATGGTGTTATTTAATAGATAGATTTTGCCTCCAGGAAGGGACAAAGCAGAGGTGTCAGCTGCTCTTTTTCTCTTGTGGTCATGCAATTTCTCACACTTTCCCATTTTGGTTGCTTTCAAATGGCAAGAACAAAATATGGAATCTTGTTTAGATCCCATAATTTCCTTTTGTAGTCCCTGCCAGGCAGCAGGACAAAATTGCAGGTCAAACTGGGCCATTACCTGTCTGGTATTTGCTCCACTGATGGCCTGGTGGGTACTTATAAGTATTTCCAAGGCACAGAATAAGCACTGGCCCTTGAGCTTGTGAGGTAGACATTTTAGATTCTTGCTTTACCTCCCCCCCACACACACACATGCATGTGTGGTAGGCATTTTTACAAATATTGCAGGGTTTTTAATAGGTGCCCTATATTCCAGGGCTGTGTTAGGATTGCCACCAGTCCATGTGGCAGTTCCAGTAAGTGTTCAGAATAATCCCAGATTTTAGGCCCTGTCTGGATTCAGTCTTTCTCCTATATTCTTTTGGTCCCTCTCACTTGCAACAGTAGCTTCCTTTCCTCCTGGCCTACCTTGATCTTAATGCAAAAGCTTATCTTCTCTCCTCTCTCTGTCTTGTTCTTCCCCAGTGCTAGCAGCACCTCCCAGATACTCCTCTAAGCCCATGTTAAGCTGCTGCTGCTCCTTCTGGTCCTGTTGGCCACTTTCAAACCCCCCTTAGTGTACCAAGGCTGGTCTCCACTTTTGGCTTTCAAGCCTAAAAGAAGCTGCTGAGCTCATGCTGCTGCCCTTCAATGCCTGTTGCTTCTGCTTTGTGAGGAGAAAGGAGCAGCAGATAGTAGCCCTGCTTCTTAATTCCTTTGTGGGCTCTTTACACATCACAGAATAACTTTCTGATCAAGGTTGTGTCATGTGGCATTAAAAAGTTTGCAGGCATAAGCAATCCGGGGAAGCCAGCAGCTGCTGAAGAGAAGGAGTAGTTGGCTTTTCTACTGCTTTTTTCACCCATTTAAGGGGACTCAAAGTGGCTGACAAGGCTTTTTATTACTTTCCCCAAAACAGAACACTCTGTGAGGTAGGCAGGTCTGTGATGAGTCCAAGATCACCCAGCTGGCTTCATGGAGGAGTGTGGAATCGAACCTGGTATTCCCAGATAAGAGTCTGACTCCCTAACCACTAAAACAAACTGTCTCAGCTGAAGGCTCAAGTGGGGCAAAGATGGTACCATGAGAGCTGTGTTCCTGGACTCGAAGGGTAGTGCCCTCCCCCGCTTCCAAAATGTTTGCTTATCCAGCTGAAAGAACCCATTAATCCAATCAGGGGTAATAGAGCTACAGATTTTTCTGGCAAGACATCCATGTGTTTTTGCATTGCAGTCCATGGGAGATCCTCTTGGTGGCTGCACTGTGATCCTTTTAATGCAAGTTCCTTTCTCCCCTTGACTTGCATTGATAAATTCATTCCGCATTCAGGTCAATGGAATTGACCGGCCCCTTGGTCAATGACCCGTGTAAGTCAGTGCAGCTTTTTGTTGCAATTGACCTAAAGTCTCAGTTTTTCATTGTTGTCAAAGATTTGCTTAATTTGCATCACGTTCCCTTTTTGGAATCTATGCAGGGGAAGACTGGCATAAGATTTCCTAATTTCCTATTGGGTAATGGTGGTTTTAAATAGACTTCTGAACAGATAGAGCCTTGAAGCTGATGATGATTGATAGGTAGTTGGTAGGTAGATAGATAGATCCCCTTCTTCAGCAAGGCATGAAATAGCCATGGAGGATATGCATTCTCTTGCTTATTTTGATTTAAGGCATGGGTTCAAAACTAAAAGAGCCTTGATTGCCTTGACAGATACCCCACAGAGAAGGAATGGAGAATGACTAGTGTTTTTGTCACCAGAAAATCTTTCACCCTTCGTTTCTGTATGAGGAATAGACAGTCTATCAATTGTGCAATCCAAGGCAGGAAAAACGTTACTCCTTTTTTGAGCACCAGATCTAGGTGAAGGGGCATGAGCCACCAGTAGAATCATAGTTGGGGAAATCTATGAATTAACCATTTACATGTGTGAATTAGAATGGCAGTTGGAGTGGGTGGAAAAAGCAAAAGAAATGCACAGTTTCCATACCTATCATAAACAATTCTAGGTAACCTACAGATATCTAGAATAGCTTAAAACAGCCTTTGCTCCCATAACTTCCCATAAGGTGCAGCTGGCACAATCGTGCTGGAAGACATAATAGTATCTACAGCAATGGCTATTTGTGGGTCACTAGATGCTTCCATGCAGGGGTTGAATTGGTGTCTGTTAAAAATGCCTTGCTGTATATTTCTGGATGTGCCTGAGATGGTCTTCTTTGTCTCGAGCCAATCCTGTTCTTCTACTTTTGCGTAAAACGAGTATCGGTTGGTTGGTATTAGCATTGGGTCTGACTTTTTTCATTATGTAAGAAGCATTTCTATCTTACTCTTTTGTTCCACTTAGGTCCATTCTGCACAGTGCCTTATTCTAAATAATATCCTGGAATAGGAAGCTGCCATCCACATGCTAAGACTACATCAGGTTCTGTCCAAGGTCTGCCGTAATCTGCACTGGTGTGCAGGTGGCATGTATTATAATCTGGAATAAGTCCCAGTGCAAAAAGCGATCAATAGTTCATCTTGAAAGTTTAGAGAAAGCAGCAAACAATTCAAATTTCCAAGCTGTAATCTATGTTATTTTGTATCAGAGTGTCCTATATTTATAATAGTTGCTGAGCTTCCTTTAAGCTCACTGATTAGGATACTTGAGAGCTACTTTTATTCCTACTAATTCTGAGCCAGTGTTTGCAATCTTTGTTGATTTCAGATTATAGGTTTTTGGAGGAGGTCGGAAGATTGGCAGACTGTGCAGCTCGGGATGTTGTTTTACATAGACCTCGCAGCAATAAGTTTGTAAGTATAAATACCTATTGTCATTGTGTTGGAGAAAGCAATTATTGCTTTTATGTGTGTGTGTGTTTAAATTTATGTTGCTCTTTTGGGTCTGGACAAAAACACAAGGGCTGCATTTTAAACCAGTTCTAGTCCACTTCCAGAGTGAGAGAACACATCAGAAAAAAGATGAGCCCTTTTCTTCCCACTTTATCTAAACCAAAGGTGGATTTTTTTGAGTTGGATAATGCTGAAAGAAAGCAGTTTGACACTTTGCTGTTGTGTTCCCTCACTCTGAAAGTGGGCTGAAGCTGGATTGAAACTCAGATGTGAACACAGCCATAGTGGCTTGTAGTCAAAAAATAATTTATTTTCATCACATAAATGAAACCACATGGCTGTCCAGATTGAATGTGTGCACAGAAAAATGGGCTAGTGTTAGAAAATCCCTTCTGTCTGTGCTTTCATATGGAAGTTCTGGCTGCTGCGAAGGTTTTTTAAAGAAGGAAAAGCTTTTCGTCCATGCTGTGTTAACGTTGAGATTAACACCTCTTTAACCTCAGTAGAAATAACATTTTTATGACTTGCAAACTTTTAATTAAATCATTAACAGCTCTTAACTGAGCCTCAACAACCTTGTCCCTAAAGCCAGTGTTAGAACAAATCTAGGAAATACTTCTTTTACATTTGATTTTGTTTGTAGTAAAGGAGCAAGAATAGCTAATTTCATAGATTTGGTTGTTTGAAAAAGCAGGGATTCTAATGTTCTTTGTAAGCACAACCCGGTTAATTTTTTTTTGGGGGGGGGCAGATAGTTTAAATGTATTTTTCCAGGCACTTCTGAGACTGGAGTTAGCAAGTGTTTTTAAAACTGTAGAGAATGCTGTGGACAGCACCACAACTGCTTGTTTCTTTTTTCCAGGGAATTAATGGGGCTCAGCATATGAGCATCAGGGGAAACTCGAGGGGACTCCCAGCCCCTGAAATATCATATTATTGACTCCTGCTATAGGTCTTTCTAGGTAGGACTCTAGAGATGACATTCTGAGAGCGTTCACTATATTTCACCAACAGGACTACAGAGGAGACTGAGCAGGTAGAATAGCTCCCTTGTCAAACTGTATACAGTTTTAACAGAGTCCAGGATTTTTGCCATCCAGCTTGAAGCTTATTTGGAGTTTTGAGGACAGTTCTGTTCTTCTACCCCTCAACTAGCATAAGCTAGTCTTGATTAAGCATTCTATATGTAGTGACTAAGAGTGGCTCCAAACATGCCCCTTACTCTGTCTTAAATGCAAAAGCTCCTTCCAGTCCTCTAAACCGGAGGACTGAAAGCTTCAGGTTTCCGTCACAGCTGCCAGTTTGGTCTTGTGGTTAGGGTTCTGGACTCTTATTTGGGAATCACCGGATCTGATTCCACACTTCTCCAGGGAACTAGCTGGGTGTCCTTGGGTTAGTCACAGCTCTCCTTTTGAGCTCTCACAGTCCCACCTACCTCACAGTATGTCTGTTGTTGTGAGAAAAACAGAAGGTTTGTCAGCCGCTTCGAGTCCTCTTGAATGGGTGAAAAACGCAGGGTATAAAAGCCTACTCTTATTATTATTCCTGTCGGACAGACGGAAAGCTGTGTTTCTAGCAGTAGGAACGCAGGAAAGGCAGGTATGCATGTAGTAAAAAGATGCTGGTTGTCCAGCATCTTTTTACTTTGTGGGGTAGTGGGGATTGCCCTGCACCTACTGCAGTGGATGGAAACACCGAACCTGCTTCACTTGCTTCCATCTCAGTCTGGAGGCCCCCTAAGAATGAGCTGTGCACGTAGGATGATGAAGGCCCATACAGTATTGTTAAACAGTTCTGCAGATTTTCTACTGCCAGATGTGGAAGCTCACTTATAGGCAGCCAGTTATCTACCTCCAATGTTTCTTTCTATATGAAGAGGCTTTTCTTGCTCTCCGTACCCTTAATTTTTAAGCTGATAAGCGTCTTTAGATTTTCAGAGCCCCTTTTCAGGCATCAGCCTTGCGTCAGTTTACCATTTCCCTCTCAACACTGCTCATTGCAGTAATGAAGAATTAAGAGTTCTCTTCCTAGTTTGCCTCAAGATACCGCACATTTAGTGAATAACACATTGTTGAGCCCTTTATCAAGATCATCTCAGTCTTGTACTTCCAGGAACAGCAGTCACAACACATTTTATGCCAATTTAAAAAATATTTGCCTTTCATATCAGATTAGAAAGAATTCTTTTTGTGGGAAGAACATACGGTTCTGTTTCCAGGTTTTTTGAGAATCTATGTATGTTTTACAAGTATGTTTTAGGGAGTTGCAGCTTCTTGTGCCAAACAGGGCCAATTTTGTCAAAAGCTTTGTTTGCTCGTTGGGAAGGAATATCATCTCTTTTCTGTTTTGTCAAAATTCACCTTAAAAGACATTGGTTGTTGATTAGATAATTAGACATGGACACTGGTTATTGATTAGATAATTAGAACCTATTTATTGCAGCATGAACTGCAATGGGTTTTTTAATGGGTTTTTTAAATGCATCACCTTTCTAGTAGACATACCAGTATTGTAATTATCAAATAATGTGTTTGCCTGGTGGAATAGACTTTGATTTTTAGTTTATTTTAGTTACAGATGAGCCTGAATCCTGCATATAATGGCCAGGAAACTTACAGAAAATGTGATTTTACAGAGAACCACATTTTCATTTCTGCATCAATATATGCATAACAAACCATTATTGGGGCAGGAAGTAGGTAGAATAAATGTGCCTCTCACAGCTCTTGGCTCTGAAAAAATTGCTGCTGCAATGAACCACTCTTGTAGCAGTGAGGTTTCTCCTCAGCTAATTTTGCACCAGATCAGAAATGGCAGTGGAAGCCAACCACTGGTGGTCCCACGCAAATGTGGTCCAGGCAGAAACACGGGGAGGATTTCAGTACTGATGACCACCCAGAAGTCCTTCATTGATCTTTATTAGTAAGTTAACTTTTGGGGCCATAGGGATTTCATGGCGGTGAGGGGCACCCAGATGTTCCTGGATCAGTCAAGGAGCATGTATGCCTTAGGACATCTGTCTGGAAAGAGTCTGTATTACTTACTCTTCTCTTTGAGACAGAACTGTAGGAATAAAATCACCAGGTAGAGACATGCATAAGTAGTTACCTGTTTTACATGTATCCACACCTACCTCTACCAGGAAAGGATATTATCAGTCGTATCCTAATGTCCATCTTTCATCATATTTTGTTGACTCTGTTGACTTTTATTTTAGTGGGCTGCATAACTTGGATTTTTCCATATCTAGCGTAGATACAATTTCTATAATTTGTGCAAGCATCCATAGGAGTAAGATGGGATAAAGAGCAAAACTGGTTTCATGTTGCCTTATGTTACTAAATCATAATTAAAATACACCAAAACATCTAGTAAGTTCAGATGTCACAAAGGAATGTTGATCTAAATCAGAAGAAAAAGCTTCCAAACTCCCCTTTTGGATATATCAAGAGGATGAGAAGCCATTCCAATAGGAGGCTTCCTGTAGTATTTCTTGGCATGCTAAAAAGTAATTCGGCATTGCTTTCAGACAGTAGCATTGGCTCGACATTACAGACCTTCAATAATTCTTTTTTTTTAATCCTGTCTTTTCAATCATTGTTATTTCATTCCTCAGATAAACTTTTTGAAAAACAGAGCTAGAAGGTGCAACATTTACCTAAAAATTTCACCAGTTGGATGCACAAAAAGACGAGAGAATTCTACATTCTTTGGGAAGAAGTAAGTTCCTAACTGTTTGGTGCATGGAGATCAAAAGTTATTCAGTTTGTGTGGCTCATAAGGTTAATCAAACTCAAATGTTAAATACGATAATTTATCAGATGCTTTTTTCATTTAAAATCTTTTATACTTGCTTCATATCCTAAAGTAGTTTACAGCAGTAAAATAAGCAACAAAACACCAGAGTTAGTTAAAATCTTCCCACCCTGAGACCTTCAGATATAGGCCGGGATAGAAATATAAATAATAAATACAATGTATTAAATATTATCAAAATAATTACAGTAGATTGGAAGAAACCATGTCTGGATAAGGAGATATGTACACAGCTTTTTGTTCTAAGCATACTATTGATATTACTATTGAGTGAAATGTTGTGAGAGTGGCCTATATAGTCTGGTAGTGATACTTAATGTGATACTTTACCGTCAGATTTCAGTGTTTCATATTTAAAGTGTCAGTCTGAACTTGATTATGATGTATGTTAAGATGTTTTTTCTTTGCTGTTTTTCAGTAAATTTAGGACTTGATGCTATTTATAAAGACCTTTAGCATGTAGATTGTAGAATTGACATATAGCATTATTCTGCCCTCCCTCAGTGAAATACAGCTTTCATCATTTAATACAATCCTGAAAAGTGGCAGTAATGTGGTTTGGCCTCTACTATGCTGTTGACATGTTGGTAGACTGGGTTTCCTCTGTTCAGCACTTCTGGCTTATACTGATAGACTATCTCTCTGCTACTTGGCATCATTAAGTTACATTAGGAGACTGGAACTCAGCAGACAGGTCCTGCAAAAATGTTGGACCGTGACTTCATACCAGCAAGCAATTATTTTTTAATGTAAATGGCACTATTTTTGGCTTAGTTGTCAAACAGCTGCACATCAGCTGCAAATGTACCACCCAGAAACAGTACCAGTTGTGCTGTTCTTCAGTTGTTCAGTTGTGCTTGACTCTTCATGACCCCATTGACCACAGCATGCCAGGTCTCTCTATACTCCACTACCTCCCAGAGTCTGCCCAAGCTCATGTTTGTTGCTTCCATAACTCTGTCTATCCATCTCATCCTCTGCCATCCCCTTCTCCTTTTGCCTTCCTGGCATCAGGGCCTTTTCCATTGAATCCTGTCTTTTCATGCTTGCAAGAATCATCTCAGAGCTGAATCTTGTGGTTATCAGTGTAATCACAGAGTTATCACTGAGTGCAGTGTAAATTTAGGATTATATTTTATATGGTCACAAAAGACTGTCCTACGCTTGGAAACATTCTTGATGAAATAAAGTTTTGATTGAAATAGGACTAGAAAAGATCTTGAGACTTTCTTCCACTCCTCTTTTAAGGGACTTTGCATTTATGGCTTGGAAAGCACATGCTTGCTGTGAAAATGCTGCCTTCTTGAGAGCAGGCAAGTGTAGGTGAGTGGCAGCTCCTGCAAGGAACAGGAAAGTGAGGTAACTGCTAGAATAGCTGTTCCTTAATGCAGGCAAACATCTCCCTTCTTCCATGGGAGCTGTCAAGGAGGAGAGGAGAGTAGGGTTAGACAGTCAGCCTTGGACATAGAATGTTTAAGAAGATACTGCCTACCTCGCTTTGTATTGTGCGGCCCTGATTTGGGATACTTACATCTTCACCAGCCGCTGTCCAATCACAACAAAGTAATGAAAACTCTGGTCAGAAGAAACTCCAGTCACTGAGAAAGAACTTTTGAAAAATATAGGAAATATTTTGAAAAACAACCAAACCCAAACCTTGGTTTTGGTTTGACTTCAGAACAAGTTCCAATTTACTGTAGGTAGTGTTTTGTTTCAACTTTAAAACTTTGCAAATAGTCTGTTTCACGGTTCTATTGTTTGAATTCTAGTTTTGTCTTTCTTAGGCACAGCTATTTCACACACTTCAGTTTTATAATTAAGTCTTTGATTTGGTTCTTAGGAAAATAAAAATATTTTATTCTCTCTTTCCCTCCCCTCCCCCCATTAGAAAAAAATGGGAGTTTCTGCAATCTCTAAGTTGTAAAGTTGGCTTTGATCTCCAGCTCATTTCTATGTGCAATTTGTATTTAAAACCAAAAATGTTCTTGTAATTGGAGTTGACAGAAACATTAATGTTAATGGTAGACAAGCTTAATGGGTAGGGATGTTAGATTATTACATTTATTTTACAGAATTCACGAATAAAATACAGGAAATGAGACATTTCAGGTACAAACCAGTAGATGTCTCTCTTTCAACATAGTGTATTTGCAAATAGATTTTCTGTAGCATTATGTGTCTTTGCAGAGAGCAATTAGCAGAATAATTTCCATAATTGTACAGGTATCTGCTATCTGAATTAATATAGACTAATCTGTATTTGAATATAAACAGAGTACCATAGAAAATAGAATACCTAACTTTAATGTCTTTGGTGTAACAGTGCCAATATTTAGATTAGAAGAGCATTTTTTATTTATTTTGGTGGTGTGCTGAGGCTATTCATTGAAGCAAAAAATACCTATTAGGTGTTAAAGGTGTTTCAGTAATTTGCGGCAATGTCACAAGAAAGAAAACAAGTTACTGTTTGTCAACTAGTAGTTTACAATACATGCAAGTAACAGTTTGTAGGCACAAAGGGTTTTCCTCCTTAACAACTAAAACCTCCTTACAAAGGGCTGCCCCATTTCACTGTATGGTTTCTTAACCAGAGAAATAAGCTTCATAGCTGTGAGCGTATTCTGACTTCAAGCTCCCCAGCTTTTAAAAGATAAGACCCTGAATCAGTGGCCAATCAGTCCTGCAGCTGGTACTCAGGCTGCATTCCTGTACCTTAAAGACTATTCAAAAGTGATTTGCAGGTGGTAGCAGAATAGCTTTGACACATGTAAGATTTCCCACCCTGCCTCTAATCCACTTTAAAATCCTCCAAATACACTTTAAAACCTGCATTTCGGAAGAGGACCCTAGCTGAGGAGTTTGCCACGCACTACCACCTCTAAGTGATTTGAACTGTTTTTAAAATCCGTGCGGATGCAAAGAATAGATGACCAGATGCTGATGAGAAACCCACAGAAAGTACACAAATAGATGTGCTGTTTCTCCATTTATGGTCCCCAGCATCTGGACTTTAGAGGCAAGTGTCCCACTTAGCAAATTCAGCCATCATCTTAGAGGGATGTGGCTGTTTCATATGCTTTTTAAATCATTTGAGAAGAATTTTGCATGCCTCTAAAGATAAACCATGCACTAAACTCAAGGCTCAAGCTTATATTTATCTGTTAACAACAGTATTTCAGTTATCAATTATACTGCTGCTTCTCCTTGTTTCTGTCATAGCCTTTTGAATTTTACCTCAGCTTGCTTTGTCCCCACACTTCAACCTTTTTCAAAGCCCTGAGGGAACAGGAGTAGCCATAGCCATGCCAGGCTGCATGATTACATTATTTCCCAGTCTGATGTGATTTATTATTTTATTTAATGAAGACTTTTCTGTACTGCTTCATGTGAAAGAATTTTGAAGCAGATTACAAAAAGGGAAATTAAACGTTAAAAATAAGGATAAAAGCAGATTAAGATATACAAGCAATTAAAAACACGTTAAAATCAGGTGGTTTGGGCAAAAAATAGCTTTCCACGTCTTATCCCAGCTCCTGTGACGTTTGCCAAAATCACATTCTGCCATGTGATAATGCCACCAGTGTCAGCAGGCAACGCCATCTCCTCAAGGCTCCAAAAGAGACCGCTGTGCTTACTCTAGGGCAGAGGTAACTATATTAGTAAACAAGCCCCTGGTTTAAGAGCCATGGCTGTTTCAAATGCTTTGCAAAGCATTCAGAATTTGACAGGCCCGTATCTTAAAGAAACAGACACTATCTGACTGTTTGATTCCCTGAAATGGTGGCCAGGGTGGTGGGCAGGAGAGAAAGACAAAAGGAGGTACAAACAACGCCGTATCCCAACAAGGTCAAAAACCTGTAATTGTACCTGATTTGCCAGATGTGATCACAGTGCTCCTGATACAGTCCTGGAATATAAAATTGATTTACCGTGTTATTGTTGCTACAGTACAATTAACTATCACAGTGTGATATCATGCTATTCCATAATTACTAGAGTTAAGTCATGTAGAAAGTCACTCTGCTGCTGCAGAAAGACTAAAACCCAGAGTATTGGTCTAATTTATAGACAATATGTGCTAATTCAGAATCTGCTTTAAACCAGTAAATAAATTGTGGAATACATTAGTGATGTCGAAGGCAGCCCAGGAGGTAGAATCGATATTGAGGAAGACTGTCAGAGGAATACTGGAAGCTCAAGTTCATAATGCTGGACTGGAAGACGCAGGGAAGCGTTGGTTGGAGTGAAGAATATCTGATTGCACAGCTATGACATTCTTAAAGGACAGTGTGAAAAAGAGATACTAGAAGGTAAGGGTAGGCTTGGGATCTTTTGAGGGAAAACCTGAAGACCAGTATAGGCTCGAGTACAGCAGGTTTTGCTGTTTGTGAAGTAAAACTTTCTGAGCTTCGGTCCCCTTTGTCTCTCTCAACACTCCTCCTTGAACTGTTCTGAAGTCATCTTAGTTTCTGTTGTACTTTGGATCCCAACTTACAACTAAACTGTCCTACCAACCTACTGGAAGGTGGTTAAAGTAAAGAAGAATGAGTACTGGAGGTTGCAGTGTAGTAGGATGTGGGATATTTTAGGCAAGAATCTGAAAGACCTAAAAGGATATCTGATCACCACAGTAGCCATGAATTTTGGCACACTGTACACAAGAAAATCATATGTTTTCCATTCCTCCTTGCCTTTGTTGGATCAGTGCAATCAACATTTGTAAAGTAGGTGTAATAGAAGATCTGGGTTTCTTCTTCCTGGCCTACATGGGAAAAGAAGCGAGTAAGATTTGTCGGTAAATGTTACCAGTAAATATATCCCCCACATTCAGAGACCCCAAAGTAATGATCACACATCCCCTGCCCTGTGTGTTACTTTCACAATACCCATGGAAGTTAGGCAGGGGTGAGGCACAGTTACCAGCCTTCTGTCACCAAATGAGGTTTGAACCCAGGGACTGCATCTAGAAAATCTTGGCTTTCTGTTACATACTAATACAGCCAATAACTAGTTGATCTTTTTGTCAGTGTCGTAGCCAGTTTGGCAGAAGAATCCTAAGAATTTCTGATCTATTATATGTTTAGTCATCTTCATTTTTCTCCCTGAAAATGTTGAGTATGCTTTAGCATTTTGACGACTATAATAAATATTATGAAATGGTTTTCCCAAGGTCTTTTGTCAAAGGCTAACACAGTGAAGTTGAGATTCTGCTAGTTCTCCATAAACTGTAGTTCTGCAGTCTTGAATGATCAAGAAATAGTTGAACTTGTAATAAAGTTTGCACAACTTTCTTGCTTACATATCAACTCTCTGCTGGCTAGTTACTGACACTTAGGTAAGCTCCAGTAAATTTGGCACTCAGGCTCTTTATGACATTGGAACCTCAGCTATGTCATATCGATATTTCAATGGCTGGTGTGCCATAAAAGCCTCTGCATTCATTTACTTTAATGAAATGCGGGTTTCACAGGAGACTATAATAACTTAATTAGGCTGGATCTGTGTTGTTTACAGAAGGTTAAGAGAAATATGAAACACCGATGGGGCAAGGTTTAGTGAAAAATAAATTAAGCATCATTGTACATCAGTCTATTGGAGTTGCAAAAGAAATGTGGCTTCATCTTTGCTTTCTCCTCCAGAGGCTGAACAAGTCAACCTGAAGGCTTATATGTATAGAGGTGGTATATAATTTTTAAAAAATAAATTATGTATTAAACGTAACATACAAGAGCTGTGAGTATGCAGTTGTGTTATTTGAAAGTGTTATTCCATGTTCTGATGTTTGCTTGTTTGTCTGTTTATGTACCTCAAGAGTATTTTTTTACTTGTGATAGACATCCCCACCCTTAAAATGATGCAACAGTGATAGACTGGCCAAATAATTGAAGCTTAGTGTGTGGTGGATGATGTCTAGTGAATATGCTCATATTAAAAGAAACAAGCAACCAGTTACTTGCAAAAAGAAAAGCCCCATTCATAGTGACCTTGGCTTAATTGAGCCCTCCTTATGTTCATGTGAATGCAATGACTGGTTTATGTAATTTGTAGTTAATGTTTGCACACCTGAATCAGTTTTTATTCTTAAAACATAAGAATACATATGCTTGTTGAAATCTAAGGAATCCTTTTGAAATCTCAAGTCTGTTCTTTTTTCAAATGAGCTCTCAAGTCTCTCTTCCACTAGTGTGTGTTCTATCAAAATCTTTTGTAGATAATCATGCTAATGTAAACATATTAATACATATGTACTTCAGATTAGGGATATAGTGAGCAGTACTTTTAGAACTGGCTTAGAATGAAGGATCAGTTACTGAACCAGAGTTCTTTCAGATTTGAAGAGTTTCATATAGTATCAGACCAAACCAGGTCTTCCCCTTCCACAGCCTGGCTTTACTAGAGTCATGCCCCTCCCTTCCACCACTGTGTCTTGGCTTACCATCTTCCTTCATCATTGTGTCCTAGCCTCTCACCCTTCTCTATTGACCACAGCCTCTCTCCCCACCCCCACCCCACCCCATTGCATTTTAGCTTTACTTTGTTGTATCTGCTATTCCCAAACTGTAGCTGATGGCCATGTGGTTTTTCACCAGCTGTCTAGTACATTTCTTGGGCCTTCTGAAAGTGGAGGGCTGTGGTTGCTTCCAGCAGGCTATGCATGTCTCTCCTTCCAGGAAGGCCTTGAATGTTGAGATTACCTGAGAATTCATGTATCATGTGTAATAAGATGAGGTCATCTGGCATCCCCTATCCTTGCCATACTGGGCCATGTTGACTCAGTGTCTAAAACAAGCGTAGCTACTGTGGTACACACATAGCAAACATTTCAGATCATAACTTGCTATGCCAGCAGGGCTGTTAAGTTTTGAAATCTGTAGTATTTGGAGATCACCAGTTGCAAAGGCTCTTTTAAACTATAGGGTGTTTTTCCACTGTCACTAGAAGTACCCATTAAGTACCCATAAATGGGTACGTAATGGCATTTTTGTACGTATTAATGGGTACTTCAGCTTTCTACTGTATCACACATAGGATATGGCCTAAGCTTAGACAGAAATTTGGTCCAGTAATGGTGAAATTTCTTCCCTCTGTAAAATGGTAGGAATATACATAGATTTTTTTTTTAATTTGTGAATTGGATCACTCAGTGAATGGGGGATACTTACGCCTATTTTCTTCCCAGTGCTTGGAACATAAGAAAGTTGAGGAGATCATGCTTTTGAATAACAGCATAGAGAAGGGCAGGAAAAATTAGAAAAACATGTGGAAAGCATTGTTTATATATGTGTGATTTTGTTATAAGTAAATCAACATATGTTATTTGAAGATCAGTGTTACAGTCTCTCCTGCCAGCTTCTGCCCTTGAACTCTTCATTTAGTCAGTGTTGGCTTTGTAAGCTGATTGTTAAGGCATTAGCATTTGATGTGAACATTTTTTTCAGCATTACATAAGACATGAGTGAAAAATCTGTTTCTGAAATTCAAGTGTTCCTCTCAAGACAGCTTTATGAAGGAGACAGACAGGAGAGGGGAACATCAGCTCTGCCAGCCATCAAATCAAGCGTATGCCAGAATAACCTTTGGTAGCCTCTGGCAAATCTCATGGTCACTTGTATTGTGAATGATGAGATTCTAGCATTCATTGAACTTAGAAGAAAGTCTGCAAAAAGTCCTTGTTCTTTGTTTACATGCATTGTTTTTGTAGGAGAGGCTATGCATTTCCACTCACTCATATTTACAGATAGCACCAAGACTGTGGGATCAGTCTTATTGTCTAATAACCTGGCACTGTAAAGCAACAACAAACCAAATGTATACATGTGGCTGTTTGTTTGTGGAACTTTGCCTTACTTGTTCTTATGTTTGCATGAGAAATGAAAACTGAATATCCCCTGTGTGATTCCTGAGATTACAGTCAGATGTTGGTATTAGCATCCTACAAGTGTGGAACAGATCAAAATGTGAGCAGTCCTTCTCCACTCCATCAGGGCAGCTTGTCAGCACCCTCAAACACTGAAAATCATCACTGTTGAGCTCCACAGCTATTGAAAATTGTAATAGACGCGTTGTGAAAAGTGGAATTTTGAGCTTTCATATAATCTACAGGAAAAGCCACACACCTGCAAGTGTTGTACATTACCAGTAATCATTCTGCAGCAGAGCTGGCGCTTTTAATGGATTTGGAAGCTGTTACATCTCCAAATTCTAGTATCCTGACATTGCCACACTTGCTGTTGTTTTATCTGCCTTCTGTTGTTTTCATTGCCTAATATTAGTGACCTTTAAAAACTAGATACTTGAGTTTATATAAAGGCATCTATATAAAAGATCACAAATTATCAGAAGAACAAGTGTTTTTAAAACTCAAAAGTATAAAGAAGGCTTTCTGTTTGGTATACAAATTGGGTTTGCTTGGTACTGGGTTAAATCTTTGTTTGTACTAGCTGAGATGAATGCTGTTTAAACGGTTTATTTAGAAGGCTTGTTACCTCCATATGTAATCAAATGAGCAATCCTGAGTTTTGTTTGTTTGTTTGCAACTGAGCTTTAGCAACAAACTTTCTAATGAATATGAATCTTTAAGAAGTCTCTATTTGTTCATTTCAGGGAGCAGAAATTCTTCTGGCACTTAAAACTGGTATTTCCTCAAAGTAATGCTGAATTCACAAGAAAAAGGTATCAAGAAATTCTATTAGCAGTATACCTGTACTTCAAATGTAAACTTCTAACAATGCAATTGGTTTTATTTTGTAAAAAGTAATATTGTAATCTATTTATAAATGAATTCATGACATTAATTTAGGGTGTGTTTTTGTAATCTTTTTTTATTGTTTAAAAGGTTACATCAAATTGGCTATAAAGCTGTGTGCTTTATTTCCATGTTTAACCTTACCCATATACTAAACAATCAGGGAAGATTTTGCCAATTCTTTTGTTCTTGCTAGCTTTGTTGTGATAGGTTAATGTATTTTGCTCTTCTTACATCTTGTTTAGTAAAAATTATCACTCTATACAGCCATAGTATAGAAGGCACATTTCTAAAGATATTTCAAATTAGGGTTATTCTTCTATAATAGTACAATTCATAGAAAAACTGCATTTAGGAAAGAAAACCTTTGATGAAAGGCCATCTATGTTGCTGAAGCTAAAAGAGTTTGTTTCTTTTTAATTTTGAGTACAACTCAGCTTTGCTTTTGTAGCCTCTCTGTAAAGCTACATGTTTATACCAGTTAAAAGGATGATGAACAATTTCTCTGTCCTTGTAAATATTATGCATCATGACTGATATATTTCTGTCATCTTGGATTAAAGAGTACCAGACGATAAGCTGTTGGGTGATATTTTGAAGCTCTATCTTGATCCTCAAGAGGCTGACCCTGTCATTCTTCAAAGGTATGGGCTTTAAAATAATATTCAGACATTCAAATATTGATACAAATTAGAGTTGAATTTTTCCTTAGGCATGCTCTCTTGCAGCAACTACTTTACTTGATTTTATTTATGGATTTATATCCCGCCCTTCACCAAAAGGAGATGAAGCAGAATTTTTGTTTTGTGGCCCAGCTTATCACATACTTTGCTTTTCATTTTAGGTTGAAAATCTACACAATGTCTCCTCAGTCAGATATACAAATTCTCATGAAAGTAGAAAACAGGCCTCAGAACTCCACAAGGTATGAGATCTATATTAAGAAACTATACGTTAGATTAATGTTATGTGAAGTCTAGATCTCAGGTTCAAAACATCAGACTTAAATACAAGAAAATAAAGTTTTTTAACTTGTGGTACTTGAGGAGGAAGCTGTACCTCAGTGGTAAAATATCTGCTTTGCATTCAAAAAGACCCATGATCAATCTGTTGTATTTTCAGGTAGATGCCAGCCTTTAGACACATTTCAGAGCATGTCATAGGCACCACCCTCTCTGGATGCTTCTTTACTTCAGACAATGGACTAAGAAAATTTTTAGGTATTATGAGAAGCCCCTGATGCACCACTGAGTGCCACATTGGAAACCTTTGCTCGTTGTTTATTAAGCGTCCTGAACTGATATATTGGAGTGGCTTCTTTTGTCTGTGGTTTAGAAGCAGAAAATTTTCTCTGATCTATTTAAGAATTTATGTCCTGCCCTTCTCCAAAAGGTCCCAGAGGAGGTCACAGTAATGAAAAGATAAAATACAGAGAGTATTCTTAAAACATATTTAAAATTTTAAAATTGATTGCATTTTTAACTTGGAAATGAAGGTGATTAAAATGAAGCATAAAGTGGATTTAAACCAGTTTGGACCTTTGCTTTCAAGCCTCATTTAAGCCAGAACATTGGTTAATCATAACTTGAACCAGGATTGCTTGTGACAAGGCTCACATGTGGTCATTGTTCTGTATCTTCAATAGTAATGTAAAGGTGGAAGTGTTAGCATGTATACAGTGTAGTGATGGTGAGATCTATAGGATAAGAATATTTTTGTCTTTTGAGCAGACATAGGTATAATTACACTAGTGAGTTCCAGCTTGGTAGATTATGCAAGAATATGTCAAAAATAGATATAAATGGAAGTTATATGTTGTTGGCTATTAAAGAAGGATGATGGCATTTAATGACTGTCAAAACAGGTTTAACATGACAGATTGTGGAGCGTTCCTCTTATAATGACTGTAAAATTCAGATAAACTAGTAAAGCAAAAGTCAATGCAGTAAGGGATTTGATTTTTTTCTATCTTGAGGCTAGATAGTTCCTATCACCCTGAATAATTTTTATAGTTCACTTTATTTCTTCTAGTAAGGGAAGGAAAGATTTTATAGCTTGGTTTGGGATGTAGAATTTATTTGCTCAAGACATCTATGAACAATGAATTTGATAGTCAACTGAATGCGTGAATGGAATAAGTTCAGCTAGCTAACCAAGTGATGTAGCTCACAGATTCAGTATGGCTTTCTTATACTTTCTTTAGCTGTTTCTCCTGTGAAAGCTGGAATGTTTTATTTCAGAGGTAAAGTCATAATTGCCCCAGAAGTAGGTTTAACTAAGATTGTGCTGGCACTGAACTGTACAAGTTGTGGCTAACAAAGCATACTTAAAACTGAATCTAATGAGGCAGTGACAACATATTTTACAGTTTCTTAAATCTGGCCAATAGGAGAGTGTCCTCTTCCAGGTGATCCCAGTCTTCTGGGAAAGTAAGGTGTGCAGCTCTGGGGTGCTCACATCATTCATCACTGTCACTTAATCATAGCTGGATTGGCCACAGTGATCCATCTCTGGTAACTTGGACTATTTAATGCACTGTGTGGGACCGTCGGTGAAGAAAGCTTGGAAGTAGTGCAGAATGCAGCAGCAAAACTGCTGTCAGATTTTCTGGTGAGATGTACATCATGTTGGTTTTAAAATAAATTCATGCAGGTACCATGTCAACTATCTCCAAGAACTATTCAGGGTTTTGATGGCAGACATAATGTGTAATAACTTGATTTTCAAAGTATCCAGGACATTGTTGTCTTCCATATAAACTGCCCATGATGTGAAAACTGCAAGGGCAGTGATGCACCTGCTGATATCTGTGTTAGCAGCATGCTGATGTGTGAAAGTCCTCTAAGTGATGATTCTCAGGTTGTGGAACAGCTTTCCTCTTGAGAAGCATCAGGCACTATCCTATATCAGTGGCTATGGAAACAGAACATTCGCCCAGTTCTTTGATAATTGGGCTGTTCCTCATTCATGTTACTGTGCTAAGCCAAAGGATATACCTTGCGTTTTCTTAAATTGCCTGCTTTTGCTTTCTGTTGTAGCTGTTTTTGCGATTGCTTTTTATTGGGCTGTCACGTTTATGGGGATAATGAGGATAAAATGGAACTGGGAAATGGTGTTTACCATTTTGCATAGCTTGGAAAGAAAGGGAGGATATAAATAAATCCGATACTTCTGCAGTAGTGAATGACTGTAGCTCAGGGTTAGAGTTTTGCATCATGAGTTCTCTGAGCTGAATCTTTTTTCGGCAAACATTCCTCTGCCAGACTCGGTCTCATCATCAGTGCAAAAAAAAAAAAAATGCACTGCATAAAAAATATTCAACTCAGAACTCCTACGATGCAGGAAGCAGATGTTCCATTACATATTGTGGCTTCAAGCTATATAGGCCTTTAAAGGTCAACATCAGTACTTTGAATAGAATTCTCCTATCCTTCTTGCAGCTTATCTTACCACGGCAAGGCCTCCAAAGCTGTTTTCTTGCAAAAAGCAGATCTAATTCTCCCCCAACCCCCACTGAAGTGGATCTTTGAAAATCAGTATCATCTAAGAGGGCATACATAAATTATGGAATCCTTTGCCACTAGTACAGTTTCAGGTGGCTCTAATTAGATCAAGAACAGTCTTTCTGTGACTGTTGGTTTCGATGAATAAATGGGCAAATTGCACTTCCTGTCCCATCTGGGGGAACAAGAAAGATGAACTTGCTTCCATATGTACTAGCATTCCCTCCCCCAGCAGGCCCAGAGACTTACTTTAGGTGCAGATGCCTGTTTGGGTGCTGCCATCATTGGCCAGGATGCTGGCACAAGTGTGTGTGTTCTGGCACTGTCACCAGGACAACAGTGCCATCACTGGGATACTGACCCTGCAGTTCCTGGAAGAGGTGTGAATGCAGCGCTCAGAGTTTTACCAGCTCTAGCACTGAAGAAGGTAAGTGTACATATGGAGCATTAAATCGTGCTCCACATGTAGTCACCTTCCAGGGTACTCCTGTATGGAACAAGATGCTTCTGTGTTGGAAATGGCTCCTTCAAGTGCAGGTGCTTCATTTGGGAGTGCAATGGGAAGCGGCTATAAGGCCAAGTGAATAAAAGCCCCATCTCATATCTAGTTTTACAAGTAATAAGCTTCTGAATACCAATGATTGGGGAATGTCATCAAGCAATGTAAGGCACTTAGACTTACTGTTGATCTGGATTAAGGAGCCTCTTGAGCTGGATCGTGCACCTCTATCTGCCCATTAATGTGTATCAAGGAGTCTGTGTCCCTCTGGTCCAACTCCATCTAACTGGATGGATCCAGGCCCTGATCAAGGAGGCCCTTAATCTGGACTTCTTGTGAACCCATTTAATCAGATCCACAAGAGGACTTTCATTCTGTCCTTCAGAGACATGTGGGCTCAGTGTGGGTGAAATTAGTAACTGTAGGCTTGGTTATTCTGCAACCACTGATTCAGATTTAGGGCAGGTAAGTGCAGAAAGGGCATAAGAATGCATGCATTAATCAGATACTTGTGAGTCTGCTACAGATGTCTGCTTTGCCATTGTGAGAATAGGATGTTGGACTAGAGGTGCCCTATCCAAGCTGTTTTTTGGAAGGCCAGTGTTTTAATCAGGGAAAAACCAGGTTTCTGTGTTGGAACAAGTTTTCAACAAATATTAAGTGAATATTTACTGAGGATAAAGGGGAAAATGAGTCAGGTTTTCTAGAAGCAACCTCCTTCCTGAGCTATCTAGTAGTTAAGATCTTGGTTGTTAAATGGAATAGGGTCTCAGAAAATGCTTGGGAAAAGAAATGTTTAATGCAGAACTATGTGGGCTTCAAGCTTCCGTGCCAGTCACTTCCTGATGCACTGTTCCAGCATTTGTAACCTCTCTATTATCTCCCTGTATTATGCTGCCATTTCCTTTAATGTTTTGCTGCCAGACTGGGTCATGAGTAATGAGTCTCTTAGAGCATGTTTGACCAGGTTTTCTTATCTCTTGTTCGCAGGGCTAGAGTTCTTAGAAGAACAAACAAAAACGGCTATATGGGTAGAAGGATTTGGTTTATTAGTGAAGAGTTACACATTTTAGGAAAAAGCTGTGTTGATAGTTGTGGCGACCCTCTGTCCCACGTCCGCCTCTGCCAGGGTCCGAACCACGGCTGCCCTTTAGCTGCAGCCTTCCCAGCACGCCACATTGACTTAGGCCTCACCACACACTCCTTCTATCCCCTCTTTGCCCTTTGAAAGAACACAGCAGGGAACTTCTCTTTATGCTTAAAGCTTGTCTTTGCGCTTCAATGTTTCCCTTTCCACGGTCTCTCTGAGATTCCCGGCTGCACTCTTTGCCTGTGAGCCCTAGAAATCACAGGCTGGGAAATGTTTCCTTGAAACTGTAAAACATTATTTTTTTTACAAAGCTTTCAGAAGGTAATAACTTGTAACTGTGTTTCCTCAAAGGTTTCTCTATCATAACAGTGTAACAACAACTTGGCTTTCTGTTAATTCCTTATCAATTTCTGTATCACTGAACTGGCTTTAACTCAACTGCTTTTTTGCTGATACAGAGCTGTCACTTTCTCTCTGCCTCACTCACATCCTTTATTATCTGCCTGTTCCTCCCTGACCCACATTCCCTGTGAGCTTAACCCAGGTAAAAGACCTTAGCTTTCTCTGTGGGACTCAAATTCCCCCTGCTAGCTAGCTGTCAGAACCTGATTGGCTGGAACACATTCTCTCCCCCTGCCCTCCGGAGGAGCAGCCACGCCACGCCCCGTCAGTGCTGTTCCAGCACCCTGTCTGCATGCCTGCCTACCTTACACATGTTTTTACCTTGCCGTAAGGGAATCCCTATGTTTATCTTTTGCTGACAGAAATTAACTGGAACTATTCTTCTGACCTTGAGAGGAGAGTTTTGACCTTCTTTCCCTGGCAAAGAAATGAGAACATGTTTGTTTTTCAAGGAATAATGACTCTTTGGCAAGTAGGCAACTAATAAACTGTAACAAGCATATGAAGTTCAATAATAGGAATGCAAAAACACAGAACGTTAGGAACTTTGTTCAGTGTCCCATGCATATTAATTGAAAAATAATCCTAACTTATGCATGGAAGAATGTATGACAAATAAAATGAATATATGGAAGTAAGAATCCTTTTTGCTAGATAGATTAAAGATCCCATGTTTCTATTCCAAACAGCCTTATCCAGAACCACAGATGATTACAGAGGATTATGCAAAACCTATTGCATCAACTGTGTCTTCCCACCATATTTTGTCATAAGTACTATACTGTATAATTTGCCCCCCGTGAAAGCAAACCACTTAATTACCTTATACGTAAAGTCTTTTTCCCTTTGTTTTTTCCTAAGCATTTATGGCCACATTTCAGATGTCTTCTTAGATTTAATCCAGATGGACAGGATGAAGTTTATATAGAAATGGCAGATAGAAGATTCCTTGGCCTGGGCCCAAGGAACACTTTCCCCAATTAATAACAGAATAGCCAAGCGCAGAGGCCAACAAGAGCCATTATATTTCCCAATGTTTGGATAGAATTCCTTGTTATAATGAATTCAGCTCTGCAGGTTGCTCTGGAAGTTGGTCATTAAGATATATATAAACACAAAAAGGAGGTGTGCTAAATCTTTCAGCCTATTACCCCACATGATCGATTGAGATATTCTGTAGCAACCATCCTATACTGATTTATTGTGGTTTGGGCAAGGCAAGAAATTGTGTTAACAAGCCAGTATCTGTAATACAAAAATGCTACCTTTATATCTCAAGATCATGTCCTGGGCTAGGTACTAGTTGCGTTGTGCTTAGAACATGTAGAAATGAATTTGCATTGGAACTGCAGTTTTTAAAATTCCTTAAAGAGCAAGGAATGTGTTAAAGATATGTGTGTTCATTTCTCTCTCAGGATTTACATCAAAGATTCTGTGTAACAGCAAGGTGAGGGCTACACTTTTGTGGCTTGAGGTCATAAGTCAGTTGAACCATAGCAGTTATCCCAACTGCTTTTAGTGATTGGGGCTAAACGTCTCATCATCCCCAAGCCACATGGACCGTGGTTAGAGATCATGGGAGCTGAAGTTCAAAATTTTCAGAGACCATTATGCTAGAGGAAGCTGCTCTATAGGAGGATCATCAGGAGCTTTGAACAAGAATGGTGTATCAGGCTGTGCTGTTAAAAAAAACCTTCACTGCAGGTGTCTCGAGGTGGTAGAGCACAGGCTGCCTTTAATAATCCTGACCCATCTTGCTGAATTTCTTTTCAAGAAACTGCCAAATCTTCCTCTCTTGTCATACAGGCTTTAAATTAATCTATAAGCAGACAGCATTTTTACTTAAAAATAGTGAAATGTGTAGATTAGGTAAGTTCACCTTCAACTCCTTCCTCCTCTCCCATAGACAGAATTTTATTTTAAACTGGTTTTCATGCGTAGTCTTTTTATTTCATGTATCCAGAATCCAGTCTTATTTCTTTACATTTCTTCATCATCTGTGATCCATTTGTATTAATTGAGAAGCTGAATTTCTTTAAGAGAAATGTCCCCTTTCAGATTTGTGGTTATTATTATTATTATTAACAACAACAACAACAATACTAATAATACAACTACTACTATTAAGTGGGATAATATCGTTCTGGTGTGTATGCACTGTACTTCCCATTATAGGGTGAGCAGTTCTTCTCTAGCTGTTTGCATTTTCTTGTCACTTTTAAACTAACTTTTTGAAGTAAACTGTATACTGAGCTGATGATAAGTGCCACAAAATAATTCAGCATGCACACACATTGCTAGCTTATCTTCAGAAGAACAGGAATTGAGGCTATACTTCTGTGAGAAATGCAACTACTTCAGTAGCATTCTACTATTGGAAGTAAAATACAAAAAGGAAGAGACAAACTAGGAATTTCAGAAGTTAGTCTATTTTCAATTACTTGTTCCCAGGCCTTTATGAAAGACCTGAACCTATTAAGTGTCAGACTAGCTCTTTGTCCTTCAAGATTGGGTATGTTAGTGTTTTTTTGTTTTTGATCTCTCTCTCTCTTTCTTTTTTTTTTACCAACTACATTGCTTCTGAGCAGATTTTAAAGCAAAACAAAACTTCCTGGGTCTTCTCTAATTTTTATCTCTGTCTCTCATTGTTGATTGATTCTGGATTGCTTTTTACACACCACATAGTTAAACTTGAAATTCGCTCCCATGAGATGAGGTGTATGCTCCAAAACGGTTGGGTTTCAAAATAGGTTTAGATCAGTTCATGGAAGTCAAGATCTAAGGCCTCCTTTACCAACCTGACTTTGTTCCAGAAGTTTTGGTTCTTGGTTGCCATCAGACTTCATCGGTATAGCTGAGCTGCCTGATGCCAGTGGGAGTGATTGAAGTACATATAAAAATATACGGGGCTTGCTTTGTTATTATTTTACTGTTTTCTGGGATTCCCTAAAAACTTTCCATGTTTCCTCCAATTGTGCCTTTCTTGTTGAATATTTTCCTACCATCTGCTTTCCTGAGATTCACTTCCTATTACACTGTTGCCTTTTCCGAACTAAGAGAAGTGCCATCTCCTTGCTGCTACTGCTTTTGCCAAATAAATAGTTATTGCTGAGAGAGAGAGAGGCTGTTTCTGAAGAATATACCTGATACTGTGATATTTGGTGTGTGATTCAGCTTGTTGAACTGAGGATGGTTTTTTTTTCCTGTAGACCCCTCTTTACATTCCTCCTAAGTCTGCCATAACTTGTATTCTGCTGGAGTCTAGTTCCTACATCAGAGTTGCAGATTATCTAGGATCCTCATGTACTTCTATCATATATCATCACATTCTTTATTGTAGGTTTTTTAAAGATAATGTTTGTTATAATGTGAAGTGGTAATTAATATCTATTATAGACAAGGCCACTACACTTTTGCTTGGACTCCAGAATAAGACAACTTATTCTCAACATTTTTAAGCCTTTGAGATAGTTCTGATGGTAGAAACACCATGTTTGATACATTGTTGGCTTTCAGAGGCAATTGAGAATACAGCTTTGTACTTTTTAACTCAACTTTTAAAGGTCTTGATCAAGAGGACTTCAATTTAGGCAATTAAAATGATCCTTTTAATCTTGCTTTTCTAAAGAGGAATCTCTTCTGGGTACCGCAACCATTGCAAGCATGTGATTTGGGATAAAATATTTTGGCAGAAGCAACAAGGTTATTGTGCTCTATTTTTCATATAAACAGATTCATGGAGGAGTGATGCATCAGTGTCTGCTAGAATGGATGCCTAATACTATCTCTGAGTTGGAGAGACAGGCAGGAAGTCTTTAAAGGCCTCTTGCAGGCAACTGAGAACAGGTGATGTTTTCACTTTCATCTTCTTGAGAATGCTGAGACCAACAAATGGAGGGCCATTGAGCAAGATGGATTGCTGGACTACATGGGATACGGCCAGACCCAGAAGGATTTCTCTTGTGTTATGTTCCAACCTTACTTCTCCATCCAAAAATTGCTCAACCACAGTATCTAATAGCTCCAAACAAGAATAGGCCAATGTCAAGGAATGATAGGGATTAGACTTGGGTGTTTTTCCACTGCTTTAGATCCAGATCTAAGAAGATCCGGATCTAAGGAATGGGTACATTCC
>MTQE01001134.1:47841920-47908584 GCA_014337955.1 Aspidoscelis marmoratus | reverse complement strand
CCTAAATGGGTGCAAAAATTGGTACTTTTTGACAGTGGAAAAACACCCCTTGAGAACATAAGTAGAGGGAGCAAAGGAGAAGTACCTGCATCTAGATGTTTAGACTGTAAAAGGACTTCTGTTTTTCTTCATATATGATTAATTTCCTTGCTCTTAGCATACCTTGAACATGCAGTTGGTGAATAAGTGAATGTTCTAATAGTCAGTTTAATATGTTTCTATCTAGAAATAAATATTTCTGGTTTAATTGATCTCAGGTAAGAGTTTTCTTAGCTTTTTAGACACTGAGATTTTTCAAATATTAGACATAAAATGCAGCAACCTTCTTTTCCTTTAATATATTACCTTAATGTAGAATTTTAAGCTGATTTTTTAAAAAACAGTTCAGCTGCTTCCTTTAAAAAACCATTTGAGTGCTGTTAGCTTCATTATAATTTATATTTCTGCTTTTTATTTAAAATGATACATTCTAAATTATCATCCTTGTAATAACTTTCTTGCCTTTATTTCTTTCAAATGACTTTGTAACTCATGTTCGGTGGGCTGTGCCTAATCAGTCTACAAATTATTTTATAAATAAGTTAATAGTTCATTTTCATGAACTCGATTCATATCTGTAAAGGGACTTGTCTCATTAAAAAGGGAGCATTTTATAGTCAGTTTTACTTGACCTAATAGGAAGAAGACTGATATTTTTATTTAGTTTGCTAAAATATTGTACCTAGAGCTGAAAAATGCAGTAAGCGCTCTTCCAAGAAGTATATCCAAGGTAGTGTCTTCAGTTGTCTGATCTACCCTTGGCAAGTATGAAAGTGGCTAATGTGCACAGATATTTCTGGTTAGCTGAGGTGGAACAGTTGATAATTTCAATGGACAAAGCATATCCATTTTCAGGAACTTGCATTTTATTGTGGTGTTGTAATCCATTTATAGGGCTTTAAACCAAGTTAAAGTTGAAGTGCCAATGTTCTTTATAAATCCTTTTGGAAAACATTAACTCTCTTAATTCTTCCAAAATCAGAATAATCATAGATATCAGTAATGAGACAAACAGTGCAGAATTTAAAAATAAGTTGTAGTTGCTGGCATGATTGAATTTTTAATCCAGAATGTAATTTCCACTTGTTGTATAAGAACTGTATTTCACTATTTTCCTGTTCACAAATCATAGGGAGGGGTTATTCAGCACTTAGGAATGAAGGTACATCTGTTAGTTATTATCTCTGCTGTGCTGTAGCCCCTCAAAACTAATACTTGAAAGGAAGCTTAAGTGTTACGTAGATATTTTCTTTGCTGGCTTGCTCTTTAAGCCTTCTCACAATAGGGTAAAATAATCTCCACTGTTAATTGTACTTCCCAAATGCATATGTCCTTTATCGAGCTGTTTTCTATGAAAAGAAAATCCAGTTAAATTTGAGCTTGACCATTGTGATTTTGGAGAGTAGTTCCATTTTTATTTATACATATTTTACTGTCTGTTGACATCAGTATTCTTTGCAAAATACAAATACCTTTGGAGATCAGAAGTCTCCTAATGAGGCAGCCATGCTTGTCACAAGAGATCAGCCTCTTCGGATTTTCATTTTTATCTTTAATCACAGACTACAGAAATTGCATTATTAAAATGAGAGATTCTGTCCATAACATGCAGGAAGGATGGATCTTAGCAGGGAATTTCCTGCTGTCTGAACTGGCAGAGAGGACTGCGTTTACCACTGAGATAATAGCTAGAGGCTCCAGTGAAGAAGTATACAAAGATGATAGAGAAATATGTATAGTGCAGCAGTTTACAGAAGGATTAGTAGGCTGCTTTTTCAGCCTTCTTGGAAGCCAGTGCAGTCTTTGAAGCTCATGTGGCTTCTGGTCAGTCATGATGTATGTTATTAAAGTATTGAAATGCAAGCCCACAGCCTTGGCCAGAAAATTTGTTTGCAGACATAATAATAATATCTCTGGGTGCTCAACAGGTAAATCTAACCCATCATGTTTGACCAATGGCCTTTTTTTAGTTGCTTTCAAGTGACATTTTCTGGATGGCTAGATAAATTGAAACCATGGCTTTTTTAAAAAATGCCGCATATAGAAAAAGAAGTAGGTATAGCCAGTGTGTTAGTATACTACCAAAATAAAACAATACATTCCAGGTATTTTGATTATGACTTCTTTTTTTTAAAGATATTCTTTTCTCTTAAGATTTTTTCCCTTTATTTTATAAAGATTTTGCTGCTAAGATTATTTTGTTCTCCATATTGCATCGAGGTCTTGGAAATTCTCCAAAAGCTGTCACTGTCTGTCAACCAATAAAGTTTACTTAAAACTGTGCCTTGGTGATCTAACACTTGAATAATTTACTATCATAAAATAGTTTAAAGTACAAATGTTTTATGCTGTGCCAAGCTGGATGCTAAAGATGTTTTGTCTAAAAAATGAGATAATGGAAAGTGTATTGTGGCATGTGAATTACTTTAGTCTTTTGGTGGTAAATGTTTGCTTAACTAGAAAAGAATGTGTTGAGACTCTTGCCAGTGGAAAGGTATTGCCATACTTTGCATTAAAGCACTGTAAATAAATCAGTAAATATGTTTCCATCCATGTGAGTGCTCTCACTGAATGAAAAATACAATATGTGTTATCCCATTTTAAAATAAAATTTCAGTAATAACTGATCATAGTTACTTTGGTTGAAAGAAACATGAAACCAAATATTTTCATGATGATTGAAGCTGGATTTGAAGGAAGTAGCCATTGCATAACTTTTTTTAAAAAAATCCAGCACTGGGAAAAAAGCAAGTTGTATCTTTAAACATCTTGATCTTTAAAAGTCTGACTGCAGGGGTGGTAAATATTGAAATGTACAAATAATGTGATATAAATTGGTTACTTGGTGAGAAATTCTAAAATTTAGCTTATAAGAGTTAGGATTAGATGAGGCATTGGGAATGCATGCTGAAATCTAAACTTTGAATTCATAAGACTTAGAAGCTTTATGGGATTTGAATAATTGCTGTTCATATTACTTTGTTTTAGTAGTTTCTGAGAGAGCCTGGATCGTTAATGCCTTTTGGTGTCAGAAATGGAGAATGTTTCACACAGCTCTAGCATTCTTAGGTTGTGATTATAAGGAATGGGCATGGTTAAGTTCCTAAGAACTCTGGTTATTTAGCAATACTCTAATGATGTCTGCTTCTGTCTTCGAATTCATTCCCTCCAAGGAGAAAGCCTCCCTTATATGGAATTGACTGGTTGAGCCAAGTCACATGGCTAAGCCAAAACACACAAATAAATGAGGTTGCCTTTTGGGAGTTCAGTTTTGCAGCTGCTGATGTTAGCTCTGGATTAAACTACAAGGTTATGGCATTTTAAATTCTGTTTCTACAGTCAAATCTTTCTTAACTCTGTCCAGCCATTAGCATTATGTGGCAAAATGATATTAGAAATCTGTCATTCTGGGGGATTTCATCATACACAAACAGAATATTTAAACAAATTGCACATACAGAGACCCCTTGCCAGACCTTTGAGCATCAGTAATCTCAAATGGTGGGGTGAGGCATGTAAGAATCAGCCAATCCATGAGAGCATTTGCTGATCTTCCCTCTGACTCCCATGGAAGTCATGAGGCCCCAGCCTTGCCTAGAGAGAGACAGTGAGACCTTATAGTGATGCTGCTTCAGAAATGCCTATTGTACCTACGCCTAGCAAAACAGAGAACAGCTGCCTGACAGGGCACTAGAAAGAAACATGGCTTTTAAACACACTTGAAGGGTTTAAGTCAGCCTTTGTTTCATGTCCTTTTTAAAAACAAATGGCTAGTTGCAGCAGAATAAGGTGACAGTTCCTGCTCTCCCCTTCGCTTGTATGTAACTTTACCAGCAAGATATTATGGTTTCTCTTCTGATTGTAGAAGTGTATTATGCCTTCAGTTTCAATTAATTAAGAGTCTTTTGAAAGAAGTTCCAACTGTTCCCTTTTCTGCCCCACTACTTGTTCTGACAGAAAAGATACCTGTTCAGGGAAGCCGCTCTTTTAGCTTTGCCAGAGCCATCCCTGTTCCTCAGGTATTGCTTTTTAGTAAGTATGAATATACCTTCTGTGAATTATTAGTGTCTAGTTGCAAGGTATGCCCCTTCTTTAATCCAGATCAGGGAGTGCTAGCACAGATTTAGACCACCTTTATCAGGTCTGCTATTAATTTGTATTAGTGAGCCCTTAGCATACTTCGGATCTACTTTACTCCCTACTTTACTAAGCAACTTCTTGATCTAGATTGCTGTGCAGATGATGTATTCATAGCAGCTCTTTAATCTGGATTAACATGTAAGTGCAGAAAAGGCAATATTTTGGCCAGGCAGCCACCCAGATCTTCAGTAGATACGTAACTGAAATAAATTTGCATCCGTTCCTCAAAAGGCAGTGGCAAGTCTCAAAATTTACGTTTGTAAGTCACTCTAGGGTCCTTTTTGTACTAAAAACTGGTTTCAAAAATTACAGTAAAGACACTTGGGCTAGTTATACAGATTAAAACACACACAACCTGATACGGTCTTTGTGATCTGGTACAGCCTCATATTGGATTTTCAGTGGAATATTGAACTCTAATGTTCCCTCAGGCACCTGAATGATTTCTGGTTTCAGTCAGGAATGGTTTTCTGTGCTTTTACCGTTCAAGCTGAATTACTAGTACCGTATATTCCGGTGTATAAGGCGACTGGGCGTATAAGACGACCCCCGACTTTTCCAGTTAAAATATAGAGTTTGGGATATACTCGCCATATAAGAAGATGACATCTGGCATATAAGATGACCCCCGACTTTTGAGAAGATTTTCCTGGGTTAAAAAGTAGTCTTATACGCCAGAATATACTGTATATATTAAAAATGGTTTTGGTTGATTTACTCTGTATGATGCCTTTTAGTGTATCTACATTTATTAACAAAAGACTGATATTTAATTAAAGCATGTTCATGGTACCTGATGACAGTTAGGCAAGGGAAGTGGTATCTGAGAATGTTTATCTTGAGGTGGCCTTGAGGAGTTTCCCAAATTGCCAGTGATGCTGCTGTGTTAGCAAACCAAAAACCAGTTAAGTCTATATCAAGATCACTTTCCAGATCTCAGATCAGGAGCAGAGACAGCATAATCATGCTAGCAAGTCTTTACTAATAAAAGATGGCAAACGGTTCAGTTCTGCCCATTGTATGTGCCTGATCCTCACTATCCAAATCAAGTTCATACCACAGTGGCCTTGGGTTTCCATAATACTCCCAGCACATAATAATTCCCAGCACAGTGCTGTCAGTACCCATGGGATTCAACAACACTGGGGAAAGTGACCAAGATGGCAGTGCAATGGACTAGTAACATCAAGAAATACATTTAAAGTACGGCAGTTTTCCAGTAACTTAACAGACTTTAGTCTTTTTTTTTTAATTAAAGATATGAAGAATTGGATGCCAAGAAAAGTCTTCTTGATAATTTGAGAGGGAAGATTGTTTTGGAATACCCAACTCTGCATGTGGTTTTGAAAAAATTCAGTACAGATATGATGATTCTTGGTCAAGGTAAGAATATCTCCTGTGTTTAGTTGATAACTTTCTGTTATGTTTCATTCAGTTAACACCACTGAACACATTAGAAACACAAAGCCTTCTTTTTTATGTATTTCATTATATTTAGGTCCTATCTTCTCCCCAAAGAGCCAAAATGTTACAGATTGCTAGTGTCAATGCCATAAGCATTTTGTTTGGCACTGCTGCAAATATAAAATATATTTTCTCCTTTCTTCTTTCTTTTGATCTCATTGGTATTTTTCAGTGTGCCAGTATATGATGTGTAAATTGAATCCATCATATTTCCTTGTTTCTATGCCAACCAAACTGATAGGATAGACAAGTGAATATCTGCCATATGAATATGCTTACAGAAAATTTTCTAGTGTAACATTTGCTATTGCTCTGCTGTACTAGATAAATGTCTACATGGGAAGTGGAGGTTTATATTGTTTTGATGGCATATACAGTATTGGAATATATCATTCGAATATATCATTGGAATATATCATTGTCTATAAAAAGGTTCAACTGATTACTTACAGTGAACTCTTTTTTTCAGGCCCCATCCAGGCAGGGACTAAAAAGTGGCATTGTCCAGGATCTATGTTGGGTTTCCCTACGTCCCCGTGGCAATCCCAGCATAGCCAGAGAATATAGGAGTGAAATTGTACAAAATCGTATTTTAGGGAAATCCAGCTCTTTGCCTGGATTTGCCTGGATTTGCCTGGAATAGCTGTCGGGATGCTTGCTTTCACCATGGGTCCACATGTGCAGCACTGAAACCTGGCTGAAAGTGGCTGGCACACATGCACGATCACACACTTCCAGGTATTTTGTGCCATCAAAATACTTTGAAGTAGTTGTCTCATCATTGTGGGAGCGTGCATCCAGATAAGTATCTGTGCTTGCCCAGCCATGTTGACCTTCCATAGAGCAGAGATGGCAAGAGGCACTTGTGGAATCCAAACAAGATCCTGCATATTCCTATGACTGTCTAGAGGCAATCACAGTGGACTGTAACTCAAAACTTCCAAGACCCCAATGGGATATACTAAACTAGATATAAGAGTACACTGTTGGAGAACACACCGTCCAAATGTTCCATCCATTCTCTTTAAAAGATCTAGTTTGTGGTGATTGCTCAGAGTTAATGACAGCTCTGAGAAAACTGGTTTCTGAGATATAGTTTAAACTGCAAACTTTAAAGTTTGACTTTTATTTGGAAACATGAAGAATTCAGTGTATTCCTGGAGAAGTTTGTGAGGGAAGGAGAAACTCTGATAACAAGGGTGTACTGTTTACCTCTATTTGCCTTCATTCAGTCAGCAGTGCTTTAAGCTGGCATAGTTGCATGTGAGCATCAGAGCACAGAACTGTGTGACGTCCATGCCGCCCCCTCAGACCTCGCCTTCTTGGTCTATTGGTTAGGGAGCCAGACTCATATCTGGGAGTACCAGGTTTGATTCCGTTGTCCCCCATGAAGCCAGCTGGGTGATCCTGGGCTAGTCACAGTTCTCTTCTGAGCTCTCACAGCCCCATCTACCTCACAGGATGTTCTGTTGTGGGGAGAAGAATAGAAAGCTTTGTCTTTCACTTTGAGCCCTCTTAAATGGGTGAGAGAAGCTGGGTAGAAAAGCCAACTCTTCTTCTCAGGAAAACATTTGTGGCATTTTAGGAATGTGAGAGTACTAAATGGAAAATAGGTTTTGCCTTTAACTGGAAGTATTATATTTTAATTTTACTGTTCTGTTACTGCTTCTGTATAGATAGTTGCTGTGTATTTCTGTTGTTGGTATCGTATGATGATTAGAAATAGTCCACAGGATTGCAAAATCTGACAAAGCTTAAGAGCACACACAGTTTTTTCTCAATGTGCTCTACAAAGATAATCACTGAATTTTACAGAAGATTCAACATAGATAAAGTGTGACATCAGCTTTTTATGAAGTTATACAGGTGCCTGCTAGTTCTTAGAATTAGCCCTGCTCGCCATCTGCTCAGCATTACTGGACTACATAGTAATTTCCCATTAACTCCCATTTTGGTAATATTTCTCTAAGGAGCCCTTGACATCATATACAGAAAAAGGCATATTTGTGTTAAGCAATATCAACTAGCGAAAACACAAGAAGCATTATGTGTATTTCCTTTGCAGCTTTCAGTTTCTATTGACCTCATCTAAGGAGGAGCTGGTAGTGCTGGTGCAGGAGAATTGTGGTAGGAGAGGATGGAAAGGGAGGATAAGTCTATCAGACCAGGAAATGAAGTGCTCCATAGTATGACATCATCAGCTAAGCATCAGCTAGACCAGAAATCCTAGACTGCTTGAATCTGTAACGTCTCTTTTGGCTCTCAGACTAGCAAACACTGCTAAGATGTTGAAATATACAAAATGGCGACACATATGCATCATGTCTTCATTTTTAAAGACTATCAAACTATCAGTTCTCAACAGTAGTTTGTATAAATCAGGAGTCTTTACTGAATACCGTAGTGTCTGAATGAAGTCTTAGAATTTTGGTGTTAGGATCACAAGGGCCACGTAGTCCAAGCCTTTGTAGTGTTTGGGAAAGCATAACCTAATGCCTTATTGGGTTTCTTCATATAGTGATACTTCAGCTCATCAGTTCCAACAGTTTAGGAAACCTTTATGAGATCAGACTTGCTTTTTATTTTATTAGATGGTACATTATATACTAGTGAGGCTGAAAGAGGACCAAATTCAGGGAAGCTCTTAGATTATTTCTTTTCATAAGAGTTGTGGGAGGACAAACATGCAGTAGTGTAGGAAGAAAGTCATTTTCACTATCCTAAGCTTCTTGGAAATGCATAAATATTATGTTTGTGTTTCCTTTTCTCTTTAGATTCCAGTGTATCCAATAAACAATTATCTAAAGAAGTCTCATCTGAGGAAGAAGGAGAAATCCATGATAGTTCCTGAAAAAAACAAATTGGATATTTGGTTAAAGACACTTAATTTTCAGCTCATTCCTTGAGAAGATTTATTCATCAGATATTCTGACCAATCATTTAACTTTGAAGATTAACTTTTCAGATCTGTAGTTTTTAAAAAGAATTTCAGTCCATCAATACTATTATTTAATAAAGGACCTTATTTTTAGTTTACTGGACTTATTCACTAAACTGTGTATATTTCCTGACCTCAATTAAGTCAGAGCTGCAAGTATTTGCTATATTTAATTCATTTTTTTCAAGTTTTGAAACATTTTTAGATAGACAACTGCTAGGATCAGTTCTGACCATATTTGGATAAAGGAAACTTGTGTAACAGGACGAAACAAGACAAAAAACACAGTAGCAATGAAACGTTGGACAGCAGGTGCTGATTAAAGTAAAGGGTACAGTGCTAAGTTGATTCAGTATAAGATAGCTTTAAAACAGCATGTAATGGTGCAACTGCATGTTCATTTCACCATCAAAATGAAAATCCATTAATTCATTTCACTGTTGAATCATTTAATCAAAAAAACAGATTTTTGCATTCATTTTTGAACCTTTTCACAAAGAAAAATAACATTTTTCCATTGAAAAAGCCCTTTTCATGACCAAAATTAGAGCACGAATGTTCAATCAAATTATTTGTTTTCATACGCAAAACTGGTTCATTTCAACTGAAACACACAGAGATCTATTACTAGCAAGAGGGACTATGAAATATTAATGTTGAAATGTTCTTGCTTTACTGAGAGCAACAAAAATATTACTGTTGAAAGAGAAGGTAAATAGGAACAATATTTCACTAGTTTGTGAGTGACACATATTGCTTCAGTCTCATAACACAGTGTCCTTCCCTTACCCAATTAGTGGATACTTAAAAGCATCTATAGAAATTGAGCATCTCCATATTTATATCAGAACATCTAATGAGCTGGCAATTTTTCTTGAAATGCATTTGCTTAGTTTAAGTCTGTTTTCTAGTGAATTCAGATCAACAATCAATACTGAGAAAATTAATTTAATTCTCATATGTACTGGCAGGTATCTTTTAAATTGTTTCCAGACTTGGTGTATCATAACAAGATCATAGTTTACCAGGTGTTTATAGGAGAGTAAAGAAAAATCTTGTTCATCTCTCATTAAATAAGGATTAATATGAGTCCGGTGATCCCATAATTGCTACATTATAGCTTTGCAGTAACAATTGCCAGTTGAGATCAGAATAAATGTAATTTCTCTTTCGCTTTGCGTAGCTATGCATTTAAAAATTCTGTGCCACTTTCGTTGCTTCTACAAGAAGTAGAACAAACTAATATTGCTCAACCTATACCAATTACTTAGCACTTTTATTTCAAATACTGGAAGGAATGTTTTATGGCATAATGATCTCAGGGTACTCTCTTGTTTTATGAATGAATAAATTTGTTGTTAGTCTTGTAGTTTTGACCTTTTGGCATCCCAGGCTAGGGCGTGACTTTCTGCTTCCCTTTAAATAATTAATATCCATTATAGTCATGTTATGCTAAAGGTAAATGCGACCACAAATGTAAAGATTTTAATCTTATAGAAGTTAATGCTTTATAACAAGATAAATGCAAGTGCAACATTTAAAGTATGTCCTGTATGCCATTAGTGAATATTTATATCAGACAAATAAAAACTTAAAATTAAGGCATGTCATAGTGTGCAAATCAGGAAAAAACTAAACATTTGTAATTATTTGGAGCAGTACAATACAGTAGCTACTGAATTAAGCTAAATCTTGCATCCTTTTAGATCTTAGCCAATAACTTACATTCTGAATCTGGACTGCTTCTCTGCAGGCATTTATTACATTTTATTTATTTAAAATATATACTACTTCCCATTAAAATGTAATCTCGAACGAAGTGTACAAATAGTAAAAGCAGCTGAAATAATAGTTATATAATAGCATAATTAAAAACAAGGATAGGGGAAACAAACATTCAGTCTGGAAAGGCCTGGGTAGATTTCAGTATAGCTGGCTACCTGATTCTTTCGGATGGACATATGACATCCTTTTAGGGAATACAAAAACAAAAAGCCTGCAACTAAATAAGCACTTCTCAGGCTTTGGATGAATTTCCTAAAAATTTTGACAACTTGTTCAAATGCACTGCGCAATGATCTCCCATGGGGAATAGTGAGCATCACATTAACTGAGTCATTTAAAGCTAGATTGGACGAGGTACTGGAAAAAGTGCTGTGGTAATAGCAACTTTTAGCTCTTGTGTTGGTACATTTGCAGCTTCAGAAGTACTAAATAAACATTACCTCATTGTTCTCACATGAAAGGGTATTATTTATTATAGTGACTTTATTGTTTTCATTTTGCAAAAATGAGAGATGTGCAGACATGTCGGAAAACAGTAATTGTTCCATCAATTTCCTATGTACCTTGGAATATCAGATTACTGTCAAACAATTAGAGTGGCTTTGTGCTAAATTGACTAATTTGTTTGTCTGTTCAGGGGATCTTAGGATATTTAAGGGTACAGTACTTGTAATGAATGAAACTACTGTTCTTTCTAATTACTATACGAATTACTCTTTCCAGAAATTTTCATTACAGATTTTTCCAAAATGGGAGAGCCATTAAGTGCTATAAACTCTTTAATCTACTAGAGAAACCTGGGTCCTTTCTGCACATTACTTGTTAATCCAGATTAAGGAACTGCTAAGAATGTTTTATCTGCATGGGTGTAGCATAGGTCTGGATCAGAAATGTGGTTTACATCAGTGCTAGCAGTCTTTAGCATACATTTGCTGTTCTAATACCTACTTAATGTGGTTGATCCAGATCTAGCTAATTTGGATCTAACTAATTTGGATGTAGTTAATACAGATTAAGTGCAGAAAGGGCCCTGAAATGTCCTTCCTCAGGCCTCCTTCCTGAAAGATTAAAGAAAAGATGAAGAAATAAAAATATATTTTATGTGTTCTTTGTGTTGAACACAAAATTTAAAAAGTTGTACATCCTCTTAACTGAGGTATGCATGGACCACTTTTTAAATTTTGTTCTTATTCTCAAAACATCCACATTGTGCTCTCATTAAATAGCCAGTTCCAAGAGTTTTGGCCATAGGAGACCAATAGGGACTCATTTCAGGTTCCCTGTGAAAGGGTTTTTTTTAAGGGGGGGCAGTTCTTTTTCCCTTCTTTGTTGGCTGAAAAGGTGTGGGGGGGGGTCATCCCCCCCTTTCAGTAGTAATGGCGGCTGCTTCTGCTACATGGGGAGGGGGATGAACTCTGTCTCCTTGGCTTTCTTCTTCCCTTCCAAGAGAAGTGATGTATGCTAAAGAAATAGGGAAATTATAATTTGCTATTCATTCACAGTACTGGTCATTGTCTTTTCACTTACCTTTCGGCAGCAGAATAGGCCAGTCAGACTCAAAGAAAGATCAATTTCTTTCTGCTCACAAAGCAGCTAAGAGGTGGATCTTTTTTCTCTTTCAGCAGCAGCTGTTGCTGAAAAGGAGAAACATCTATATATTAGCTGTTGTGGTTGAACAGTTGATCTTTTTTCCCTCCTCTTTCAGCAGCAGTGATTGCTACGTAAAGGAGAGAGAACCTAGCATTTTACATCCATTCCAGCAGGTTGATGAGATGGAGTTGTTGATCTTGTGAGGATATAGGGTGTTTTTCCACTTAGCACTAGAGAACCCATTAAGGACTCGAGTACTACTAGAAAAATACCCATAAATGTCTGTAGTACTATCTAAAGAATATCTTCAGAGATAGTTCTCTCTCTCCTTGTGACCAGAAGGATGTATAAAATTTACAGGGCCATTTTTGAAAGTGAATTTTATTCCAAGTGTGGAACACAGACCACACCTTGTTTCAAGTTCAGAATGTTTTGGCTCAAAAATGTTTTGCACATCACTTAATCTTAATGTAATATCTTACCAAACATATGGCAATGTCAGTTTTATCTGCTGCAATAGAATGAAAACATTGTGAGGGCTCAAAGAAAAATGTAATTAGCCCAAGATCCCCCAGCTGGCTTCATGGAGGAGTGCAGAATTGAACCAGGAGATTATCAGAAAAGAATCCAACATTCTAACCACAAGACCAAGCTGGCTCACATTAGGTTGTATATGAGAATTTAAACAGTGAAAGCCAGAAAAAAAGACATTTCCAGTAGAGCAGTATAGTGATGGCTTCTAACACAAATGGTTTCTAAACATTAATATTAGAGAAATCCATAGAGATCAGATAGTCATTACTTGCCGTGCTTGTATAGTCTGCACTTCTGTAGAATTGGAAGTGGTAGGCCTCTAAAGACAAAATCCTTGGAACTTTGAGTAAAGATATGTTACAGGTGTAATGCTTTGTCCTTTGACTGTGCCACTATAAATAGCCCAAATGCCATTCAAACAAACAGATTCAAAAACTCTTCCTGTAATGATTTGGCAGTGTTTGCCAGCTAACACAGTAGTAGGAACCCGCATCTGCAGTGGAAATGGGCACCAGAGGCCATGAGCAGCTTGCTGGAGCCCTAGGAATGTAAACAGTATAAACTGTGAGAAGGAGTATTAGTGTGCCCATGTACTACTTAACTGCAGTCTTTCTATAGGCATTGGGTTAGCTTCTGAGAAAAGTGCTACACTGAAGGGACCATTGTTCAAATCCAACAAGGTGGACCTTAGGACAGAACTCAGAAGGGAATACTTTTTACACACACAAAAAAATTCACTTGAGCCAATGGCTTAGATGCTTTAATAGCAGACAGGGTGGATCTGGTAATTAATAGACAACTCCTGAAGAGTGTCTTTTAGTGTTCAAGGTCTCCAAATTCAATCACAAATCACAATTTGTCTGCAAAATGTTTGCAGAAGATTGGGTATATACTTATTTTAACTTATTTACAATGAAGATTAAGAGTAGCATGACCAGACCTGAGCCCAATTAGCACTATGGCCTGTAGTTTACAATTAGTCAACATCTGGGCAGGTGCATCTGCACTTATAGGAGGTGCTTACAGCCTACAGGCATCCCTTGCCTACCCAGATCTTGACTAATTGTAAAGTGTCCAGCCAGAAACTATCTGCACTCTGTCCAGCTCAAGAGGTCATCTGAGCTGCCGTGCAAGCATGCTGCCAGCTCACATGACCCCCTGACGCAACAATGCTTGTGCAGAGCATTAGCATTGCTGTAGCAACAGCGCTGGTGCACGCACAGTCACACAGGATGCCACACTCAAGATGGCGCCCTGCAGAGGATTATCCATGTGATCCAAAACAGGTAAGTGATTGATCATGTGGGGAGTAGGCTATCGTTGACTAGCTTGCATGCGCAAATGCAAGCACTAGTCAGCGTTAGTTTCTAACACATTTTTCCCGTCCATGAGATGGGAAAGGAAGTGTGAAAGCATCCCAGATCTACTGCACAGATTTATAAGATCTTAACCCAGGAAGGATGATTTTCATGGTATAATACAGTACTGTTTGGATTGTTAGGCCAATGCTGATGAAGAAAAAGATCAAGTGGTCTGCCAAGACTTTCTGCAGTGTTCCAGGAGGAAAGCTTGAGAACTCAATTCTTTGACAACTAATCATTTCATCTCAGGAGCTTCATACATATCCTTCAAAATGTTGGGGTGAGAGTCAACATTTTTAAATGTTTCAGTATAATAGAACAAAAAACCCAAAAACAATTCCACTGCCTGAAAAAAACATCCACATCCACATGGCTTGATACTTTGCATGGATTGAGAACATTAGATTCTAGAATACAGCCTAATACTGTATAAATAAGGCACAGGGTGCTTAAGAAAGCCATCCATTTTCAAGCCCTTCCTGATGCATCAGCAGGTAACATCCCGGGGGGGGGCGGGGGCGGGGGCTGGCAAGTTAAGAATGAAACGTAATTTAATTTTGAAGGTATTCAAGCACAGTTCAGCCACATGGAAACTTAGTTAATTTTTTTAGTTATACTGGAACTTGCTGATGATCTCATATCTAGAGTCTCAAATATGTAGTCTTTCCCTTAAGCTTGCTCTTTGCAAGCAAGGAGCCTGCTTGCCATAATTGCACTCAAGCCCTGCTATGAAAGAGGAATTGTAGGTCTTTGCAAGCAGATATAGGCACACAAAATAAATTTATAATCAGTACCACAACCCAATTCAAGCCACGATTGCTTACAAACTGTGCATCTGTCCTTTTAAGTTCCAAGCTATTTCCCGGAAATTTGTTTTGAAAAAACAAAAACTGAAACATTAATTTGTATTTGTGTGGTTGCTATGGAATTTGGTTGAACTTTATGCAGATGCAGATTGTGTTAATAAGAAAAAAAAAATGGACTGTGTACTCTAGTGAACAAAGATCAGTCTGTGTTTGTATTAGGATGTTGCTATGGCAGAGCATATGGTTTTATTTCATGGACCTTTGCAATGAAGTGGAAGGAAATCAGATGTATGCAAGACAAACAAATTGTAGCAAATACTGTACTGCGTAATTGAACATAGGGAAGTTGATGTAAACAGTGAGTAGTGGTTTTAGCTAGCCAAGTCGTATCATTTGGTAGCAATCCCTGCTCTACTTTATTCTAGTCAGGGTGATCCATCAGAACTAGTAAAGCTTTGATTACTTTTTGTTTGTAAGTTCCATTCTTAGTACTGTGTGTCATGTAAATACCTGGATATCGTGTTTTCTTACTTCAATCCTTTTGTGGGGACATTTAATACTTTTCATGAAAATTTATGTAAAACTATATAGGGGTCCAATTCATAGTTTTAAGAAGCATACTGTCTTTAAGATCTTTCTCCCAAATTTCTTTAAAATATATATTAGGACTGAACCTTGGACAAGTGATAGCAATCCCACACAACACATTCTCAGTTGACTTTGCCAGCAGAACACTTAAAGCTGCTGCTCTCTGATTATCACTGCTGAGCAAACAGGACAAGTTCATCAAGGCCCAGTGGCACTTTTCAGCTCAGAACGGATGGTTCAACTTATTTGTTACTATGGTCTTTTTTGTTAACTCCAAGACTGTAAAGTTCTTCTAAACTTCTTCATTTCCAAACTGAATGTATCTTCTAAAGATACTGTTACAAGACTGATAACAAATCAAGCTGGTTTGCTTGCTAACATCTGATATGCAGCTGAATCAGGACATTTTTTCAGGATTCAGCAGCAGAAGATGTGGCTTCAACAGAAGTTTTCAGAAATTCATGGAAGATCGGGCCATCACAGGTTACTAATAAAGCAGGGAGACATACACAGGAGTCAATGTGTCTGCAATGGCCAGTTGCTGGAAAATGTGTCAATAGGTGCGGTGTATATTTATGCCCTCCCATGTGGGCTTCCATATGCAACTCGGTGGCCACAGTGGGAACAGGTTGCTAGACAAAATGGGTTCCAGTCTGATTCAGAAGAGCACTTCTTATGTGCATAAAATTATTGTTTGAAATTTCTATTTGGCTCTGCTGCAGAAAGAAGGCAACCATGCAGGTTCTCACATTAAAACAACTCTATCTTTTAGACAGTATTGGGGGTGAAGCCTTCTATGTTGGACCAAAAACAACCATGGATTTGGAAAATCCAAACTACAGTTAGTATATTGCTCTGTTCAGGAAGCAGAACAAAAGGCACTAGAAAAATATTATGCGTACACAGGAAACCTGATACAGTGAAAAGAGGGAAAGCACATTGAAAGATGTTGTATGCATGTTTATGGCTGCATCCAGATAGGATGAAAACTTCTCAGGGATTGCAGAACAGCTTTCAACCTGCCGGATATGATTTATGATGCTGCACAGTGCCTACGGATTAAAGCCTGGTACTCTGAAGGCAAAAAAGCTATACCTATATCAGCATTCGTGGCAGAGTATTCCTTTCCTCTGCATTTTCAAGCCTGTTTGGGCAAGATCTTATGAGAACTCACTCTCGTCCAGAAGCAGCAGGCCTACAGGAGAGTGAGAGACTGAGCAAGTGCACAGGGGAAGCCTTCCTGTAGCTGTGAAGTACTGGAGAACGTGAGAACAATCTGTTTTCTGCTGAGGGCCTTTTCTGCAAAGTAAAGGTAAGCTCCACATTTTTATTTTTATTTTTTATCTTTCTCCCAATAAATGTCATCCATCACGGCAACCAAGGAGGTTTCAGTGCTGAACCCTGAAACAAGATTGGAACTGTTCTAAATCTGTTTCCTCCAAACAATTCTGCAATTGGGTAGACACCACTCTCTCCTGTACCTTCTTGGAAAAGGTAGGTCTTGCTGCTAAGGATTCATGACTCAAAAGTATGCATAATAAAATGTACAATTAATGTACAATTAAAGTAGTAGGTTGTCTTAAATCCTCTCATGGCATCTGTAAACAGTGATGCAGTTGCCATATTTCTCTATTCCTAGGTCCAGCCTAGGCAGCCCCATTTGCATCTTAAGCAAATTTTGTTTGGCGAATAGCATTTCACCTGACATTTGGCTCCATTCCTAGAGAACAGTAAGATCAGGGTGCTTGAATGCATTTAAAAACAAGAACAAGCAAAAACAAAATCCTACAAAGACAACAACTGCACAAGCAGCTTCTAAAACTACTTCTTAAGAGTTTTGTCCCCACTTCTGTTTCAAGTACTAGTATGGAGAAAACTGGCCTATTTATATGGCTATGGGGCAAAACAGAAATCCCACGAAAAAATTGCATGGTTTTAACTATGAAAATAATGTCTTGCTTGTTAATGCTCTGTCCTTACCTCAAAGCATGAATCAGGACACAGATCCTTGTGGGCTGTTTGTATTTTAAAAGAAATATTTCCTTACCACATCACAGATCAAACTAACCTCAATAAGCAGAACAAAATATCTGCTTTTTGACATCATTGTAATGCAGAGGTGTGGAGCCAAAGTGCAGGCCTTCAGGCTGAAAAGCATACATTGCACACTTTATTGTAACTTGACACAAAACAACCTACCTAGACCACAAATTTATACTGATTCCTCTCAGTGTACACAAGGGATTTCTATGATGGCCCTATAGATCACAGATCACATATACATCCATTGTCTGAACTATAAAAATCCCAAATTTTATGAACTACAATGGTGTGGAAACACAGACCGTGTCACATTCAGAGGGCTGTAGCATTGAAATGTTTCCAACTCTGGCCAAGTCAGAGTAATGGCAATGCATATGCACTAAACTGTAATTTACCTATCTCATAAAGCTGTCTGGTTCCAACTGATCTTTGAGCTTGCTTACAGATTAAACCCTAAAGATCATAGGTCCAGGGCTTTACTTCTGTCCCATCATACATAATAAGGAATCAAATTCATCCATTGTGAGCACCATGTTAGTAGCACCAGTGGGAGGCATAAATCATCTACATTTTAAGTAGTACTATAACAATACCATTAAATCAGAAAACATATGTCTTTATGACTTAGACTGATGTAATCACAGACTTTACACTTTTGTGCTATTATAACACAATTATTGTTCAGCTATTTGGAATGGCAGATTATGTCTTGATAACATTTTCTACAATCAAGACAGCTTGTTTCTGGGGATAGGAACAATGAGCTCTATTTCTTAATAACATCTTCTTGTCATATTTGTTCGACCCACAAATTTATTTATGCTGCAATGTACATGATTTATCTAGGCATTCAGGCAAGCTTCTGCCATAGTGGGATGCAAGCCAAATTCTTCCTGATTCTTCAGAAATGCAGGAAGGTGGGAAGCCTTGACTCATGGATTTGTTTCATTTGTTTTGTTTCCCAGCGTTGGCTAATCATTATATTCCCATCCACCCTGCTGGGCAAATTCCATGAAACAATGTTCATTGGCATGGAGGTGCAACACCATCCTTCTGGCCTGGTCCCCACTTATCTTATGTTTGTCTCCGTCCACCATTTAGGAGAATGGCAGATTGATAGACTGCTTTGGAATGGTCTGATTGCAAAGGACATTTCGAATCATTATCTATTTACATCTTCTCCAGTATGTCATTTCCTTTATGCTTTGAAATTCTATTGATATGTTGGATACCTACTATCTTGTCTGTTTTGTTTCACACATCTTTCAAAATGTATGACTCTTTGCCCAGTCTCTGTGGCATAGTAAAAATGTGATGTAGCACTTAGCAGTTAAGTGTAGGAGGAATCAGACTGGGGACTTGGAAGAGCAGGATTTGGATCTCCACTTGTCCATGAAATCTTAATGGGTGACACTAGGTGAGTCCTACACTTAGCCTGATGTCATTTACAGATTTGGTGTGAGGCGCAAATGTAGACAAAGGGAATTATTTTCACCTCTCTAAGCAATTTGGAAGAAAGTTGGAGTATAATGCAATAAATAAATCATCTTTGAGAGACTAAAGGATAAAATGAGAATGTTACTGCTTGGGTTCTTGACAATTCATGGTGGTACCATCTACATCCATACTATGCCTCAAGGCCAACACAGAGGTGCACAAGGGATAGAGCAGGTGTGTAGACAAATATTGAATGCAGCTGCTTCCCACCCATCCCTCCATTCCCTTTAGAGCAGGGGTTCTCAAGCTATGGCCCACGGGCCACATGCGGGCCGCTGAGGAGATTTATCTGGCCCGCTGGGTGTTTTTGCTGCCGCTGCCTGTCCTGCTTAGCAGCCGACTTATCCTGGGTCCGCAGTGCATAGGAATTTGTTCACAGTTTTTAAAAAACTATATTCTGGCCCTCCAAACCCTACCCCTAACCCTAACCTACCATAACAATAACCCTAAACAAGCCTAAGCCAAACCCAAGCCTAAGCCTAAGCCTAACCCAAGCCTAACCCTAACCCTAACCCTAAGCTAACCCTAATCCGAATACTAACAAACCCTAACACTAATCCTAATGCTAACCCCAAACCTAATGCTAACCCTAACCCTAACGAACCCTAGGCTGAACCTAAGCCTGAACCCTAACTCTAAACTGTAACCTGAACCCGAACCCTCACCATAACCCTCACCTTAACCCTAACCCTAATCCAAAAACTAACCCTAACCCTTGCCCTAGCCCTAACCAACCCAAACCCTAACCCAAACCCCAATGCTATCCCTACCCCACCCTACCCAGATCCCTAACACTAACACTAATCTTAACCCTAACCCTACCCTACCCTAACCCTAAACAACCATAACACTAACCTTATCCCTATCCCCAACCTGAACCCGAACCCTATCCCTCCTAACACTAATGCTAACCTTAACCCTAACGCTAACCTTAACCCTAAGCCAACCTTAACAATAACCCTAACTCTAACCCTCCCCTTAGCCCTAGCCCTAGCCCTGGCCCTAGCCCTAACCAACCCAACCCCTAACCCTGACCCCAATGCTAACCCAACCTTACCCATAAGCCTAACCCTATTCCTAACCCTAACGCTAACCTTAACCAACCCTAGGCTGAACCTAAGCTTGAACTCAAACACTAACCTTAACTCTAACCTTAACTCTAACCCTAACCCAACCTTAACCCTAACCCTAATCCGAACCCTAAACCTAACCCTAAACAACCCTAACCCTAGCCTTAACCCTAACCAACTGTATGCTTAACGGAAGCCTGAACCATAACCCTAATCCTAACCCTAAACAACCCTAACCTTAACCCTAACTTTAACACTAACCCAGCCTTAACCTTAACCCTCACCCTAACTCTAACAATAACCCTAACCCAACCATAACCATAACCATAACCATAACCCACAAGGGGTCTGCCCCAGGTGTTTTGGGGGACAGCGGGTACAATCTCCAAAGTTGCCTTCGGAGATAAGCAAAGTCAACAGAGTCCCTCTGAAGGCAGCTCCAAAGTCCCTCCAAAGGCAACTTCAGAGATTAGCACAAGCTCCAAAGAAAAACCCCTTGCAAGAGCAATGCAGCTGTCAAAAGCTGCAAAGGCTCCAAAGGGTCTTTGAAGTTAGCGACACCTAAAGCACCCAGGATGGAGCTGGGTGAAGAGTCTGTGGCTTACAATGGGGCAAAGGGGAAAGCGAAGAAAGGGAAGATTTCTAAAAACAGATGGGAGAGCCTGTCTGTTTTAAAGGGATCTGGTGTCAATCTTCCCTGCTCTTTACAGCCCCTATACTCACCTGACACCTGGACTCTCTGGGCAACTGTCAGATGGCTATAGCGGCTGTAAAGAGCAGGGAAGATTTTTTTAAAACAGAAGGAGCAAGGAGCTAATTAATTATGCACCTCTTTCCTCTTCAATGAGTCAGCCCTGGGCAAGGAGCCGATTGACAGGCAGCTCCAAGGGGGTGCAGGGGCTTGAAATTTCTCTCTTCCAGGGGGGCAATAAGGTTAGCTCCCCGAGAAAAAGAGAAAACTCAAGCCTCTAGTGAGTAAGGGGGTGCCCTTACTCACTTGCTGTTACTCCCCTTTTGAGGCAAGCATGCAGCTTGCTTGGGAAAGGGAGCGAAATCACTATCAGCTGTAGACTCTTCGGCCAGCTCCGTCCTGGGCCCTTTTGGTGCCTCTAATTTCAAAGATCCTTCAGAGCCTTTGCAGCCTTTGACAGCTGCATTGCTCTCACAAGGGTTTTTTCTTCAGAGCCTGCTGCTAATCTCCAAAGTTGCCTTTGGAGGAACTTTGGAGCTGCCTTCGGAGGGACTCCAAAGTCTTGACTTTGGGGCATCCCCCCCAGGGGTGCCTCCCCCCCCCAGCCTCCTCTAGACCCCATTGCAGGATTGTAGTGAAAACAGGCTCACTACACTCCAGATTTTAAGGCCTTTTAACGTGGTCTACACGAAATCCGGATTATAGGTCCTGAAGAACCCATATGATCCAGATTTCACTAGCTGTGGTGGAAATAGGTGTGTCCCTAATGGGGTCTGTGGTGAAAATGGAGTCATCCGGCTATCAGTCAAATGGGTCCTTAATGGGTGCTTCAATGGGTACTTAGTGCCAATGGAAAAACACCTTAAGTCTGTAATGTTCTCAATTTATTTCCTGCTGTTTCCATCTTGTCTCCTGCCAGCATGTAGCAACTGTTCAATCAAGTACCTCTTTTGGTTACAACTATCCAACAGCTTATGAGGCGGCGGCAGAGTGGTAGACTGAGTGGCAAAATAATACCCAGTCCAGAACAAACCCTTGCACACATTTTTGATGGTTTAAAAGTTATCTGTCCCTAGAAGTGAAACACTGGCTTCCATTTGCTTCTGTTGTATCCTTACTATTCCATGGGCACAGATTCTGTGTTTGTTAAATGCGTTTATCAAATTTGCATCAATTTAATTACTGAAATAACAGCTAAATGTTAATTACTGACATAATAATTTACCTTGAGGATTCTGATAATTCTCTGTTTAGAGTTTCTTAGCATTCTATAACAGAATTTAATTTCCCACAGTGCCTTGAAACAAAACTGCAATATTTAAAGTAGATTGCCTCTTGCATGTTACAGGTGCAGTGTGGCAGCACCTACACTCTGGGTCTATTTGTTTGTTTAAATGATTATCGCTGTCTCAGGGTGATTAATCAGGCAAATTAAAAATTTTCAAAAGAAATTAAAAAATACAGGAACTAAAACAAATTTTCACTAAGTACCTGAAACCAGTCACTGTTGAAGCCTGGCATATCTCTGTGGGGAGATTGTTCCAAGTCTTGGGTCCACAGTTGAGAAGACTCTTCCCTTGGGGTCTACCTCATGAATCATCTCAAGGGATGAAATCACAGAGAGAACCTCCTTAGACAAACTCAAACAGGCAAACACTTTCTGAGTCCCACGAAAAGCTTAGAAAACATGTTAATTCCTTCCAAAAAGCAATATTGAGCACAAATATCAACCTTTGTCCTTCAGTTTGGCTCCACCAGACAGCGCCGTTTAGCCACGTCAGTCTCAGAATTAGATTAGCATTTCCCCTGCGTTCAGCTACAGGGAAAATGCCAGTGGTTCAACCTTGGAACTGCAACCCAGAAGTCTTTTAAATGTAGCCAAAGTTTGCCTGGATGTTCCAGAAGCATCAAGAGGGAAGGTCACTGTCATCCTGGACTTAGGTTTAGAGTCTGATCTCTCAGTTTTAGAGTAGTGGCAATGAGGGCAGGTGCCTTTCAAGCTGATTGTGAGGTTGTCACTGAGGCTGCTACAATTGAAAAGGCATTCCCCTCCAAAAAGCTGGTGAGCAGTGTCACTTTTTAAGCCACTCACAGCCTGTTCCCACTAGGACTTTATTTGAGTGTTCAAAACGGTTTCAAAACACTCTGTCCGCATTGAAAAGTGGTTTTTCGCATTAAAAGGAGAAGTAAAACTGTTAAAACGAATTAAATAAAACACCCCTTTAAACAACTCTCCTGTTTTTTTTAATGAAACGGTTTATGGGGTGTTTCCACTTGGATCAGAGTGTTTTGAAACCATTTTAAAGCAGAAGCCCACCTGCCTGCCCGCCGCTGCCTTGCTTGCCCACCCAGGGGCTTGCCTATCTGCTTGCCCGCCTGCTATTTCAGCAGCTGCTTCGTCCCTGACATTGTGGCTGCCGCCGGCCTGCTCGCTCGCTCACTCTGCTTCCTGCCAAGCAGCCCTGGTGCTCTTGAGGCATAGTGAGAAGGAATGGAAAGCAGTTGGCGAGTGAGTGAGCGAGCTCCTCCTCCCTTCCGGGTGCTGCTCCGCCACTGCCGCCATGCTCTGCTTTAAAGCGGAATTAAGAAAACCAAATGGGAACACGAATAATGTGCGTTCGCATCTGTTTTTTAAAATTCTGCTTTAATGGAGCTAAGTGGGAATTCACCCTCAGTTTGTATGAAATGGGATGGAATAACTTTTTGTGCTGTGGACAGGAAATCTACATTCCCTTCCAAATTTGCCCCTTTCCATTCCTGTCTAGATGCACGGTAACAATATAATGACACTACTGTGTTTTATGTTTACTTATTTACCTGTATTTAGAAAACTTATATCCCATCCTTTGCTGAATGGTGGGTTACAATGAGATTAAAACATATCAAAATCCTAAAGTTACTATGTTACTTTGAAAAGGTTCACCATGACAATAAAGTATCTTGAGCTCCATTCAGAGCTTGATAGATCCAGTAGGTGCAGCAGTCAAGAAGGAATTGGGGGGGGGGACTTTGATCAAAGAGCCAAGGCCGTCTCTTACCTGCTGCACTGCCCAGAATCTTTCTGCTCAAGGTGCATGCAAAGGTGAATTCTCTGGCCAACCTCCCTGGCCAGGGACAGGAAAATGGCCTAGAGATCACGCTGTGTACCATGTATGCACTTCATGTTTCCAAGCTCCCAATTGGCATGGGGTGGCATGTTGGTCAGCTATTATCCCCCCTCATACCAATATAGCCATCCATGATGGCCTCAGTATGTTTTTTTAGCTCTCTGAGTCTGAATCACCTCTGACATGTGTCTGTTTGCCCGCCTTGTCCCTGAACTACACAACAAGATCATGGACTGAAGTGCATTAAGGAAGGAACAAAAGCTGGAAAGTGGTGGCCGGAGCTGTGAGGAACATGACTGCTCAAGATGGTTGTGAGAGTAAATAAAAAGTCATTAAAAGAAGTCATCGAGAGGAAAAAATCATGAAGAAAAACTGCATATTTTACTGGAAAGTCCCTTAATTCTCCTTCATATTTTAAGCTCAGTGACGAATGCAGATGAAATGTCTCAGCCATCCATAGTGCATGGAATGTGTTCTCTACATGTCCCCTCCTGATCTCACAGTGCCTAATAACTCAGTAAATAACTATTGCCCTTCCTCAGCTCAGCTGAAATACAGTGCTTATCTTATGACTCCTGCCCACTCATATGTGCTGAATGTTTCCAAGTGGCTTCAAGCAGGGTTGGCCAACTCAACATAAAAGTATTGGAGGGTTTTCTGGGCCATCTGAATTAAAGAAGCACCAGCCCACTTCCAAGGAATTGTTCTGGGCCCTTGAATCTTGTTAAAGACTCAGAAGAATGGAGAAAGTGGTTTATAATCAACAACTGAGTGAATATAAATGAATGAGAGATCCCATTTTGGGAGTTTAGAAGTTTATGGTTGTATTGTAAAAAAATAAAAATAAAGACTGGCTGGGATATCCTGTTTATTATTTGTATGATTATATCTTTTATTTCTCTGACAATCTGTACAGAAGGGGAAAGAGGCTGCATTTTTTTTGTTCTGCATAGACAGTAATTGACAGGGATCATAACTTTTTTTAAAAAATGGTTCAGCTAGTGATGATTAGAAATACAGGCCACATTAATACCTGGACAAGATTGTGGCATTTTAATCTCTCAATGTCTCTAGAAAGTTGTTAGGATAAGGTAGTATGAAGTAAGATTATCTCAAATCCACACGTAGTGATGGTCCAAATTCTGCCTCTTATTAACTATGTAAATCAGGTTTTTGCAAGGTATCTTGTAAAATATCTTGCATCCTATACCATATTGTCTAGATATATTAAACTGGTCTGCAAACTGGCATAGAATATATGCTGATTTCAGTGCTACTTTACTAGCCTGGGATCATCTTAGTACTTAAATTTGGCTGCATCCAGATGTATCCATTCCGCTATGTTTGGATATTCCAGAATAAAACGATGTTATGGACTGCCCATGCCTTATTGGGGAATAACCAAATACAGTGGAATAAGTGACTGACATCTGGATGCAGCCCTGATTTCTGATCATAGTTCAAGAGTCATCTTCATCTCACCTTGGTGATCTACAGCTGGCCAGATCGTAGAGAAAGGGAAACGTGATTGTTCCCAGACTGCCTTTGATCTATTACAGTTCAAACAGTAATTCAGAAGTATGAAAGAAACTGAAGCAGTCACCATGCCACCCATCACCTGATTTTCCTGGTCATCCTTAGTATTCTCTTAGGTTGTGGTCGTACCTTCACTTTAAACCTCCTTCAATTTATATTCAGGTCTCACTGCCCACACTTTAATTTCTGTCCATTTTATTTGTGGATTTTCCACCTTCCATTTAGGGGAAGGCCTTAATATAGATCCATTTTCCTTTCCATAGCTATCCTCCTTATCTGAAAGCCAGTCACTAGCTAAGGGAACTATAGGATCACACAGCCAGTCTTTGGAAACTGGGTCTCCAGTTCTCATTGCTATAGTCCACTGGCCCTCTAAGGCCATGTTTCCACAGACCATGCAAAATGCATTAAAAGACTGAGATTTGCTGCCTTCTACAGCACCTCTTGCTGCTAGAGCTTGTGTGTTCATGAAGGAACTTCTGTGCCCCTCCAAGGCACAAAATATTCCATGTGTGAGAACGAACTCTGAGGCTGTTTCTTGTACTCTGAGCTGGAGCCCCACTGTGACAAAATGTCCCATGATTTTGTGTGGAGCACCTTGAGAACCACATTCTCCATTATGGCAGTGTAGTTGTCAAGTTTCTTGGCAAAGCCAGTTAAGACTGCAAGGACAGACTACTCTGGTGGAGATACTACCTGAGACATCTCTTGCTGCCACAGTGGAGATGTCCTAAATGAAAGGCTGATAATTTTCCAGGAGAGGCTAGCTCTTCTAGGTGCAGTACAGTACAGTGAAGTGCAGCAAGCAGGCAGACACAGGCAGCATCCAGATTGCCATTGCAACATCCAGGCACACACTGGATGTTGCTGTAGACATTGCTGTGGTGATCCAACCTGCTCTGCCCTGGTCATCCACACTCCAAGTGCTGCTGACCCAGTACTGGGTCAGCAGCACTTGAAGTGAGGATGGCTATCGTTGTGCTGGCTCTTTACTTGACTGTGAAAAGGCCCTAAAGATTAGCTGATAGTCCAAATATGAGATTCCTTAAAATGTAAACAAGATTCCTAATTACTGTGAATGCTGATCACAAAGTTTGTGGGCATGCTATGACAAACTCCTCATTTTAATTCTAAAAAGTTTCCATTGTACTGTATGCAACTTAGAGAAAACATAAAGCATCTGGTGGGCTTGATACAGTTACTGCCAGCCCATGTCCAAGACTGATCAGATTTAATGAAGTGTGAGTGCTCCTGCACTTTCCTAACAAGGCTAACATTTTTCTCAGCATGCCAGCAGAGACTATGTTTGGCATGGTCTGTGCTGTCACAGCCATGGATCAGTTGATCTGGAAATTGTGTTGCAGGCCCATGAAATGACATGAAGCCCACCTTTGTGCCAAGCCAGACCTTTGGTTTCCTTGGTCCCACAGTGAGGAAATCCCAGTGTTTTTGGAAAAAGGCAACTTCCCCTTCCTCATTTGGTGAGTCCCCAAAATTAGATGGCATATAGGTGATTGAGACTGCTATTATCAGTGTGGACAGATGTAGAAGTCTGCTAAATGTATGAGAAAGCACCATCTTTTCTACTGTTAAGTTCCACCTACTTTCTTGATGCCTTCTTGTTTACTCATTCTTGCTTTTAGTAGACTCTGCTGTCTCTGAATCGGAAGAATTTTAATCTGATGTGCTAAATGACTCCAGTTAAATACTGAGCAGAACTATGCCAGTCTTCTAAATATTCAGGTATTCAGTAACTGAAAACTCGTCATTAGTTTTGAGTTGAGGAATGTCTCCACCGTCATAGAAAATCAGCTTACAGGTGCATCAAAACATAATTTGTTGCCAGAACCTCAACCCTATCCCCCCAGGAGGACAGAGAACAGATAGTCTTCTTAATTGATAAACTGTTCATTCCCAGAATTAAATGGAAGCCCAGCCAAACATGCTTCAATGAATTTCACACCTCTCTTGTCAACAGAATTTTGTACAGACAAGTTCAGATGTAGCTAAAACTGGTGGCCAGGTGATACTTAAATTCCAAAACAGATCAAGGTTTGAATGCCTTGCGGGAAGAGGAACATGACTGAGCACAGAGAAAGTTGCTCTGTTTTGTTTTGCTTTATCAAGGTGGCAGCTGAATTTATTGAGACCCTTAGCTGGTGGTTTGATTATAATGTATAACATTTACTCATTTAAGGCATGCAAGCAGTTTGGTGGTCCTTCCCTTCTTTGTTATAGGAAAGAAATATAAACCTTACACATAGTGCTGCAAACTGTAGATGATGCCACCTGATACTTGTGGCAGGAGTGCATTGAAACTGTAGAAATACAGCATCTGTGTGCTGTGATACTATCAATACTATTGGATAGAGCAGCTATCCATGCTCTGGTAACTTCCAGACTGGACTACTGTAATGAGCTGTATGTGGGGCTGCCCTTGAAGATGGTTCAGAAATTGCAGCTGGTACAGAATGCGGCAGCTAGACTGCTAACTGGGACAGCTGGTTGGAAGCACAGCATGCCAGTCTTAAAAGAGTTGCATTGGCTGCCAATCCACTACTGAGCCCAATTCAAGGTGTTAACATAAATGACCTGGGCCCCAAATAGCTAAAGGAACACCTTCTTCCATATTGTCCATGCCTTAAGATCTGCAGGGGAGGCCTTCCTGGATGTACCACTGCTCTCAGCAGCAAAAGTGGTGGGATACCAGGATAGGGCCTTCCCAGATTATGGAATGGTCTCCCTCTTGACATGCACCAGGCACCTTCACTTTACATGCTTAGGGAGGCTTTAACTATGTTCATTTTCATATTTGGTTTTTAATATTGTAACCTACCCTAAAACTGTTGGGTATAGGTTTAAAATGCAGGCTGAAGATAAACAAACAAACAAACAAACAAATAATGACCACAGAACAATCTAAATATATAAATAAATGCCCACAGGACAATCAGGACTAGAAAAGCTTTTCTCTTTCCTTCCAATTTTTGGAGGAGATTGCAGAAATACAGTTCCATCAGCTCCGTCTATTGTGAGAAGCAGTGATGGGATATGTTGTTCCACGGGTTTTGGGAAGACCTAGTGTTAGTAACTTGTAAGAAGCGATCCTTCCTGGTATCGCAGTTACAGTACGTTAATAGTGCTCATTTGACCAGCATTATTTCCAGATTTTGAGGACCTTTGAATCAGGGGGGTTGGGTTTTCCATTCAGGTGTGCCAAGCGTTCTATGAATATTGATGCTATTCATTTAATATCTTCCTTTGCATAATCTCAAAGAGAGAAGGTTTTTTCCTTCTCATTAGGGTACCTGATTGCTGTGAGGTAGCAGGTAAACAGAAACTGCCTTGTGAATGAGTAATAAGAGGAAGTGACTGCACAGATTTGCAGTGGGCCCCAAATGAAAAAGCATCCAGTGTTGCCTGCATTGTAGATGACAACTGTACTACTTAAAGAATATGTGTGAACTATATAAACTCTTGGTGGATCAGAGCATTATTTTCACTAGGAAAAACCTACTTATCAGAGTAATTCTGTAATAATACTGTAATATCTTTTCAACCAAACTTTCCCCAACTAAATAGCTTCCTCAGGGTGCTGTCCTATTAGCGAGGGAGGGTGGATATTGGAGGGAGGGAGGCAGGCAGGCAGGCAGGCAGGCAGGCAGGCAGACAGGGAGGCAGTGATATTTTTAATTATTATTTTTCTTTTTATATGTTTTATTCTTATTGTAAGCTGCCCTGTGATCATTTGGTGAAGGGCAGGACATAAACAAACAAACAAACAAACACTCTTTCCTTACTGAGTTTCCTGATTATAGGATATTCCAAGTTGCAGTGCCTTGGTATATTCATTTAATCAAGGGACAGCTAATAGATGATCTGTGTTAAGTCACTCCATACTAAAATGAATACCTAGTATGATCCTCAGTCAGGAAAGAGGGAAATTGTATTCCCTTTGTCTACTAGAGAATATCACATTAAGAACTCCAGATTCCTAATTATGGGACCAAGCATTGATAGCTTTCCAGTAAGTATGTCAGTTATGACCTCAAAGTTTCACAATCAAGTCACAAACCTACAGAAGGAATCGTGTAGCAGTTTTTTGTAATTTCATAAATCTGAAAAGCTGGCTTCCTGTGGAAAGTTTTTGTGTGGCTTGATTTAAAAGTGGGCACTAATATAGCTTCTTGTCATACAAATCTATTTTCTCTGCTTCCCCTGCCGTAAAGCAGTTTTAAACAGAAGTATGTGAAGTGCATTTCAGTAAGCCAGCCAGACATGTTGCTTTCCAAAATATTTCATTCTATTTCCCTTTCCTCTCCAATAGTCACCAGGCTATTGGGAAATATTTTGGAATTGTTTAATATATATTTGAGTCCACCCAGCCCTACTAATGTCCTATATGGATGGTGCCACTTAATCAAATAATGACTAACACTTGGGCTCAAATATCAGCAGTAGAAGGAACCCAATCCCTTCATTCATTATGATCCAACTTAAGACTTTGTGTAAGACTACTTTGTGTAAGTACTCTGATTACTTTGACTGATCATTTAAAATGTACTGGATGCCCTTGGAAAAGTCTTTCCAGCCCTGTGGAGTTCCATTGTGGACTTAACTAGCATTTACATCTGAGTGAAATATATACAATGACACTGTAATAACCTGCTTGTCCTTTTTGGGGAGTAAAAATACAATGTAATAGAAAACTATGGATTCCTAACATTACTTCAGCATCCTCAATAACTTTTAAATTTAGAATTACTGCAAGTAATTGCTTCAAATTCACCTAAATCTGCATTTGAGAGCTAACTGGGTCATCAAGATCCCAGGAAACTTCCTGTACCCCTATAAACACATAAATCTTTACAAGGATTGAGTGCTGAGCTCACTGCTGTTTTAAAGAAACACAGTTTGTTATAAAATATTGCACTGTGTGATGTGATTTAACATGATCAAGAACTGACCTTGAATGAGCACACTTGAGTATTTAAGCATCACAGGTAGACAAATTTAGAAAACTAGAGTAAACTTGAGGCACTGATATTTGATTAATGAACCTAAAGTGACCCTTACAATGTGATCCTTTTCCTATCTATCAAGTAGAGTGAGGTCTATTCCTGGAGAGGTAAGCATAGGAATGCAACTTGAAACACGTTTATTTGCAAGCAAATCTTCCAGTGTAAAAAAAAAAATACCCTAATAAGAATAAGCTTTTAAAGAAATTGTTTCCTATTTTTTCTAAAGCCCTCCAGCCCTTTTTGTTAATCTGCCACCCCAAACCAAAATGAATCATATTAAATGTAATTAGGTAAATATTTCTTTATTAAATGATTAATTCCATAAATAATTTCTCTTAATTCATTGAATATAAAATTAAATCATTTACAACTTATTCCAGTATTAGGGGTTTTTTTCCTCCAAAAAACAAAAACAAAAAACCTTCAAAACAAAAAGCTACATTTCGATAAATAAACTATTCAGCTTTAAAACAACTGATTTCTGTTTGTGGATATGACATACAAAGCTGGTACCTATAGCTGCCGCAGATGAGAACTTCCAAAGTGCCCACCTTAGGAAGGAATGTAACCTCCAACATGTGTTTGGAACAACAGAGGTGTGGTGGTATACTGAACAGTAGAACTAAGGTTTTGATAACCAGAGTAGATGAATAAACAGATCAGTTACAAACAGAAATCAGTAATCATGAAAGTGCTCCAAAATGAAGCCATAAGATTGCTCCAATATTATGAAGCTTTAAATATGCTCAAACTGTTGCATTAATATCCAGTTGCCACAGTGGATTTTTGTGTCTCATTGTTGCCCTCTCATGGGCAAAGGCATCATTTCCATAAGAGTTCGCTTCTCCACTATTAACTTCAAAAAAAAAATTTTTTTTTTGAACAAGGCCTTTTCTCAAGCCTACACATATTGCAACTTAGTCCCTAAATTTGTGGATGTCATTGAATAGCCGGTAATTAGGGTAGGCCTCATTTGCATGAGGACAGTTGTAGTTGCATCTGCAAGATTGGATCATCATGACATTCTTGGTGAAGGTCTCTCCATCATCACAGCGGAACCGGATCTTGACAGTTCTCGTCTGCTGAGGAGTGCAGCATCTGCTGTCCACACACGAGCCGCAATATTTGGGGCGATACTTCTTCACACTGGAGCAGCCTGCGTAAGTGAACCTGACAGGCTCTTGAGACTTTCTGGTCTTGGTGCATTTCTTTCCCTTCTGGAAAGAACAAGTTAACAGCACAGTTAGTTTAACAACAGCTATAGCCACCCTCCACCCAAATTGCCTAGAAAGAGTTGGGGTGGTGGTGGTGGTGGTAAGGAGCTGTATTATATTTACCTTTAAAGAATCATAAGTAGGCTGCCCACAGGGCCTCACTTCACATATCCTGGTCTCTTTGACAAGTCTGCAGTCAGGATTATCATTGGTTACTCGGGTGGAGAGCCCAGTACCACAGGTCTTAGAACACTGGGACCATGAGGTTGTTTGCACAATGCACTTTGGATTCTCAAATGAGTGGCTGCGTGGCTCATATTCAAAGACTGAAAGGAAGAGGATAAAAGAACAATATAAATTTCCCATACTCAGGAGCTCTTTGTTTCTCTTCTCATTAGTATGCTTAGCAAAACACTATAAACATCAATAGAGAATCCCCATTCTATCCAAGTTCCAGTAATAATCCCGTCTCTTCTCTGATGAAAGACAACCTCGCAACTTTGTAATCTGGACTCACCAGGTAACATTTTCAGCCCTCCTTTCACAATGGCTATCAGCTCGTTGTTTCTGGTTAATTCCCCTTCTGAAGTATCCAGACCAAACTCTTTGCCAAAGAAACCTTCAAGCTCCTCCAGCGTATCTTTGGAGTCGTCGCAGACCCACTCCTCACAGCACTGGCCAGGGACTTTCACCAGTCTTGGGTTAGGGCAGCCCAAGTTAGGAAGGGAGAGTTCTTGTGGGCAAAGCGGGATGCAGCCAACAGCTCCGTCGATACACGTACACTGGTGTTTGCAGTTGGGCTGAAAACTTTCTCCGTTCTGATAAATTTTGGAGTTGTATTCACACGGTCTGCCTTCTGACTGTGCTGCAGAAGTAAGGAAAGAAGCGGGAAAGGCAGAGTTATAAATGGGGCTCAGTCTGCTAAAGCAGAGTAGATTTTCCCTCCTGATCTGTTAAATTCAATTTATGGTAAAGTTCCCTACAATCCCCTAGAGCTCTAGGCTAGAACAATAAGTTAGTCAGGAATCATTTTTCCTTATGCGCTGTTAGTGCAGCCCAGACATAGTGAATTGCATTCCAGACTGCTGAAGTCATATGCCCTTCTGCCAATCTACGAACAACAAAGCATAACCATACAAGGATAGAAAATTACTAAATTTCACCACTACAAAGGACTGGTTGGCATTATATATGTTATCTATAACAATATATATATTAATACTTTTAAAAGAGTCTGAGACACAAGCTTCTTACCTCTGCAAATCCCCTTCACAGCTGTGGAACTGGCACCAAAATTGCATTCCAGTCCTTTGGTGTGATCGCACGGCTGCGTCTTGCTGCAGTCCTCATTGAGTTGTTTAGCACAGACTTTACAGCATCCACAGCCATCCAGGACCAGGCCAACTCCCGGGGCGCATCTGGGCACCTCTAGAGGGCATTCGCAAGCAGCTGGGCAAGAAGAAAGTGCCTGGGGAGCAGAAAGGCAAATGGGAAGTTTAATAAGCAGCAAGTCGGGGAGGCAAGACAAGAGAACCACCTTTCTGCCATAGGTGCAAACCAGACAGAAGCACACCGCCTTCAGTTGCTGCCACTTTAAAGACAACTTTCCATAAACCCCTAGGCAGGTAGTGTGCACAGTCTCCCTCCCTCTGAGAGAGAGAGAGAGAGAGAGAGTGCCATGCCTTTACCTTCGCCTTACTTTAACAGATGCCAAGGAAAGGACCCTCTGGCGAAGAGAGAAAGAAAAAAACTTTGCCAGAAAGTAGGTTAGAAATCACTTACCTGGTTGGCTAACTGAAGAAGGGCGAAAGCCAGGAGGAAGGCGCTGCTCATCCGAGAGCTCATCTTTTGTCTTTGAGGTGAAGTCCCTTCCTGCTCCCCTTTGGCTGCTCTTGCTTCTTCCTCTCCCGCCGCTTTCGACTCAAACCGTGAAGAAACCAAACCGGAGCGAGCGCCTCGGCGGTCTCCCTGCTGCCTCTTCCTGAAGCCTTGCGACTTCGAACCGAACTGACTCCGCTCCGGCAGTGACTCGCGACGACGTATCGGAGCCTGACGGGACGGATAAAGCTTCCCCGCTCGTCTCGGTTCTCGGGGCAAGAAAAGCAGCGGCAAGAAGAAAGCGGCTCGCCGATTCGCCTGCTGCTGCTGCTGCTGAGTGCACCTCGCGTCGCCTTGCCGAGCCTCGAGCGTTCCTCGGGGATCCCTGTGCCGTCTGAGGAGGCGCCGAGCGGAGCAGCCTTATATATTGCCCGGGCGCGTGCTGCAGCCTGACGGCGTCCAGGATTCTAAAGCATCAGGAATTCTAAAGCATCTCAGGAATGTTGCCTTGGCGCGGTTTGCATCCAAGCTCCTCCCCTGTCTAAGTCAGTCGCCCCCCCTTTTTTTTGGTCTCTCCTCACTCACAACAAGAAAACAGGTCCTTTCCCTTCCTCCCTCCCCGCCCTTTTCGACGTATTAAACAATCGCAGACATACACATTTTAATATATCGAGGCGCGCACGCACGCACACGCCTCTTCTTGTAGAAAAATGTTGTTAAATGTTACGTTCCTCCCTCCCTCCTCGGGTGGGGGGGGGAGAGAGAAACCCAACAACTAACTTTCTCCACACTTGCTGCCAGGGGAACAAGTGAGGTAGAGAGGCTGCCCTAGTTATGTTTGCTAAATAGCTTATATGCTATTGAAGATTAGAGGGGAGGGGAGGGGGGTCAGTGTGTGTGTGGAAGGGGGAAACTCCCATACCGATCTCTTAGACTTTGGGATAGGAGCCAGAGAGCTGGAAAGCAAGGGTGTATCCCAATCCAAACTAACGAATGCCCAGATGGCGTCGTTTTGCACTCTTTTATGAATGGGGGGATGTGGAAAAGAAACTACTCCCGACGCCTGGAGGCCTTCCAAGGAACACAGGGACGAACGCCGCTCTTGCCCCCTTCGAGCTTCTGGCGTATGGAAACGTTGCTACCTCCGGCTACACGGTCGCTTCGACGGCGGAAGTGCAGCGCCCGCTATTCGAGGTCACGACGCAAGCAAAAGCGAAAGGCTTCCTCCTCCTGCTGCTCCTGCGACGACTTGAAATACAACAAACTTTCTGCGGTTTCGTTTGCCACGGCGCGGTGTGTGCGGCTCGAGGAGGGGAACGGCCTCGCGACTCTTTTGTCACGGATTGCTCTCCCTTCGCGGACGCTTGCCGTCCGTTTCCCTGCCGTTTCCATCCCTCGAGGCGCCAGGGCAAGCGAGTCCCAGGCAACGCTTCCGTTCCTCTAATCTCTGCGTGCAAAAATGTAGAGACGTCTGACGAGGAATGGGTCGCTTGCTTTCCTTTAAGGTCCACTTTCTGGGATTCTGTGAGGGGTCCAATGGCGGCGGGGCCGGAGAGCATCGGCTTCCCTGTTCAATGGGACTGTGAACTCTCCGTGACCTTCAGCCCCGCACGGAATGATAACGCAATTAAAATAAACAGCGCCCAACCTGCACGTCCCAACTTAAGAGAGGAATATTCGGGCTTTTTCAGTGATTTATAAACAAAAACAACGACCGTGGCCGAGGGGTTTGGATTTGTATTTTCGAAGCCTTGTATATGTTTTGCGGAGTTCAAAAGTGGAAGGAGAGTAAAGACTCTTTATTGATGTTTTTATTGCTCCGAAGGCAAATACTTTGAAGCCATTAGGGCTCAATCAAATCATTAAAAAGCAATAGCGACGGTTGGCCTCCGGACCACTCCTTCTTCTGCAGGTCTGCTATTGATCAGAGGTTCCGTATTTACCTCTGCCATTAATGTTTCTTCCCCGGTTTGAGGTTTTTCTGGGGGAAGGGAGGTGTTTCTAGCTTCTGTTGTGGCATATTTCTATTCAACTTCACGGCTATAAGTATTTCCAGATGGTGACTCACACACGAGACGTAACAATATTTCCTTATTTGGTTAGAGCAGTAGCTTGCATTTTCCACATTTTTGTACTCTGTTATCCAACCACAGAGCATTCTTGACAGCTTCAGATATTGTTAAATATAGACTTCACTTTTGTTCTCAGGGCAGGAAATGCTTTGGAATTCCTGGTGGGATGTGTCCCCCCCCCTCCACTTTTTTCACGCAATCTGCCTATTATGGTTTAGGAGAAATAGGACTGGGGGAAACAACTGTGGCCTCCTGAACTGTTGGTGAACAATAATAATAACACACACCCTCCTTATGGGAAATAAATATTCTTGCTACTCCGCTTACTTAACTCAATCAGGGAGTTAGAATGCCTTGGCTTGTTCAAGTTTCAGCGACGAAATCAAGGAGTTCACAAGCAGAAAGCTCATCAATTGCAAACACCCAGTTGTCTGATGATGGAGGAAGGGGGGGGGCGAATGGGAAAGCAGTGTGATCGATCTGGCTGCTGTCCACCACTGCCATATGGTTTGGGTCTTATAAGGGGTGGCCATTTAGGGGAAGGGAGCAAACCCCTCCCCAGTTCTGTTGCTGTGAAGTAGAAGAGGAAAAACCCAAGAAGCCTGTGAGCTTATTTGCTAAGGGTTGCACAAGTATTTCATAGCGACTATGGACATGTTTTGTGGTAAGTCGTATTCCTGTTCCTGGGTCTTAATTAGAGGGGTAGAGATGTGAGTGTGGGTCTCCATTGTACATATTGTGGTGGCATTAAAAAAAAAATAAGTAGTTTTGTCAACTGCTGCATGAGCTACAGAAATTACAAGGTTGTCTCCCCCCCTTTTTTTTAAAGGAAAGGGGTTGGGTGTCTCTGCTAGCAGGGAGGTAGTAGGACCAGTATAATACAGCCTGTGTCCTCTCCTGATTCAGGGATGAAGGACTAGCCTGTGTGCTTCTGCAGTTGGATTTCCACAAGCATACACTCAATTTTGTCTTCCTTTTCAAACATGGGAAGAATTTCTAAGTGGCTCCAGACATCTTTTCCCCAGCCCCCACAACATCTATCTTCTGCACAGTCTTCAAGAGGAGTTTCTCCATTAATTCCTTATCCACCATCCAGCTGCCCCATTCAGCCCAACATAAGAGAACATAAGGAAGCCATCTGTAGATCTTTCCCCACCCCTCCACCCCCACTGTCCCTAAATCAAAGTTCACAAAGAAAGGAATGTACAGCTTATCAACCAGTTCCCAAAGAGACATCACCACCAGCTCACTCCTGGTTTCTCCCTTTTAGCAGAGGAATAAGAAGGGCTTATAGTGCATCATCTTGCAGAAAGGATGCAGGCAGGACTGCAGGCAACAGTGAAGTTGCTCCCTGCAGATTGAGGGCAGAAGAGGATCTCATCTCCTCAGTTCCTCCCCTGAGTTTTCTTTCCTGTTCTTGCTGTGAGTATCTAAGGAGGAGAAGTGGGCTAGAGAAAGAGGAGAGAGAGGAGAAAGGCGTCAGATACTGTTGCCAAAGTGATTTCCGGCTTCAGCCAAACAAACTCGCGAGGTTTCCAGCCCCCGTCCATATTTGGTGAAAGTCTTGAGGACCTTGTCATGCACCCACCCACACTCCAGGCAGATGATGAGGTAGTTGCTGAGCCGGCGTAAGCTGTATCCAATGCTACTTTTAGCAAGAAAAGCTCATGGGGTCCTTGACCTGCATACCAGAAATCCAAGTCATCCCAGAATCTCTGGGCACATTTTCTAATCCATTCCTGGAGAGGGGTTTTTCCTCTTTCCCATGCTGCAGAAGTTCTCCTCCCAGCGAGGCTGGAGCTGGAGTGGCCTAAGGGATTGCACGTTAGCTGCCTCATGGGTTAATCACTCAAGCTGAGCAGAGAGGGGAAATACTTAGTGCTGCTGAATGCAGGGGGGAGAGAAAAGGGGCTTGGCCAAGCCAAGTGATGTGTTCTCGGCCTGATTTGGCCGTTGCGGCTGCCTAGAGAAAGGACAACGGAGAGTTTGGCTTTTAAAATGTTTATTAGGCAGACATTTCTTCTTGATTTTGGAGAAAAGGAAGGGCATAAGGAGAGTCTTAAATCAATGAAGAAAATGTCCCAGGTTCAGCATTAACCTTTCCTGGCCGCCAGAACAAAACTGACTGGAATGCAAGTTATGAGAGCAAAAAACTCTTGTGACATTTGGAGAGTGGACAGTAAAAGTAGATGGACCTCTGGCGTCCCACAGATGACTTTTTCCAAAGGGGCACACAGAGAGGAGGTTGATGTGCCCCTTCCAGGAACCATTGGCCCAACGTAGGCCACGCATTACCAAGGGTTGTCCTTTTGGCTGTATTTACACGCAGCTTTACGTGATAACATGTTGTTAGGTACCACGAGTCCTGGTTGACTGCATGGGTGCCTCCATGGATACTGCTATGTATCTCTTGGCAGAGATACAGAAGTGGTTTGCCATTGCCTTCTTCCAGTGAGAGGCTAGGGATCGAACCGGCGACCCTCTGCTTTTCCAGACATTTTCACTGTAGCACTGAACAACAGCCTCTCCCAACATGTGATAACATAAGACTTGCTTTTTGCAGGTCTTGTGCTGCTTTGATTGACTTTCCCGGAAGGTAGCAGAGGACCACATTTGTGGCTAATGTATCAGCATACTGAATCTCTGCACTTAGCAACAGAGGCTGCAAAAGTGAAAAGGTTTTACTTCACTTTTTGCTTTTTATCCTGGGGCAATGACATTAGTATATAGAAATGCCCTTTCCCTCTCAGGCATATTGCTCAGAAATTGGAAATTCAGGACTACAATTAATATGACCCTTTGTCACTATGGCCAATTTGGCTAAGGATCATGGGAGCAGGGATTTGTTTCCTCATTATACAGTTCTAGTATGGATTTCACTTTGTCCTTGTTCTACTGAACTGACACATTACATGACAAGAGTTAGCAGAGTCCTTCATGTGTATGCATACCGCTCTAGGGATCTTTTCACTCACAACTGTCAGTTTTGCATTTTCCATCCTCATATTTTCCTTAAGGACTTTAGACAGTTCTTTGATGCAGAAACATGCAGCCCATAAGAAAAGATTAAAAGGAAAATGCAAGATGGCTACAGATTTCCCATTACTCAAAACACTATAGTAAATATTATTTCCTTAGGAAGCTTTCGAGGTTATTTTTCACTTTCTGTACAGTATTTTATTAGTTTGCCTTCAGTCCTCAGGTAGTAGAAACTTATAAAGAGTGTCCTATAAAGTGACTCAGGCTTTCCTTCTACTGTGCAGGTCATATAAACATCCCATCATGTTCCCTACTGTACAAAGATTATTTTATTTTATTATTTTAAACATTCATGTCCCACCTTTCACTCTATGGTTCCAGAGTGGGCTACAACAAATCAAAACTTTAAAATACATTGCAGTACAATAAAATCCTCACCCACCAACTCCAAAATTCTCCTCTGGTCCATTGCAGGACCACATCAGCTTCAAAGAAAAGGCTACATTCCAGGGTCCTGGAAGAATAGCTGAAGAATTTATTGATTAGTCTAAGGACCATATCATAACATAAAGAGTCACAGTAAAAATACATAAAGGGCTCGCCCCCATGAACTCCGTTTATTTCAGATTTGAATCGGGTCATTCCCAATGCAGATTGTAGTGAATTAACCCGTCCCCATGCAATTGCGGAAAGCGCGGGTTCAAGTCGAATGTACCTGTCCCCATGAAAACAGTGGTAAACCCCTGCATCAGGTAAACCACAGCTTTTTCTCTCCACCCCCTCTCCTCTGATTGGAAGCCGAGCTGATGTCACCATACCCTGTCCCACCCACTTTAGAAACACCTCAGTTGCACCTCCACAAACACAATGCACAAAAAGATAAATAATGATAATAATAAGAGGCATAATGATGAAAAGCAGGTCATTGCTTGACACCGCCACAGTTTAGCAGAGGTGCACAACTTCACATGACAGTGGACACACACCCCCACTCACAACAGGCTCGAGAGATTCTGTGCTTCATCTTCTCATGCTTCATCTGGTGCAGGGAAGCCATGGGTGCATTGCCCATTAAGGCGAAGTAGCACTTGTGTGCAAAATCAAGCTATTACCCACGCGTAGCTTGAGGATCTGGTGATCAGGGAAGAGGGGGCATAATAATTGTAGCCGGAAAGACACTCGTAGGACAAATGAGAACCATCATCATTCCAGCCATTGCCCTTGGCTTCCCAGAGCTCATGCAGCAGTGCTGGGATGTTCTGCCATGTTGTACTGACCTCTAGGCCAATTTGCATAGGTGAATATTTACTTACTTACTTACTAACTAACTAACTAACTAACTAACTAACTAACTAACTAACTAACTAACTAACTAACTAACTAACTAACTAACTAACTAACTAACTAACTAACTAACTAACTAACTAACTAACTATAATTTACCTGAACATCTTAGGGCAGGTTGCATCTGTAAAAACATTTAAAAGAACACATTAGTTCTTGCTATTCAAAAGCTGCTACATGAGTCTGCACTGGCATATCATTTTCCATTTCACTTTAGCTGGCCCTTCCTTAATGAGTGAGAAAATACAGCATACATCCCATATTGCTATACACTTGATGCTATACGGCCACCAGGTCACTGTGGTTTTATTTGTTCATGGAAGGTTGGTAATTCAGGCTGCCCCCAGATGGCGGTCAAATATCCTGCTGGCAAGGGAAAATGTGGAATACTGATCCTCTGCCATTATCCCTTGCTAGCCGGACAGCATCCTTTGTGAGTTTTACTGACATGTGGGTTTGAGTATTTGAGGTGCGCTGGGTACTTGAATGCTTATGTCGGCACCACTGCGCATGTGTGGATGTCTGTTTCAGTCTCTGTCCATGAGTGATGGGCAGAACCATGATGGAAGCTCCATCATTAAGGTAAGTAAAAGCAGTATTGCTGGGCAACTCACAACCAGGGCTACATTTTCCATCAATAGTTTTTTGTGGGTTTTGGGCTATGGTCGGGTAGCCTTAGATACAGGAAGTAACCCCACCATAGTGGTGCCAAATGGTGCTATATTCCCCCCCATCTAAATGGGGCCTCATTTATATATGGTAGACATGGAAAAACAAAACAAAAAAAAACTTGCTATCAATTAATGGTTTTAAGAAGATCCTTACTGAAATACATGAAAGCTTTTCAGTTGTTTTAACCACTGTATGATCTACCTACCTACCTACCTACCTACCTACCTACCTACCTACCTACCTACCTACCTACCTACCTACCTACCTACCTACCTACCAATATCTTTATACTCCTTTTTCCCTTCCTGTACAGTTCCTTCTCTTTCACTCTCTCCACTTTCCTGTATTTAACGTTTGTGCTTGCTTTAGAATGGGCCTCTCCCCTGCTTTTGCCAGACTGCTGATTCCTGCAGCCTTAAATCATCCCTTCAGTAGTAAATATCTTCCTTCCGTGACTCAGAAGAGGAATGAAAATCTGCAGGGAGGAAGGAGACAGTTAAACATGGAAATGCATAGGAAAGACAGCATAACTGAGGTGTGACCTCAGTGATTAATGTTTGTGTATTTGCAGCGTTTCACATTCTTGGTTTGCACAAAGCTAATACAGTATTCTTCAGGAACAAGGAAATAAAGATACTTTCCCTGTATAACCAATGTCTAGCATCTTCTTAGGTTTTCAGAGCAGCCATGGCTGCTTCTAAACAGCAGCTGGATATTGCACTAGGAAGCAACAATGCAGGGTTTTGCTTCCCCACCATTATTGCTGCCTGGCTATGCATCTTTTAAGTCACACACACACACACACACACACACACTTCTGGGCACTGTCACCTCCAGGCACGTGTGGATGCCTGTTTCAGTCTCCATGCAATTGCGTGACCAGTGCTCACTTTCCAGCAATAGTTCTTCATGGTTTTTAGGGAGGAAATAGTGGGGCTTTGGTGGGGTTGCCTACAATATTGCAGAACAATAACATAGAATCCAAGCATCATAAGGGCCAGAACAGATATGGCTTTTGTCACATGGTTTATCCTTATCTGGTTGTTGTTTTTAAGAATCTGTACTTGGATCAGGGTAGCCTAACACAGAACAGGATTGTGCTTTGATGAAAAAAGCCTCTTGCATCATGTCATCATCCAAATCACTGGGAAAAGGGCCCAGGATGCACCACAGAGGTGAGAGGCATGCTGGTCACATGACTGGTATCTTTTGTCCTCTATAATCCTTGCAGCTATGGAATAAAATTTTTCAATCCATGCATGTGTCATGCCAAAAATGGCCCAGGATGTCAGACACTTTTGGTCCAACACAATCCTGTCATGGCCATAAACTGTGTCATTCATTCAATTCCTCTGCCCTTCATCGCTCTACAAGGCAGAAGAAGAAGTGAAGTTGCTGCCAGTATGTCCTCAGAGTCCTTTATCTCACCCTATGGCTTGGGTGCCTCCAAGACATAAATTCTCCACTTCCAGCATGGCCTGTTAGACTATTTAGTGCATACCTGTTTGCTCACTGAACCCCAGAGTTCCTCAAGAAACAGCCTCCATAGACTTGCATATTCACCCAGTCTTGAATGAACTCAGCTCTGATTTGTGCTTCACAGTCTCACAATTTTTTTTTTAGGTTTTTACCAGGATAGTTGGCATATCACCTGTCACAGTTTTGGGGGATTTTAAAACTCAGCTGCAGTGGAATATTATGCAGAGGCCAGTTTTTGCATTGTGGGAGCACCCACCTCACAACAGCACTGTCCATTCCTGCTGGACCATTAGTATGGCAAACGGGCTGCATACTAGTAGTGGCACAGGAACTCCCAATGAAGCTCCACAGTTTTTTGCTACTCCACAGTTTCTGAAGATTAGAGATGTCCACGCACACTGAAATGCACTCAGGGACAGAAGTGGCTTCACAGTGTATGAGTGCACCACTGTGAGAGCTTGCATGGCTATTCCAGAGGGCCAATGTGGAAAGACCCTTTGACTTGTTATGCTGGGTTCCATTGTTCTACACTGAACCTAAGCTTTTGGATATGGCTATGATATCCATCTTCAGAGGATACAACTGCTAGAAGACTCAAATGCAACTGATGCCTAAAAACATGGGTTCAAAGCAGATCTATGAACAAATAATGAGGACCCCACTGAGGAAGCCTCAGTTTTTCCATAGTTTTCCACACATTTCCATTTCTTCTTTCTTAGGTCCTCCATTTCTCCTTTGTCACTGACCACCAGAAACCCTCACACTTATGAATGACTAATTTAGTCTCTTGTTTATTTCACTGCTTATACTATCAAATATATCACAGATCCTACTGTTACAGAAATAGTAGCATTGTAGAAGCAGTAAAATGGCAGTATATTGCACCTTCAACCAGTATCTAGGGAGCAACCCAATAGAACCTCAGGACAGAGAAATGATTGCATGTTGCCACAAAGTATACCCAGAACAGGAGATGAATTCACCATTAGACCAATGGTCAGCAAGCCAAAATACCAATTTCATAAGAAACCTAATGTGAAATACAACTTAAATAATTATTAGTACAAGGCTATTCTAAGATTGTGGGAGCAAGGAGAAATATCTTCATACTGTTCTTTTCCCCTGAAAGTGAGAGGGATAATTCAGAATGTTAAGGCTAGATTCAAGAGTTAAGTCTCAGACAGCTATCATAGACACCATAACAAAACTATGAGGAGAAGATTGTTGAGAAAGTACATTTGATATAAATGCAGTTATCCCTTATATAACACTGGGCCTTTTGGGTGAACATTGGGTGAAGAGTAGATGGGGGATAGATCCAGCATCCATGCTTCAGGACACCAAATTTATCCCAAACCTTGCCAGCCCTTCCCTGTGTGCCGATGAGGTACAAATCGCCTCTATTATGGAGGCCATTATGGAGCTGTGGCAATGGCACCAATGTGCCTCTGCAGTGTCATTGTCATGGCAACCATGCAATGTGGAGCATGACCACGTCTGTGCTGCCCAGCCACATGCCCCATCTGCACCTCTTCCAACCAGAAGAGGTGCAAATGGGTGTGTACAGGGCTTTCCCTGTCCTGCTCCAAGTATAGAGGTAGGACAGTTTAAACTGCTCTGCTGCTATATGCGCAAGGGAAACACCTACATGCACAAAGCCACTCTGGTAAAGAAGCACCTTTGTGCAGTGCAGATGCAGCACCTCAGAGCATCCCCAGAGGTCACCTTGCGGGTAAGTGTGAATTCACCCATAGTTTTGGGTGGCATTCCTTAGCTTTGCTCTTACAGTTAGTAAAAATCAACTTCTATTATTAAATACCTAATGAGGCACCCAGTAAAATGCATTCTGTCACTAAATCTACATTGTGGTTGCAGCAGTGGTGGCCAGTGCAGGTCAGCATAGCTAGAAGCCCTTTCCCTGCTTAAAACTGGTTTGTGAGTGTCCTTTGAAGTCCATGTGGCCCTGCAATGTAGACTTTAAAGAAAGCTCATGAACCAGCTTTCAGCCGAGGAAAGGCCCTCTGTCTTTACTCACCCATGTTGTTCTCCATTGGTTTTCAGTACTCTTGTATGCAACAAATTATCCTAACAATGTCCGTCCTCGTCCCAGGCATTTTCAGTATGAAGCAAAAACCAGAATTGGATGTGACAGCAATGAGAGTCTAACAGAAAACATGTTTTGAAATATCTACTAAATCTTCATTTCATCTTCAATACAGTTTAATTTCAATGTATCTCTACTCTTTTTAAGCGCCATAAAAAATTACCATTAAAATGAACATTAGTTAAACTTTCTGCTAAAATTCTGGACTTAGGCACCTGGCTGACAATCTAGAAGGCGTATTCTCTCTTTCCTTGCTAAGGAACTTTTAATTTTCACAATTTTTTCATCCTCTTCTTCCTCCTCCTCCTTCTTTATCATCATATATCCCCCCCCACACACACACAAGTCTCCTGCACTATGTGCTATATTTCAATGCCTTTTCTTGTTTCCTGGAGTTTATATAACTCTAATGTTAATAATTTTTCTACATGACCCAGAAGTGTGTTGGGCATTTAGAGAACAAAGAGGAAAAGGTGCTTTCTTTCTCCAAGGAGCTTAGAATCTAATTTTACACATGACAGAACAACAAGGCCATGATAAACAATAGGAGAGATGGGGTGAAAAAAGACAAAGGATCCAGCACGCTAGGTAAGCTCCAGTCATCCATTCAAAGAACAAAATATCACCATGTAACTTAGGTGACCGTCTGCTCACAAAATAAAAGCCACATAGTTAAAGCAAAGAATTAATCAGCACCCCTTGTGCTGAAAGAGATTTGCAGAAATTCTAGGTCTAATATCTGCAATCTGAACAACTCCAAAGCTTTGAGATTATTCTAGCAGGGTAAAAATTATAAAATTGTTCATATTATTTATTTATGTGGGAAGCTGCTTCTTCGGTTTTCCCCAACCCATCTTTGCATCTATAAAGAAGTTAGTAAGACTAACATTAAAACAATACAAAATAACAAACGCTACATAACAATAGTATATAAAAAAAGGGAACAATCCAAAACAAAACCCAGGAGTTTGAAAAAGAATGTAGTTGGGATCCATTAAATGAGTAAAAATCTCTCTCTCTCTCTCTCTCTCTCTCTCTCTCTTTTTTTTTGCCTTGGAGCCTAATGAAGGGGCTAGCTGGACATCTTTAGTAAGTGAATTAAAAGTTATGGCACTACATAACAGAGAATATCACAAGTAAAAATTGTCATGGGATAACCTGAAGAAAGACTTCAGTTGCTGTCTTCCTTGATAGTCAATCCTGCATGGAAAAAAAATGAAAGGATTCTAAATGCCACTATCTCAAGCAGTTTCAGAACACTAAAACAGGATGCCATCCAGAGGGGACACCAGTATGGTTTTAGGGAAACTGAAGATTTCCATATGTTTCTCCCCTGAAAAAAGACACCCCAAACCCATTCCTCCATAGACAGTAATTTCTACAGAGAGGGAGTGGGATAAGGAACTCTCAGTGATCTACCCTTGAAAACAGTCCAGAACCTGGAACTAGTCCAGAATGCACGTTATGAAGGTCCTGAAAGATCTGTGCTGGTTGCCTATATCTGATACTGTTAAACTCGAAAGCTTAACAATATAGATTGAACAGTCATTTACATACACAAAATTTACAGTTGAAGCCAAATAACACTAATGATGTAATTACAATACAAAAAGAAGACCAAAACTAGTTAAGTAGTGAATTTTAAATGAGGAAAAACAGAAGTCAACATTTGGTTAAAGGAAGAAGACTCAGTTTACTGGGTCTTCTTTTTCCCTGTTTTTGAATTTCAGAACTACATTTCCTCTTCTTCTGTCTTCCAATGCCATCTCAGCTCCCTGAATATTCTGAAAGATTACAGACAATTGTTCTGAGATCATCTCTGCAAAATCTGGTCCCAGAGACTTAAATTTATTCATGTGTTACTTGAATAATGCTCTGTTGCTAAGCTGTGCATCTTACTGTTGTGAGAAAAATCAGTGGAAAGGAGTGGTCAAACTATTCTGCTTCTTCTCAAATCTTCCAACCTTACCACTGAAGCTGGTTTGCATTTTGTTGACTTTTCTTCTGGGTTCTTTTTTTTAACCATTCTAGTTGCCTTTGCAGATTGAAGTATCTACTTGTCAGAGTAGGCCCTGGAGGAAAGGGCATCCCAGGAAATGATCTGGCCACACAACACCAAAAGCTGCTTGTTTTCTAGAATCAAAATAGTGCTGGGGAATGTGCCAATAGGAGACCACAGTAGACTAGCAGTGTGCATGGATGATTTCTCTCATGCAGGGTAATCCTTCTACCCTGCAAGGTCATTCCTTGCGTCCATAGTTAGGCTGTGCAGAGTGGATGGCCCCTGGCACACATCATCATCTGATGTTCTGGTCTTGAAATTAATTGAGTGATGTAAGTCAAGATGGGCCTCTGTATTCCATCCTAAGGCAAGCAGTTTGGAAGCAACATCAATGTTCTGAAGCATACCAGGACAGAAAAGTCAATCAGTTTCCTGTCATGTTAAATTGGGTGCTTCTGGAAATCATAAGATGGGGTGGCCAAATTATGTTACTGAACAATAACTTCCTTGACCTCCAGTCAGTCCACTGAATGGCAAAGAATTATGGGATTCATAATTCAACAACATCTGAAGAGCCATAGTTTGGTAGTCTTGACCAATAATATTAACACTTGGAAACATTCTCTTTTTGAATACAGACACGCACAGATCTATGGAGAATATTTTTATTTGTTACATTGACCTTATATCCTATGGATTCTTTTCTGATCAGTCCATACGACTTCCAGTCAGGAAGGAAAAAAAGAATCCACAATGACACAGATGACATGAATCCAACATAGCTTCCATAATGATCCCTATGGCTATAGATAGAACAAGCTTCTTCTGAACTACCTCAGAAAAAGAGTCCATCTAATCAATGAAGCTTGGCAGTTTGTCAACAGAGGACAAGTGAACAGATATTATGTTACTGTTATATACATGGAAGCATTTCAGGAAAGCCTTGGGCCATATACCTGACACATTGGCAAAGGGCTTTTGTAAAAACAACAAACAACCTCGCATTTTAATTGCACCTTCCAATTTTATTTCAGTGGAAGTACTGACCATGCAAAGACTAAATATGTAACCTTCCTAATGTTTAATGTCAGAGGTAGTGATTATGGTGTTTTAGCTGGCAACAGAAATGAAGTCTGTATGGCACATAAGTACAGTAACAGGTGTGACAAAGGGACAAATGGATACTGCAACAACATCTTGAAGTATGCCCCCACAGGACAGGCTTCTCTTCACAGTGCCATCTACTCACTCATTCTTTCCCTGGACTGAGGTAGAAATATAAACTTGAAGTAGCACCAGGAACAAAGAAGTGAGCTGCTTTTCTCAGGTGGTACTATCAGCACTTGTGAAGGATGTACATTAATCTTTTTTTCCTCATTTACTTTGCATGGAAGTGAATGAGAAAATAGTTTGCATACATGCAAAGGAGCCCACTGCAAGTACAGGGGAGGCTTTGATGAAGGAAATCTTAGGCCCTTTCCTGGCTCTGGCCTCTTTCCATGGTGCAGCCGCCTCCCAATCTCTGGCACAGTCTGGCAGGAGGTCCATGGTGCACTGTTGGGGGCCCAGGACTTTCCCTGGTGTATTCACCCGCTGATCTCTGCTGCCCTCCAGCAGGAAGTCAGAAGCAGAGCTACTTCTGGTGGGGGGCACCTGCCTGGGGCTTTCCGAGGGCCTTGCTGCTGCTGAGTATAACAAAGGTTTGGTAGAAGGGCTGATAGCTTTGTTTGGCATGTGAAGGCCAGCCTACAAATGTAGGCCCACTCACCTTCACACCTGAACCCTCAGACCTTTGCAATTTGTATGGGATGCAAAGGTGCTGAAGCTTTTGGGCACCTCTCTAGCATGCAGGATACAAACACCATCCTGTCATTTTAAGAAAGCTCTTCTTAATGCCCGGAGAGTAGACCATTATGCTAGCAGTGCTTTTCTCTCAGCCATGTGATCCTTGCCGCTTTACACAGTGAGCGTAAAGTGTGAATGACATTTGAGTGTGTCATGTGGTGTGGGCTGACAAAGGCATTTCTATTGCTGTGTTTAATGGCACATTTACACATCACTACTTGACCCAATGGCGTGTGTAGAGAGAGCTATGATGCCTCATCCTGGCTGTAGCGTCTGGAAACCTTTCTGTCTCAGGAAAATTTTCCAACAACCCCATCCCCTGGGCCTATTGTGAAGTATCAGTTACTGTAAGGAATTCTGTCTTTTCCTGGCCACACATGGCATTGCTTTTGGATAAAACTTCCTTGTGAAGCATGTGTATTTGCACTGTCATGGAGCATCCAATTTTAGACAGTTTTGTGTTCTTGGGAATGAACTCAAAAACCCAGGAAAAGAAATGTTAAGTAGACACGATGTCATTCTTTCCTACAGATATAGAAGACTTGCTGGCATCCAAGAAACCATGTATGCGCTTTAAGAGCATTGACACAGGCTTTCTATTTAGAAATGCCTAAGCAACTGCCTGTCTCAATGTTACGTTTACAAGTGAAATAAATGGCAATGTGTCGAGCTAACCTCTTAATTTGCCTAGTTTCCAAATCTTAATAATACTTTGTACCTGACTAAGGTTTCTGGCTCAGTTTAATTGGGAGGGATGAGAGGTTCAGGGCAGGGAGATGTCAGCATCTTTTCATTTCAGGGGGTGCCTAAGGCTGCCTCCAGACGGCAGCCAAATATCAGTCATTCCCTCTTGCTAATCAGGCAGAGCTGATATACACATCCACAATACTGTGCATGTGTGGCTGTCTGTTTCAGCTGCCACACATGCATGGTGGATGGAGTAACAATGGTGGCTCTGACCAAAAAGTAGGAAAACCAGCAATAGTTTTTCACACATTTTAGGGGGGGAATAGTAGGGTTATCAGGGGGTAGTTGTAGATATGTGTAGGTATTGGACTTCATTCCTAGCCATCAGGACTTGAGGGGATGTTTTTCAGTTGGACTCGATGACCCAGGAGGTCCCCTCCAACTCTACCATTCTATGAATGATTCTATGATTCTATATTCCTCTCCCCTGGACACAGCCTAAGATTTAGAATCTTGAAAGGGGGCATCTTTGGAACAGTTGTTCCTGGTTTCACAGGACATCAGGCCTTTTGGATGGCAGGGCAAGGAGCAGTTGCATCTGGCATATTGCTGGGGGTGTGAACAAGCACGCTTAAAGAGGTGCCCTCTGAGTGAATCTAAATCTGTATTTTATTTTATTTTTTACCTGCCTTCACCTTACTCCGTATTGAAGCTTTAGAAAAGTTGCCTCTTCATCATTTTGGATTTCATAGCTCTGAAGGTATCTCTTTCATTAAGCCTGGGTTGGGCAGGAGACTACATAACCAAGGATGAGGGGTTTCCACTGAGTGGCCAATCAGTGGGTAGCAGTTGTAATCAGGGTAGGTGTTGACTGACTTGAAGGTGAATGTTAGGTTGCAGTGAGATGAATAAGGTAGGTTCTTAGACATATATTTAAACAACTGTTTGTAAGGTAATTTTTTGTGCATCTGGGAATCAGACACTTTTTTAAATAAAAGTGATGATTGAGAAAAGCACTGCCTGATAGCACCCTGTAAATCTTTTGCTCCTTCATCTAACCCTATGTCAACCTTCTGGCCTTATCCGGATGGTGCCTTAGGGCTTTTCCATATGGACCTTTAATTGGGATTAAGGGTGCATGTAGAACATTTCTAGGCCACATTAATGTAGATCTGTGAGAGCACACACCCCTTAGTCCTACTCCATTTACACAAGACAGAGCTAGATTAACATTATAAGTCCCTAAATGACGTGGGCTCCAAATATCTAAAAGAACACCTTCTCCCATATCGACCTGCCCATGCCTTAAGATCAAGTGGTGAGGCCCTCCTGGTTGTCCCATCGCCTTCAGTAGTAAGGCTGCTGGGCGCCCGGGAGAGAGCCTTTTCTGCCATGCCCCCTAGACTATGGAATAGCCTCCCCCTTGAGGTGCGTCTTGCCCCTTCCTTATATATATTTAGGAAGGCAGTGAAGGTGCACCTCTTTCCCCTTGCCTTTGGCTGAGCAGATTATATTTCCCACCCAGGTCAGACACTACCATTTTAAGCATAATGTGTATTGTTTTAGAGTGTTGAATTTCTAAAGTTTTTAAATGTATATTCTGTTTTAATCTGTTGTTTTAAGGTTGTAACCCGCCCAGAGACCTACGGGTATGGGGCGGGATATAAATGTAAATAATTAATAAATAATTAATAAATTAAGAAGGACCTTAATCTAGATCTCTTGTGGACCTGTTTAATTGGGTCCCCAAGAGGATTAAGGGCATTGTTCTGGATCAAAGGAAGTTTGCATATGGCACAGCTCCATGATCTGGAACTACACAACTGAAAAACATCCCCTCAAGTCCTGATGGCTAGGAATGAAGGCTCCTAGCCATCAGGGGGTTGAATGGGGCTGCTATTCAGCCGTGCACCATGGAATGCCACTGGAACCCACCACCCCAGGATCTGACATTAGAAACTGTTGTTCCTAGCCTTCTGAGGCATGGAGGGCAGCTGCAAAGTTCACATGATCTTTGTAGCCAGGGCAGGGAGGCACAGGATGGATCAGCACCATCAGTGCAAACAGCGCTTATCAGCCCCTGCTTCCACAAGATCCTGATCAGTGGGTCCCGTTAATCAGGATCCATTAATCTGGATCTACCTGGATAAATGCAGAAACAAGGTTAGATTCTCTTCAGACTTCCTGGCAAATGCTGCTAAAAATTCTCCCACACCATACTAGAAGGTTTGCAATAAAAGGAAACGTGTGAACTGCATGAAGCATGTAGTTTATGCAAACTGAATTTGACTGAAAATTTGACTGAAAGTGTGTGTCATGAAATGTGAATGCTGCATGCAGTCTATGTAATGTTTATTCTAAAACTGTAAATATATGGAACTGTAAATGTCTGAACAGGTCTTGGAAAAGAAACTGGTGGGATTTAGAATATTGCTGTACCCCAATCCTACCCCGACGCCCAATGCAACACAGCTTTCTCACTTCAAAAAGCTGATTTAACAGCCCAGGTCTGCTGAGACAGTGAGAGCAAAGCACATTGTTTGAAGCGAGTCAGTATTTTAAAGGAGTGAAAACAATGCTACACATATCAGACAACAGAAACATCTTTTCATTTTCTAGGAAAACCAAGAACTGTTGTTTCATGCAAATTGCTTAAAGGTCCTTTTGTTTTTATAAAAGCCATGTCCTGGTGGGTTCTCTTTGGGGATGTTATGATCACATCTGGCTTCCTAGATAATATTATAAAGCACTAGACGGTGACACAGGACAACAGAATAAACTCAGTGCTACATATTTGGACATGTCTAGACTCTCTTAATTGCTTTGAGTTGCGTAAGCAGGAAATATAGTAAGACTGTGGTAGAAATATTCATAGGTGTATAGGTCACTGGTAATACCAATGGGGGGGAGGTGTGGTAGCACCCCATGATTATTTTATAAGATACTTATTTAGAGCTTCCTCCCTCCTTCCCTTATCAGCATAGTTAGCTGCATATGGAAGGCAACAGAGGAAAAGGAAACCTGTGGTCCTCCAAAACTGTTGGGCTGAAACTCTCATCTCTCCCAGTTAGCATGTCCAAGATCATCTAGAAGCCATGGGTTAGCCATCCCTGACACTGGCAATATTCACATGGGAAGGAGAGGAGGCCTAGAAGCATAACACTTCCTTCCCTTTTGCAATTAAGGACAGTGCTAACTATCTTAAAAATGATAATGTTTGTAGGGCTATTCTTAATGCAGCAGTCTGCTGATCACACACTGCCTGCTGCCCTGGCAAAAGCACAGCAAGGGAATCACCAACTTTGATCTGGTAGTGAGGGAGGCAGCCCTTTTCTCCGCCCATCAAGATTGGCTTTAACCTTGATGTCAGGTGAGTGGGTCTACCTCGCCTGCCTTCAAGACTGACTGCAACTTCAACACCAGAGGAGGGGAGCTGTCTCCCCAGGTGTCAAGATTGCCACTGGAAGCCAGCCTTCCTCCCTCAGCATCAAGATCACAGTTGAATGGCCAATTCCTGTCATTGTTGACTAATGAGATGGTTGTCAAGAGAACAGTAAGTCCCCTTAGGTGGCAGCAGCAGAGACCCTGCAAATGGCATGGCAGAAGTACAGCAGCAGGGCCAGAGAAAGATATGGGAGCTCTTTTTCCTGCTTTGCTATTCAAGAATTACACTAATGCTTATGACAGCATTGGAAGTGGGGGGAGAGAGCAGAGTCCATATATAGACACTGGATTTTTCCTGCACCCAATCCACCATGTGGGGGCAAGGTTATGCAAGTACTACCCACTTATGGCACACTCACGGTGCCATAAACATGGTGCAAACATGGCCACAGAGTAACATTTGACTTGTGCCTACGTTTCATTTGTTATTTAATAGTGGTAGAGACACTGAAGATTCCTAGTTCAAAAGCTTAACGTTCTAGTAAAGAATTAGATTATGAAGGATTCTGACAGGTAATTGGATGTGAAAGAAAATACCAATTAATTGTTAGATATTTGCCTCCAGAACAGTTAACTTCTATATGTCAAATATACATTTGACCTTTATTTCTGCAGTGTTCCTTAATCTCTATTGTGATATTTTTACCTGGCAGTATTTCTTAATTGTAGGCATCTTGTTTTGTTCCTGATCCTGATCCAATAATCTACAATTTTCACTCAGGAACATAGAAGCTAATATTCCATATAAGAAGTGATACTGTCCTTTAAACTACCTAGTCTTGGAGAAGTAAGTGTATTCTAAGAATGCCTTCATGTTAAAAATGTATAGAGATGCACTAAGAACATATGAAAAACCTTATTAGATTGGTCCAGTGGCCCACCTATGCTGCATCCAAACATTAATTCTGCAATATTTGGATATTCCAGAATAAAGCATTGATATTATATCTGGATGCAGCCCTAGTCCTGTTGCCTGCTTTTACTCTGGCCAACCAGTTTTGTACTCTGGGCCCTGTTATGAACAAGGGGAAATCCCAGATTTTTAAAAAGCTGTGTTCTGAATTCTTTGTAATACTTTTTCAACAAATGCTTTGAAAAGTCTGAATGTGCTATGTCTACATTTATGCTGACTTTTCTGAGCTTAATAGTGAAGGCAGACTGTCTGTTTATAGTCAGTTCCATGAGCTAGCACAATGCTCTACTGTTTGGCTTGCAGGCTCCAGAGAGAATGTTTAAAAAATATAAAATGGTTCCATTGACTTTTTCTTCTTCTTTAAATCAGGAAAACATTGCTGTTAATATTAGCTGGTGGAAAAACTTCCTTTTAAGAAAAATAGCAACTCAGTCTGAGATTTGAGGTCTGAACTGTTGACACAAGCAAAACACTAGAATGTTGCTAGAGCTGGTGCCAGAGTATTTAACAAGTATGCCATAACAGGAAAAAAGGTGTCAGAATAGTAAGTCTAAAAGTTAAGGGGACGATGGAGCCAACATTGAAATATTCTGCATAATCACCAGGAAGATAGATGAGGAGCAAATATGAGAGCAGTAATTGTGGATGGCCTTTGTAAAATCCAGCATATAGTATTTTGCTCTACAAACACCTGTTCATCCGTTCTCTTACATGCTTGCATGGCTAAAATTTCCTTGCCCCATCGCTGAACTGAGAGGATAGAACCAAATGCCATGATAGCTGAAGCTGTGGTAACAAACTTTTACAGGTCTGTGGGCACATGTGGAATTATAAGAATGCTATGAGCCCCCAAAAATTATTGTTAAGGGGCATGGAAAAGAATATAAACATTGGCTCCCAGAACTAAAGTGGTTGCTCTTCATCTCTGTCCAGAACTGAGGAAGGAAGGGAGGGTACAGTGAAAATGGTTGGGAACTGTGTTTAAATTTTATGCAAAGGCTGAAGAGTGAGGAGGAATTGCTGTGAGCATGAATAGCAAAGATAATGCCTCCAGTGGACTATTTTGCTTCCAAGTGCTTTCAGGCACCAAGGAAGGAATTGGCAGGTGCTTGTATGCCCACAGGCACCACATTGGGTAGCCCTGGTCAAAGCACAAAGTTCAAAGATATTTCCACAAGAGTGGAATAGGGCTTGGTGTCACTGAAATATATTTACATCTGACTGATTTACATATCCTTTCTTCCTCTTAAGGGTTTTGTTGTTTTTTAAAAACCTGTTGCTGAAAGAAGGTCTCTTGCCAATCCACTGCATGATTGGTTGACTGATGAATTATTTCATCAAAGAAGAATTCAGGGGTGACACAGAAGGCTGCTTATGAGGGAGGGAGCCCATTTCTGAATTAATGCAACAATTGTCCTACTGCAAATATGCTTATGAAATCCACAGAAAGTTGTCTTTCCTGTGCCTCCCCTCAGTCAAAAGGTATTTTTGCATCACTGAAACAGAATAATAGAATCATACAGTTGCAGGGGACCTCTAGGGTCATCAAGTCCAACCCCCTGCTCAGTGCAGGATTTCCTAAATCATCCCAGACAGATGTCTGTCCAGCATCTGCTTGAAGACCTCCAGTGAAGGAGAATTCACAACCACCCATGACAACCTATTCCATTTACTGATTGCCCTTACTGTCAGGAAGTTTTTTCTAATATCTAATCTGTATTGACTCCCTTGAAGTTTCATCCCATTGTTTCTAGTCCTCACATCTTGTGCAAGTGAGAATAGGGATGATCCCTCCACACTGTGACAGCCTTTCAGATACTTGAAGATTGCTATCATGTCTCCTCTCAGTCTTCTCTTCTGTAGGCTAAACATTCCTAGATCCTTCAACCTTTCCTCATAGGACATGGTTTCCAGACCACTAACCATTTTTGTAGCCCTGCTTTGGACTTGCTCTAGTTTGTCAATGTCTCTTTTAAATTGGGATGCCCAGAACTGAACGCAGTACTCTAGTGAGTTCTGACCAAGGTAGAGTAAAGAGATATAATTCCTTCTTGTGATCTCGACTCTATGCTCCACTTGATGCATCATATGGAGTGGAAGGAGAACAAATGCATTTGATGGAGGTCCTCTAAATGTCGCTGCATAATCTTCATTCTACTTCCTCTCATATTATCCTGAGAGTTTATTTCTGGGCTTTTCCACACTGGGCTGTAGACCAAACCATAGTCCGAGGTAGGCTGTTGCCATCTGGAACTAGTGAGGAAGATCAAAGACCCCTCCCCCACCCAGTACACTCTGTTCACATAGGATGGAACATAGACCAGTCTCAAATGCCAAAAACGGCATCCTGGTCCGATCTATCAGTGGAACTCTTTTTACAGGTCTACCAGCCTTTGTGAAGGGAAGCCATTTTGGCAGCACAACAAGTCATGCTGCCAAATGGTTCCCCTGAGGGCCAAGAACTTTCAATCCTGGCCTTTGGAGTATTCAGAGCCTCATCTATGCTTCAATAAAATGTGAGGCCCAATGTCTTTCATTCCTTTCATTCCTTTGACCTATTTCTCCATAAGAAAATTGACTACTACTGACTGGCTTAGAAATTCTAGTCACTGGTGTGATAAAGGCCTTGCTTCATATAAGGGCCATTACAAGAAGGCTTCATTGGACCATGCCATGTGGAAGGAATAACCAAGAACAGCCTGGTCACTAATGAGCTAGCCACGGATGGAACAGATCACTTATCAGCCATAAAGGAAAGTGGGATAGTGTTAGCCATGCATTTTTTAAAAATAGTATAGGTACTGTTCTAGTTTGTGGTTGTGGTTTAAAAAAAAGCCATTTCATAAAAAAGGGATGGAAAAAGTATAATAGTGGTAAAGAGCTTCACCTGGTACGCAGGTTTGTAGTGAGGGTAGAGATTGGGACAAGGGTTTCCTGAAATTGAAAAACTGTGTTTTTATAGCCCTGTAGTCCTTAAGACTAGCAATTTTCTCTTCCCTGAATTTCTCACTCTTTGTGAAGGCTCTGCATTTTGGTAAAGTCAGGAACAGCTGGCATGATGACAGGCAATGTAAAAAATGAATGCTTTGTCAGCCTCCGTCTGGATGTTACCATCATTTTAATGCAAATGTGGTTTCTCCTCACTCTTTTTCCCATCTGAATGTAGGGAGCTAAAGCCTCCTAATATTTATGGGATTTTACTAGATTAGCAAAAAAACCTTTAAAGCAAAGAGGCAGTTCATTCAGTACTGGAGGTTTGGTAAAAGTGCCACCTCAGATAAAATATTACAGAAGTCAAGAAAGTATAAATAAGATCCTTTGCCTATGAAATGGCTTTTTATGTGACTTTGGGATTAAGGCCAAGAATATGTCTAGGTTTTAGGGAAATTTATTGGTCAAGGTCAACTGTATTTCTAGGACTCGGAAGATGGGATGGTAAAGAATTTGCCACTTGGAGTCAGACGCTTCCTTAGCTCCAACTTTCTTTTACTTTTTAAGCTCTCAAGATAACATCACTGGAGATTTTTAATTGTTCTGCTTCCTGAATTGCAAGTTTTGTTGTTGTATATTTTAATGATAGCTCGCCCATACTGAATGCATGAGTGAAGCACATTGTTCCTCTGAGTAGCTGCCAAATGTAAATCCTTGCCCCTTCCTCCACTCTAGAGAAACATGCTTCTGTTGTGGAAGACAGAACTTTGTCAGCCATCTGAATGGACGCGGTGCTCGCTGTCTTATCATTTTAATTTGCTGCTTCAATTTTATTAAGTCAGTTTATGATGGTGTTTAAAGGCCTGTTAAAAATACAGTAGAGCTACAAAACTGAAAATTTCTCTACCGAACAATTTTCTTGGGGTGGGGGTGGGGAACTTTTTGACATATTCCAAAATCTTTCATCCATTCCAATGAAGCTTATTTTGCTTACTATCTACTTCTATTATGTCCTTTAATGTAACCTCACATATTCCCTGTGAATACCAAAGTCAGAGGGCAAAGACTCAAATGCAAATACTTGCTCCAAAGAGATTATGTATAAAAGAGGCACAGAAAATATTTTCTGGCTTTTCAGCATTTTCTTTCCTTCTGGCACCACTGCAATCTTCTCTGTTCTCTAGCTGGCTTCTCTCCCCCACCCCCCTCCAAGGATTCTCACATTTTGTCTTCCTTTCTGAGGGTCCAGCTACACCTAACTCTTAATTCAGCTCTAATTTATTTTCAGAGTGAGAGAACACATCAGCAAAGTAGCAAGAAGTTTTCCTTCTGCATTATCTTTTGGGTTAGATAATATAGAAATAACCTAGCTAGTTAGTCTGCTGGTGTCTTTTATTTCCTGAAGATGGATCAAAGCTAAGTGAAATTTTAGGTATAGCTTGGTCCAATCATGGGACCTTTCTGCACTTACTGTTGATTCTGTCTAAGGAGCCTCTTAATCTGGGTCCTGGGCCTCCCAACCACATGTTAACCACAAAATAACCCAGCCTGCAACTTCAGAATCCAGGATACATGTGTTCCTGGCCTCTGGACTTAGGCCAGACTGGCAGCTGTCGTGCAGCTGTTGGTTCTACCTTCCTGGCCCAACTCTCTTAATTCAGGCCAAGCAGGGTTCTTCATTTACTGTGCAAACATATAGAATGCAGAAGCACCCAAAGAGGAAGGAACTATGGATGGTTGGCTTCCTGCTACGAGACGAAGAGAAATGTCACTATGCTTTGTCAAGGAAATAACACAGGATTAAAAAAACCCACCCTCTTCTGACCTGCTCTCTGCTTTGGCAGCATGTCTAATTATCCCTCAGAAGCATCTGTGTCACAGAATTAATGATCGAAGGTGAACATTCCTTTGCTTCATAAAATGTTGACCGTTTTGACCTGTGTTGATAACACTGCTCTGTTGCATAGCATAGCATATTGACTAGCATACTAATGAAGTGCTCATTTCAGAATTACTGGTGGCTTTCCTGCACTGAAATATGTCCCCCATCATGCCATAAAATCAAGGACAGATCATTATGGTTTCTATTTTTAAAAAAACTATGAGTACCGAATCTAGCTGGGCAATTGCCACAATCCAGCAAGACACTTTTCTAGTTGTGCAAGGTTATACTAGCCTAGAGGGTAAAGGGTCCCTCAACTGATCCTTAAGATATAAATGCAAAAGGGATTGGATGCTTGCTGACTGTAAGGGCTCAGCTACACCTAAATCTTAACCCATTTTCAGTTCACTGTCAGAGTGAGACATTGGTTATTTTTTGCATTTAACTTCCATAATTTCAGGAACAGTGGCCGGTGTTTGCATTGTGAGCACTGGCCCTGTCCCAAGGCGTTTTCGCACACGGGGTTTTCGAACACGTGCAAGACAGCCTCGAACGCATTGCCGCAGCGGGGCTTGTGCTCTGACTTGTCCGGAGCTGTCTTGCACGCGTTCAAGATGTAGAGCACTTTAAAGTGCTCTACATCCGTTCCCGCGCGGACAAAGCGCCCGCAGCCGTTCAGGGAGAGAAGCATTCGCTCATGTTTCTTTCTCCCTGACAGCCGCGGGCTCGCCTCCCCCGCCGGTGCTGGCTCACAATCAGCTGATTGCTTGCCTTGCTGGCTGCAGGAGACTCGGCAGCCGTCTCCCCGCCCCTTGCGTTCCTATGTGTGAATGGTCAAAGCGTCCTGAAGTGTCTTAGACTTCCCGTCCTACACCTGTTCCAAATGGAACGAGTGTAGTGCGAAAATGCCGCCAGACTTTGCCCAAACTTACCTGGCAGCTCCCAAACTGTGGAAGGTCACATCCAGGACCATCTGCGTCATCGTAGTAGTGCCCACACCCAAAGAGCTGTTGCTATGATGATCAGTGGTGTGGTCCATGACTGCAGCAACAGCCACACCATGCTGTCCCCATGCAGCATTTGCATATGGAAGAAATGTGAACACTTTGTGTAGGAGTTGAGTGAGAGTGCCCTGTGTACTCTCAGTTACGTTCTGGAGCAGTTTTTATAGCTCCACAGCTAGTGACGATCAGGATAGCTCTGTGCTGTTCTGGCACAGAAGCACTGCTGTGGCGTGTGCATGCTCTGTCCTAGACCATGTCAAGCCATCCTGATCGCCTAAGTGCAAACAGGTCTATCATATCAGCAAAGTGATGAGCCACTTTCTTTCTGCATTCTCTAACCTAGAAAGTCCACCTTTGAGTTAGAAAATGTGGAAAGAAAGTTATGTTGGGTGTGTCCAGACTTCTTAGTGCTGTGCATTGGAATGCAGCCAAGATTAAGCCATCGCACATGACGGCCGATACTTTGTAGTGGTGTCGCATTATAGTGACATTACTGTGAATTTAACAGCATTCCCTGTGCAACATTAATTTGAATGTTCTGCCAGTTTGGACAGGATGGCGAGAACAGCCAATGAGAACAGGGAGGACAGCTCAATTCTGATTGGCCATCTCATCCTATGTGATGCACGCACCAAAGAAAACTCTCACACCTTCCAATGAGAAAGCTACAGGGAATCTGCTTTAGTGAGGACGTTGGGATGTCACTTCATAGCAGGGAAGCTGCGGATTTTCCTCACAACTGTGGATGTATTCCGCTAGTCTGGAGGGGACTATTTTCTCTCATTCTGAAAGTGAATCAAATGTGGATTAAAATTTAGCTGTATCTGAGGCCTAATACAAATAGTTGCTTTAAAAGAATTCCATCAAGGACCCACTTAGGTTTGTCATTTACAGCCCTTCTGGTATATAGCCAGACTGGCACTTGTTTCACTGAAGCTTCTTGGTGATGTGGTAAACCGAAGTCCAGAAGGAAAAACTTCCAAAGGGAACAGAGGTTTTTTTTTCCCCTTCGTGCCATTCTGAACTCTTGAATATTTGTTCTTTCCCTTATTTGGACTCTGCTTGTTCTCAATCAGCGTATTTTGCTTTTGCATTTGTCAGGTCTATTTCATCCTTGTGAAAATAGTGTCTTTTAACATAAATGTAAAAGTGGACAACAGTACAAACAAAGAGCTGCAAAAGTCAAGCTGCTTGGTGTATTCATTTTAGTCCAAAAATAACAGCAGAGACTATGGTCTTAGCTTCAAACAATTGATCACGAATAAGCCACTAAAATCTGAATAAATGAACTGGGGTTCTAATCTTGAATGGTTTCATGTGTTATTTTAGAAATGAAATTAGAATTGGCCATTTTTATAAAAACACACACCCTATTGTGAATTTATTAATGAAAGCCCTCTTATGCAATTGTTTTTATGTTCTAATAGCTATTCAGTTAACATACAGAAATGTGTGCCGTATGCAGTGTTGTCAACAGAAAGGCATGTATATCCTATGTGGCCCTGTCCCCATGCAAGTTTGGTACGGTTCTGAGTGCGGGATTGGCACTGCCTGTCCCCATGGGTTTCGGATTTGGTTCACGGAAAGGAAGCCAATCTCTCCCAAACTGTGCCAGAAGGGTGCCAAATTTGATACCTGAAAAAAGAAGTTTCGGCACGCTTTGGGGGACTGGTACACATTGCTCAGTGAGCCAGGACTGCACATGGGGACACTAGCGGGCTAATGGGGAAGAGATTTGCGCTCACATCATTGGGAGGTGGGGTGTGCTTGCTGTCCCTGCCCTGTCCGTTGAAGATCATGGCCGCTGACTTTTTTAAATGCCGGTGCAAAGGCAGGCTGGAGAATGGCTTGCTTTTTAAATTTTCTGCCATTTCCACGGATGTAATTACAGCCCCATTTCAAGATTGCCAAGGCAGGCTGCATAATGGCTTGATTTCCATTCCGTTTGCAACCCCCATTTCCCTGATGTGCAAGGCGATCATAAATAAAGGCTTGATTTTCAGTTTACGGCCATTCTCACAATCCCCGAAGTAGCGGAGGTGCACACAACTGCTCAAGAATCTACTGCCATTAAACCTCATAGCGGCTTTCGACCTTTTAAATTTTTTAAAAAGTTATTTTTATGAATGAAGCTTTATTTTAACTTGTTTCCATGCCTCTCACCCCAGTCCTGGCTGTCTGTACTGCTAAGGGAGGGGGGATGTGGCACAGGGGTGGGCTGATGATAATCTGGCTGCCAATGAGGAGAGAGGGGGTGGAGAGGAGGGGGTGCTGCTCTGCCATACCAGGGTTCAGCACAGTTCTCATGGGGACCCCTCCATCCGTGCCCAACCTGTACCTGTCCTGTGTTGCCGGGAATCTCATGGGTGTGCCCAAAATGTGTTCTCAATCCCATGCCCAGCCCATGCATGCCCAAACAGCTCCCAGAGTGTGCCAGATGGCCAGCATGGGGACACAGCCTGTGTGTCTATCTAGAATATTGCCCTCTTTTTGCACTTACCTGGCTTATTCTAGTAAAAAGTGGGGTGCCCTGTACCAGGATATGCAATGTCTCCAAAGCAGGGACGGATTGCTCCTGGCATAGAACAAGACCATCTGCCATCTCCTGCCCTAGCTCCAGAGCTCATGCCAGGGTCAGAAACAGTGAAGGGGGGCTCTTAGAGCTCCCAGGGACTCCATTTCAACAGTGTGCCTTGTTGCACCACTGAAGTGGTTTCCCCATGGTATCCCAGACCACAAAAGCATGCTGTCAGCACATCTCCAGGATCAGGTATATCACCTTCAAGGACGCAATATCCAGACAGGGGATATATAGTGCAATTATGTCTGGGCAATGGTATGATTGCCACACGTATTGGTGGCAACCATACACCCACTAAATTACTGTGAAAACTCACTATAGTCTATTTCAGGAAAACCTGCCTTCTGTACTGAGCTGCCATCTTAGCCATGGCCACTGTACATATCTGGAACCAGAAAAAGATGGCTGTGAATTTGTGGTGGTGACAATCACACACCTCCAGGCATTTTGTACCATCAAATTAACCAGATGTGTACATCACTAATATGTGCATTGATAGCATCAGCTTCTGTACTGTCTAGCCAACAAGCAGTTATTCCAGAAAGAATTTTCTCCAGAACATTGACTGTTTGCATGCTATTTGGCTGGCATCTGGAGTTGGCCTAGCATAATCCCAAATGCTATTGGGCCACAACTGGAAAACAAGTAATCCGTGCATTGTCAAAGCAGTTGCCTCCAGAAATTAACTAAGCTGCACAACTGTAGCTATTGCACAATAAAACATTAAACACTTCTTAGTGGGAAACACTTCTCAGAAACATTAAAGATGTTAGAGATAGGAAACCGAGTACAAGGAGTGCCACAACACTTATGCAAAGCCTTGTCTATCACAGATATAATTCTTGCAACCCTAAATGAAACAAGCACATCCTTTCTTTCTTTTTCTAAACATCAGAGGATGACAGCAAATAAAGAAATAATTGCACGGCTATATCCATACAAATTATAAAAGCAGCTTAGAGGTGCTACCACATGGACAAATTGTCCTAAGTGATCGCACAGGCTACCTTCATAGATCATGGCAGGTAGAGGGAAGGTAATGTCAGAACAGATAGTGGTAGTTACGCTCTCCTACAGAATGCTCTGGCTGCATGACACTAGAAGCTGGCCTGTTCCCTGGCACAAAATGGCATTTCAAAGTTGTCTCCCAGGTGTTCCCTGTTGCAGAGCATTGTAGCCATCTGCCATGCAGATGGCTAGACCAGGCCAAGGAGAGCACAACCTGTCAGGCTCCCAGTAATGGGCTGTAATCCAGGCAGTATTGTAATGCCCCTAGCATGACTGCAGTTCAGAGACTGGGAATCTATTGTTCCCAGGCTCCAGAGTTAGGCCAGGACAGGCCACAGCACAGCAGATGACCCCCAATGTGCAGCACTGTCCAAAGCTCTCATTGTGGCCTCCATATTGTGTGCAAAGGTGTGCCGTGTAGGACAGCTTCTACACAGTTCTTCCAGATTGTGTTATCTGCCTTGCTGAACTACAAGGTCTGCATGCTAGAGCACTCTCTGGGAGCCATGGCCTCCTGGAGGATGAACTGGCTGATCATGACAGCTGGAGTGCTGCTGAATGTGAAAACCAGACTTGGGAGCACTCAAGTGGAAGACCTTCCTCACATTTCCGGCCTTCAGTATGCTCCAGCCACCACTGTGTGGACTGACAGTTCCAGTTTCAGGAACATACACGATGTGTGGAACCCAGGGCTATTTCTGAATGCACTGTAGAATTCTCCAGCAAGCATTGCATTTCTGGCCTGAATCACTTTACTCCATGGTACCTTTTCTATTTCTGGCTCAGAGCACTTGATTTGGGACAGGACCTATGCCTGTGATGCAGAAGAGATGTAGGCTGCTTTCACACTTGGCTTCCTGTCTGCTGTACAGGAAAGGTGCATTAGTGACTAATGTGTACTAACGTTCACACCTGGGAATGCTAGTACATGTTAAACTAACTAACCCCCACGGGCCCAGAGACTTACCGATGTCCAACCACATGTCTGATTGCCAGCAGGGTGCTGCCATTTTCTTTTTGGAGCCTGGCATGACTGTGCATGCACGGACGCTGTCATGATGGTGACACTCTATGCACACATAGTCACATTTGGAGTCATCTAAGGTGCCAGAAATGGTGCAACTGGTTGCAGCACTGGGCGGGACAGGTAAGCTTTCAGATAAGGTTAATATGCATGTGGTGCATGATTTTGTGCACCACCGCTAGTTGACAATTAGTTAACATCTGGGCAAGCAGGAGGCATTTCTAGGTTGTAAATGCCTTCTGCAAGTGCAGATGCACCTGCCCAGATGTTAACTTATTGCAAACCTATGGGTCCAAGTGTGAACCTGCTTCTAGTGTTTTTATACCAAATCTAATACATACTGAAGACTAGAAAATGAACTTTGGAAGAACTTTGTGGATGCTACCACCTCTAAGTACTTATCTGCACTGCCTCGGTGCGATCTGAAGCAGTAGTCTGCAGCAGCGAGGCCCACTGGTTCAGACTGTAACAAAGCATGGTCTGGTCCAGCACACACCAGCACTGCCTGCACCAACCCTGAAGCTTGTATGAACTTCAGTCTTAGAGGACTCTGAAGGTCTAAAAATGAAAGTTCCTAACCTCAGAATCCCCAGGGAACTCATTTCAGTAGTGTGCTTTGGTTCATCACTCAAATGAATCTAGTGGTACTCCGGACACCTCCATGTTCTGAACTAGGCTGAGCTGGTAGGCATGTAGTCCTCAATGTCAAGGACTATTGATAATCCAGATCAGCCTCCCCTGATCTGGATTACACTCCTTGCTGTGTGGATGGAGCATACCAGAGGTAGGTGGGGCCTCCCATATTCTACACTAATGTGTGGAAGAGAGACCGTTAGTGTAAGGAATACCAACAAGTGCACCCTATGTCACTTTTGAGCCCCCCCTTTTTTTTTACAACTGTGTGTGGATGCAGACTCAGTCTTTCAGGAGCATTTGGCTCTCCATCATCACAAGACACTGAACTAGAACGAAACATGTGAGATGACAAACCTTTGCCAATCTAGCAGACCTCTGTTGTTTAGAACTTCAAAAGAGGCGCAGAGCAGCAGATTGGAGAAGATGGACTACAGCATTGCCATGCACAGAGTCCCCCATCTTGAGAGCTGATTCAGCTATTAGCTCAGAGCAAAACCTCAAAGCAACACAGAGAGAAGATGTGTTTGCTTTAAAGACAGGTTTCTCGTGCCAGGAAAGGAACTAGTTTTAAAGTGAAGCTGCCCTTTTTAAGAATAAGCAAGATTCACATGTTATACTATCTGGATCATGAGGCTTGCTACCCTACTCCATCCATTGGTCAGTAGTTTAAGGAAATCACAGGGAATTCTCCTGCTCTACTCCCCACTTTGAACCACAAGAGAATGCTTAAAACACTAGTGAGTTGGCAAAACCAAGATACAGTCTCACTTCTATCTTTAAAAGCCAACAACAGATTACAAAGGCATTTAATATTATTTCTATTGAAGCACTAAGAGCATGTCCTTGTGTTGCTGAAAGACTTCGGACAACATAATGTGTTAAGCAAGCCATGGGAACTATATATGGGTTGCTAATTTACAACCCACATTTTAAACTCCCTTTGTAGTCTAGCTGTTGTGTAGGCTCTTTAGGAACCAGTGCCTAAATGCTGGAATCAAGACAATATTTATCCAGATGGTGGCCATCGACAGTTTTATTTTTTAAAAAAAATAGAGTGCAAGTTAAATTCACTATTGGTAGACAAAGCTACTTTTCTTTTCTTTTTCTTTTTTGCTTCTTCCTCTGTTTGAGGCAGAGGGCATTAAAAGTCTAAACACACACACATACACGTACGTATATCTCACTGTTGAAAAAAATCATCCTCTGTTCTGATCCTCAGCTACACTGGTAAAATGCTATAAATACATACACGCCTATATTAATATGGAAAGGGGCTGAGCGCCCAGAAAGTCTCTTGGCAGTTCTTGCTGTCTGGTTAGAAGAGGAAGCAAGCAACAACATTTGAACATTCAGTTCTGAGACTTGAAAGATTTCTGGATTTTATTATAGACTCAACAGGGTTTTCATTATGCATGTGGCCAAGCGGAGAGGTTTACGCAAGAGGAACATATTGCTGTTGAATGTGTTTGTAATTTTACACATTGTTAAATAATTGAGATAAATGAATACCTTTAAACTAGATGCTGACTGAAAAATCCAAGAATAAGGAAGGAAGCAGTGTCAGGACAAACTGACAAGAGTAAATAAAGGTGAAAGGACATCCAGAACCATATTGTGAGTCTGTCTGCTTGCACAACCAGCATCTAGTTTTGTGCAGTTGAAATTAATGACAGGTTTAGTATCTACCTCAGGCTGCTTAAAACAAATTCACCACTTTTGATACTGGGAAGCTCTGTGTTTGATGCAGTTCTGGCCTCAGCTCCATTTCTGGATAAAGGTAGCTTAGGCAGGGGAAGTGCAAAAAAGGCACCCTCTTTGTTTCCATTTTAGAGCAAAAGAGGTATCCTAAACGGTGTCTCCCTTGTGTAAAGTTGGAGGAACCATTCTACAAAGGAGGCACCTTGCCAGTAACTGTGCCAGAAATGGGGATTGTGTATTCACCACAAAATGGAGACAGGGTGGCAGCAGGAACCTCCTTGGACCCACAAAGACATTATGGAACGGTAAGTGGATATATGGCCTAAGTCTCTAAGCAAACTGGCCCTGTACAACTCTCCATTTCTGTGCCCTGTACTAGTGAGTACAAAAATGATACAGAAATGCAGAAAGAGGTAATGGAGGAAGTGGAAGGAAGCAGACTGCAACAATTAGGCTGGACATAATGCATCGAGGGATCATCAACTTTTGTTACATCAAAATGACACCAAACAGTAATAAACAAAACAACTTCATGCTAGTTGCATAAATGTTCCACAGGCTGCATACAACAATGTTCCTATTTAATCATGTACTTTTTGTATCCACAATTTTGCAGATGCATTTCCCAAAAACAGTAGCTTACACCTACTATAAAGCACTCCTGAAAAACCTGCTTTGCGTGCAAATTTTTTGGTAAGCATTAGAAGAAGTGCTTATCAGAAGTGGTGCATGGTACCAGAAGTGGTACCAAGGGCTAAGGTAAAGAAACAGTTCAACCACTGGGTAAGTGAGCAAGAAAAGAGGTGGCAGTGAAAAACAAGCCAAGGGGCCTTTCTGCACCAAAATACCTGTGGTGCGAACCAGTAGATCTTAGGGGTGTGCACAAAAGCAATTTTCGGGATTCAATTCAATTCTAATAGAATATCCAAAAAAAATTGATTCAATTCGAATCTTTAAAATTCAAATTTATCCAAATTCAATTCAAATTAAGCAAATTAGAATCTATTCGTTTTAATTTTCTGTTCGAATTTGCACTTACAAATGTCAACAACATTCATATGTGCCCATACACGTCCGTATGCATCCCGTATTTATCCTGTATGCAACCTGTTTTCAT
>MTQE01001134.1:47816442-47841898 GCA_014337955.1 Aspidoscelis marmoratus | reverse complement strand
ACACGTCCGTATGCATCCCGTATTTATCCTGTATGCAACCTGTTTTCATCAGTACGGATCTGTACAAATGTGTACAGATTCAGGAAAGATGCATACCTGCAAGTATGCATCGTGTACGAACCTGTATACATACGAATGTCTTAATAATTTGAATGAATAGATTAAAAAAACTGAAATTCATTTGAATGTTTAAATTCAAGTTTATGGCCATTTGATTCCAATTCAAACGACAAAATTCTGATGAATTTGATTGTATTTTGAATGTCTTCAAATATTTGTGCACATCCCTAGGAGATCTGAACCAGCCAGGGCCACTGGTTTAAATCACAGAAACGCATGGTATGGAACAATGCCATCATGTAGACTATGCTGTTCCAAGCCAGCTCCCACCCCAAGTCTGAAGTTCACGCTATCTTCAAAATGGGCTTTATTTGGAGTTAAATTCAAAATCGCACAGCAAAAGTATTGTCCTGCAAAGAGTTTGTTCTTCATTTCTCACAGTTCATATAAAGTGATTTTCTTATTTGTTAACAAGTATGTGGTGGCTATAGCTGTGTCCAGACTTGGTTTTACTACGCAGTAGAATGTGCAGTAGTAATCGAGGTGTCACACACAATGATTGATGCATTGTTGTGGCATCACATTATTCAATCATTGCTGCGCATTTACCTTAATGCTGATCTAAGGACATTCACTGTGCAGTATAAAGAAAATTCAGATTTTCCTGCCAGTCTGGGCAGAACAGTGAGAGCAGCATGGAAGCTCAAATGTGATTGGCTCCCTTAACTCACATGATGGTGCATGCCGACTTAGCTCTCACAGCTTCTGCTTTTCGAGTTGGGATGGAAGGTCATTGCTGAGCAGCAAGTAAACTGCACTTTTACCTTTAACTGCTGATTTATTCCGCGAGTCTGGAGGTAGCCTATGTCATTTCTACTCAGAAATTGGTATCTGTATTAAATATTGCTTGCTTTATTGAACTCTCCAGGGTGGCTTTTGAATTCCTCTGCAGACTGAGGAATAAGAAAGAGTAGTGTTTTTAAAAATATTATTTAATTCATTAGAATCTCTGGTGTATTCTGCCATGTTCTAGAATTCAGTCTGAAACCTAAGTTTTCAGATATGACTGTGTGGAGAGCAAGCTGTCAAGATATCCATCTTCAGAGGACTTTGCTGTGTGGAGAGTGAGTGGCAGCTGACTCGCCACGCCGTCAAGTTCTCTGAAGATGGATTTCCCAGTTACATTTGAAAGCTCAGGTTCCAACTTGAACTCTAGAGCATGGCAGAAAACTCCAGAAATACCAATGAATGAAATGGCAATCGGCCATGTAAGGCTTCATTCTTAGCTTAAACATTTTGTTTGTACATAAATATGTATGGATAGATAGCTCTGCATATTCCTCCACCTAAGTCTACCTTCAAGATCTCAATGCTAAAACTACTGTGTTTTCTCACAAAAAGTCTCACCAGCTGACTGGCTTAATCTGGGCACAGATTCTATGCAGTCAGGCTGCAGTACAAGAGAGTTGGCCTGAACTAATATTATGTGAGTTTTCATTCTTGTTGTTTGCAGTGCATTGCCTTGCATCACCCTGCTTAGTACCATGGTTAATGCACACATTATTTTTTTCCCCTTTTGCAGTACATATGGAGTTAGAATTGGCTTTCTGATGCTTGCCTGCCATCCTCCCAATCTGACCTTTCTTCTTCTTCTTCTTCTTCTTCTTCTTCTTCAAAAAACTTTTAAATCTCTCACAGACTCATGTAATCCTGGAACAGCCCAAATGGAATGAAAAACAAATGGCACAATCCAGCCACAGTTAAGCACTTTTAAGTCCCTGTCTGGATAGAAGGATGTCCCCACCCTTTCCAGCTCTTGCAGCAGATTTTCATTCCCTCTCTCCCTCCCTAGCTTTGGCTGAAATGGGGGGGGTGGGGGGGAGAGTTCCTTGCTGTCCAGATGCTTTCTTTTCCTCAAGCTGCACACCCAGTACTTTGGGAACTCGGGAACCATCCTTTAACCACCTGCTTTTTTATCCTTTGTGGGGCACACATGACTTTTTCTGTTTGGAAACAAAGACAGCTGGCCCACTGGTGCAAAATGGGCAGTGACCCACTATACCTAGTAGTTCAGAGCATTAACTCTCTCTTGTTCCTTTATTTATTTTCTGTTCAAGTTTGGGTTTATGTGGTTTGAGTAGAGCAGAGCTTTATCTCCTATTATCACCACCTGTTCTGATACCACCTTTTGGCTGCCTTTCCCTTCATCCCCACTGCTTGCAGTACTACTTGGTCTCTCCTTTCCAGACTCACCTTTATTCCCGGATAAATCCTGGAACAGGGGCTGCCATCTCCACACAAACACAGGCTATGGCAGGCCCTACCTCCCTCATCACACTTAAGCTCTGATCAGACAGAGCAAAAAAGTATATCTGAGGCTGATGAGAGACAGCTTCAGAGTGGGATTGTTTACACCCCATTCTGCTCTTCTTGCTATTCTAAACATTCTTTGCTTTAAAAAGATGGATTAGGAAAGGGTTGGGAACACTTTCTCTCTCTGAGATGCTCCAAGGGGCACCTTTTCTTATATCTGAACACAGCCTTAATTGACATTAGACAGAGGACTGAAATACAGTGCCAGTGCTCATATTTCAGACTATGGATGATGTATAGATAGCACAGGCTGGAATAAGCTGGAAATGCTGTTGAAAAAAAGGGATCTTCTGAGTCAGAAGCAGAGAGTGTGCAGTGGGATGGACTGTCCTAATGTGGACAGCCTTGTCTCATTCAATCAGCAACCTGTCCCAGCATGGTGGAAGGAGCAATTTCTGGTGAAGAAATGGCTCCTTCAAGTGCAGATGGTCTGTCCAAAAGCTCCCCCCATGGGTACTAGATGGGCCTAGTATGAAAAGGCCCCGGGTCATGGAGCAGGCAACCTGTTCCATACTGGGACAGTTTGCTGATTGGATGAGACATTTAAGTGCACCATCCTTGCATTTACCTTGACCTGCACCAGAGGCAGTAAGGCTCTGGGCAGACCTATTTGGATCACTATGGTGATGCCACATCACATGAAGTGGCATGTAAGTGCACATGCATGGGGCATTGTTTCATGGTTGCCCTGGTGACAATGCATTGGGGCTCCAAGATGGTGGAGTCTGAACACTGTTCATACCACAGATAAGTGTGCAGATGTGTGTGGGGAGGAATCACAGGTACTAGTATTCACCAGTGTGAATGTTCAGTATACACATGGAAAACTTCACCTTTTCCATCCACCAGATGGGAAGCAAAGTGTGGATTTGTGCACGGAGTCCTGCCCTGTCACAGAACAAGGATGGTAAATGCAAAAAGAGCCGCTATCATTCAAGAAAACTTCCTGTTGCTGCTGGAAATGAATTACCTCATATTGTTTCTGCCCTTTTAAGCCCGTCTCTATGAGTAGATAGGGTTTTCTGGGCCCCATTTTTAAGACATTGTATCTGAATAATGAATGATAACGAGGGGCCTAAAGTACTTCAGAAGAGTTGAAAAACTGGCTCTTTTGAAACTATTTAAAATAGTTTCAGGATACCTCCTCCCCAAGAAGCATCTAAACCCAGGTATTTGGAAGGTATATAAATTATGGAGGCCAACCTTTAGAGCTTTTAGTTTGTTTTAGCCCCTCCTAAAAGAATGGCAGGTACACAGAGTGAGAGGGCAAGAAGAAAGTGGTGTAATTAATGTGGCTGTTCAGGTCGGGAGGAAGTTTCAACAAAGACAATAAAAAAGTAGATAATAATTTTTGTTGGACTGTTAAAGTACTGTATCCCAGAAAAAGGGATTCCTGTACAAGAAATAAGTAGATTTGTAGACAGACAGACAATGTCTTTCTTTTGTAAAATGTGAGATGTATTCAGTAAGTTATTGAGGTGGTTCTCAAATATAATTTGTGGACAGCAATGGAGCAGGGTTTGTAAACTAAGGAGATACCACATACCTGAACATACTCAACAAACTGGGGATGTGCACAAATGTTTGTAACATTCAAAATTTGTATGAATTCGGACATTCAAACACAAATTGAATGTTGGCATATTTGAATTCGAATCACATGTTTTGATGCATTTGTATGAAGCTTTGTTTGGGATTTGTATGGATTTCTATGGGATTGAACATTTGTACCAAATATGAATCCTACCACATTCGAATACAAAAAAATAACAACATTCATGCACATCCCTACAAGAAACAGAAGCTCTTTTAGATCAATATAAAGCCTGTAGCTCTTCTGGAGTTTATTCTTCATTGGGAAGTTCAACAAAAAGAGCTCCTTCCAGTAAATAGGCCTCAGGCCTATTCACATGAGGGCCTCTGGATAACAATTAGGCCAGACCTGGGACAGAGCATTCACTCTGCGGGCTGGGCAGTTCCATCTGGAACTGTCCTGGACAGCTCTGGGCCCTACCCCAGCCCATTTCCATTGGTTCCTGTGGGCCCAGCAGCTAGCAGCCCCTTTTGGGAGTGGAGCAAGACTGGGCCGGGCCCGCCCTGGGGTCCCTCATACTCAAGCTGACCCGATCATGTTGGCTGGAGCCTGCAGGGACCCCCTGGGCACCCACCCCAACCCAGGAGACCAAGTTGCACCCCATCCCCGCACACGCAACTTACCTGGTTGGCACCCGGGTCTGAACTGGCAGCCCCCATGGGTGGGGCTTGCTGAGTTTGATCCACAGCATTCTACCTGTGATTTTTAAACCATCTAGAACACATTGTGGGAAAGTGGTATACAAGTAAACAAGTGTGTTGTAAAAATTTTAAATACCCTTGATCCTCAGAGTTCTGTAAATAACTTGCAATGGGATTCTTTGGATTTATCATAGAAGATGCTAGTAATGTGCACATAACATGGAATCATTCGTAGGTAGCTTCTTGAGGGTGCAGTGTTAGCACAGAAATGAGCTATCTCTCCTGTTTTCAGTATGAAAGAAAAAACATAACTTTGTGCTCTAACATATTTTTGGTCAGCTTCTCAGACCAGACTCTGCTTTATTTCCTAGAACTTCCCAGAATACTAGGGATAATAGCGAATTTCATGATGCAGAAGATGACACAAGAGTAATTATGTCAATTACTTGAGTTAAATTATATGTTAGTGTATTTCCTGAAAACCTTCAGTAGCTTAAATCATTGGAACCTCATATCCTAACTACCAGAGATCTTCCTGAAATTGTTTTTTTTTTTTTAATGTGTAATATTTGTGTGGTCTAGTGGTTAAGGAGCCAGGGTTTTATCTAGGAATACCGGGTTTGATTCCACCCTCCCCCATGAAGCCAGCTGGGTGACCTTGGGCTAGTCACAGCTCTCTTCTGAGCTCTCACAGCCCCACCTACCTCACAGGGTGTTCTGTTGTGGGGAGAAGAACAGAAGCTTTGCCAGCCGCTTTGAGTCCCCTTAAATGGGTGAGAAAAGCAGGGTAGAAAACCCAACTCTTCTTCTAATGGAAGAAAGGAACCTGCATTGAAGGGGACATAGTTTTTGAGAAGCATCTACACCTCCATGTTCTGGACTAGGCCACACTGGTCTGTCAGTAGACCCCAATGTTGAGATCTACTACTGGTAACCCCAACCAGGGCCTCCCTGATCAGGATTGAACTCCACCAAGCATGAACGGTGTGTACCAGCAGTGCGCAGGGCCTCATGGATCCAAACTAATATGTGGACTGATGAAGCCCAGAAGCTGATTACAAGGGCTCCTAATATGAATTAAATGTGAGTGTAGAAATGCCCAATCACTTAGTAAGTATGCCCTGTCTTTTTATACTTAATTTCATCATCATCATCATCATCATTTCTATCCTGCCCTATACCCAAAGCATTTAAAATCAGACATATATTAAAATGACAGTATATAGTAACAGTATATGTAAAGTGGGAAGAGACAGTATATTCCCATATGACCTAAGGCCAGGGCAAAGACATGTGTCTTCACTGCCCTCCTAAACATATACAATGAAGGAACCTGACACACCTCAAGGGGGAAACTATTCCATAGCCTGGGGGCCATCACTGAGAAGGCCCTCGCCTGGGTGCCCACTCCTTTTACTACTGAAGGTGGTGGGATAACCAGGAGGGCCTCCCCTCCAGACCTTAAGGTATAGGTAGGTTGATATGGGAGAAGGCATTCCTTTAGATACAGTATTTGGGCCCCAAGTCATCTGTGAAACTTCTGATGGAGTTGGAAAATTGGGTAGAAAATAGCTGCTTGGATACAACATTGGTGTTTATTTATCACTCTGCCCCCATTTCATTTTGTTAAAGTTTTACACAGTCAAGTTAAATTTATATATTCTTTGCCTTCAATATATTTTAAAACTTTTTTCCTCTTGCATTTCCATTAGTTACTGCGCTTGTATTCACAGGATCATAATGAAATAACATTTAACTTTTCCAATGTTAGAAAGATGTTTGCTTTCCCTCAAAACATTTGATGCCATAGGACCAGGAAATGAAGAAGAAGAGCAGAAGTTGGGAAACTACCACAAATCTTTTGGCATAGGATAGACTTGAAAATTGGAAACACTCATGAAATCCTTTTCCATAGTTGTCTTGGCATGTATATACATTGTCTGCTGGATATGAATAAACAATGGTAATTATAAATATTTCCTGGAGGTTTGGCAAATATGCAGGAATAGATGCCAGCCAGCAATTTGCACATTGTCTAATTTATATGAATAATTGCTAATAATTGCAGCAAATATGTTCTATCAGACAGTTTTCCCACCAGTCTTCAGGATGGCAAAAGTTATCTTAGAAGGTTGATCAAGGATCAAGGTAAGATTTGCACAACAGCACATTTTGTCACTGTCCATAAAAGCCATGTCAATGTTGAAGCCTAAGAACCAGAGTCATTTAGCAAAGACCAGGAATTGCCTCTGTAAGTCAGCCATTTTTCTTTCTTTTTTTGCACTTTGCTAAACGGCCACCAAGAAGGATGGTAGAAAGTGCCATCAGAGTACTTTTTCATGCTCCGTATAAAAACAAACTCCTACAGCAGTTTCCACTTTTCTTGACTTGGAATAGGTAAGGTATTCTTGCTTATTTGAAAGTGCTAGAGAAATGCTAAATGTAATCAAGTAACACCAACAGAAAACCGAAGAATGGCAGCTCAGGAAAGAAATGCCTGGGGATTTTTTCTGTTCTTTACTTTAGGTTTTCCACTCCTGGAACCTGGCATGTAATTTGCCCAAAATTTCAGAGATGCCCCAGCAGATTTCCCTGTGACCTATAAAACCTCTTAAGGTTTGCAATCACTGCCTTCGTGGGAGAAAGCAAACAGGGTCTACAATATACCTTAAAACTTCCAGATGTGCTCAGCCTCCCCCCAAAGGTTGCTAACTCTGGTTTATAAGTTTCTGTTTAATGATACATTTCTCCCTCATTGTCTCTGGCCTCTTGTTTTAGAGAAATCATTCATGGATTTTTTTTTTTAATAGAGTACTGGACTGCAAAGTGAAACATGCATACTGTATAACAAGTATGGGTGTGCATAAAAAAAGTAAAGTTGTTTTGTTATCAAATTAAACATCTAAAGATTTGAAAAACCAGATTTTGCACATTTGAACATTTGCATGAACTTTTTTACAACTCTTTTCCCCATTAAGAAGTCCTTTTATCACCAAAATCATAGTGAAATGGCAATATTCAATCAAAATGTTCATTTTTCTCAAGCAGGAGCTTTGTTAGCTTCAATTGAATTTTTGGATGTTAGCTGGATTTTCGATTTGATGTGAGTGTCCGTGAATTTGAAAATTCAATTGAATTTGCAAATTCAAATGTCATTTTGCATATACCTAATAGTGAGCATTAATCAGCCTCTGTAAAGTGACTACGTGTGAATGACAGTTTGTTACCTGTCTTTTTCACACGACTGAAATGATGCTATTCCTGTGCCGTTTGGAGGGCACATTGCTGGAATGGAAAGTCACAAAGATGCTGTGTCTGATGGGATCTTTTGTTGGGTAAAAATACATGACAAATGGTAATTTTGAAAGAAGGAGATATGCAATAAAGTCGTGATGACAGCCCAAGTAACAGCTGGAGGGTGCCCAAGAGCAGATCAAATAGCTTGCATTGCTGACTGTGCAAGTGTCTCAGGCATGCTTGCCAAGGTAAAATTGTGAGCAAAACGAATATTCCAAGAGAGTTTGGGGTCTGAAATACAAGACAAAGAAAAAGGTAGATAAGTCATCAGGTTAAAATACATTATAAATAGGATCACATAATTCTCTTGGAGAGGAAAAGAAAGTAATGCTCACATTATGATTGTAGTAACTAGGACAGAACTGTGGATTCTTTTCACAAGAAACAATTGAACAGATAATTATATAGAGGGCTTGTTCACACTTAACTCTGTGGGATGGTATAACAATACTGTCCCACTGAGATTAAGATCAGACTCAGAGGGAGGCATCCACACTTCAGATGCTAGTGCAGTCCCTAACCAGACCACAAGCAGTTGCAGTGTGATTGTCTGGCCTGGTTCAGCACACGCTGCAATGTTCCAAGGCAATCAGCTCAGGGCACATGACTGCACTGCCACTGCCACTGCCACTGCCACTGCCACTGCCACTGCCACTGCCACTGCCACCACACTCACTCATAGCATTTGCTTCTGGAAAGGAGTGCGAACATTGCAATGAGGAGCTCACCAGCGGTTCCTGGTAAATCTCTGGACAAGCTCCAAAATGGTGGCACACACAGGCAAGTCTGCACATTGTGATAGTGTGGGGTGTGGGAGAAGAGTGGGAGAAAAGATTCCGAGGCTGTATTCAGACATAGCACATGAGGTGCCTCAGAGGGATGTCAGAAAGATACTCTTTAATCCTTCTTGGGTGCTTTTTTTTTGCTGCATCTGATCACAGCCTGAGTGTGTTCATTAAGGAAGGAATTTGTACCACTGACTCCTAAGGACTCTCAAAAGCATTTAGAAGTGTTAAGCAACAGCTTCCTGGCTACTGATATATACATATTGGGCATGGTACTCGAGAGCTTGGTGGGTATTCTACTGCCAACAGAGAGCTCTTGTTGGCATGTTTGCCCATCCAACAGTCCTTTTTAGCCCAGCTTTTATCAGCAAACGATCGTCTTGATGCTCCTGATAGCATAGTATGCCCCAAGTCAGTTTATTTTCTGAAAAACACACTGCATATTAAGTTACTGATGGAAAAACTAGTGTATAAATATACTGATTATCATTTTATTTTAAAAAAGAAGGATGTAGGGCTTCATCTTATGCAGGAAAAGCCCCTGAGCTTGGTGCAGATGAGGTGACACGAATAAAATGACTTATTTTCAGTACAGTTTATTGTCAGTAGGACACATTGATGTAACACAGGAAGAAAAATACACAGAATGGCACCATTCCTTCCTATAGAAGCGGAAATCAAATCATATAAAGCAGAGGTCTTTCACATTGTTAACTTTTGACAACTGAAAGGATATTAAAATGGCTGGAATCTTTCCCCTTTACACTTTCACCCCCCCCCCATCCCATGAAATGAAGCCAAGAAAAGCCTCTTCTCAAGTAACATGAGATCTCAGCTCAAGGCCTTCAGTGGAATTTTCACTAGATCGGATGTACTTCTTGGCTAGTGCTTGGGTCAAATACTGCAAGCTGCAATAATAAGTTCTGTTAAAAATGGTTACCCAGACCTGTGGCCACTGTTATCAATATAAATTCTGAAATTAGCTGAAAATAATGCAAGTACGAAATGCAGTTTTATTAGTCTCTCTTCCCCACCCCACCCCATGCAGGTGTATCAGCACGTCTGCTACATAGCTTGTAACACGCACTGTTGCAACAATAGCATGTTTCAGTACTTCTGAAGTGTACATGTTTTATGGAGAAAGATGATGTCCAGCCTCAATTAATTATGCTGCTAGCATCTGAACTAGCCACTTGATGAGATTCATCTGGCACCAACTTCAGTTATTTTTCATAAACATTAGCAGGATCTGCAGGACAGCAGACCCTGAAAGATGGCAGATCCTGCCAGGGACATTAGTACACCATCCACCACTCCTAGGCTGAATTCCCATTGACACTTTAAAGCTGCTTCAAAATGGTTTGGATCCTCTTTGTCTCCATTCCCAATCAGCTTCAGGGGTATTTTGAGGATTATTTGGCTTAAAAATGGAATAAATAAACACCGGATTTTTCCAGTGTTTTTTTCCGCCTTTGCTTTTAAAACATTTCTTCCTTCGTGCTGTGGGAATGTTAGAGTATTCCCCTATACAACAGACTGTTTCATTGTAACAATTCAGCCACTTCACACCTGATAACAATGTTTCCTTTCCCTCCCAAGCAAGCCTAAAGATAAAGAGGCAATCCTGCACAATTCTGGCTGTTTCCCTCCTTCCTTGATGTTTAAAAAGGGAAAGTGGGGGGAGCTGCTACAGGAACTGGGAGATGTGTGTATGTTTAAGTGTGTGTGAGCAGGTGGCAGCAGCAACAGAGCCAGCCTGCCAGCCAGCCAGCCAGGGTGCTTTTTTCGGAGGGAACCCCTACTGGGGATGGTGGTTGTGGAGGTGGAGTGGGTAAATGAGGCTTGAGTTGCCACCTCCACCATGCACTATAGGCAATGGGGAGAGAGGGGCAATCACTTTCTTCAATCTGTTTTTGGAAGCATTTTAAGTGTTTAAGAGTGGGGACACAAAATCGGGGTTGAATCCGATTGCCAGATGCTCCTTTGCTTCCTTTTAACGCGCTTTACGTATCGATGTAAATAGCAATGTAAATCACCTTGTATATAGCGCTTTATTCCTTGACTCATGAAGATCCTATCTCTGTGTGCTCTAGGTTGAACAATCACTTGAACGGCAAAGAGGGCACATAACTTCAGTGATTAGCGGTTTAAATGCTTACCCTGTGGATAGTCAGACCTCTTGTCAGACCTCTGTGTATTGGGCTCAGAAACCCAACTTACCACTGATCTCAAGTTTCTTACCTTATGACAGTGTTTCCCAAAGTGTGGTACGCGTACCCCCAGGGGTACGGGAAGAATTTGGTGGGGGTATGCATTGCACCAGAGTTTGTTGGGGATCACATGGGAATATCCACTGCACCGTGCTTAGCTGCGCCCACAGAACAAGGAAAGAAATAGGCATGTATCGCAGTTTTTACATGGGAACTGGGGCCATCCTACATCATATCGCAACTCATTATGGCGGGAACTTCTGCGCATCCTTTGCACAGCTCGGGTTCGGCCATTTTTAAACTGCGGGAACATTAACAGTTGACGTTGAGCCGCAGAGCTGTTTAAACACCAGAGAATTGCAGTGTTATCTAATGGTCTTGTGAGGCGTGACACGGCGTGAATATACTTATTTTGATTTTTATTAAAGCATATGTTTTTTATGAGGGGTACTCAGCGTTACAAAAATTATAGAAGGGGTACACATATGTCAAAAGTTTGGGAAACACTGCCTTATGACATGGCCCATAGTATCTAGCTGAACTGAACTGAATTTACCACCTCAGTACTACTGCTCCAAATTAGGGGTCCTTCAGACATTCCATTTCTGAGAACTCCATAGTGTGTTGAATTTATATTCTATAAAATGCTGTATTGGAGGAGAGGCTGGTGAAAAAACACAGTTAATAAATTAATCATAGCTGGACCCATTCTGTGTTTCTAAAATTAATGCTTATAAATCTTCACATATCTTGCTCTACTATTCCAGATTTTCTGCTCCCAATCCCCGCTCTACACAATTACCTTTAATAGATACTTTTTGAAATGTACACTGTACCTTGAAATCAAATACATACATACATACATACATACATACATACATACATACATACATACATACATACATACATACATACATACATACATACATACATACATACATACATACATACATCAGAAAGAACTCTGTCATAAAATAATACAGAAAGAATATATAAAGTTTTTATTAAAAATTAAAACATGAATTATCATAGAAATAAGATCCAATAGCCTTTTGGTGAACACAAATGAAATTGGCATAGGCCAGAAACAGTCTGATCAGTTGATCTTTTTTCCAAGGATGCCTCCTCCTGGCCTTTGTGGTATCCACAACAATAATTTTAATTAATATGAATAGGTTCCAGCTGCTGGAATTGTTCCTAGTAATCACAGTGGCATCTTTGTGAAAGAGGTGTGGTACCAGGATGGAAGCGTCCTTTCTCAGACATCTGTATATTAGACAAAAATATGAGTTCATGGGCAATATTTGCACTGAAGCTAAATATTTCCACTAAATGGCAAGGCCTGCTCTTGGATAAATTTAAGGATAAATCATTAGTTGCACTTTTTTAAAGTAAATATAGAAATGCAGTAGTATTGGTGCATTAAATTAGTTCAGACTGATTGGTCGAAAGATAATTTGCCCAAGTATTTTCAGCCTAATTACTTTCTTCACTCATGGGTATCTATCTAGTTATCTTATCAATCATATCATTTTCAGCAAAAACAAACATCTTTTTGTTTGCTGTTGTGTTCAGCCTATGAAAATTTGGGTTAATACCCATCATTTGAATGTACCTTTCAAAGTTTTGTACTTTGTATCCGATTAAACACTTATAAGATCACCTTTTTTCCTTTTTCCTTTTCTTAAGCAAAAGAATCTATCTTTTCTACAAACATTTTAATAATTTCACTTTGTAGATGTTTTGATGCTAGCTATTTTTATTTTCTCATTTCATGTATATTCCACCTATCTTTTGTGAAGCTCAAGGCATAGAATAATTGTTAAAATGAAATACAGAAATGATGAGCAATCTCAGTTGTTCCAAAATTTCCTCTCTGTCAAAAAAGCATCTACTCTATTTTTTCTTAAAATGAAAACCAAACCAGCCAACCTTAAACGTTGGAGGAAGAAATACTAAAGATGGATCCTCTACCTTATGCAACACCCTGCTGGTCTCACCCTAAAGTGATAATTTTCATATCAGAGAAGCACCTTCTATCCAGTGGAAGAAGAATAAATGAGGTTCTTCTATGTTGGCTCCTAGCCTGGGCATTTCCCCTCAAGATGTGCAGGACGGTTTAGAAGATGTAATATATAAATCATCCTATTGTTATCCTCATGGTATGTCTGTGCAACTTTTCATGGCAGTTAGAAGTACACGATGAGGGCAACTTCTGCCCAGTCTGCTGCTCCTAGTCTGAAAAGAGCAATTTGGACCAAGGAGTGAAGCAATGCATAGAATGCTAGCAACCGTTAGTTTGATGGTCACCTCGTACCAGCCTACCTTCAGAACCAAGAGTGAAAGTTCTCTGTCTTTGAAGTTGCAAACTGGTGAGATATGAGCTGTGCACCTGGAAATTACCCCCTCAAAATACGGTTTCCACAACTGGAAGTTGGCCAGGTGCAGTACCCACATGAACACTGCATTCCCCCAGGAGGCTGTCCTTCTAGGGAACATTCTGATATGTAGACCCCATAGTGCCAGATCACATTTTGCATGGTCCCAAAGGGTCATGCAAGTGTTGTCTAAATCTATGATCTGTTTAAATAAAGATGGAGGAGTCTAAGACTGCTCTTAAACACAAAATTCTAGGTTGGTGAAATTTTCCTTATTCCTTGCTTTGTTACAGAAAACAGAGAGATTTCCCTAGTTTGTTATTTTCGTTCATGCTTCTCGTGATAAGCAAGATGAAGGAGAAAATGTAGGCAGGGCATGGAAAATAATGGTGGATCCACATTCAGTTCTTCCTTTACCATAATGATAGAGATGACTGGCAAAGAAATACAAAAAGGGACAAGGCCAAATCTGAAATATAAAGTAGATTCTAGAGCATTAGTCAGCTGTGCCATGCAGGGCCTCTTCTCCGCAGACATCAGATATGTTTCTTAGGTCAGGGTAGCTTTACTCATTATGGCATTAGAACAGCTGGTCACTAGTGTTTATAGGATGACGTCTGCAAAGATGCCACAGATGAGTAATGTTGGCCTGTCAGCATTACTTACCTTCAACTCAAGATGGAGATGTGCACAATGAAATATTTTAATCTCATTGCCTGGCTCAACCTGACTAGCCACATATAGTCTTAAAATAGAAATTACCTCACTGGAGAAAGTACCATACATTAAAGTTGCCAAAAATAGATATGATTGTTGCAGGACTGATTTCTGGAAGTAGTTTATGTCACTTTCTGGCTCGTGCATGTACATTTCAGAAAGTAATGTAGAATGAAATGTGTGAGCCACAAAAGCGGGTATTGCATTAATGATACACCAGGCATTGAACAACATGCTTACAATTAATCAGATCTGAGTTTTATAAAGAAGCTGAAATGTTTTGTTGACAGATTAATACTGAATCCTTTATCCATACAGTATACTGTCTATCATTATAAACGATAGATAGGCAACTTCTGCATGTGTGCCATAGGCCGTCAATGTAGAGAATGTGCCAGGCCCAGAAGAAGCTTTCCAGGCCAGGAACACGACAGGCTTCACAGTACATGTTGGAAACAGTAGCCCTCATCACCCAAGTGTTTTAGGTCAACCTGAATTGGTCCCCAGGTTGTGTTACTCACATGAATTTTATTTAAGTTGTTTTCCAAGCCGGCCTACACCCGTTGCACCATCCTAAACTGTAGACCTGTTTTTACAGGACTGACAGGGACTCAGACCAGCCTGGAATTCCAGGCCATCTTTGCTTCCTCCTTGTGTGAGTGGGGGGATGGGCTAAAGGAGGCAGAACTGTGCTGTGGTGGGTGGTGCCCAGTATTTCCTTCAGCCAATTGGCACACACAGGGTTCGTGAGGCACTTCCCCTTCCTCTCCTCAGTTTATGTATTGATTCCTCTGTCTAGCGTTTTTACACGAATTTATTTTTACACAAATTTATTTTTATTATTTAAAAAATCTCAAACACACACCCTCACCTCCCTTGAGTGACATGAACAGCATCCAATAAGAAATGAGATAGATTTAATGTTGCAAAAGGGGTGGAGAGCCAAGAGCTCTGTGGAGGAAACCTAGGCCAATCTGTGCAGAAATGGGTGACCAAGGCAACTCAAGGCAAGGATGGCCTGAGGACCACCTATATCAATCCAGGTATGACCAGCATTCGTACAATCTCAGTTCGAACTCATGAATAACCCATCTTTGTTGCACTTGTGTGACCAGGCCCACTGAGACAATGCTCTTGTGCCCCTTCCCTAGAATGCTCATGCCCAGCTGTGTGTATGGGTATTTTTCCACAGCAGCCCTTAGATCCGGATCTAAGAAGATCCGGATCTAAGGAATGGGTACATTCCTTAATTTGGATCTAGTAGATCCGGATTAAGGGAAGCACCCAATGTGTTTCCACGGGAGGTGTAGCACCCATTAGCAATGGGTGCTAACACCCCTGCTGTGGAAACAGCTTTGCACCCATGTGGGGAATCTGGATCGACCCACAAGGGGTCAGTCCATTACCCCAGGTGTTTTGGGGGGCAGGGGGGGCAGTCTTCGAATTCACTTCGAAGTCACTTTGGAGTCACTTCGGAGTCACTTCGAAGTCACTTCGAAGTTCACTCCGAAGATCAGCACAGACTTCAAAGGCACTCTGGAGCTATTTTGCACAGACTTCGAAATGACTTCGAAGTGACTTTGAAGTGACTCCAAAGTGACTCCGAAGTCAATTCGAAGTGGCTTCAAAGTCACTTCGAAGTCACTTCAGAGCCTAGGTTTAGGCGGGGCCCAATGGGTGCATCCCCTCTCCCTAGCCTCCTTTGGACCCAATTGCCTGTTTCCAGTGGAAACAGGCTCCCTTTAATCCGGATTTTCTGGCAGAAAACCCCATTTTAGACCCCATTAATGGGGTCTACAGAAAATCTGGATTAAAGGCCAAAATGTACCCATTAGATCCGGATTTCCCCCACGGCAGTCGAAACAATCAGGTACCAAATGGGTGCAGTGGTGGAAATGGGATCATCCGGCTCACACCCAAATGGGTCCTAAATGGGTGCAAAAATGGGTACTTTTTGACAGTGGAAAAACACCCTGTGTCATGTTTTGGGCTGAAATCTGATGTAATGTGTGGTAAAACTTGTCTGTAGCTACATCATGTGTGGATGGATACAATCTCAAATACAGTTCCATGAAATGAAAATGACACTTTCCAATGGATCCCTGCCCACCTCCATTATCCTGTGGGTGCTGATCTGCAAAGTGCTGCCAGTCGAAAGTGGCATAGAAAAATAGCTCAATGAATAAATTATTAAATGAATTAATGATCTTAAGCCCTTAGTGAGCAACATAGAATACATCACTTAATAATATGTATTTGCATATTATTAAGAAGGTAAATGTGTCTTCGGTTCATTTCCTGATGACTAGCAAACATGTTAGTTTTTCTTCTACCATGACAGAAAACCAAGCTGGGCAAATAAAAAGAAAAGTTTAATCAGATCAGAGCTAAGAAGCTATGAATAAACTACTAATGAAAGAATTAACATATTGCTCAAGTTCAGCAAAAGGCAGAAAGAGATTTCAGAAATGAATAACATATATTCATAGAGCTTACTTTGCAACTAGTAGCATAAGAAAGACCACACACACACTTTTCTATAAAAAGATTTTTCTTTTATGTTTAGTTGAGTTATGCTGGGAGTTAAATGATGATAACAGAGTTGGAAATAATTTACTTCAAACAGCTATTCTACTAACAGTTTATCTGACTCACAATTTGTCTGCCATATCTTTATTGAAGCAATCTGTTCTTTTTCAAAGTACTCTAAAATTCACCATTTTGTACATAGTATACTGTTGTATGGTAAATTATTTCAAGGTAGAGATATTTATTAACATATGGTAAAGTAATTTTGTCTTGGTGTTTTTGTCGCTACAGATGACGCCTGAGCAGGCCAGACATTTTATGTAAGATTTTACTTACTGAGCTCCATATTGATATAATGATGAATTTATGTTTAGTTAGAAAGTGAGGCCCACTGTAAGCGTTTAACTGCACAGTGGCAGGGATTAGAATCATGCCCTACTGTCCCAATCCCCTTGTTCTGTCCACCCTCTACTTAAGTATATGTGCAATATAAGCTTTACAAAGGAATTATAGATTTAGCCATTACTTGCACAGTTTTTAGAATGGGATGCATAGTTTCAGGGTTGGCACTGGAGTTGACATAATCAGGTACCTACTTAGGATTATTCCTCAGAAGATGGTTACTCACAGCCCCTACCCCTCTTATTCTTGTCAAAAGTCTCCAGTATTACCTTCTCACTCTAAGAGTCCCAGGAAGGAAGGAAGGAAGGAAGGAAGGAAGGAAGGAAGGAAGGAAGGAAGGAAGGAAGGAAGGAAGGAAGGAAGGAAGGAAGGAAGGAGTCAGAGTGAACTGTTAAACACAGAAGATGATATCCAAAAACTCCTTTAATTAGTTGATTTGGTTCAGGAAATTCACATCCACTTGTGATTGTCAGAGAAGGCCTTGGCAGATGCAGGTGGAAACTTCAACTTGAGGAATTGTTTAGGAACCCAGAGGAAGAGGAAACTGATTAGGGTGGCAACAATTGTACAGTGTGGAAATGAACAGGATGCACATTCTTGATTTCTTTCCCCAAAGCAGAACCAATGCTTGCAGTTGGATTTCTTTGCACACTAATGTAAAAATAACTCCAGGACTCAAAATCACATGCTGTGTTTCCACAGGCATGTTCTGTTGCTTGCTGATATTAGTGACAATGACAAAATGACTTTGAGGAATAAATCTAAACAGATATTCTGTTACCCTTTGCCTTCTAAGGTTTGTGGTTGTCAAGGATTTTACTAAGATGACTCACCAACGGAATATATCTCTTAATTGAGAATCCACCTGTTTGCTTTCACGCCATGACCCAGAAGTCACTTCATGTTGCACCATACCTCAGCGAAGTCCAGCCACACACCCTTTTGCAAGTGCTTAATATGCAGATCAAAATAACTCTTCTAATCATCACTGTATTTAATCTATAGCTCTCAGCATATAAGCTATGCATGAAAGACTCTCCCACAAACTCATCTCTGAATTCTTCTCATTCAGATGACTGTATTTCTCTTTATATGATGTGAATGAATTTGGAAGATGAAAATGTGCTTCATGTGGCTGCTTCACACCTACTTTTGTGCAAGTGTGAGAACAAGCCAGGAAGCTGCACTAAACCACAGGTTCCCATTACTGCCAAACTAACTTCAAAAGAAGCCAAGATATTAAGCCATATTTTTAAAGTAGCCTTATATCCTGGATTGTTCAAAATCCATCAGGCCTTGCTTCCTTATTGGATACAATGGGAAGTTTTTATTATGTGCAGCTTCCTGGCTTCTTTCTCCTCTTGTGTGAGGAGAGGGGCAAAGGAGTTGTACATGGATGGAAGAGGTTCATTTGTATCTCAAAGTACAATCAGACAAATGGACTACTGCATGTAGGTTTACTGTCAAATGGGCTATAATATCCCCATACAGTGGCTTTGTTTGCATCCCAAAGGAGAGAGATGAAGAACATATGCCTGTCAAGATGCCACTGAACCCCCATGCCCTTCTTCCCATGGAGCAGATGGGGGTTATTATGAATAATTTAGGCCCCTGTTATAAGAGACAGAAGTAAGGATTAGGCAGGTGCAGACAGATTTTTAAAATTGTCACATTGTACGTACAGGAGGAAGGCTTGCTTCCAATGTTTCAGTCCTACTACAGAGTTTCCTCACAGGCAAATGAACTGAGATGATTCTGATACAGGAATCTGCTCCTGGGTATAAAACGGCATTACAGTTTAATCAGGAATTATTTGCCACACAGATTTGCACATACAAGAACCAGAGCCCTAATCCTAATTGGTGAACAAGGCTGAAACCACACAGGAATGAAAGCTGCCCTCCAGGAATCCTACATGAGAACATAAGAAATACCCCACTGGATTGGACCCATGGTCCGTCTAGTCCCACAGTGTATTTTCACAGCAGTCAACCAGCTGAACAGGAAATCCCACCAGCAGGACATGAGCACACAGCTTCAAACACCTGGCCCTTGGAAACATAATAATCCTGACTTCTATTGATAGTTCTGATTTCCTTAAATTGGTTCAACGTCTTTTTGAAACAATCCAAGTTGGTAGTCATCACCACATCTCATAGGATAGAATTCCAAAGTTTAACTATGTGTTTTGTAAAACTATACAAACAAGAACCCTTTTGTCTGTTCTTATTTGTCCAGGATTCAGTTTCAATGGTTGATCATTGGTGCCTGTATTCTCCTATCCACTTTTTCCACACCATGCATAATTTCATACACCTCTATCATCACTTTTTAAAATTAAAAAGCCTCAGATGTTGCAACATTTCCTCATAAGAAAGCTCATCCAGTCCCTTTATCATCTTAGTCACCTTTCTAAGGGTCATCTTAGATGTGCTGATGAGTCTTAGTGGGCAGCATAATTCACTTCACCCACTTAGTGTCTTTCTGCATTCCTCTTCCCCATTCTGCACTCCCCTTCCATAAACAAGCAACCAGTCCCATGCTGGATGGGTTGCTATTGGAGAAGGACAAAACTGTGCTTTGAAGTTTCCAGCCAGGACTGGAAAAAGCACTGCTGGAGCACTGCTGAAAAGAGTCTCCTATATCAGAGGTGTGCAACCTTTTAGCATCTTTGGGCCACACTGATAGAGGAAAAGTTGTCTTGGGCCACATATTAAGTACAGAAACACTAACAAAAACTGTTGAGCAAAAAAAAAAAAAGGTCTGTGCATAATTTCATAATGTTTAAGTAAATGTTTGATTTTGTGTTGGGACGCATTCATAGTCACGCTGGGCCACATGTGGCCCACGGGTTGGACACCTCTGTTTATAGCATACCAGACCATGGTCCAATATACTGTCCTTGGGCTGGTTGTAGACCAAAGACTATTTTTGTCATCCTAGCTTGGTCCGTGCTTAGTCCAGTGAGGACAAAACATGACTTGGGGGAGGCCTGCTGTAGTCCACACTAGCATGCTGACCACACTTCCATATTCCAGAATAAATTCCAGAGTAAAGTCCAGTGCAGAAATAGCTTTACTGACCAGCATTTCAACTCCAGAAAGTCTTCCAGTGGACCAGAGATAGGACGAGAATCAATCATTCTTAGTTCACCAGCAGACACTCCTCTTATGCTGGAGTGAATGGCAATTTATGCCATGCCATTTGCCCAGTAGCAGCAACCACACCTCCACTCCCCAAAATGGCCTCTTTTGTGGACCACGTGGAAGTACCCCAAGCCAAATTGTTAGACAACATTTAGCATGGCTTTCCTTGCTGTGTCCCAAATCATATATGAAAAAAATCAGATAAAACTCACCTTGTAAAAAAGTAGAATTAAGTGGTATGTCCTTAGATTGGAAGGAAATACACTTCAGGAAATGCCTCATTTTAGAGCAAATACAGATGCTATCTTACCCATTCAAATTATTTTTAGGTGAAAGGTGTGGGGGGGATTAAAGTGTTGAGCTAGTGGAAGGTAGTCAAAAAGCAACTCAAGTTGAATTGATGGTTGGAAAAATATGTTCCAAACTACCTAAAAATAAACATTCTGTCTTAACTGTGGCTTTTGCTGAATAGGTTGTGTGTATGACACAGTAAGTGGTGAGATGTTATGGTAATTAGTAATGACCTTTGAATATTTTGGTTTACCACAGTACAGAATACCAAATACAGTAGTCTTTCCAGGAAGATTTAGCTCCATCTTCAGAATTAACTGTAAGTCTCTTGTTTCAGCATTTTTTGATTATTTCAATCCAAAAACTCTTGGAAGTTTCCATTCTGGAAAAAGCATGTCCTTTTGACATTTGACTTTTCTTCTATATGTGTGTGTGTGTGTGTGTCAAAGGGGGGCAGAAATGTTCCACACACTTACCTTCTTGGTAATGAACTGTGAGGTTATACAAGGCAGGTGGACTGAAGGGGAAAATCTTTCAGACACTTCTGTTCTGCGTCAGATTTCAAAGCTGTGTCTTTGAAAATCTGGGGAGGAGACACTTCAGAGAGATTTTATGATTGCCATATTTTAGAAAAATACTCAAGAGCTGCAGTTTCTTAATCTAGCTAAGGATGTGGCAAGGAATGAAAGCAGGAATGGAGCACACTTGCTTGAAACACAGTAGAGAAATTTAAGGTTAGAGATGGGAAACTTTATATATATACATAATGATATTCACAGACCTTTAAGTTTCCATTTCCTGTTCTGCCGTTGAACTGTGTGTTGATTCTTTTGCTTCAGTATCAAAACACATGAACACATTTCTACAAAGTTCACACCAATTCAATAGTACAAATACCTAGATGATATGCAGAAATTCTTCAATAAAGTTTTTTTGCATAATAATTTTTTAAAGTATGCAAACTGAGATTGCATTCATATGGAACTCAGAGATGGTTCAAAGGTGGTACCACATGTACATGTTCCCAGTGTTCCCATCCTGCCTCTAATAAGGCCAGAAAAAGACTTCCAAAGTGAATTAGAAGCATACTGGTAGTGGGGCAATAATGAAACAAGTCCACTGGTGCCACACATTACCAACTCCAAGATGCTTTTGAAGTGCTTTTTAAACTGCAGTACAGGGACTGTGAACTTTTTACCTCTGTCAACCTGCACTGTAGATACAGAAGTAATGAAACAGGAAGAATAGGAATACAGTTCATAATGTGAGAGAGATGGGGCCTCATTCCATCAGAATGAGGAAAGGAGACATGCGAGCAAAAAGTGGGAAAATGAAACAAAGTATTTCTAATGTATAGATGGTGCTACTCTCTCAGCCAAAAGTAAAGATTTTAAAATAGGGGTGGCATACAATGTAGACTACCCTCACAGCAATAGAATTCAATCTAAAACTATCCTGTTATAATTTTCAGAATATAAGCATTAAAAAAACTGGCAGCTCTAATCTCTACTTGCATTTATAAATACAGATCCTTTCTGTTAGATTAATAAATGCATGGTTTTATAAAGGTAATTCAAAAGAAATTTGGGTAGGAAAGACTGAATAATATCCTGGGTATGTAAGGAGCGTAGGGCAAACTTTTAGATTCAATATTGACATACAGTGACTTTAAAAACAAAACAAAACCAAATCTCATCACAAGCTATAGGTCAATCAAATAGTCTGCCCAAGTATTTTAATTATGTGCTGATACAAAGCTTTTTGCTGCTCTTCAGAATCAGGAAAAGAAGTTGATACAATCCCTTTCCCCCCATAATGAGTGTGGAAAGTGTGCAGAGACAGGATATATTACAATGTTTAGGCATAAATCACAGGCAAGTTAAAATAAAGGCTGATCTCATCATAGTACAATGGGAAATGAGGGAAAATTCATCGTAAACTTAGGTATTCAGTTTTGAAAAGAAAGGAATCTGGACTGAGTTTTTCCCAGATGACAAAATTCTACATTTTGTTGGTAAAGAGCACAAAAAGGTTATAAGAACACATTTTAACAAGCTCTGAAATGTCACAGTCATGACTACTGCACTTTGATATCTGCTCTCATTGACATAAAACAGAATGACTGAATTAATTCTGTTTCCTCCCATTTGGCAAAAGAGTACAGAAAAGCAAGTAAAGCAAATCTGCAAATACTTAAGGGATTCAACATTATTTGTTTTATGTGATGATGTCCTATAATTATGATAATGATTCGCCCCCCATTTGCAATGGTCTTGTACTTGATAAGTTTGTGGGAGTGAAGCTATGAATCATCTACTTGAAATTATATATTACTGAGTTTGTTCTCAGGAGCAAATAGTAGTAATCACTAATACTAAGGAAAACTATGGTAGAATCCACACAGCACCTTTATAGCACTTTGAAGGCACTGTGAGAGCACAGAGTATGCATGACACTGTGTCCACATCATTCATTCAATATGGAGGGATACTGCACTGTCTGCGCAGACTTCACACTCATCGGGCATGTCCCCATGCCCATTTTGCCCCAAATTGAAATCAGATTCGCCTGCCCCCATGCATTTTTTATTTGGTCTGATTTTCCCAGACCAAATTGCCAAACCACATCCAAACCTGTTCTCGCCACGATTTGGTGGCTTGGTAGGAATTGCTTTGGGAGCTGAGCCTGTGCATGGGGACAGTCCCGTGCTATTTGGTGAGAAGATTGGCTTGATTTTTCTCCCTTTTCCACAGCAAGCAATCCCTCCTGTTCATGATCGCAAAGGCAGGCAGGGCAATGGCTTGATTTTTCTCGCTTTTCCACAGCAAGCAATTCCCCCCCCCCGCGGTTTACGATTGTGAAGGCAGGGAGGACAATGGCATGATTTTTCTGCCTTTTCCAAAGCAAGCAATTCACCCCCATTCACAGCCAACGCAGGCAGGTTCCCATGTGAAGCAGAGGTGTGCAAAACAGCTTAACTGCATGGGGACGGCCGTATGCATATACAGCCCACATTAGCAGTGATAGCATGGGGACGGGCAAGATTCAGTTTCAGTCCCACACCTGGTCACAGTCACTTGCATGGGACGTGGCCATCCTCTTCTATGCCAGTATAAATGCCATTATAGGGCCATCCCTGTCTTCAAAAACCCCTCTGCCATCAGATTCAAAACTGGGAATCCCACTTTGATTCTGAGAATGGGAAAAATACAGCCAATGGTGGAGAGGAAAAACCCTTCAAATGTTGGCTGGCAATTCCTTCACCACTGTTTAACAGGCAGCTGCATCTGTTAGCATGTTATGAATTTAAGAGAAATAATTGAAGGGTGAAGGAAACAGGTGAAAACTAATAGTCTCCTCTAATTGGAGAGAGGGAGCCCAGGAAACTGGGTTAAATGCCCTAACCCTCAGAAATGGGTTTCAGAGAAATCTAGGTGTTGGCTAAAAACTGTGGAAGTCTAAGAAAACAGGGTAATTGGCAACCTTTTGCTTGAGGTTTTCAAGGCTGTTGTCTGCAGAAAAGGCAGTGAAGAAATTGTTCTTGGGTCACACTTACACTTACCTTTAGTCCATTTTCAAGTCTGCTCACACCTTGTCATTTCTGTTCAGTTTAAGCAGAAGCTCCACAACAGGAGCTGATTACAACTACATTCTTCAACTCACACTGGATTCAGGAGACATGAACCCAGAAACTCATCAAAGTCGATAGTGGCTTAAACAGCATGAGCTCTTTTAAATGGCAACAGTCTTCTCACTGTAGGCAGATCTGTTTACCAAGACACAGCTGCTGTGGAAGACTACTTCATCACATTTAGTAATAGTCAGTACTGAGCTTGACCTTCTTGCCTTCTGTGTGAGAAGACAGGATCATGCCCATGCAATGAAAAAAAAATCCAAGAAGCATAAATTACCATCACAGTCAGTGCTGCATTGCTCCCTTTTTGGAAACTCCAGTGTCAGAGGAGGAGGAGGAGGAGGAGAGTTGGCTTTTATACTCTACTTTTCTCACCCTTAAGGGCACTCAAAGGCCCTGGTCACACTAGTAGTTTAGGACGACCTTGTATTGTAGTCAGGTCGAGTTACATTATTTTTTATTCAATTCATTTTCCAAGCCAGCCTACCCCTATTGGATCATTCTAACCGGAGTCCTGTTTTTCAGAGGACTCAGCCTGTCCTGGCATTCTAGACCATCTTCACTTCCTCAGTTGTGAACGGGAGCAGGTGGGCTAAAGGAGGCTGAACCATGCTGTGATGGGCGGGTCCAGTCTTTCAGACAATGTGCACATGTGGAGTTCATGAGGCACCTCTCCTCTTCTCAGTTTATGTGTATGATTCCTCTATCTAGCATTTTGCTGCAGGTTTATTATTATTATTTTAAAATTAATCACATGAAGAAGAAAAGCACATAAAAAGGAAGGGGGGTGCGGAGGTGGGGGAGCAGGCTTAAAAAAAAATTGCAAACACACACCCTCACCTCCCTTGAGTGACACAACAGCATCCACTAAGAAAGGGGATAGATTTGATAAAGCAAAAGGGGCGGAGAGCCAAGAGTTCTGTGGAGCAGGCTCAAGTCAATGGAGAAAGGTGTGACCAATGCAGCCCAAACCAAGGATGGCTTGAGAATAACAATCTATGTATAAACGAAGCTGGTACAACCTCAGTTTGAATTATGAACCAGGACATCCTGTCTCATATATGTGTGACCAGGGCCATAGTGGCTGACAAACCTTCTGTTATTTCTCCCCACAACAGACACCTTGTGAAGTAGGTCGCCCAGCTGGCCTCATGGAGGAGTGCGGAATTGAACTGGGACTACCAGATAAGACTATGACACTCTAACAACAAAACCAAAGAATATTGGAAGGTTGTTCTCCTTTTGTACTACAACTTGTAACAAGGACTACCTAAGATTATTTGTTTATATCTCTGTGATTAAATTTTATCTTGTTCTTCTGGTGGAACAAAATTTGAGGATTAGTAAAAATATTTAGATTCCACATTTTATTTTAGTAATATTTTCAATATATATATAT
>MTQE01001134.1:47784701-47808734 GCA_014337955.1 Aspidoscelis marmoratus | reverse complement strand
AAAAAAAAAGTAGCTCAAATGTGTTTTAGAGACATAGGTGGGTGGCACACGTGTTGTCATCCCATCTCTAAACCATCTTTTCTAACCTAGAATGTACATGAATGTACATCACAATACTGTGATGACTGCGTGGAAAGGTAAGTTAGTTAGAGATAGGTATAGAAGTAGGATAACCGTTGAGTGGCTGTGCATGGCAGAGGGTTGGGCGAGGAACATGCCATGACAAATACCACCCTGGAACCATCTCTAAAGGTCTCTAAAACACGTGAGAGGTGTTGTTGTGTTTTTACTGGGATGTAGTTGTATGTAAGCATATAGGACCAGGATGGGAATCCTGCAGACAAATGTGTTACAATATATCGACTGTAGCACCACTGATAATAAACGTCTGTGTTGTAGACATTTGCAGAACATCATGTCAGCAAATCAGAGTTAGGAGTTGTTCCTGAGACACTTGGTAATAGTGGTCATTGCTAAGGGTCCACAAAAAGGAACTTTTCAATACATTTTGTTATCTGCTCCACAGACTCATGCAAATAGGGTCCCTACTTTCTCTTCTCTCTGGAGCTGGCCAACAGAGGCACAGGAGGCAAAGGAAGTGGCTTAAAATGTTTGCTGCCATGACTTTGGATCATGTAAATATGCAGTTTGTGTTTTGATTTACTGCCAAGGTCTAGATTTTACAGTAATCTAATAGTTGTCTTAGAAGCTATTTGCTGAAAGCCTGAGCAGGAATCTTTTCAGTAAACAAGTGCATGCCAAAAAAGCCATCTAGGGCCACACGAGTGAGCTAGGATACACATTTTTATTCAGTACTTTAAATTTTTTTATTGATCAGTGGGCATTGACCATGACCATCAAATATGCTATTCAGATTCCACGATTTTTGTGTTGAGAGTTTTTAAAGCCATATATGATTTTTTTTCAAGGAACAGAATTTTTGAGGTTTTCTTTTTTTCAAAAAATCTCATTTACTGTGCTTTTGATGTATGTTTAAATACTGTCTTCCTGTTCCAGGAATATGTTAACCTTTTACTGTGTGTGTAAAATATGACATTTTGAAAAAGACAGAAATCTAACGAGATCTCAGACTTCAGTTTTCTGCTGATAAAATCTTTAATTTTTTTTTAAGCTTTGTTATTGTTACCTATTCTCCCTGCAGATTCTACCACCTGGATCTGATAATCTTATAAATACAAAATAGTTTAACTCATAAGAACAAAAGAGGAATCCTGCTAGATCAGGCCACAGCCCTTCTACTCCAACTCCCTGTCTCATGCAGTGGCCCAACAATTCCTTCTGGATATTCTCAAGCAGAAGATGAAGGCAAAACCTTCACCTGCTCTTGACTCCCTGCAAGTGGCCTTTAGAGGCAACCTTCCTGTCTCTCCAACCTGGAGGAAATACCTAAGTCTCAATACTAGTAGTCATTGGTACATGTATCCTCCATGAATTTGTTTAAATCTTTCTTAAAAAGCTATCCAGACTGATTGTTGCTTCCACAGTTATTTTAGAAAGTGACTATAAAGTGGCTTAGTGGAGGTAGCCTATAGCTGCTAGTGTTCCCATTCCACCTGTAACCCACACAGAAGCCCAGAGAGGGGAACATTAGTGCATGGCTGGTACTATGTCTAAGTCACCTTTTGCTGCATGACTGTGGTCATACGTAAGGTTTAATCCACCTTCAGTCCACTTTCAGAGTGAGAGAATACATTGGCAAAATGATAAGTTGTTTTCTTTCAATGTTAAGTAACTCAGAAAATTCATCTTTGGGATAGATAATGTGGAAAGAAAATACTGGTCACTTTGTGTTCTCTCACCCTCAAAGTGGACTGAAGCTGGATTAAACCTTACGTGGGACCACAGCCCATGTGGCTGCAGCCTTAGTTACTTGCATGATTATCCTTAATAGGCAGATTATACACCGTGGTTGTAGGGCCTTTCCGCACACGCTGCCGGAAACATTTTTAAAAAGAATCTGCCCCCAAAAGGGGCAGATTCTTGGAGGCCCTGCACGGGACGGTGGTGGGACCGGATTGGAGAGGGTGCTGGTGCAAACGCAACAGCACCCACCCCAGTCCGGCCTCCGGAGGCCCTGCCCAGCTGTCAAAGATGGAGAGCGCATGCTCTCCGTTTGACAGCTGGGGCCACCCACCAGCCTGTGCCATGGTGAGTCTGGCTGCTGGCTTCCCTGGTTTCCCCCTCACAAGACAAGGGCCTAACCCCACCCCATCCCACCAAGGGTCCCATGCTCACGCCTGCTGCCTTACCTCGTTGCCGCCAGCCCGATTCTGGGAGCAGCAGGCCCTGCGTCAATTGCGCATGCATGCACCGCGGCATCAGATTCCCAACCACCCAGCCACCCTCATCTGATGTACAGACTTACCTTTTCACCTGCTTTGGGTGGAATAACACAGTCCTATTTTGGAATACACACACAATGGCTAACTTCTGGACTCATTTCCTGGGCTTTCCAAAACAGTCTCACCAGGAACTGAGTATACTAGTTCTGAAGCACTAGGAGCCATCATTTCGTGTCTCCTAGTTACAACTGAACATGGTGAAGTAAAATCAACAAATCTGAATATCTGGCCCATTCCTTAGATCCATTTAGGACACATTCTGAGTTTCCCATCTGCATGTTAATGTAGATCAAGAAAGCCCCACCTTCTGCTGGTCTGCCTCTGCTCTGTCTGTATTTGACAGAGCAAGTTCCAGATTAAGAGGCCCTTAATTAAGATCTCTGGTGGACCTATTTCATTGGACCAGGGCGTGCAGGCAGCATGCTTCCATGTTCCAGAACTACTGTTCCTAGCCCTCAGAGGCATGGGGGGGGTGTCTGGATCAAACTCAGGTAAGGGCAGAAAGGACCTTTGTATCCGTTCACCTTCCTTCTTCATCATTCCCACCTGTGTCTAGATGGCAGTCAAACTGACTTCAAAAAAGAACAAGAGTTTTTCTTTGGGAGGTGTATGAAATCAGGCCTGATGAAGGTTTATCAAGAACCATTTCTAGTACAGTCTTTGAAAAACTGAAGTCAGCTGTTTGGATTATTTTTCACAGACCGAAAATTTGTTTTTATTAATAGTGATTTTAACTGTGGGTGTATGCCACCTGAAGCTGTAAAACAAGCAAGATAGACATATTTAAAGTAAAGAAAGAGTAACTTGCTTCTGTTTTACCAAGTGACCAAAACCAACCAACTCATACTAACCATTTGAAATTTGTATTTGTCATGGCAAGCAAACACAAACAAAACAGTGTTCCTTAGTTGGCTGGCGTAATGCTGTCAACTAGGTTTTTCCTAACTACTTTGCCTGCAAAAAAAGGTTGCATTTACTGTATATGGTATTTTGTGGGGATTAGTCATTAGAAGTTTTAGGGTGGGGGGAAACAACATTTTCCAAGGTGGATGTTCCAAGGAACAAATATTACTTTTTCCTCCTGTGCAAGGTGAACTCTGCTCAAAAAGAGTTGATTGTGGTAGGAAGCTTACTCACAATGCCATTTCCTCCTTCAATGTAAATGTCTAAGTCAGTATCCAGGATATTTAAGGAAGGAACTAAAAACAAAATATCAGAAATGATGCTGCTTTTATAGAAACGTGTGAAAACGTTTACAAAATAGTTTGACAAAATTATGAGGTAGCATGATGCAGACAACTAATCTGGAATATTTTGTGCAAAGTTCTATTCACCACATTAAAAAATTATTTCTCTATTTACTATACGCAGCTCAATTGATGGAAAGGGAACCACATGAAATGCTGCGCTATTGGAACCTCACTGTCAATGGCAATCTAACTATACAGAAGTACCTTTTCAGGGTCTTTTTTTGAAAAGTATCTGATGTCAAAGGCACATATTTGCAAATCAAAACCCAGAGTTGCATTTTAAGGGAGACAGGGAACTCAGCAATAGCAGGGATGGCAGGGACAGGAAATGATGTAGTGGCAGCAATGGGGGCAGAAGCAGCAGGAGGGGACAGTGGCAGTAGAAGCAATCGTGGTAGCAATGGGGTGGCACCGCATTGGAAGGTTGCAGTGGCAGTGAGGTGAGGTGCCCCATCACCATGCTGAAGCAAGGGGATTGGATCAGTGTGGCAGCAGTGGTGGCATGTTAAGGCATCAGGTGTCATTGGCATCAGGGTGGGGGTTGTGGGGTCAGGCCCTTTCTGGGGTGAGATGAAATGAGTCAGATCCAAGAGTGGCCAGCAATGACCAGCTTGTGTCACCCTGCTGGCTGCCTTCCATGCCATTGCTGAGCTGGCCTGGACAGCAGCCCTTTGCCTGGGTCCATTTCTGGCTGAAACAGACTCAGTGCTAGGATTATCGACCTTCTGGATAGTCCCATTGGCAGCAGAGAAGTGGCTTAATGGGCTAATGTACCAAATCATACATAACATCTCTGTGCAGGAGTCAACCCAGGATACAGACATGATCCAGCCAGATGTGAGCAGCAACCCTTAACTTTGACTGTGTCTGATGAGCAGCACACTTGATCAGCCTGCTGGGGATATCTGGGAGCCAACCAAACACATGTCCATTCATTTATTTTCATGCGCTTGGCTGGCTCCTGGAAGTCCCAGCTGACCCAACTGCATATTCTGTCCTTAAGCCATCGGTATCATTGCTAAATTTCCTCTGTTGTTTTTGCATGTTGCAGTTTGCACCAACTTGCAAATGCCACGGGTATGTCTGATATTTCCAGTGTGTTGCTGAGAGAATTGTGGTCTTTACCTCTCATTTATAAGTATCCTCTCTTGTGTATCTCAGTAGTGTCTCTTCGTAGAGGAAAAACCTTTCCTGCATCTTTGTGGAGAAAACTAGTTGTGTATTTTCTCATTCCCCTTCTGGCACCAACATCTTGTCAGAGTTCTCTTATTCCCTGGTCAGTATGAAAGCCACTTGTTTAAAATTCAGCTAAATACCAAGATGCTTGATCTATAAAATATGCTTATTATGCTGTGATAATAAACTTCTAAACTTTTACAGAACTTCTAACCTTATCTGTTCCTTTTTTTAAAAAAAAAGTTACGTTAATTTCTAAAAAATCTTCATTGACAGCAAGGTCCCCTCCACCCACAATTCTCTGCCTTCCAACTACTGTCTGGCTGTCAATTCTGCAGAGACTGTTCATTTAAATGTAAGGAATGACGGAGGACAAAATGTCAAATTAATTATACAACATTACGTACAGTTTTGATGACCAAGTTTCCTTGAACTAAGATGCTAGAGCAGAAAGATCCCAAGTTGTAATTAGGGTTATTTTCACACTGACCTACACTACTCTGGTACATAGCAGCAGCAGGAGCACCCCACCCCACCCCCACTTCATTCTCCTTCCCAAGCTGTGACAGATTACTCCGGGCATGGAACTTTTGTACTGGGGTGTCCTGTTCTGCACTAGCCTCCTCACAGGTTTCAAAGCTCCCCAGCTTCTAAGCCACCATGGGGTGCCTCTGAACGCTCCAAAGGTCAGGAATAAATGTTCCTGGCCTATAAAGATGCCAGGTGGGGCATTATGGGGACACATACCTCTGTACTTTGGTACATTCTGAGGTATGCCAGCAGACCTCAGAAAAGGGCCTTTCCAAGTTTGGTGCATGCTAGTGAGGAACAGCAGAGGCCTGTCATTTCTAGGATGCTTTATCCACATAAGATAGATCAATCTAGGTTACCCAAAATGGGGCACTGTTCCAGTCTACTGTCTGCTAGTATACAAGAGGGTAGTGTATTGAACCACAGAAGCTAGCAGACAGCATATCTCCATGGGCTGGAATGCCATGGGGGATCCATTTGAGAAGCATAACAAGGCGAATTGCCAAATTGTCCACCTTAGGAGCTCCGAAGGCCAGTTGTTTTCATTCCTGGACTTCCGAGCATTTGGAAACACACCACCCCTTCTCCACTTTGGCTCCAAAACTGGCATGAGCTACAGAATTGGCACAGGTGCTGGTGCAGAACAGGCTGTCCTAGCGTGGACAACTGCCATGTGTCTCAGCCTGGGACAAATTGCTTATTCCAGTACAGGGCAGCCCACCCTGTACCAGAATAGCACAGAGAAGTGCTGAAACAGCCAAAGAGGTCTACTGGCAAACTGTACCAGGATGCTATTTTGGGATCCCTAGCCCAATCTACAATGTGTGGTGGGCAGACAGAGCATACTAGGAGGGCGAGGGGCCTCTGCTATTCCACACTAGTTTGCCTACCACCCAGGGGTCAAGTCTACCAACCAATGCAGTCTATCTTAAGGAAGGCTGATCTCAAGTACCTCTCTACCATCTCTTTTAGTTCATATTAAGAAGCAACAGAATGGAGGAAAGTCATGCCCCATTTGAGTTAGAGGTGATAACAATACAGAGGCTATAATTTGATACTTTAAAATTACCTCTCCTTAAAAATCCTATGATGGTCATCTCTTGTCATGCTGTGCTTTTGGAAGTTTATGCTTACTGAATCTCTGAGCTGGTTTTCACAATCAAATAACTGTTCACATGATCAGAATCAACTTGTACTTGGATATGCATTTGATTGGGAACACCTGCACCTTTAACAATCATAACTCATTCTTTGCTAGTTTTTAAAAATGAAGCGCACAGATGTGTATATCCTGAAAATAGACATCTATTAACTCTGTATCTCTTCATCTCTGTATTTTTACATCTCAGCATAAATCCTGCTCAAATGAGGACACTTCAGGTCTTTTGGCACTTACTTGGTATACTGGAACATGCAGATCATTGGACTGCTTCTTGTTCCATATGGGTGATCTGCTGAAGTGTTCCAAAAGCATCCAAAGAGCCCCCTGTCCGGTCTACTTATGGACTGGTTAAAAGCAGCCCACAAACATGCCTTCAGCAGAAGGAAGGGTCCAAGAGGGGTGTTTTCACATCATTTGTGGTGTTGTGAGCCCACAGGGTTAGGGCTGCACCAAAGTTGGTGCTTCAAACCCACATGTGAGCTCCAAAGGCTGCTCCAGAACAGCAAAGTGAACCTCTAGATCTCTCGTGATCTGCTATCAGAGCAGAGGAATCCATCAGGGAAGTGGCTGGTCTGGAGTTTGGCTTTCTGCAATCTGGAGTCTCATGGATCTTTCTCTGTGGTCTGATGGCTAGGTCTGGACCCTGCAGTGCTAGGTTGTGCCTTGAACACAAGACGCAACATAGGAGCAGCATGTGCATCACCCAATCACAGATAAGGGTGAGTATAACTATCAATGTAAGGGGAGATAAGGAATGGACCAGGTGATGGACCATCCATGGCTACTGCATTGCTGCACCAGAACAATGGTGTTCCAGCCCTTGCAATGTGAATGCCATCAACCAGACTAGAAATGGAACAGCCTTGACCAGTCTAGTAGAACTGTTCTAGTAAGATAAGTGCTTAAAAAGCATTTTAAATTATTAGCATTCCTGCATCAAAGTTTACTAATATCTAGGATGCTGTAGTGGAGTCCACAGTAAATATGAAGTTTCTTCTAAGGTTGCAACAACAAAGTATTTCCATTAAGGTATCCTAACAATAATCCATCCTTTTATGAAAGCATTATAAATACCTTGTCCACAAATTAGCAAAAAGAATCTACACAATAAGCACATACCAAACATCTTGCTTCCCATTTTATTTTCCTTTTGCCTTCCTCTCACCCTCACTCTCTGGTCATGCTTCTTTCCCTTTTTGGGGGTGCATTCCCAAAGACACTAAAGTCCGGACTGGATTCGGACACAGGAACAAGCGTTTCCATTAAATCGGCCAGTAGTCCAAATCCAGAAGGCTCGTTTCCAAGCCAGTTCTTTCCCCCCGGATTTTCTGCAGAAACCCCACAGAAAGCCGGCGGGGGAGGGGGGAACCCTGGACTGGAAGAGGACTTTCCAATCCAGCCCAGATTTTAGTGCTGGAGAAAGCAAGAACTGGCAGGCCACTAGGGTGAGCAGCAACAAGTAAGTTGGGCATGCGAGTGAGTGAGCGAGGGAGGGAGACCACCTTTCTTCCCCCCCCCCGGTCCAATGCTGCCCTGAAGGCATGGGGGGGGCAGGGAGAAGCAGGCACCTGAGGATCGGAGGAAGAGGAGGCTGGTGGCAGGTATGGTGATGACAGCAACAGTGGCTCCTGTCCAAAAACCACCACGACGTGCTGTTCGCTGCTGTGTTTATGTGGACTTGTGGGTTCCATTTGGGAACAGCTCACAACTGCGCTCGGTGCTGTTCCCGGCCTCCACTCAAATCTGCAGCAGAACCCAGACCAGAGAAGTCCAGGTTTGCTGTAGGTGGGAACACACCCTTTGAAGAAAAACCAGTCAGCTGCCTACAAGTTCCACATCCCCAAGCGTTACTAGACCAATACCACTTCTCCCTCCTTTCTGCTTTATATTTTTGAAAACAGGATCCTCACTTTTGGAGCCAGTCATATTTTGAATCATTTCCCCCTCCACCTTCATTGGAGCTGCTTCCATCCTTTTGAGTCAGGATTAGTTGGCCACCGTCATGTCCCATCACCTAGCATCATCATGGTAATAGCTCCTTCCCTCCTTTCCCAAACTCACATTTCCAGCTTGTTTCATCTTGTTCAACACTCTTGGTGAGAATATTATATATATTTATTTTGTATGGTCACAGACCAGAATAAACAAATATTTTAAAAATTGCATAAAATTTACATTAAAATTATTTAAAATCACAATACAGTATACTGATAAAATCAAATGAAAAGCAAAAACCAGTCTATATACTCAAAGGATAATACATAAAAACAAATAGATGGCTTACAATGAGAAACAATAAAACAATAAAAAATTAAAATACATAATATCAAGACTAGTTTTTTAGAGTATCTCTAATCAAGGTTGCCCAATTGCAGGGTTTCATTTTCTAACTTCTCCTGTGTTTTTATTACCATGGCCAGGAATTTTGCAGTCGCTAGGGTCATGTCAGGATTGGTGTCACTTTACAAGGTGGGAATATTACATCTCTTTTAGAGATTCTAGTTTACTTAAACTGTCTTGAAGCCTGATCCTGCTTCTCTATCACCTTCACAAAGGGACATACACCATTTAATTTGTGGAAAAATGCAAGCAATACTTGGGGTCAGATCAGGGCAATTATACCTCTTGAGTCTCATACAATGATGGTCTGTGAAGATGTTTTGATTGAAAGGGGAATGATCATGGTGGAGACTGGTTTCTTTGGCCCTTTCCACACCTAGTATGATTCCAAAATATATTCTGGAATAAGGATCTGCTGTCTGCATGCTACTGTGGTATGAACTACTGCAGTCCCTGCCCTCCCAATAACACTTTGTCATTACTGGACAAAGCTCTGGTCCAGAATGCAGTGCCAAAATGGTGCCTTATCCTGATTCTGCTGTGGACCTCTATGGACGTCCACAACCAGGCCAGCTTGAATATTGCAAACTATTGCAGACATAATGTCTTTAGAGGCACTACCAGAAGTGGCGCTAGAACTGGCACCTTGCTGAAAAAGGTCCTTTAATTTTTCAGTCTCTTCACTGCCTCCAAGGGCTCTTCAGAAGCAGTGGCAGGGGATGGGCTGTCTGAGTGTGGACAGCCCTTGGAGCAGGTGATTGATAGCTTACTCCAATATGATCCACACTAACTAATTCATGTCGTATGGGCCAGAATAGCCTACCTAATGCAGAAATGGACCTTGTCAGTTTATCTCAGGACTCTCTTCCAGTGTATGTCTGAGAAGCATTCTTCATTAGCCAAGGATAACTGAGATCTGGGTACTTTTTCTCCAGTTTCTTGTCATTCTTTTCTTCATATTGGTATTGGCATTTTCTTAAAATTGTCTCATTATTACAGTGTATATGTGCATGCCAGAAGTCTACTTTCTGTTTACAAAAGTAATTTTCCTGGTCTTACTTTTTTACTCCTTAATTGCCCCTGAATCCTTCATGTCACATGGTTTATTTTCAAATACATCTCTGTGTGTGCAGTGCACAAATGCATCTACAATAAGTCTGTGACATAATAAAAATTCTCTATTTGTGCAAAAATCATATTATGTGCATGAGATTACTGAGTCAAATCTTTTAAAGTGTGCCAGGAGGACCACTATAAAAGACTCTTTTATTCCTGTGCATCAGAGCATCTGCCAAGATCATGGGTTTATGTTGTAACAGGGGTGAAAGTTCCAGCCTTGACTTCATTTTTGTGGCTCTACACGCCGGTAAGCTGTCATTCATTGTGCTTCATTTGCGAGTCTGTTGTTGGCATCATTCTGTCTCAAGAGACTACAGAATTATGTGCCATAATTTGTTTTGGGATTTATTTGTTTATTTGTTTTGTTTGGAAATCAGGATTTAACAGTGCCTTCTGCAACTTTGCATTCTAATTCTGGAAAGACAAACCTTATTGAAGTTTGTTCATATGAATGCTGAGCAGTCACTACTTGTACTGATGTTTTTTATTCCTGTGCACTTTCCTCTCCTTCCACAAGAGAACTTTTTGCACTTTGCTTTGCTTTGCCTCTGTCGAAATAGTCTGCCTCTACATGCTGTGATAGGCTGCAACTGAATCTCAGGTCTTTGGATCAATGTCATATGCTTTCATGTCATGCTTGCAAAAGAGCAGATCATCCATCAAACCTGAAACCAGTAGCAAGTTCTCCATAAAACATATCTTTAGAAATTCAGCCCTCTTTCATTCACCTAACATGGTCAAACCAGTGTACACAATGATATACTTTCATCAGGATGCTTTTATTTAAGACTCAATTAAACCAGGAAATACCAGCAAGGCTGCAAAGGTGGAGAGATTTCTGTTACACTCCTGGTGGGCATGCACAGCCCATGACACGCTGTCATATAGGAAGGTGCTAAGCATACATACCATCATCTGTAATGACAGTTACTATAAGGTTCCCTCAGATCCTATTAGGAAGGTACATCATTGTAGTCTCAGCTTTGCCAATATGTTTGTTGAGTTCAGCCTCAAGGGACAAGCTACTAGTGACTGTGGAGCCAAGCTAAATAAACTCTTCCACCATTTCAAGGATGTGGTCACTAATATTAAAGATCCAGCTTTTTATGAAGACATTCCCTATGAGAAAGTTAGTTACTCCCTGGCCCACTCAGTTTTTAATGTGTTTTACTGCTTTTTTTAAAACCCTTTTCTTTAATGCTTTGTAGACTGCTTTGAGATTTGCCTTTTAAAAAATGGTTTCTGGAGGGATTACAAGTATCCTGTCCTGCAATATAGGTTTTCATCAAATCTATGATTAAAACGAACTGACTATGTGTGCACAAAGCAGCTGATGAGTCTCTGGAGAGCACTCAGGGAGTGTGCAGTCAGCATCATCTGCAAAAAATAACTCACAGATCAGCACACACTGGACTTTGATCTTGGTTCTCAGGTACACAAGGTTGAAGGGATTACCATCACTTCACGTGTGCAGATGTATGCCACCTTCAAAGATTTTGAAGACGTTGCAATAGCAGGGAGAAAATTTGTACCCACAGTGTAGGTACAAATATGCAACCTTACTTTACTCTGCTAGTTTTTGAGCATGAATCAGAGGATGTTCCACCAAAGTAAATTGTATCTTGAATGACTTCACTGAAGGATGTTATGATTCTGAGATGCCTGGGTGGGCAGCCAATCTTCTGTAGTAGCATGAAAAGGCTTTTTCTATGAACCATATCAAAAGCCTTTGCCAAGACAATAAAAGCGATGTAAAGAGGCCATCTCTGCTCACAGCATTCTCTTGTAGCTAGCAAAGGAAGATGATCGTGTCAGCATAATCTTCCACATACAAAAATCACATTGTGCCTTTGGGCATTCCAGATCAGCAAGTGCCTGCAACCTGTTGAGAACCTCCTAATCAAATGTTCCCACTGATATTCAAAAGGGAAATTCCCTTGTGGATGTTACAATCACTCTGGTCTTCTTTGATTTTATATAATATATATATATTGGTAGAAACCTGGAGAAGTTAAAAACTTCAACACCTGGCTTTTTTACCCTTTTGAGACACTTCATTTTGTCACCTTTTGCCCAGTCAGGAACCCACTTGCAAAACTGTTTGCGCATTTCTGGGGCAAACCCGTGGACTAAGGAGCATCTACTCTCAACTACTAACTTTCCCTAGCAAAAGCCCCCTTAGTCCCTTCAAAACAACTGTGAATGAAACATGGGGTTTGAATGTTTGAACTTTGCAAAGTCTACTTTGGTTTACAGTTCTATTCAGATCTGGGGATCTTTCTGCACTTACTGTAGGAGTAGTCCATGGAGGGGTCCAGTGGCCTGCCTTCTACATGCTTTTGAGAGATAGAGTATTACATTTTGCATTGGATGAAGCTACAGACTGGGACAGGGTACCAAAATGGAGCCCTATCCCAGTCCTGCAGTAGATTCACCAATGAGGTCTACCAATGTACCAGGTTCTGTATTCTAGACTATGGAGGTATGAAGCCAGCATGTCCCCTAGAGTGGAATGCAATGTTGCAATGCTGGAGGTGGCACTGGAAATTGGCACACTCCCAAAACAGGCTCTTCTGGAAACTGAAAAAGTCAGAAACATTCATTCCCAATCTTCAGAGTATAGACATTGACTTTGAGAACAGTAGCAACATTGTGTTCTACTTGCCTGTAGGTCATAGTATTATATCTATAGATAACTGACTCTTGCCCATCCCCTTGGCTTTCTAAAATTTACTACAAAAGACGTGAGGAGTCCTATTGTTCCAGTCAGCATGCCTAGAGATTATGGTTGATGGGAATTACAGCTGGCAATACCTGGAGAATCAAATGTTTTATTTGTATGCTGTTGAAAGAAAAGTCTATACACACTAAGCTGAAGTCCCCCATCCTGAATTTCCCACATAACAGAGTTTCAGGGCCTCTCAAAACCTACTGTGCCAGTCTTTGAATCCAGACAGCCTTTGGGATAAGCAAGTATTCCTTGTAATAAATAAAGCTTCTTATTTATTTTAACTTCTTATTTCCATTTATACCCAACTCTTGCTGTATAATTTTACTGAAACAGATATTTCAAAGTATTTAGTTTAAAGTGGGGTGCAAACATTTTTTCTATTTCTGTAAATCTAATCTATTTGTGACTGAAGTTAACAGTTAAAAAGACTTCCTAGTTAACCATTATTAACCGAAGTTAACACTTAAAAAAATTAAAGAGTAATCCATTATTTACTAAGTTAGCAATTTAAAATATTTAAATAGTAACCCATTATTGACTGTCCCATTCTTAAGAGGACCTTGCTGGATCCAGAGATATTAAATAACTATTGCCCTAGGGGCTAATATTCCCTTTTCTGAACAAGGTGTTGGAGAAGATGGGGCTATACAACTGCAGGCATGATTGGAGGAAACAAATTATCAAGACCTATTTCAATCTAGTTTCAAGTGATGACCTTTCTTAGGAGAGGGGCAATATAACCCTGTTGGTACTCCTTGATCTCTCAGTGGCTTTCAGCACCATTGACCATGGTATCCGGCTGGGGTGGCTTTGAGGACTTGGAGACATTGTTTTACAGTGGTTCTCTTCCTATCTTAGAGGTGGGTTCCAGAAAGTAGCAATGGGGGGCTTTTGTTCAATGCCCTGGGAACTTTCTTGTGCAGTTCCCTAGGGGCTGCCCTTGTTGAGCTTTCTCTGGGTGTTATCCTGCTATGAAGAGATGGAAAGAGGGAGGGAGGAAAGTAGGGTTATATTTTAAATATGATTTAGTTATATTCTATATATTTTATTGTTGTATTGCTGTGACGGACCCACACTGGAAACTTTAAATAGTAATTCATTATTCAGCAATAAAGTGCATTAATAAACTATTGGCAAAAGTATTTATTTACTGGGAGTGGCTCTAGCTCATAAGAGGGCACACTGCCTGGAAATCAGGAGGTTTCTGGTTCAGCCCCCAACTTCTCCCCGGAAACAAGCAATAGCAAACCATCTCTGCATCTCCGCTAAGAAAACTACATAGAGGTGCCCATGAACAGGTATAGGCCAACAACACCTCATTTACTGGAGCTAGTTATGGAGCAAACTGCACTGTGCTAAGCACAACAGAACGTGACCACAGCATTTATTTGCTGTTTCTTAAGGTTTAATCCAACTTCACTCCACTTTCAGAGTGAGAGAAGACATCAGCAAAGTGAGAGGCTGTTTTCTTTCAGTGTGAAATAACTCAGAAAATTCACCTTTGGGATAGATAAGGTGGAAAGAAAATTAGTGGTCATTTTGATGATGTGTTCTCTCTCTCTGAAAGTGAACTGAAGCTGAATTAAACCTTAGGTGTGACCACAGTTAAAGACATGTTTGACAAGCAAAATAAATACTATAGACCTGGAAATAACAGTGTTCAAGGACAGGTATAGTCTGAGAGTAATTGACTCTCATAGCGGACAGCACTGTTCTTTTGGCCCCTCTTTTATCTGTTTTGAAAAATACAAATTTGCCCCAGTAGATGAAAGATCTGGGTCTCATTTTACCCCCTACGTAGAAAGTACGGGGAGGGGAAAGCCAGCTCGACCCGTGATTGTGAAGACGCACCTACGCCGAGTTTGAATATTTTGAAAAATACATTTTCTTCGTTCGGCACCCTGTTATCACGCGGCAAAAAAGCGGGTATATCGGCTACCGGTAAACAAACAGGGCAAAACAGGTCCAGTCAGCGGGAAGCTCTATAGGTTCCCCCAGGTTGTCAAACGACGCCCAGGTAATCTTTGCGGCCTTGAGCCAATCGGGTGCCCAAAGGAAAAGAGAGCAGCCAATGGACGAGCCCTAGAAGGCGAACCGTGATGAAGCGATAATTGTCGATACGCGTCCAATCCAAAGCGGGTTTCGCTTCTCGCGGGCGCCCACCCTCCCCTCCTATTCGGACGGTGGGGAGGGGAGGGGCGCCTCAGCTGGTCCGTGGGGGGGGGTGAGGGGAGGCGGCAGCTCGGCAGCAGCTGCAAGTTGTGTGCTGTGCGCACGGCGCGCGCGGAGCCAGACGAGAAGGCGGCTAACGGTGCCTGCTTGCTCTCCTGACGCGGCTGCCCTTCACCGCTGCTGCTGCTGCTGCTTCCTCCTCCCGGGAACATGGCAGGGCTGAGCGGCGGCATGTCAACCTTGGGGCGTTGCAGCCACGCCGTGGTGCGGTCTCTGCCGGAGTCGCTGTGCCAGCAGGCGCTGAGGCGCGAGAAGGGGAAAGAGGTGGACTTCGCGCGCGCCGAGAGGGAGCATCAGCTCTACGTCGGCGTGCTGAAGTCCAAGCTGGGGCTGCAGGTGCTGGAGCTGCCGGCCGACGAGAGCCTGCCCGACTGCGTCTTCGTGGAGGACGTGGCCGTCGTCTGCGAAGAGACGGCTCTCCTCACGCGCCCGGGGGCGCCCAGTAGGAGGAAAGAGGTACGGGCGGGCTTAGCGCGGACGGGCGGGCGGGGGGGGGGGTAAGGGTCGTCACGCTTCCCCTCCCCCACCTTCTTGGGGATGCGCGCGAGATGGGGGAGGAGGGTCACTCACCGTCAGTTCCTACCACTGGGGAGGGGGGAGGGGGAGAGGCAGCAGCAGCAGCGGCAGGGGCGCCTTGGCGGCGGCGCAGCCACAGCAATAGCGAAGAAGCCGCGGCTGCTTCGTCTCAGGATGGGTCGGTGTTCCCGGAGCGCGCGGCCGGCTGCTCTTGCCCCTCGCTGACGTTGACGGGACCTGAAAGCGGAGCCGGAGGAGTGAGGCGAAAGGAAGGGGCGGCGGGCTGTCGACGCGCGCCCCTCTCTCCCGCTCGCAAGGAGGCTGAGTTGCACGGACGCCTTTGGGGTGCGGGGAGTGCGGTACTCTAAGGCGTGGCAGGCTGTGCTAGGAGGAGGAGGGGAGGCGGCGGCGGCGGCAGAGAGAATGGAAGGAGAGATGCCCATTGCTAACGCACGCAGCCTCCCGCTTCTCTGCTGGCCGTGAGCTCGGAAGTCCTCTCATCAGAGCTCAAAGACTTGCTATGTTGTCGGATCAGAGGGAGGAATAAAAGTCTTGGCTGGCACTTAGGGTGGGGGCGAGGGCGAGGGCATCATTGCAGTAATCCCTTTCGCAGGGAGAGATGGACGGGCCAGGTATACCCTTTTGCAAATGATTATGATTCTGTGTCATCTCATTCGTCCTTTGGAGTCTTCCAGCCACTACTTTGTTTACTAGAAAGTAGAAAGGTGTAATGGCTTATGGGTATCTCAGAAGAAACCACAGCGAAATGTTTTTGTGATGAAACCAGCCTGAAGTTAAGAGGAGCCACCACTTTTATTAGAAGACCCGCAAATAGTCCCCGCATTCTGTTAAAGGTAGTTACCGTATTCCCCCTGTCTGAATTCCGAGTAGGGTCTTTAAAGCATAGGCAGGTGCGCATGCCTTTGGAGGAACAGTAAAGCACACAGGGAACACTGGTCACCTTCAGAATTCTTGATTGCTCTTTGGGAGGAAAAGTTCATATTTACTTCATTACTTGATGATCTGCCACAACAATATAGATTGTTTCCACAGTCACCTCTTGGAATGGTTTAACTATACTGCTCCAACCTGTCCTGGACCAAGCACCGCAGCAGACACAATCTGTCCTGGGCCACCAGTGGCAGCAATAAATCTATGGTGAGGTTACATTTGGGATATTGTGTACAATTCTGCTCACTAAAACTCAAAGGATATTGTGAAGCTGGAAAAAACTACCACCGCTGCTTAAGTCCACAACTGACTTCCTACCCAAGGGCACCACCCACCCTAAATCAGGCCCCATCACTTGTTTGTCTCATCTGGTGTAAACAAGAGCAAGGCTGAACGGAACAATCTTTGAAAACAGCATGTTTACCTTTGTGTTGGGATTTTGAAGATGGGGCTGTATTTGTTCTCATTCTGGACCAGGTGCAGGAGCGCCAAAAGCTAGATTGGAATAAATCATCTTGGGATGGTTGGAGGTCTCTTCAACTAGGTCTACAGCTAATCTGGAATAGGGACCTCCTGGGGTGGTTCTTGGCTGGAAGAGTATTAATCCCATGTGGATGGAGCATACTAGGCAGCCGCATGATCTGGTCTACTGTCCAAGTGTAGACATGGCCATAGATTACCTTTTGGTTTTTCCAACTGATTTTCTGTGGTTTGCTTCAATTTTGTTCACTTCCATGATGCTGGTCACTAAAAAGGCCTATTACTGTGCAAAGCAGTGCATGATTACATGCACCTGAGGCCCAATTTGCTCAGTACAGCTTATTTATACAGCAGCCCTCAGGTGTCAAATTTTGCTCATTCTTATATGAAGGTAAGCTCTCAGATTTTTTTCAGACAGTAAAAATGAGTTTTTTCTATGGTGCACAAAGTAATTGAATTCCAAAGGGTGAAAAAATGTTCTTTTAAAATTTGTATTAACATTAACTATGCTTTCACTCTAAGGAGTGTGCAGTTACATTTTATTTTTTCATTGTGCATCCATACACTGTAAAGAAAATGCTCCAAATTTTTTAAAAAATCACCTAAAAAGTATATTGAATCTGTTCTAATATACTGCTGATATGTCTTTATCAGTTTTGAGTTGGGGTGATTTTAGATCACTTTCAACACCATTGCAATAGGACAACTTTTTGCATTTTGTGTAGTGACCAAAGTTTGTGTGCCTTGGGGAATACTTTGTTAGCATTAAGACAAGTGTGTTTTATTGAACCCAGTTTCAGCATTCTGACATACTGCATAAATAGCAATTGGTTTCCTGGACAAGAGATGGTCATGTCAGAAACACCACTGCAATTGGTTTAGACAGGCAGGGATGAGATCAGTGAGCCAGAAAATGAAATAAAAGCAGTCAGCAGAGCCTGATTTGGGAAATGGCTGAAACAAATTAGCAGCTAAGAAAACCCCAGCTGCTTAATAACACAACAGCAAAATTCAGTGAAGATCCCTATGAAGTGCCAGTTGATGGATTTCAGAAGAAATCCATTAAAATACTGCTGTCCAATAGTACTGGAAAATATGTATCTTTTTATATCAGTGCTTCCCAACACTCTTCCACAAGAGACATATTAATGTGATGTAAGCACTGAATTAATTTAATTATTGAAATCTGCTGGGAGTCCTTTTATCTTTCAGGTAAGATGATGGGAACCATCATTAAAGATAAATTTGGAGCATACAAGCAAGAATTGCTGAAGGAAAATTAGCATGGCTTCCACAAGGGTAAATAATGGCTTTCTAACATGCTAGAATTCTTTGGGAGTGTCAATAAACACATGGATAAAGGTGATCTGGTTGATACTGTCTGTCCAGCAGGTTTTAGACAAAGTCCCTCATAAAGGCTCTTGAATAAACCCATCAGTCATGGAATAGGAGGACAGTTTTGAGCTGGATTAGCTAAAGGACAGGAAACACCAAAGTTTTAATCCAGATTCAGTCTACCTTCAGAGTGAGAGAAACCATCAGCAAAGTGCCAAGTCACTTTCTTTCCACATTATCTAACCCCAAAGTAAGTTTTCTGAATTATGTAATGCAGAAAGAAAATAGCTTGCCACTTTGCTGATGTGTTCTCTTACTCTGAAAGTGGTCTGAGCCTGGATTAAAATTTAAATGTAAACACAGCCAGAGGGTAGTAATAAATAGATAATGAGAAAGTAAAATGTGAATTCGCCCAAGGTTGGGTGTTGGTACCTGTGACTTTTAATTTATTCACAAATAATCTACAAATAGGTGAGAGAGCAAAGGTTGCTGGTGAAACCAAATTATTCAAGGTACTGAACACTGAAAGAAATTTTGAAGAGTTCTAGAGGGACCTCTTGACATTGGGGGAGTGGTGAATGGGAAACAAGTTGCAAATGAGCTTCAGTGTTAGTAAGTGCAAGGTGATTCACACTGGGATTATATATATAGCTATAAACTGATGGTGGCTGAGATAGTGCTGGACAAGGAAAGGAACCTTGGGTTCCTGATGGATAGCTCTAGGCCAATGTCAACTCAGTGTGCAGCAACAGTGAAAATAGTCTCAAAGCATCATTGTGTCTCTTTATTAATCTATGGTGAGGTTACATTTGGAATGATTTGGAGGTTACATTGTGTACAGTTCTGGTCACTAAAACTCATATTGTAAAGCTGGGAAAAAACTGTAGAAAAGGTATAAGATGATCTGGGAGCTGGAACAATGCCCTTTCAAAACTAGGCTGCAACATCTAGGTCTCTTCAACCTTGAAAGGCAGCATTTTAGAGGTAACCTGACTGAAATATATAAAACCAGACATCGGGTGGAAAAGGTGGAACCAGGGAAAACTCTATGAAACTGATGGTCAGGAGAGTTAGAACTGACAAGGGAAAGGCTTTTTTTTTCACCCAGAGGATCCTCAGTCTGTGGAATTTATGAGCAGAGGAAGTGGTGATGGCTGCTATGCTGGGTAGCTTTAAGAGAGGATTAGATGAATTCTTGAAGGGCAAGTGCATCAATGGCTATTTGAATGGATGACTAGGTACTGCCTTCAGTTTGGAAAGAAGGCAGGATGCCTCTCAAGGCCAGGTGAGAGCAGGTGAAGGTCTGACCTTCATCTTCTGCTTGGGAATGCTCAGAAGCGATTGGTGGATCACTGTGTGAGGCAGTATGCTGGACTATATGGGCTCGAGCCTCATCCAGCAAGGCTCCTTTTATGTTCTTATCCCTACCCTTGGCCCAGATTTATACCAAGGAGGATACCAGCTGTCTCATTGCACATTATAGCATTCTGGCCTTGCTTTCATCCAGGCAAGGACCCTATGCATTTTCCTAATTTGCACTTGCAAGTCATGAGAAACTAAATGCTGCACATTTCCCCAACTGTGAACATGTAAAGCTCATGTATTAAATTCATGAATTTTGAGGCACTTCTAACTGTATACTAGGTAGACCACTCCCAAGGTGTTTCTGTGGGAAGCTACATGCAAATATTTTAAATAAATCAATATTTTGATTTTCAATTCCCATATTATACTCCCGTATTTTTGCCTGAAAAGCTTGGTACTTAGCAAAGAGGTGCAAACTTGGAACCCATACATTTAGGAATTTCTATTTTGCTTGCAAACTTTAAATCATATGCGATTGGCCAAGAAGTCATGTCCTCAGTTATAACTTTGGCCCATCTCTCTCTTTTATGAGTTGTCACTGTTCTCTAACTTTCCACACATTATCCAAAATGCTGTTTTTCAGTTGTTCTAAAGGAAATAGACAAACCTATTAACAAGAGATTAACGAGAACCATAGTTACATAGTAATCAGCTTGGGCTATTTTTGCACTCCTCCACTATTTCCCAGAACAGAACGGGATGCTCTGGTCCAGGATAGGCATTTCTTCTGTTGTCACATCTTTATCAAGTTGCCAAGACCCAGTGGTGCTCTCAAGTATAGTTCCTCCATCATCAGTTATTATTTTATAAATCTTTGCACATGTTCCCTTTTTACTTACCTTCCACTCTTTTATTATTTTTTCCATTTCTGATATTGGTTGTCTCATTTTTTCTTGAAGTCTATTTTTAACAGTAAAAGATTTTATGGCATAAATTTTTATCCAATCCCCCCCCCCGAATATCTTTTAATTACCTATCACTCAATATTTCATTATTGACTGTAAATAGGTCCTCAGCTGTCTCTATATCGTTTTGTTTCATCTTTTCTAGTAGTTGTCTGTCCAGAACTACGTTATCCTCATTTATATATTTGGTTGCTGCATACCTTGAGATGTGTCCTGCCAACTTTGTTTTCCATTTCTTCCACTCACTTATTGTTGTTTTCATTGGTCCATAGATTTCTGCAATTCTCTTCCTAGTCCATCTGCGGAAGATGATTGACTTATTTTCTAACCCATTCATTTCTTTTTCTGATTTTACCCATTTTAACATATCATTGTACTCCAGATCCAATAATTTTGCAATTTGAAATGCATCATAATAATACTCTGAAGAGGGTATTGACCACCTGCCATTTTCTTTACTGGAGTATAATCTAGTTTTACGTATTCTACTTTTCTTATCAAATACCCATTTCACTATAGTTGAGTCCCATTTCCTTATTGTTTTTAATTCAATCCATTCTGGCAATACTTGAAACAGATGGTAGGATTCTATTCGATACGAATGTATTCATACGAATTAGTACAAACAGCTGATACATATCTGATATGAATGAATACATATCCAATATAAATGCATATGTATCACTGGGTGTTTTTCCACCGTGCTCCTTTAATCCAGATCTAAGAAGGTCTAGATCTAAGGAATGGGTACATTCCTTAATCTGGATCTAGTAGATCCGGATTAAGGGAAGTAGCCCATGTGTTTCCATGGGTGGTCTAGCACCCAATAGCAATGGGTGCTAGCCTCCCTGCCGTGGAAACACCGGAGCACCCATTTGGAAATCTGGATCTACCCATGAGGGGTCTGCTTGTCACCCCAGGTGTTTGGGGGGACAGGGGGTGCAATCTCCGAAGTGGCTTCTAAGTCATTTCGAAGTCTGTGCAAAATAGCTCCATTGAAGTCTGTGCTGATCTTTGGAGTGAACTTCGAAGTGACTTTGGAGTCACTTCAAAGTTCACTCTGAAGATCAGCACAGACTTCAAAGACGCTCCGGAGCTATTTTGCACAGACTTTGAAGTGACTTCGAAATGACTTCAAAATTATTTCAGAGCTTAGGTTTGGGGGCTCCCCCCCACGGGTGCCCCCCCATGGGTGCCCCCTCCCCCTAGCCTCCTCTAGACCACATTGCTGTGCAAGTGCAGAAAAAGGCTCCCTTTAATCTGGATTTTCTGCCTGAAGACCCTATTGTAGACCCCATTAATGAGGTCTACAGAAAATCTGGATTAAAGGCCAGAAAGTACCCATTTGATCCAGATTTCCCCAGTGGCAGTTGACACAATCGGGTCCCAAATGGGTGCTGTGGTGGAAATGGGATCATCTGGTTCACAAATAGGTCCTTAATGGGTGAAAAAATGGGTACTTTCTGACAGTGGAAAAACACCCAATATGTATCCAATATGAATGCATATGTATCCAATAAGGATCCTGTAACATATCACCTCTGAAAGCATCAAATCCAACCTGAATCCTCTTTTAATCTTCTCTCGATCCATGTCTAACGCACCTGGGATCCATTGCAGATGGGACTGGCAGAGCCACTTCCCACCTTCCTAGTTTAACAGATGTCCAAACTATTCATAGAAAAGTCCGAAAACATTCATATTAATACCAATGTTAATATTTGAATGTGGTAACATTCAATTTGTGTACAAATGTCTGAATTCAGCCAAATTCATATGAATAACTAATGTTATGAATATTCGTGCATATCCCTACTTTGAACTGGACTCTCCTTGGTACACTAGACCACAGGGGTGTCAGGAAGTAGGGATAGTATAACTACTGTATTCTCTTTGTAAACATTTCAGTATAAGATTTGCTGACCTTTCTAAGGCCTTTTCTGCATTGGGCCTAATTCTGCTTTATACATTGGACTAGAGACTCGCCATCCTGGAGATGTGCCTGGGGCCTGCTGTATTCTGCACTAACATGTGGATGGCAGGTCCCTGTTCCAAGATATAATTTGGAATAAGGCTCACGGCAGAAAGGACCTTAGACTGATGAAGCAGCTTTAAATGAATGATAATGTTTTTCATATGTGTTAAAAGTTCTCTGCCAAGACATAATGAACAATAAGGTTATTAATATAACAAACCGAATGAAAGTGTTGGCCATATGCTACTTATCATTTATTAGCATAATTAAATTCTTTACATTGCACATTATCCCAGTTCCTGGTAGGACAGATTCTCTGTGCACAATTGGCTCTGTTCTGCCTTGCCTCTTCTGGACCAATCCAAAGGGTCCAGTAGCCTGGACAGCTCCACAGGTAGGTCCACATAGCTGTTCTGGGATCAGCCCTGATGCTCCACCAAGCTTCAGAGCCAACCTCTACACATTACTGGCTCTGATGGAACCCCCAAAGACCTGCTTTGGCAGCATGCTTTGATGAAACAACAAAATGAGTCCTCTGCTAAACCAGAACATATGCCCCATGGTTTGATTGAGGACCCACTAGACCATCAGTAGGTATTTTTAAAAAGCTGGGCAGAGCATATTACCAGTGGGTGTGGCCTCCTTTGGACTGTACCAAGGTATGGAAGGTAGACCACAAGTCACCTTCAGGAAGCATTCCACAGGTAAGTGCAGGAGGCCTTATAGTTCCATAAGAAGCATAAGAATAAATGGAAAAATGAAATCTAGGAGGGTTTTTGGGGGGAGGGGGGGACAGATGCTTTACACATATGTCTACCTGGCTGTGATTTGAGATGCCTCATAAGGACCAGAGATTTTAAGATCTAAAGCATGAGCTAAACACATAGCCTGGATTAAATACCCTGATTACAGGGTTATTATGGAGCTAAGGAGAATAATGGTTAACACCTTGAGGTTTCTGGAAAAAGATAGGATATCAATGCAAATTAAAGTCATATGATTGAAAAGTATCTGCTTATAGTATGGAAATTCACTGTAGACATCTTTGGCAAAAGAATTATGTTAAGGTGTTTGTGTAAAAATTATTTCACTTTTAAATTCATGAAACATATAATACAAATACATCTGGCAAGGCATTTTGGCAGTGCAAAACCCAATCAAGACTAGTCAGGGCTATCTTCTTAAGTAAATGCATTTGCAGATACCAGTGCCATTTTATGTTAAAACTATGACATAAGCCAAAAGACCAAGCTTCAGGAGAGAAGGAAATTATACAGGCTGTGAAAAGCTGATAAGAAATAAGGTAATGTCATGTCTTTCGGGGAAGAAAATGTAATCATAACTGAATTCGTGATGTTATCAGAACTGGCACTGAATTATTTCTTAATATTTTCCTCCTGTACAATATTTCGGCTGACCTCTCAACCACCTTCAGACCCCTGCAATACCTTATATATAAAAAGATACATATCCTTATCTTTGGGCCTATTTCTGTGAATCCAAAAGTTGTTCTATGTTAGGCTACAGTGTAAGCGTTTCTCATGATATATCCTGCAACTAATAATAATAATAATAATAATAATAATAATAATAATAATAATA
>MTQE01001134.1:47760256-47783045 GCA_014337955.1 Aspidoscelis marmoratus | reverse complement strand
GGACTATGAGCCAGTGCGCAGTCCTCGCGGTCCGTCTCAGGGGTTAGGAGCGTTTTAAAGGTTGCAAATAAAACAAATCCTTTTCTCTGTTGCAAAACACTAGAAACAGAGGGTATTCTATGTTACTGATGGTCAGGAGAAGTTAGGATAGACAAGAGAAGAGGAAGTATTTTTTTCACCGAGAGGGTCACTTGTTTATGGAATGTACTACTAGAAGAGGTGGTGACAGCAGCCAGCCAGAATAGCTTCATAGAGGACAGGTGTATCACTGCCCTTAATGGACACCTCCAGGTTGGAGAGATAGGCAGGATGCCTCTAAAGGCCATTTGCAGAGATTCAAGAGCAGGGGAAGGTTTTGCCTTTTTGAGATGCCCAGAAGCAATTGGTGAATCACTGTGTGAGACAGGATGCTGGATTAAATGGACTGTGGCCTGATCCAGCAGGGCTCCTGTTATATTCTTAAACGCTCAGTGTGTTCCAAAAGGACCATGAAAGGCATCTCCCCATAAGCTGCTTTGAAATACAGTAGTCTGAAAATACCGGTTTAAAAAATTATTTTTCTTGGTCATTGTGTGTTACTGTGGAGCATTTTGGACCACTGCTACAGGAGCAGGTTGATCCATGTTCTTCTTTATAAAAGTCTATAAGCCACAAAGGGTATGTGTTGAAATGTTAGAGGTATGTGCTCAAAATCAAACCTGTGTAACTTGTATAGCAGCATAAAGGACTTCCTTTTAGCTTTCCCTGGTTGGGTTAAATTACACTTCATGTGTCCTGGATTCTGACATCTTCTTTCCCCAAAAGCAAGCAAAAAGCATTCCCATTTCTTTCCTACCATTACATTTCTTACGAAGAGTTTGTATGTTTTTGCTCTTTTTCTTCATTTTTTTTTCCAGGAAGAAGGTAAGGACTTCACCTGTTTGTGAACCACTGGACCATGCTCATTTGCCAGTAGACATGCTTCCTTTGGTGGTGGAAAATAGGGCCTGGGGTGGACCCATATTCTTAAATGACCTCTGAAAATTTCAGCACCAAGAGAAAGGAAAGTAGAGAAGGCAATACTCTGCTCTTAGGCTGAACGCTAAGAAGGGGAATATACACAGATCCAAAGTCAACAACAGAAAAGTCTTTCTATGGGAATGTGTTGGAAAAAAACATAGGTGCAATTATGTGTTTAATTCTAGTCAGGTTGTGTATGCACACGCTGCATGCCTCTTCCTGTTTCGTCCCATGTTAACTGTGGTCTTTTCTCGACTTTCTGCTCATACTTCGGATCAGTGGATCCAGAATATCCAGGTCCACTGATCCTAGCCATGGGAAGATGTGGACAAAATCAGTGCTGACTGCACTGATAGAACTGATCCAGATCTGTCCATGCCATGGCCTCAAGAGCGTCTAGGGTGTGAGACAGTTTGGTCCTGTGGTGAGAGTGTCAGACTCTTATCTGGTAGTCTCCCAGTTCAAGTCCACACTCCTACATGAAGCCAGCTTTCTTTCTGAGCTCTCATAGCCCCACCTATCTCACAGGGTATGTGTTGTGGGAAGAAGAGCAGAAGGTTTGTCAGCAGCTTTGAGTCCCCTTAAGGGTGAGAAAAGCAGGGTATAAAAGTCAACTACTACTACTACTACTACTATACTACTACTCTTCTGGTGGCACTCTATGATGCAGTGTTGAAATGTGCCCACCCCTTGTAGTCCCAAACATAAAAAGCATACCTTCTGTATGCTTCCCATGGTCTGGATCAGGGACACTGACCCACTGGCAGACCCAATTAAACTGGTCTACCAGTGATCTGGACTAAAGGCCTCCTTAATCTGGATTAGGCTCTGTCTAAAGCAGAGAGAGCCATACCAGCATTAATGTGTGCAGACCTGGAGGCCTAGATATATACTACATGGGCTCTTAATCCACAATAAGAGTCTGCATCGAAAGGGTCTATATTCTAGTTTTCTTTATGCCTGAAAGAAGACTTTTTTCTCCATCTTGCTGACAGTAGGAACATATACATTGCTGAATGCAAAGAACAACATAAGAAGCTCTTGATACGGTCTATGAGATAAGAGGCTGGGTATTGTTCCTCAGACCTAGATTGGTTTAAGTCATCTATTATACTGTCATCCTGACATGACAGACAATGCCTCCTTTGATTGTCATGCTCCCCATAACATGTCAACCTTCCCAGATTCTGTACACAGCTGCAAGCCCTGCATACACAGGTAGACAATAAGTCCTAGACATCTCAGGTGTCATGGATCCTCCTCGCAATTGCCATCCAGATACTACTAATCTTATCACAAATCAAGCTGTGAGAACTGACATGATTGCTCTAGCTAAGCTGAGTCTCTTCATTCCTAGGCCTGCCTACCTGCAAGCCCTGGGAAATCTGGACTTTATGGAACCAGAAAAAACAAGGGTCAAGGCAATTATGCTGTGCAGCCAGTGCACATGTCAGTGGAGGGAGGGACGGCTGCTGATGATGATGATGCTGATGCATTAATCTTCCGTGCAGTGGTGTGTATGGCAGGGCTTTCAGACACCCACTCTGGTACCATCTGATTGACTGTGCAGCAGAGAGCCACTAAGTGCAGGTGGCAGGACCATCCTTCAACTTGCAGCCCCATTCAGTTAAACCTGACTGGGGATACTTTCAAACTTGGTGCAAATACAGGAAATACATCTCTTTCCTCAGATTCATGGGGAAAGCCAACTTTGGAGGCAGAGTAGATGGCCGCTGATGAGATAAAGGAGTAAAAGACCCAAATTAAATGAAGTCATTTTTCCGCTGTTTTGTACATTGGTTAGGTGGCTGGTAAAATGGTAGAAGTTGTTGAGAGAAGCTGCAAGTCTCATGTTGCTTGCTTGAATTAGTAGCAATTTTCTTGTGCTCTGGATACAGTAGGGCTGTACCAAATGTATTCTTCATCTAGGATATGAGGGATTATTGAGGCAGCCATGCATGCATAATAAATCCATAAGAATGTTCCTTCCTTTGTGATTATACAAGCTCTATTCTCACGTCTGACATAAAGTGCAATCTAGGAGTCCAGCTTAGAAAGTCAGTGGAGAAGCATGTAGTCCTAGACTTCAGTAGTCAGACTGTCAGCATCTTGTGACTCAGGAACATGTACAATCTCCACCTAGTCTTCCTGATATCTCCGCATTTCTTGCTATAGATGCTAAGTATTTCATCTAGTAACACCAGAAAACCAAACAAAACAAGACCAGCCTTGGAAAATGGATGAAATTTAGCACTGATACTATAGCAGATAAATATACAGTTATCTGTTTGGCTCTGATTTTTTTTACAGCCATATCCACAGTAAAATATAAGGGATGTGCATTGGCAATCAAAGGGCCTTTCTGTGCCTCTATTCCAGTTGGTGTTCCTCTTCTGGGCCTCTTTTGTCTGCACACTGATGCAGCTCCATTTGCCTGAGGTGGAGCATATTCAAGATCAGAAGGCCCAAAATGGCCTCCTGACTCACTTCCCTGGATTATTGGTGAACCAGTTTGGTCTAGTGGTTAGGGAGCTGGACTCTTATCTGGGAATGCTGGGTTTGATTTTGCCGTCCCCCATGAAGCCAGCTGGGTGACCTTGGGCTAGTCACAGCTGTCTTGTGAACTCTCACAGCCCCACCTACCTCACAGGGTGTCTGTTGTGGGGAGAAGAATAGAAAGCTTTGTCAGCCACTTTGAATGCCCTTAGGTGGGTGAGAGAAGAAGGTTAAAAAAGCCAACTCTTCTTCTTTTACTTCTACTACTAGACCTTGATAATTAATTCTACCAGCATTTTATGGCCATGGGGACCCATTTCAGTGGTGTGCCTTGTTGTGCCACTGAAATGAGTCCCCAGCGGTTTCCAAAGCTCACATGAACTTCGTGGCCAGCACAGGAGCTGCTCCTGAACAGAAAGGCCCATATAAGTTATAGTCAGTATGTATGTGCATGCCATCTTTCTTGTTTGTGGAAGCAATATATTACACCTTTTTGTAAAATGTTCTGAATTTGTACATGAATTTCTAATGCATGGTGTGTATGGGCGTGCATGCATATACACAGATGTACTCATAATTGGAATCCAAGCAAAGTTATCTGTTCACAGTCCCATGGAAAGGAAGAAAGCAAAAAAAAAAATTAGTGACTTATTTCAAATGGATATAATCACAACTAACTTCTGCTGGATTTTAAGAAGTTTTATTTTTGGATCTCACAGTGTATCCTCATTCCAGTTAATGGTTATGAAACATTTTTACAGTACTTACTGAACTGCACTCTGTGTGACACAGCCCCTTGGTCCTTTATAACAAACAGAAGTTTTAAATTTAATAATGCAATAATATTTAATAACATTGTAAACTGAGAAGACATAGGGAGCAGAAGAAAGCAAATTCTAATATCCTAAAAATTAAGTTATTTAATTTTCCACTGAATCGGGGTTTGGCCTGAATAAATAAGGAACAGAATAAAAGTGCCAAAATACCACAAGAGTGTCTGCTGTTGTCTGGCACAACCAGAAGCAGGAAATTCTTGTGAGATCCTGTCTCTGGAGTTTGCAACCAGTTCTGAAGTTTGCTTCCTGCTGACTGCTAGAGAGCAAGGAATGTTGCTGAATGCAGCACCTTTGGAAATGTAGAAGCAGTAGACATCAAGACATTTCTTTTGTATTTTTAAGGAAATGGCCTTTGGAGTTTTTGCTTTTTCATGTAGCATGTGCACAGCTTGCTAACACAGAACCATCTGGCTTTGTTTTCCAAAGCTTGCTGCTGCTCATCCAGTGGATGGTTCAGCCCTGGTGTGCCTTGATCCTCCGATTTCACTCTCACTCTGCTGGGCAAAATGTAGACCAACAAAATGCTGCCTTGAGAAGGATTAAGTTAGCAGAATAATTTTAAATTATGAGTGGTTTTCCACTGTCAGAAAGTATCCATTTTTGCACCCATTAAGGACCCATTTGGGTGTGAGCCGGATGATCCCATTTCCACCACGGCACCCATTTGGGTCCCGATTGTTTCTACTGCTGCTGGGGAAATCTGGATCAAATGGGTACTTTCTGGCCTTTAATGTGGATTTTCTGTAGACCCCATTAATGGGGTCTACAATGGGGTCTTCAGGCAGAAAGTCCGGATTAAAGGGAGCCTGTTTCCACGCTTGTGTGGCAATGGGGTCTAGAGGAGGCTAGGGGGAGGGGGCACCTATGGGGGAGAGCCCCAAAACCTATGCTTCAAAGTCATTTCAAAGTCACTTCGAAGTCTGTGCAAAATAGCTCCGGAGTGTCTTTGAAGTCTGTGCTGATCTTCAGAGTGAACTTCGAAGTGACTCGAAGTGACTTTGAAGTTCAATCCAAAGATCAGCACAGACTTCAATGGAGCTGTTTTTCACAGACTTCGAAATGACTTCGAAGTGACTTCGAAATGACTTCGAAGCCACTTCGGCAATTGCACCCCCTGTCCTCCCAAACACCTGGGGTGACAAGCAGACCCCTCATGGGTAGATCCGGATTTCCAAATGGGTGCTCCGGTGTTTGCAAGGCAGGGTGGCTAGCACCCATTGCTATTGGGTGCTAGATCACCCATGGAAACACACTGGGTACTTCCCTTAATCCAGATCTACTAGATCCGGATTAAGGAATGTACCCATTCCTTAGATCCAGATCATCTTAGATCCGGATTAAAGGAGTGCGGTGGAAAAACACCCTATATTAGAAGTACAACAGCAACAGAATTTTCTACATGCAAGAGAACAAAACTGCAGATGCTTGACTAAGAGAAGCTTATAAGGCTGCATCCAGATTTCAGTTACTTGTTCTGCTACATTATGGATACTCTGGAATAAACCATGGATATCCAGGCTTTACTCCAAAATATCCATATGTAGTGGAAGAAATAACCAGTGTCTGGATGTAGCCTAAGTGAATGGAGGAAACTTTGGCAGGATCTTCACAAAAGTAGAACAGGAGATCTGATGGGTCAGATCACTTGTTGCAGGCTTGGAGGCAGGAAAGGGATCCTTCTCACAGAGCAGAAATAATGACTTCAAGGGCTTGTGCCACCCTCCAATTCTCACATTGCTACTGTGAGGATAGACATCAGCATAAAATGAGTGATGTACTTGCCTCATGCACCACAAGAATGTATTTTGAGGCACAGAAAACAGGTAGCATCCGTGACTGTTTCCTATATACCGCAAAATTGGCTTTGGGATTATTTTGAAGCCAGGGAAGTTTTGTCCCCTGGCTTTGGGGTCTGTGAAGGGATAAGACACACAGTGTGAAGACACACATCTCCTCCTTTGGAGGCAGAGCAAGAACTTTGCCCCAGCAGGTGCTACAATCCCCCAGTATATTGATGTAGCCATCCAAGTGCTTCAAATGAAAATTAAATGCTGTTTGGAGGGGTGTAAGGTGGCCCATACTGCAAAGAAACTGAATGAAAGGTTCAGAGGATGCAAGTAGCTGAGGTTACATCAGTGTGGCCAAGATGGCAGACACGGGTCCAATCAGATGGTGGGCCCTCCACACATCATTGATCCAGATATAGTAATCTCCCACCCCAGTGGTCAAAAGGGCTCTTGTTTTGTAGGCCTGGACTTGTCACTCTGAAGTTACCCTTTGTCAGCCAATTCAGCTTGAGGGTGATATGTGTCTATCACGTTATAAAGATGCTGCCTCTAACACTGGAGTTCTGGGATATGGACACTGTAGGTTGCTCAACCTTGGGGTAAACTTGCCATCCTTAACCACCACCTTGACCTGACCAAGGACTATGGCCTCTGCACATGGAATGGTCCCAGGAGATGGGGGGGGGGCTGAATCAGAACTATGGCCATGGCCCTCCCACCCCCGCACCCCCATTCTTTATTGCACCCGCACCCCCATTCTTATAGCAATGGTTCATTGCCACTTTTTCAGAGATAGGCAAAGGCAAAAATGAAATAGTGAAGAAGGCAGATTGAGAGCTGAATTTTTTACAGATATTTCTTGCCTGTTTTATTGGAGAACTGTTTGAAGAAAACCATCCAGTAGAAGTATGCTTGAAAATAAGCTTTCTTCCAGTACCCTTGCCCATCTGGATTATTTAACAGCCCTTGAGCACTCTTGCTGCATATTTTGCTTTAATTGAAACATTTCAACATCTGTATACAAATAGTCTTGGTTTTATACTTTTAAGATCAATTAGCTTTATTAAACTAAAAGTATAGGAGAAAATGTTCCATGCTTTCAAAGTCTCGACATCCATGAAATATGTTAGTTCCAGATGTTAAACTGCTGCTTTTTCAGAAGCCTTGTTAAATTGCCAGACCATTTTGATTTTCTGTAGGCTTTTCCAAACCCCAGCTGATTATCACAACATGTAGGAATTCAGATCCAGAATTTGGCTATGAAGTCATCTCAGCAGCTGTGAAAAATGTGTGCGAAGAGACAGGTTCATAGAATGATCCTCTGATGCTCTTAAAATGTCCTCCCTTAAAAGTGAATGCTCTTTCATGTGCCATATTAAACATCTTTCTTCAGTTTTCACCGATACGCATGTCAAGTATTGTGAAAGAGTACATGAAAACTTACTTGTTATTACATTTATAATTCAATGCAATAATAAGCAGTGCTGTAACCCAGGCAGTAGTAATGCTCAGAAAGCATTTAAGGCAGAATCCATAAGGCACCTTTGCGCCTTGTGAGTAAACCATGAGGGGTTGGACTTGCACAATTCTATTCCCTATGTCACAGTTAGTGCACAAAATGAGGACCTGCCCCCCACTTCATGCCACCATAAGTGCTAGTACAGTGCTTCAATGGCAGATCAAGATAAAGAGTTTTCAGGGCTCTTTATGTGGCTGTCTGCTTGAAGCAGAGGCCCTGCTAATGACATGCCACCAGCAGGGACTTTATTTATTTCAGAGTTTATATCCCACCCTTCACCAAAAGGTCCCAGGGTGGATAACAATAATGAAGAGATAAAATATATGGAATGTTCTTACTAGACTCTTTGGAGCATAGATGTCAAACTCAGACCCATGGGCCAAGTAATTATATTTGGCCAGCAATAAAATACCAAAGGTCAACTAGAGCTGGCGTCCAGGTAGGCAGTGCATGAACTGCTAATACTACAAATCCCAGGTTGCTCTGCTGGTATGTTGGCACATCCTTCATGCTACCAGTCACATCAGGCCACCCCTCCCAAAAATGGCCAAATGAAAGGTGGAAAACAGAAGCTTTCTAGAAAAGTGATTGGCACAGATGTGTCTTTTATTTGACATTTGATTTCACATGTGTTTATAGTATTAAGCTTTGCTTGTTCCAGATTCAATGTTTAAGCAAAATTTAAGTTTGTTTCCATATGAAAAGGTTTATCATTGGATGTATGTAGGCTTCATCATTATATGTGATGAGAAAGAAGGAAAAACTCAATTGTAGACAATTTTTCAATAAATATCAAGGTTGGCCCATGACTTTGTCCAAGTTTTTATTTTTGGCCAACTACGTATTTGAGTTTGATACCCCTTCCTTGGAGGCTATCTGTCATCAGATACAGGAAGTGGCCCAAGGAGCCATTTCCCTGTGTTTGGTGACACTCCCCCCACTTCACGATCAAAGTCTTGATGGTGGATGAATGTGGATAGAATTCCCTGCACATTAAGAATGGTGCTAGAAATGTTGGCTGGTAAATGTTGGCTAAGGTGCGGAGCACAATTTTGTGCTGCACACCTAATCAACAATTAATGAAGTTCTGGTGAGGAAGGCATGCTTGGAGGCTGTAACAACCTCCTCCATGTGTGGATGTTCTTCACCAGAAGTTCACTAATTATGCACTAGAGGTAAACGTGAAAATAGGCCTCTGGTCTATGTATTCCATGTTTTCTGTCCATCTGTGGATATTGGTGAAAAAAGAATGAATTTATTGAGTAGTCAAAACTGGAGCATCCCATTATACTCAAAGGACCATTCTGTACTCAACTATGGTACCAGAGAATGTCGCAGTACAAGAGCCTACCATCCACAAACTAGCATTAAGTATTGTAAGCCCCACTCCCCCCCCATCATAAAGCTCCAGTTTGAGATAATGTGCCAAATCGTGCCTTATTCCAGTCCTGCTGTAGACTCTTTGAAAAGGTTTACATCAGTACCAAGCTATGAAGGACTTGGAGGCACCATACCCCTCTATAAGGTGGAATGCTGTAGGGAATACTTTTCAGTGGCACGCTATGAAGTGCTGCTGGAAATGGTACACTCCCCAAAAAGGGACCTCCTGGAAACAGTGCCTCCCAGGGGCTCTTGAGAAGCAGTGACTGAGGTTAGAGTGAGATGGGTCATCCCAGTGCAGACACCCATCCCAGCATCAGATAGGGTGGTAATTCCAGGACAGGGCATTCCACCCTGTCCCAGAATAAAAGAGGTGAGTGTGGAAAAGGTCAAAATGGGGAAGTCTGTTGTAATATTCAGTAACTAACCAATATACTAAGCAAAAAAAAAAATCATTTTTTGAAACAAAAGGAGCTAAAATGAAATAGAGAAATAGTGGAATGCAATGGTTTGGCAGCAAGGTTTTCTGGAAGAATAACATCCGTATTGGAAGAACACTGTATGCTTCCTCCAGAACCTCATGGTGGCATATTTAAATCCTGCTGTATTCAAACAATGTAACCATAAAGTGAAATTCAATACTCCTGTTTGGTTTAGACAGACTGTCTAAGGAAGATGATTAGCTACGCACGAAGTATGGTTGTAATTAATTCAATGGTCAATATTTAATAACACCAACAATCCTAGAAGCTACCGTATTTTATAAAACAAGGAGGGCAGTGTCAAATGTTGTCTTGAATTGACTAGATCTACTGCACATAACCCACCCAGGTTATTTATTTAATTGTTGGGGAGACAGGTGGGATGTCCCTCAAGGCCATTTGCAGTGAACTGAGGGCAGGTGAAGGTCTTCCCTTTGTCATTTTCTTGAAGCTCAAAAGAAATTGGTGGCCCACTGTGTGAGACAGGATGCTGGACTTGTTGGGCTGTGGCCTGATGCAGCAGGGCTCCTCTTATGTTCTTATTCTTTGCCTTTTTCTTGATCCAACTAATAAAGTACCCCACTCAGCTTTCTTTGTGTTAATATGTATGCATGTACTAAGCAGGGATCCAGAAAACTGTGCTCCTTTCTCTTATTTTATCCCAGACTTTATCAAACAATGTACAGTGAACACTCATTGTCAGTAAAACGTATCTGGCATGTAGTCTTTGATTATATACATGGCCAAACTGTACACATTTTTATCTCTTTAGTTGCTGCTTTTCTGCACCAAATTTACTAGGAAGGAGAACAAGCTTAGTTTTGTCATACTTCAGTTTTCTCATGCTCGCATAATTCTGAGTCTGTACTGAAATGAAAGCTACCTGGACTTTTGCTTTGGAGAAATGCCTCGTGTTGTCACTTTCAGACTGATATTTGCCTATGTCTTGCGGTTAGAATGACGGTCTCATACCTCGTACTCAGCAAGTTTGATTCCGCATTACTCCACTAAGCCAGCTGGGTGACCTTGGGCTAGTCACAGCTCTCTGCTGGGCTCTCACAGCCCCATCTAGCTCACCGGGTGTTTGTTGTGAGGAGAACAGAAAGCTTTGTCAGCTGCTTTGAGTCCCCTTAACAGTGAGAAAATTGGGGTAGAAAAGCCAACTCCTCCTCCTCCTCTGTGTATGAGGCATATTGGCATGATACTCAACATTATGCAGTAGCTATGAGATAGATAGGAGGAAACCATGCATGGACAGTACATCATATTGTGTGCTGGGAATCCTAAAGGTATTAAATATACTATGCAGCACCTATATCTTGTTGCCAGCCACAGTATAGCATTTGAGCAGACTTGGCACTAATTTATTTATTTAATTTGTATCCTGCCCTTCTCCTGAATATTCCAGGGTATGATAAAAATATAAACATTACGTATTTAAAAATTAGCCTTCCCAGCCTCTCTCCTTCCTTCCTAACCTGGATGGGCAGGATGGCATTCAGATTTGATGCAGGATGGTAATCATTTTTGGGTGCAGCCAATGTTAAAACTGTAACAGAGTTAATATCACCATTTTGATAATGTCTTGAAGAGGCTGGAGTGGAATATGTGGTTCCCCAAGGAACTGTGCTGTAATGAGACTTTTAGATGGCACACAAGACATACATAAGAACTGGTATCACTGATGGAAGTAATCATTCTAAATTTAGAAGCAGCACACAGATGAATTATAGTATGATGCAATATGTGGAGCAGAAGAGCTAGGCTTATTGAAGTATGTTTTGGATCTGGATGATCTGAGTTAAATTAGTCATGTCTCACAATCTACTGCAATGACCTTGGGCAACCTGGTAGTTTGTCTTACAATCTGCATATATGCAAATGAATGATAGAATTGTTTTCTATCTCATACTTTGGGATACAATGTGCTCTGTATTTAAATGAAATCCACCTTGGCAAAACAGGTTCAAGAGTATGTATAGTGGTGTACAGTTACAGTTGGCTTAAAATCACTAAGAATTGGACTCAAAAACATTAACAATTCATCGCTGGTTTACTATTTATGTGGCATTGCATCCATGGGATGCATTTCATTTCAACTGAACCAGATGAGAAGTTTACTAGCTACAGAACATTTTAGGAGGTATCTCTTGCAAGTAGCACACCATCTAAGGCTGAAGCCAGACAAGACATTTAATCAGATTCTGGGCTATTTTCACCAGAATAAATGTTAAGCTTGTGGGTCTATAATGTTCTAAATTGGTATTATCTATTTAAGAAATTTATATCCTGCCCTTCACCAAATGGTCCCAGGGTGGGTTACAATTAAAAAAAAAACATATCAAATATTAAAACATAATTAAAAATATAACCCTCCCTTCCTCCCTAACAGGACAGCACCCTGATGAAGCTATTTCAACAGCGAAAACCTGGGTGAATCAGACACCAAAAACTATACAGTATAGGAGTCTAGCAAATCACAGTCTATGCCTCACACCTCTAAAAGAGAAGGAACTAGAAGAAAGCCCTCTTCCTGAGATCTCAGTACACAGGCAGGTCTATATGGGAGAAGGCGTTCCTTCAGATACCCAGGGCCCAAGCCATTATGTTAGCCACCTGCCAGTCCTCAGCTAAAGAAACTAGGGACAGTGTCAAGTTGTATGTTCTTAGGAGATCTGCAGTCTCAGCTTTAACTTATTTAATAACTCTTGGATATATGCCATATGGGGCTGGTATTTTATTAATGCTTAACTTGTACTATTACTTCTTTTGTCACCGCTATTTCCCTCAGTTCCTCAGAGTTCCTTCTTGAGAATTCAGGATTCTGTCCCAAATTCTTTCCTGTAATGGCAGATGCAAAGAGTTAATTTGGCTTCTACTGTATGCAATTTCTTTTTTTACTTTTAGCACACCTTTGACTCCCTCGTTGTCCAAGGTAACAATAGGCTCCCTGGCTGGCTTCCTGCTTCTAATGCGTTTAAAGAATAGATTATCATCAGGCTTTACAGTCTGGGCAATAAGCTCCTCAATTTTTATTTTTATTTTGCTTCTCTCGCTGTCTCTTTTCATTTCTATTCTTTTTAAAATCTTTATTAACTTCAGTATACAATACGATACAAAAGTACTCTGAGGTCAGTCCTCTTGGTGAGGGTGGCCTGGGGAGAGATTTAGATGCCTCTTTTGTCCCTGTTATCAACATTTGACCAAAACATTGGTCCATATATGGTCTGTAATCCAGCATCTGATCTGTCTCTTGGGGGTAGGGCAGGAAAGTCAAGCAGAGTTCTGATCACAGAACTAATCCAGGAAGCACAGAGCTCCGTCATGGTGGTGCTTGATGTGTCTACCCACCTTCTCGCTCCAGTAGTGACTTATCTATAAATTGGTTCCATCCAGCCAAAATTAGGGATTCATTCATATGGAACCTTAGGGTGCTTCCACACCTGCCACCAAGAAACGGATTTAAGAAAATTAATTTCCCGGGGATCTGTCCTCCCAAGGATCCGTCCGAAATAGGGACGGATCCTTGGAGTCCTCCCATATCCGCACATGTGTGGGGAGAATGGATTCGGCCAGCCGGATCCCCTGGGTCCTGTGCTGGAGGCCGCAGCACCCATTCCAAAGGGGTCCGGCCTCCCGCGCCACCGACACTGCCCCTGGAGCCACGGGACTGGAGCATGAAGCTGCCAGTCACTGTGTTTCTGCTGGCGCATGGCGCATGGGGGAAAGGCGGAAGGAGGCAGACTGGCCTGCTTCTGCCCTCCCCAAGATGGTGGCCACCGGCACCTCTGGCCCCTCGCCTTTCCATGTGTGGAAGCATCCTGCTTCCGAATGGATTGAGGCAAGGGGCCAGATGGAAGATCTAATTTTCATGATCTTCCTGGAGGCCGGATCTTTCGGTGGCAAGACCCCATTAAGAACGGGTCTCGCGTGCCGGTGTGTGGAAGCAGTTGCCACAAAGAGTCCCAGATCCAGCCTCCAATGCAGAAGGTAAGTCTTATATGTTCTGAGCTTGACATGAAGTATTTATAACAATTAAACCATTTTAAGGTCACTAGAATAAGTTATGGCTTATTATGTGTTCTTAATGGGGTTCTTAATGTGTTCTTATATGTGTTCTTAATGGGGTTTCTGCACCCTGTGTGGAAACACCCTTAGGCTGAAAATATGTATTTTAATACTGAGCACACAGCCACACCCCAGTCTGAGTCTGTAACAGTCCTGTTATAGATGTTCAGTGCTATTGGGACTCATGCAGATGTGCTTGCAACTTCATAAAATTGCCTCTTTTCTAAGCTATTGAACACATGCTCATCTCAATATTATATTCTGTTTACTTAACCTTCTAGTACTGTGGCTGGTATGGAATGATGGGATTTATGATTCAGGAACATTTGGAGGACTTCAGCATCCCCATTCTGGTCTATTATGCTTCCCTCCCTTCTTCTAGTTCCTCATTTTCCTTCCTTATTTATTAGCTGTTGCATTGTAAAACTTTCAAATAGAGTTTCTCTTTACTTTTGTGGTTTGACTAATTATTTTATGTAGAATATTTACTAATGACGGTGATGAAGAAAAGAGAATACTCATTAATAAGCCATAACCTATTCTAGTGACCTTAAAATGGTTTAATTGTTATGAATACTTCATGTCAAGCTCTGAACAAATAACACAGAAATAGAAGTGCTGCACAAAGTGAAATCTGGTATCTCGGCATCAGGATAAAGGAATGCTCCTGTATGGCCCGATTGTTATCAAGTGGGTTTATTAGCAATTTAATGGAATATTGGTTATTCAAGGGCAATAATAGCTCCAGCTGAAATGTCCATTATGCTCTCTTTTTCCCATGCACTTTGGAATGAGTAGAATGTGACAGCTGAGCTTTCAGTGAGCTTCATGAATTTTAAATACTTTTCAATGCAAAAAGAGAGAGCGGGGGAGACACATGGCGTGTGGTCAATGGTGGACTTGGAACTAGCAGTCACTCTCGGTATTATGGGATATTAGGTGTCTCACAGATAATGAATGCTTGGCTTTTGCAGGTGCATTCTTGGCCTGCCGTGCCTGTCCAGGCAGAATAGACCATGAGTCTTTCAGTCCAGTAGCTAACAATTGACTATTTTGTGGTTCTGAGCAGAAAAGTATTTAAAAATTTCGCTTTCTCAGCATACTAGTAAAAGATTTACATTTTCTGTCATCATTGCTATCCGACCAAATCTTCACTGGTATTTTGTTAGAAACCTAATTCTCAGAAAAAGCTTTCTGTAGTTTCACAACTTATTTTTGTATTCTTTTCCTTTGGCAAAGTCCCTGACCTCATTTGTCAACCTTCATCACTGTGTCTTAAGATTTGAAGACTTTCTCCTTGAATTCTAAACACAAATTGATAAAACTGTGATGCATTAATAGAATATATACAGTATATTGCAAAAAATATTGCACACATATATCAGGCATATATCTCACACATATCCTAAACAGGGGAAGGCAAGATGAAGGTATTTATGCATCCTTTGCTAATGCCCAGCTTGGCTCAAGGTGCAATTTTGTGTTTGTTTCCACTCACATAGAAATGGGAACTGAAAAGTGAAGGGGAGATTTATGCATGTGATCAGACACACTTAAAGAGTAACCTACTGGGTGAATTTGAGTCTAATGATAGACATTTTTAGGTATTTTCTCCCTGCATTCATCTTCCCTGGTCAGAAAAGTTGCCTCATAAATATTTAGAATTTCATAGCTCTGAAGAGCAAGCTGGGCAGGAAATTACATAAGCAAAGAGGCAGAGGTTTCCCACCAAGTGACCAATCAGTGATGAGCATTCATACTCATGGTAGGTGTTGCCAGACCTGGTTGCAAATATAGGTTGTAGTGTGGCAAAATAAAGATAAGTTCTCAGCCATGTATCCAGATAACTGGAAGGCATTTGTGTGTCTGTGTCAGGATGGGATGCATTTTCTTAAAGGAACAACTGAAAAAAGCAGTCTGATCACATCCAAGAGGTTTCTTTGGGATGTGTTAAAGATCCAGAAGAACTTTTTTGACAGAAGGGAAATGTCCTTCTATGGGGCCTTCCAATAGTTGTCAGTGAGGGGAGGTCTCAGGCAGAAGGTCCCCCCCCCCTGTACTATCCTGGTTCATGGTTTTATTTTATTAAGTCCTGAACAGTGGCAAATAAGCTTCTTTCTAAAGTTAGCATGGTGCTACAGGAACTGAAGCCTACTTGTCACTAGGCTAGAGTTCCAAAATATCTCACAAACCAGCTGAGTGCAGGAAAGGGGTTTCTGCCTGGTCCACTGACCAGGGGGGTGGAGAAACTCTGCTATCTTGCACTAGAATGCAGATGCAGAGGCCTAGACTAAACCATGACATGGAAATGACCTAAGTCAGTGGTGCTGAAGAGGCCAAATAGTGATGCTGCATCCAAACCTTGGCAGTTAGTGCAAGTGAGAGTATAAACACGTGGTTTGCTATCAATCTGTGGGGCTTCATAATTTTACCCCTGAAATTTAGATGAGAGGGTAGGCATATAATAGTTAAAAGTAAACAATATACCAAAGTGTTGTGAAGCTGTCCTAAACCTGGCTTTTAATATGAAAACAATTTTATGGGAAAATATAATTTTTTAATTGTAAAAGGTAAAGAGATGTTATATGTTGAAATTTAAAAGTCAAAACATGAAAATATAGTTCATGTTTTTGCTGGAACATCCATTTGATTTGGAAACTAAAGGAAGTGGCATGCCTATGGCAAGGCATGATGGAATACTACTTGGAGACCCCTATGCCCCTTCAATAAAAGACAAGGAGGCTTGCGTCCTGGAATAAAATCAGCTGAAAGTCTGAGCAAGTGAACTACTGTGTTAAAGCAAAGCTTCACAATTAGCTGCATGCAAACAGCCATATTTATCCACCTTCATATATCTTACACTTTCCTTCAACCTGATAGGTTTATTCCATTTCCCTCCTTGCTATGTCTGTCAGAGGCCACGTTCCCACCTACAGCGAAACCAGATTACTCTGATCCAGAGTAATCCGGGTTCTGCTGTGGGTTAGGGCTGGAGGCCAGGAACAGTACCGAGTGCACGTCAGAACTGGCAGGTGCCCACAAGCACACCTGCGAGTGGTACGGTGAGCCTCTGCCGCCTCTGCCAGCCTTCTCCTCCTAATGTCCCCAAGCAAAGGAGGACAGCCAGCAGCGAGGGCAAGCGGGGTAAGTGAGCAAGGGGGTGCATGGAGGGGAGGCTGCCCCTTGAATGCAGCAGCATTGGGTGGCTGGTGGGGGGAGGAAAAGGAAGGAAGGCAGCCATGCACCCCCCTGCTCACTTACTCACTGGTTCTCCACTTTCCGGGGGGGGGCAGTATAAGGAATCCCTCCCCGGGGCCCCTGCCTGATGCTGCCTGCCCGTTCCTCATCGTTCCGCCCTAGTGTAGCCCAGCCAGGCTGCAAGGGAGGGAGACAGTCATGCCGCTCCCTCTTCCTTCCTTCCTTCCTTCCTTCCTTCCTTCCTTCCTTCCTTCCTTCCTTCCTTCCTTCCTTCCTTCCTTCCTCAGGCTCAGTGCAGCTGCCTCGAGCCACTGGCTATCCTCCTTGGCTCAGCTTTAATCCAAGTCAGCCAGAAAAACCAAGTTGAAACAGAGGGTTTTCTTTCCCCGGATTTTCCCTGGAAAATCTGGGGAAAGAAAACTGGCATGGGAACAGGAGTGGAAAATCCAGAGTGGATTCGGAGCTCTGGGGGATTTAACGGGAACCCCCAATGCCATATCTGAATCCACTCCAGATTTTAGTCCCTATGGGGACGCGCCCAGAGTTAACCGTGCAAGTGTGCATTTAATTAAAAAAACACAAGAGGAGTGAAGTTCTCTTTCAAGGGGTGTGTTTTGGGCCTTGTATCATCATAAGGTTTACTGCAGTCCACTGCTTCTCCCCACTGTGTATGCCTATCTGTAACATGCAAGGGCCTTACTCCTTGTGATTAGCTAATCTTCTATTACTGTGGTAGGCTAGCCCTCTTTGTGATTAGCTGTCTGGGCATGTGGTGGGCTAGTTTCCCTTCTGCTTAACTATTTCTCTGTACCTATGCCCTTATTGACACAAGCTGTCTAACAGGGAACCGACAAATAATGTTCCAATCTAGGCCAGAAGTGACCTTTTTTCACAGTTGCAGGAAAATGGCTAACCTTATGCTTGGCCTTTACTTATTAATTTAATTAACCCCAACATAAGCACAAAACAGAAGCCAGACAGCAATAAGTATGTTACTCATTTAGCATCCTCAATGCGGTTTATCATTGGAAAGACCCTGCTTTATTTGTATGCTTCACTTGTTACTTATTTGGAGGTGATGTACTACTTGCTTACATGACCGCTTTCAAATAACAAGGTGAGAAGGCAAAAATGCAATTTGTAGCAGCAATTGTAAAGTGTTACTAAAGAAATCAAATTTGCACTGAATAATATTTAAATTGCCTTGTGGATTTAAGATACATATAGTTAATATGTCAACTGTTTGCAAGAATATTTTGAAAGCCAAGGAGAGCTATCACATTTTGCTAGGGACCCACATCTCTCCAAAGACATTGGTAGCATCTAGACTAGGCCCTGACTAGGGCAGCCAGTGTGGACCTCTTCATGCTAACCTTGCTAATGACCAATAGTCTGTTTCCACATGTCACCATGCCCCAGAGTACGCTAACCACTCCCCAGGGCTAACTAGTTATAGGCTGCTAAAACACAGTCCACAGCTTGACAGGGAGAGGCTAGTTGTCTCCTGAACAACAGCATCCTCAACCTCTTCCCATGTGGTGCTATAAGTGGCTGTGGCTGCACAGCCATATGCCACATCCAGATCACCATGGCAATATCGGGTGTTTTTCCACTGTCACTAAAAGTACCCATTAAGTACCCATTAATGGGTACATAATGGCATTTTTGTACCCATTAATGGGTACTTAATGGGTACTTCTAATGACAGTGGAAAAACACCCATCCAGATACTCACTGGATGTTACCACAGGCATTACCATGGTGATCTGGCCTGACCTGGGGTTGTACCAGCACCTGATGTGCAGATGGCCATCCATGCACAGGGTATTCACCTGACTGGTATTATACCATACCAGCCAAGTAAGTACAAACAGGCCCTATGTGGCAGAGAGGTGCTGCCCTAATAAGGACAGGAGGGAGGAGGCCCCATGGAAGAGCTGTTGGTGGTCCTCTGAGACCACCAGAACCTTTCACTAGGAAGATTGCTGCCTGCAGCAACTCAAGTGCTTGCATGGGCCTGAAAACATTCTCCAAAAGTGCTAGCGGTACTCTAGCCACGTATAACACATATGGCCCAGAACTCCAGTCACTGAGCCAGCGTTGGGCCAGCACAATAATCCATGCATCTGCCCACTGCCAACTCCATCTAAGAGAGGTCATCTTAGTATGGTTTGCCCTGCTGTCACCATAGGTCACCTCACTTGGTGTTAGGGTAGGAAGCTGCTCCTCCATCCCTTGGGCGACCGCAGGGCCCTCATACTTGGCTGCCTGGAGACTGCCATTTATTCAACTTAAAAAAAAAATTAGAGCCATTTTAATTGTATGAAATGTTGTGTGTCATTTGCACTGGACAGTGGATGGAAAGAAGAGAAAAGATCCACCTCTGTTTCTTTTCCCTCCACCTTCTGTTCATCAATCTTTCATTTCTGTTCTCATTTTGAAAATATTTATTTTCGTGCCAAAATGGAGATAACTAAATGTCAATAAATAACTTCCAAAAAATGTCTTTCTTTGGGGGGATATTGGCAGGAGTTATGGAGAGCATGGATATTTTGCATATATCAACTGAGGTAACTGATGAAATGCATCTACACAGAGACTAATGAGTTCCATTTTAGAATCGAGGGGCTGAGGAAATGTGATTCTTATAAAGGCCATCAAACACATTTAATATCCTTTTTCTTCAAACAGAGCTCAGCTGGCTTAAGCCCAGAGTCTCTCAACCAGATTTATAATGGATTAGATACATTCCATCTCACAACAGGAATGTGCTTATTAGAGGGGAAAAAATCACAGCACAAAGCAGTAAAGATTGAAGCATCCAGCTACTTGATATATTAACGGGTAGCAGTTATACAAGCCTTGTGTTTTGTGTTCACAGGCTTAAAAGATGATTCTATATGCAACTTTTTTAAGGCTGTTTTAAGCAGATGTTGACCAAAAGATTGGTGGGAGAAAGTTTCCCTTTACCTTGTAATCAAATGTGTTTTGTCTGTTCCAATGAGTGCTTTAAAATTCAAGAATGCATTTTACATGGTGAAGTATGATCTACTAGTGGAATAAGAAAATGGAGAAATAAATTTCACCCGCAGTGTGCTGAAACCTGCACATTGCTATAGCAATTTTGCATCCTTTTTCTAAAATTATTGTTTTAGAAGCATGAAGATGTGTGGCTTTTTACAGATACATTTTTAAAAGAGGCAATCTGATGACATTAGGGTGGAGCAAGCAAAATAAAACCAACTCTTAATTCACTGATGACATCAGCTGTTGATGAAGCCAGAAAGGACGAGGGCTTCATCCACACAGGTGCCAAAGAGCAACCCTCAGCAAACCCAGGAGCAGGGCACCCAAACATCTAAATTTCCCTGAGGTGGTAAATTGTACGCACCTGCACCAAACTGGCCCCTTGGCCAAATTACCTGTCCGACAAGTTAACTTATCTGCAGGGCTGAATGAAGGATTCAGGGTAGTTGTCAGGCCCAAAGCCACCTCCTTTATTTGGAGTAATCTGGGAGAGAGAAGGTGACTTATTGGCTGAGTTTCTGACCAGTTCTGTGACTGTTCCTGGCCTGGTGCTTTTGTTCTGCTGTTGCAAGGCTTGAGGGGCTTAAGGTGCATGCCAGACACACTGGCTTTCAGTGACTTGCCTCTTCTACAGACTGCTTCCCAGCCCCATGAAGATGCAGCCTAGGACTCATATGGTGGGAAAGAGCTTAGCATGTCACTGCCCTTTCATTGTCTCTGGCTTCTCTCAAATATAGGTATAGCATCCTATCCATTGTATATCAGCTGTATGCTACCGTATTAACCCAAAGGCACTAAGTATAAAATGTAAAGAACGCCATTTTCTCCAAAAGAATGTGCTGAGGATGAAATTCATCAGGTGGTCTCATCAATGAACCCAGTGATAATGAACCCAGCAGGCAATCTTCATGTTGGCTTCCAACCAAAACTTATTCCATTCCCACCTGCCTTCGGGAATCAGTCCATAGGCCGTTGCTATAATATACATATTTTCAGATTCGTAGAAAATTTATTAATAACTTCTTATTGGATTATGGGTGAGAAAGCCTCTGCCTGCTTAAGGGGAATTATAGTACTGTGAAAAAGTATTTGTTCACTGCCTGATTTATTCTATTTTTGCACATTTGTCATACTTAATTGTTTCAGGTCTTCAAACATGAATTGATATGAGACAAAGGCAACCCAGGTAAACACAAAATACTGTCTTCAAATGAAGAAACATTCTGGGTGCGTCTGCATGCAAGGCAGCCAATGCAATAAAAATCCACGTTGTAACACTCAGTAAAGCATCCTCATATGGTTTGGGGCAATGCGGATTTGAATCACACATGCCTGTCTCCATGCAGGGACGGTTTTTAAACAGAGCAGTGGAGCTGTGAAGGGCTCTTGCATCTGTGTTTTAAAACCGTCCCTGGTCTTTACAGCCCCTCTATCCACCTGTGAGTTGCCCAACTGGGTGCCCTATGCCCACCTGTCAGCTAGGCACCTGGGGCAACCAGCTGGGCAACTGCCAGGTGGATAGAGAGGCTGTAAAGAGCGGGGGAAAGGTTTTTAAACACAGACGCGAGAGCTCTTTGCAGTTCTGCATCTCTGTTTAAAAACTGTCCCTGCTCTTTACAGCCCCTATAACCACCTGTCAGTTGCCCAGCTGGTTGCCCTATCCACCTGTCACCTGGGCAACAGGGGCAACCAGCTGAGCAACTGACAGGTGCCCCCTGTCAGAGGAGGAAGACAATGCATGCACAGACTGGGGGGAATTGGATCGCCTTTCTTCTCTAGCAGGGATTCAACCCTGTCTGTGTGTGTGCATGTGTGTGTATGAGAAGGAGGGACAGAGAAGGCGGGGAGGAGGAAGACGATCCAATTCCCACCTGTCTGTGCATGGATCATCTTCCTCCTTCTCCCCCCTCTCTCTGTCCCTCCTTCTCACATACACACACGCGCGCACACACAGACAGGGTCGAATCCCGGTCAGAGGAGGAAGAGGGGGAAAGGTTTTTAAACAGACGTGAGACCCTTTGTGGCTCTGTCAGCTGGGCAACTGGGGCTACCAGCTGGGCAACTGACAGGTGGATAGAGAGGCTGTAAAGAGCGGGGGAAAGGTTTATAAACACAGACACGAGAGTCCTTTGAGGCTCCGTGGCTCTGTTTAAAAACCATCCCCGGGAGCATCCGCATGGCCCATGGGCAATACGTGTTAACCCCCTATTTCACATGGAAAACACTTGCGAAGTGGGCTTTTAACACGTATTGACTCCCATGTGCCACGTATTAGGGCCTTGTATGTGGATGCTCTTGAGGCAGACACGGAAGCCTTTCAGATTATTTTGAGCATGTGGATGCGCCCCCTATCTACTAGATCTAATCCCTCAAATATATTGATCACATCCACTGTATATTCATAAGGGCTGCATCCCCATGGACACTTTAATTCAAATTCAGTTCAAATTCAGGAAGTAGTATCCCCATGACTACCGTAATTAATCCAAATCAAATTTGAATTCAGCATCCAGAGTCCCATGCAATTCCTTATGCCTGGATTTTATGAGGACTATCCTGCCTAAATGTAGAGAGAGAAAAGTCTTGATAAAACAGGACTGAGTCCCCTGGAGCTGAGTCCACTTATTTCCCCCACATGGAGTTGATACCAGGCTATTTGGGGTGGAGGTCTAGCATTCTGGCCAATGGCAGCCAGCTGTGGGTGGTTTTTTATAGATATAAAGCTCCCTCCTCCCTTGCCATACTCAAGAAAGCTCTGTACGGTATGAAAAAGGCAGAAGGGGGAGAGAAGGGGCTCTTATTTTTCTATTATTTAAAGGGGCTTTTAAAACATTTTTGCTGGAAATGTGTATTTTTTTTCAAGATACATGGGAGAAGCTTTTAAATACTTGAAATACTTTGAAATGATACAATTTATCGCACACATTTGCTGGTAATTGCAAAAGGAAGAGGTGTGAAAAAGAAAGTAATTCCCTTTGCATTTGAAGTCCCTTCCCT
>MTQE01001134.1:47736879-47760143 GCA_014337955.1 Aspidoscelis marmoratus | reverse complement strand
GGGGGGGGGATTTAAATGCCCAGTGATCTCAGAAGGGAGAGGTGAGAGGTGTGAAAAAAAAGTATTTGCAGCTAGAATTTATTTTTAAAACTTCAGTTTTCTGCTTTTATTGCAGGCAGGGTTTGCATGGGTGGGGTGGGGTGGGGATTTAAAAGCCCTGTGTTTTACATTTAAAAATTGTCCCAAAACCAGGACTAAAAAAGCTGCATGGGGATGGCTATATTTGGATTATTCAACAAGAACTCAATCTGGATTTAAAATAGTCCCCCCAAATAGTCCCTAGATGTTGATTTTTAATCATGATATTTCAAGCTTGACCACATACAGCTCACCTTGTACATAGACCTTAAATTCCAGATTCATATGCATTATTGTTCTTTACAGCATCAGACTTTCCTTTCACTACCAGACACATCTACAGCTGAACGTCCTTTCAGCTTAGGCCCAGCTGTTTGACTCTAGAGTTACTTGTGGTTGCCCTCCACACTTCCCCAGTAACAAACTGGACACCTTTCAACCAGAAGGACTTACCTTCTAGTGGCATATCTTTTAGTCTTATAGTATTGTCCATGGGTTTTTCTTGCCTGGGATACTGGAGTGGTTTGTCGTTTCCTTGGCAGCTGATATATAATCCACTTCAGTGGATTAAAGAATGGGATTGTTAGCTGCTCTTGCCTGCTCCAATATATTACTCCTCTTCCATAGAAGGGCAGGTATCTGCAGGCAGGCTTATATTACCTTCTCCTTTCAGCGTAGCCAGTGTCCTTTTATCTCACCATTTTTCCACTTTGCAACAACATCCTTATTCCAGTATATTCAGTTATATCAGAAATGAGATATCAAAGTGGTAATGCTTGATTGTTCATTCATCTTGAGAAACTACATTAGAATTTTGTCACCCAAATACAGTTCTTGGACATGGCCAAAGTTCATACCTCCCTTCTTTCCATTGTAGAACCCATGGTTGCATATATGCAGTAACTAAGAAGTCTCCCATCCCACTATCCCTGTTAAGCTCCAGGAAAGGAGGAACCACTAATGCTTTCAGGTCTGGGACCCCAAATCAAATACTTTATGTCTATCAAGGAATAAGTATCCATATGTTGCTAATATAGCAAGAGTGCAGGAGTGATTCTCTTGAGTGGCTGAATCAACAGGCTCCTCTAGCATCCACTTTGGTGGCAACTTCAGAGGAGTTCTGTTCTGGGTCAGGAATGGTATAGTGCTATCACAGAGAAAGGGTGCTTGAAGAACTTTTATGCTGATACCCATAAGACTTTACAAAGTCAAAAAGCTCTTAGTGGTTTTTCTGAAACAGTGTTGCAAGGCAGGCATTTTGGATGTAATGAAGTATCAGAAAAGTGAGCAAGGTTAGCAAAAGCCTGATCTACACACTAAATCTGATTAACGTGGTTTAATCCCATGTGAGAATTTCAAGTTGTAGTGTAAAATTTCCAGGCATCTCTTTTTGATTGGATTCATGGATGTTCCATCAGAGCAGATACCAAGGTAAGCATCTTTTAACATCACACCTAGTCTGCCTTAGATGAAATTCTAAAGAATATTCTTTATCAAACAGGTTGAAGCAATGAAGAGAGCCCTTGAAAGTCTGAACATGAATATTGTAGAGATGACAGATGAACATGCAACATTAGATGGAGGAGATGTATTATTTACAGGTACAGTGTGTTTAAGATATTACAACCATTTGTCATGCATGTCCAAAGACCACAATGACCTGCATGTCCTATTGCTGCTGATATGAAATATGCAGATTAAAGACCCTGATGCATACCACAGAGGTATGCAGAAAACATGTCTCCATGATCATCAGTGGCAGAGGAGCAGGAGGCATCTTCTTTTACAGTCAGGCACAGGCTGTTATTCTGAGGAGGTAGGAGAATTAGAAGGGACAGGATATTGATAGATTGAGAAAGGAGGTGTACTGGCAGACAGTGAAAGGGTTAACAAAGAAAGAACTTGCAACAAAGCTTGTAACATCCCTCTCTTTTCTTTGTGGTCTTCTGCACCTTGCAGCCAGGAACTGGGAAGAGGACCTACTTTCAGCTGCTTTGGTTCTAACTCCCCCCAGTTTATGAGCAGGCAGATTAGAGCTTTCAGAGGCTTGATTGCAGGGCAGAAAAAAGAAAAAAAAAGTTGGAGCTGGAATTGGAACTGGAAAAGGTGTAGAAAAGGCCCATAACTTGAATTACTCCTGTGGTATCTTGTAGATAGAATACTGTGTAGAATTCTGGTCACCACACCTCAAAGACAATATTGTGGAATTGAATCAGGGCTCACTCTTCCATCAGTACACCAGGGCTTCTAGTGCAGATGGAGCACTCCAGTGGGGGTGGGGCTCTAATGTGAGGACCAGTGAGGCTCAGAAAAGGACTACAGGGGAGCTAAGCTCAGACTAAAAGTAAGTGCAGAAAAGACTGAAGTCTGTGCCCAGATTGTCCTTACTGTGTCTTGTCTGACTCTGTTTCTCTGAGATGGTGCTGAGTGAGCTCAGAGGAACAGAACAAAGTGGTCAGCATTCCCAAACTTAATAGCATTTCAAACTATGTAACAGTGGACAAGTGACTAAGCAGAAATCATTAGCGAATTCCTAAGCATACGTGAGGTATCTGACTTTTTAGAACTGCCATCCAGCTCTGGAGTGTACAAAGTACAAGCCATTTACCGAGATACTTTAAAGTCAACAGCTGTTTTCCAGCTCAGAATTTATTCATACAAGAGGACTGCTCATCAGTGACACTAAATTATCGGAACAATTTTGTGACGACTACAGAATTTTAAGACAAAAGATGGGATATGTTAAAGATGGGCTACAGTTAAGCTTGACATTTCAGGATTGTGTGCAACAGATTTAATTATTCAAATGCTATTAGCTTCAATTCAGTTGAAAGAATTTTCTTGCATAAGAATGTGATCATGCTTATCAATTCTTTTCTCAGGAAGGGAATTTTTTGTGGGTCTTTCAAAGAGGACTAATCGTCGTGGTGCAGAAATTTTGGCAGATACTTTCAAGGTTAGCAGACTCTAGAAACTGATCTTTCTAATGTGGATGACAATGCCCTGTTTAACATAAAAATCCAAATGCCTAGAGATAATTTGGCACTTAAGAATACTCTGTAAGATGGTAAAGCAACAAACACATTAAAAGGAACAGAAACGAATTTAAAAATTCATGAAACTCTGGGCCTTTTCACACTTAACTGCTGTGGGTAAGTAATCCATAGCAGTTAAGATTAGGAACAGTGGCTGGTGTTTGCACTGTGAGCAGCAGCCTGCCCAAACTTCACTCAGACCTGCCTGGGCCAGGGAGAAGTATGAACATTCCCATTCCTCACCATAGCAACAGGCATGCCTTTGTGGTATAGTGACAGTTCTTTGTAAGCCATCTTTAGATCAAATGTGGATATAGATGTAGTAAATGGATATCTTAGGCTTCCATCCCCCAAGTAAAATTTACCTCAATGGAAACATGAATGTAATCCAATATAAAAGTTACGCAATGGTATAGTCAGCAGTTGATCCCTGGTAGATCCAGATTTACGGGGTAGATCCGCATCTAAGAGATGTGGATCTACCCACCCCTCCGCACACGCGGCATGAGGGCGGAATAGATCCGGATTGGAGGTGGGCCTCCCATCCGTGCTCCAGGGCCCTCCCCCAGCCCGGCATGATTGGCTCCACAGAGCCAAGCATGGCGAGCTGGGGGGCTCCTGCCTTTCGGCTCGCCCTGGCTCCAGAAGCGGCGATCTGCTGCTTCTGGTACGAGAGTGAGCCGAAAGGTAGGAGCCCCCCAACTCACCATGCTTTGCTCCAAGGAGCCAGTCGTGCCAGGCCGGGGGAGGGCCCTGGCTAGGCACACTTTTGCTGTGCGGACGCATCCTAAATGGATGCGTTTTCACAGTGGAAGTCCCATCAAGCACACATCAAATGTGGTGTGCAAGTACCACCCATTTAGCACACTTTAGTCACGGCTAGGTGCGGACGCACCTAGCCGGAAGTGTGCTAAATAGACCCGCAAATGCGGACGCGCCACCGCCAATGTGTTTTTAATCCGTGTTGCTGTGCGGACACACCTCACTGGATGTGTCCAAAACAGCAACGTGTGTGCGGAGGCGCATTTCCAGATGTGTGCTTAATGGGTGTTAAAGGGCCTGTGCGGAAGCACCCAAAAACTCATAAAGCACTTTGACCCTATAAACTGCCTCACTGTGGTAGAATCCAAACAAGTTAAAAATGGCAGCAACACCCCCAAGGCATATCACCACCAGTACTCAAATTAAAGGCCATGTGGGAAATCTCACACTACCCTTAATCTGGTGAGATGTTGCCAGGGGACTGGTGTCCGCTTCTACAGCTCAGTGCCAGGTGGGACTTCTGGGAGCTCACTGCATGCAGGAATATAAAAAGAAAGGGAGAGAAAGTACTGCTGCAGCCAAGTTCCTGTAGGTTTGCTCCGATGTTGTGGTGATAGTGAGGGAACTGTTGTCTGGCAGCCTTCTCTGTGAGGTAATGGTGGCTTCTAGAAAAAACTGAACTTCCCCCACACCCTCTGGTAAGTCCCTAATAGTCATATATTAGGCAAATACTTTGAAGAATGAATGGTAACAAATACATGATGTCTGAACCAAGAAATTTGTTTGCATATTCCTGTCTTAAACAAATTACAAGCACATAAACCCTACTGAATCCAACTTAGCCTGTGGAAAGTATTTAAGATGAGAGTGCTTGTTACAAGGAAACAGCTGTATTTGCTTCATGCTCATTTTTACAGCACATTTCTTTCTTTTTTCTTTTCTTTTTTCTTTTTTGAAGTCCATAAACTATCAGTTATCTGGAGGTTTGTTCTGCATTTTGATTCAGCATTGCTTTTACTGATTTCTGAAATAATACTAACACTGAAATGCAATGTACTGACTTGGTGCCCAGGACAAGTTAAAACTGTTCAGAGAAATTTGTAGTTCTTCTGGAGTTCACCCTGCTTATATCTGGAGGACACACAAATTCATTCATACAGACAAAAAGTTACAATTTAAAGCTGGGTTGAGTTCTGAGACTTCCAGCCTAATGTATTTCCCTTGCAAATACCTAATTTCTATACAGGATTATGCTGTTTCCACAGTCCCTGTTGCCGACTCCTTACATCTGAAGAGTTTCTGTAGCATGGCTGGGCCCAATCTCATTGCTATCGGTTCAAGTGAAGCTGCACAAAAAGCACTCAAGGTGAGATCTACTGAAATAGTTTGTGTGTGTGTGCGTTCTGATTTCAGCCCTCATGCATTCTGCATGTTCCATGTAAAAGGGAATAAATTCTATGCAAAAACATAAATATGGTACTAAACTAATCCTATCCATATTATATTCGTTTTTTAAAAAATGTAAACAGGATTAGATGCACATGAAAATTACTTACTAGAATCACAGAGGGACATTATCCTTCTCACTTCTGTCATCCTTATCTTTCTGGAAATCAGTTCTATGATGCTGTCTGGCAGCCTTCTCTGTGCGGTAATGGTGGCTTCTAGAAAAAACTGAACTTCCCCCACACCCTCTGAGGTGAGAAATCAACAAAAGGATGACTGTTGGGTTAGAAGGAATTTGCATATGGCAGAAGCAAGCTGGTATGGAATAATCCTGGCTGGATGTTAAGAGAAGTCATCATGTTCCATCATTTTACTCAAAGTCCTATTCATGTTAAAGCTTAAGAGTCAAGGTGTTCTCCTCCTCCCCTGTGACTGAGTAGAATTTGAACCCATGAGTGATGGAAGACACCTGGTAGAGATCAAGGTATACATTGCTGAAGCCATCTGGGAACTGCTCCAAGGTGGCAAGCATCACCTGAAGTGTCCTCCTTTCAAAGTAGGGAAAGGAACTCTGAGGATACTTTGCACCCCCAGGTACTCTTACCTAACGAGTGACTTTTTGTGCCATAATTCACTTGGAAGGATTTTCCATCGCACTAAAAATTGTCAATTTCTGGAGCCATTTTTCATGTGGCAGAAAATCCCTGTGTACTACATCTTCAAAGCTGAGGAATTTTCATTCCTTAGCTTCAAAGAAAGTACCAGATTTGACATAAACACACCACTTGCTTAGATTTAAAAAAACTAGCCAATGGGAGCTTCCCAATAAATGCCTGTTTGTTATATTCACACAATTTGTTTTATCTAGTGTGGCCCTTAATAACTACATTGCTTTCCCATTTTTCTTACTATTTTTATTTACTAATAGGATCCATATGTTTCTTAAAACTGTATTATCAGATGTAGTGGCAGCGGTACTCTTTAACAGCTCTTTTTAGTGGAAAGGAAATTGGTCTTCCAAATTCAGAGGCTATATCCTGCAGCTTTTACTAACTCAGATCAATGACTTATAGCTCCATCTAGTGACATTCAAATAACAGTATCTGAATACATTTTTTGTTTGTTTCCCATCATTTCTTCAAAACAGACTAGGAAATTGTTTTTATTAAAATGAGCAAAACTTAAGAGAGCTGTTGCAAATGCTCAAAAGTCCTTTATGGCTTTGTTTTGTATTTTTGTTCTGTTTATAATTATCAGGTTTCCTGCGACCCAGACTGTATGTATTTGAAGCAGTTTTGCCCCCATGCTCCCTGCCATGCTAATTTACCGAAAGAAGCAGGGAGTATTGTAGCAGGAAAGAAGCTTCTGAGGTAATGTGGTATAAGACTAAGACTGTAGACATAAAACAGCTTTTGAAGATCACTTAAGCTTCTGCCTTGTGTTCCCTAATTTTGTAGTAAGAGCACATTAGTTTCAGTTTAATATTCATCTTCCAAAAACATTGGTAGATTGAAAAGGTTCTCTCCACCCCCACAGTCCTGAGGTATTGTTCCTATGAGAAATGGAAGCTGCATTCACTCACACACCATTTGAAAAAAGCACCTCTGAGGCAGCTCAGAGATAGGAGGTGGGATTGTTCACACATCAGTGTGCCCTTCCCCCTCATGAACATTCAAGCTAGAAAAGATGGATTGGACATGGGATAAGAACACAAGGACCACACACTACTGTCTCTAAGGTGCTTTGAGACACACTTTAATTATGTGTGAACGCTGTCACAGAATCAGTATTCTTGCTTTCCCACGTCTATGCCATTTTAAGTAAAATGGGGAAACAAACATCTTTACATCTATTAATCTAATGTAATTTTGCTTTCTTGTTGATAACATAAAAAGCAAAAAAAAAAAGCTAATTCTCATTCTCTTTCTCAATCCTGCACATTGTTGACAACTGAAATTTTCACATGGTACTAGGGCCATGAGCAAAAGGCATTTAAAAGCACTATTATGGGCAGAAGAGCTTAAAGGAACACTAAAAATATAAATTCTAAATCTCAGTATATACAGGAGCACATTTTGATACATAACTTATAAGTGATAGTAATGTGACATATATTCAAGACCTGCTGTGTTTTCTCTTTGGAGAAATGGATACCAAAGCCCACCTACCAATGGTTTGCTCCCTTTCCTGGTGTAATCCTATCAATCTTCTTTAAATGAACTGCTTATTCTTTTGAAGTTTTTCCCTGCCAGCATGATTGCAGCATATGGTCAGAAAGGTTCTCTGTCTCCAGTCACCTACTACATAGCAGTACATTCTTAGGAAGGCCCAGACGGAGCGTAGCTCAGACAGAGTGAAGTCTTCATCAAGAGGCCCACGATGGTGATCCAGATTACTGGTAAATCTGATTAAAACAGGTCCACCAGCATATTAGCCAGTGATTTACAGAACCAAGGGGCATGCAGAAAACTCCGTGGTCTGGTATACAGGGGACTATTTTGGTGGCATGCCTTTTTACCCTAGTGAAATGGATTTTTCAGGGCCTCAGAGGCCAGGAACTTTCATCCCTGGCATAGTCTGGCTTCAGAACTTGCAGAACTTGAGTCTGACCCAGGGCTAGAATGGAACAGCCATTCCAACGCTGATGGCCCTGTTCAGGTCCAAGTGCAGTTCATCCCAGTTTTGGGATGGATTTCTTGATCCAGACAAGCTGATCCAGATTACTGCAGGTACCTGCAAAAAGACCCAGAGGCCCTTCCCAGAGAGGGATTCAGGGAGCTACCTTCCACACACTAGTGTGGAATTGAAAAAGCCCCACCCCTCTATAGTATGGCCTGTCCACATTGTCCTAGCTTACAGACCAGAACAGGGTGGAAAAATAGCACCTAACCAGAGTCCACAAGTAGACCTTTTAAAATTGGTCCACAAGCTGCCGCTCCAGCAGATCAAAAAAGCTGCTAAGTTAAGCACTTGAATGTCTAAGAATGAAGCATATTCAGAACAGCTTAGATTCCATGTCAGACTACAGATAGGTATTTCATACTAGGCTTTAAAATGGGCTCCCTATCCTGTATTTTGTTTCTAGAGTCACTTTTAGCAGCCCTTAGAGTACTGCTGAGGCAATAGTTGAAATGATGCCTATTTCTGATGTAATTCAGTTAAAGTTTCATTAGCCCTCGGGACACAGGCTAGACAAAATTACCATGAGGAATTACTGAAAGAACAAAAACCCACTTTATTTCTATTATGTACTCTTTCTCATCCCTTCCTTCACATGTAAATCCCAAGGTCCTGCTTATTTACTTAGCTGGCTACGCAAACATAAATGCTCAGCTATAAGGCTCAGTATAATCTTCTCAGGCCTGTATCAACTTTGCCAATCAACTTAGTTTTCTGTTGCTTGTTTTAAATGGACAGAACTTAGATATTTTAATACTGGGCCCAGTAGCTAAAGAAGCATCTCTTGTGTCATAAGCCATCTGTTATTTTCTGATGCTTTAGATCCTTCACAATTCCAAAGCCTTTATACATGACAGTCTGTATTCTCATTTAGGCTTAAGTATTATTCCATATGTGCTAGCAAAAAGAGACAGAGAAACATAAACAAAACTTTTTGCCTGTTTGTTTAAATATTTTCTGCTAGATATTCTCTCACCACCTGCTGTCTTTATAGAGAATCAAAGAGCACGGTTTACATTTTTATCCAGTGTTGATCGCTTGAATTTATCCCACTGAAATGGTTCTGTGCTGTGATTTGGGTTCTTATGTAGAAGTAATAAATTAGTACAATTCAGTACCTGGAGTAGTTGGGATGTAATAGAATTCCCATTAGTTCTACATGGCACACAGTTAGCTTAATGAAATAAGAATTTTCTGTGAAATTCTTTAGCGTCCAAAAGGTCCTGTGATAACAAAGGGATGAAGGAAATAAAGACAACATAAACACAGATGCACAGAACTAGGAACATCAGGGTAGACCCAGAGGGTCTAAAACAGTAAACAGAGATGGGACTTCCCAGGGCAGCAAGAGGCAGTGCCAAATCTAAAGCCAGCACTGCCCTTCCATGTTTCCCACCAGACATACACAAGGCTCCTGTGACACAGATTCAGTACATGGAGGGAGGGAGAAAGGAAAGGAGGAGGACAAACTAGCTTGATTCAGTGCTGGAGGAGTCTCTCTAGCCAACCACGTTAAGTGCCTTTGTGTCACATAAGTAAAAATAGTGTGAGATTTCCCAGACTTTTTCACTACATATGAAGTGGTTGTTTGACCACCAGAATCCTGATATGACATCTGGTCTGTCTGTCATTCTTGCCTGACAACCATTTTGAAGTGCTTTCTGCACTTGCCAGTGGTGTGACATAAGAAAGGATCTGTAGGCCTCCCTTCTGCACACTGGTTTGCTTTACATATGCCTTCTTCCTCCTAGTAGGAGCATAGATCAAGTGAGGGCATCCAAAATCATGTCCTGGTCTACTGATTTACTGCAGGGTAGTTTACCAGACCCTGGAGGCATGAGAGCAGCATGCCTCTGTGGCCTTGTTTGTCACAGAACACCCATTTCATTGGTACAACAAGGCACATTACTTAAATGCCCCTCCCCCCATTTCACTATTCCACACTAGCTCCAGGAACACTTGTCTTTGTCCTTTGGAGCAATCAGAGCCCTCCACACTGATTTCAAACCGCCATCCAAGTGCGGCCAGCCTTGTTCCATGCCAGGAGCAATCTATCCCAGCTTGGGATGAATTGAATATACCAGTACAGAGTAGCCCAACCTGTACCACAACAGCAACATAAGTGCAGAAACAGCCTAAGTGTAACCATAGTGTTTATCTAAAACTGTTTGTGAATAATATTATCTGAATATTATATGAAAATTTATGATACAAAAGTTTTTCAGCGTGGGAAAACCATGGATATTTCCCAAACATCTTAACTGTGTTAGTTTTTGGAGTATTTGTATTTTTCTATTACTACTCCATAATGGGTGTTGATCATTTTAAATTAAACAGTGATGACTTACACTTTACTGTTCCCATGAGACCCTTGCCAAAGGGATGAAGTAATCATTATAGTAATTTTGCAACCGATGTCTCAGCAGGCCTGTAAAATAAAGTCTATAATTTTCTCAAGAAGACTAAAGCAGCCATTTTAGACCTCAGTCACAGAAGAACAAAGTAAACAGACCCCCAAGAGATACAGTATTCTAAAGCAAAATTTGATCTTTTGTAGCAGGTGAATTAGCTACAGAATGTTTATGCCAGAATGTTTATTTTTGTGTTAATCTCTGCATTTCATTAAACAGACTGTGCATTGGCTACATTCAGCCTGGAGGAGCATTAAGAGGCAGATGGCACATGAAGCTTAAAATTGAAGGAAAATCACAACTTTTTATTACCAAAATGTTTGGTACTAAAGGCTATCCATCCTCTTCTTCACGTTGAAATTGTTTTCTCAAACTTGCAATTTTCAGCTGGTTTCTCAAATGTTTGTATTGTTGATCATATAAGCCACCATGAAACATCAGAGTACAGGACAGATTATAAATGGAAATAAACATACTGTATACAGTAGATGCTGGGAGGGCAGTAGATATCAAAGGAACATTCCACATGTAACAGTGGACCAGACCACAGCTTCTTTTGTCCACACTTTAAAGTGGTCCAGAGAGATCCCACCCTCTCCTCATATGCCTAGTTCAGACAGGACAAAGCATAGACTCGAACAGGGTACCCAAAATGACATCCTAGTCCTGTCTACGGGAAGACCACTTCTTCAAGGTCTACTGACATACTAGGGGGTGGTACATTAGACCACAGCACACATCCGAAATATGTCCCTTGGGAGTTCTGAAGGTACAAATTTTGAAGCCAGTGCAGAACAGCCCATTCCAGTGTGAATGGCCTTGTTCCACTCCAGGAAGAATCTGTCCCAGGGCGGATTGCTTATTCTGGACCAGAACACATACTTTAAAGTTGCAGGCTGAGGTCATATGCCTACAGTCCTCAAAATGACCACAGAAATGGGCCACCTTCTAGAGCCTGGTGAAATGTTGCAAGGCTCCAAAGGGGGGCATTGGTAATTCCCAATGCTACTATCTGGAACCAAGACCCAGCACGGTCTATGCAGATCTATGCAGATCGCTTTAAAATGGTCTCCCACCAGAGCACTCCGAGGCATGGTTTCCACACCCAAAAGTGGATTAGATGTGTGAGTGGGCGTTTCTTGAGAAATCATGCCTTCCAAGTGTGGATCCTGTGTGGATCCTGTGGTTCCAGCACACATCTCATGAGGTCCTCATGAACTATGCGGATGTTACCTTCCTTAATGAATTATCAGCTTGTTATCCACAAATATGCAGGATAAAAGAATGTGATGGAGGACTAGGGTAATACAGATTTTGAGAAAGAAACCTTATGAAGGTAAATGCAAGCATCATCAGACTATAAATTCTTTTGGAAACATTGCTAAACAGATTATAAAAATGAAACATGAAGAAGAGAATGATCACAAATAAGAGGAAGGGATTTTGGAAAAATGAAGCCCACAAGTGGAATGATGGGAGAGATTCCCCCCTTCCCAGACAAAGTAAAGGTACTGGAAATGCTAAAATTTTCCTTTTACTGGCAACGAGTGTACAAGTTTTGAGGTGAGATTTTAAAAAATGAGATATTTGCATTTTGTGCGTTTGTATTTGATTGGTGCAGTATATTTTGCATAGTTCTTTTCCATTTTAGGGGACAGCTTGAACTGCAATAAAAGGAGATGTGACAAGTTCCTGTAGTACAGAGCTATCAATGTTTAGCTGGGTTGGCTGCATACTGTCTCCCGTAACAAGAGGTGGCATGCCTTTTGATGAAGAATTGCTGAAAATGCACATGGGTAAAGTGCTACTACTCCATCTCATGTTTGTGGGCTTCCTGTGGGCCTGTGGTTGGCTACCGGGAGGCTGCTGAACTATATGGCCCATTGATCTAATCCAACAGAGTTCTTATGGTCTTTTAGGAAGCCAATCAGCTGGTGTGACTATGATGCTTAATTGCATGAGAAACTGAGTAGGAAACAAGCTGTGTTTGCACATTCCAGACGTTTGAGGCCTGCTACAAAGAGGGTGGGAACATTCCTTTGGTCTACGTTAATAGAAGACAGTTGGTGTGTTCTTGCTGCTTTTTGCCCTTTGTGGCTATTCCTATGCTAGATCACTTTTCCAGACACTAGCTTTTTAAACCAAAGTGCAGGGCATATTTTCAGAAGAGCAAAAGAATCCTTAACAATGTCTTCCATGTAATAAAGTAAAACTAAGTCAGGCAGCACATGGAATCAAAGATTTGGAAGAGGCTGTTTGGGCCAGCCTTGCGCTTCGTGCATGAATTCATACTTAAGCATCCATGCTAAAACTCTGAATGCATCCAGTGAGGGAGAGGTCACCACTCCTTATGTACTGGTTCCACTCCTGAATTCCGCTTACTGTAAGGAACTTATTTGTGATGTTAACTTAATCCCATTATTTCTTTCCAGGAATAGCACACAACAGATTGTGATGCTTTCCTTTGTAACATCCTTTCAGATATTTTGAAGTTTGTTATCATGTGCCTTCTGAGTTTTCTCTTCCCTAATCTAGACATAATTAGTTCTTTCCTTGTGGATTTTCTGAGTTGGAAAATGAGGAAGAAAAATGGCTCACCTCTTTGCTGATGTGTTCCCTCATTCTGAAGGTTGATGGTAGGTGGATTAGGTTTAGTGAGTCCCAAATTGTTTCCAGTCTTCTGATGATCTTCATTGTTCTTCTCTGAACTTGCTACACTGGGTCTATAGCAATCTTAAAATGAGATGCCAGGCACATTACTCAGGATAAAGTCAGTGCTGAATGAAACTAAGGGCCTTTCTGCATTTACCTGGTGCAGATACAGAATAGTGGTTCTGGAACAAGCAACCCATGACAGCTCGTGTGAACTCTGGAGCCAGCCTGCATGAGCTCTGAAAGCCAGGAAGGAAAGATCCTGGTTTTGGAGCTCTTCACAGCCATAGCCTACATTTTGTTTTCAGTTAGTTAGAGCCACTATACTTGACAGGTGTATCAATGGCTCCTGGAACTGATCACTAAGTACTACCTCCGTATTGGAGAGACAGGCAGGATTTATCTAAAATCTGCAAGGAATCAAGAAAAATTGAAGGTTTTGCCTTTGTCTTCTGCTTGAGATGCCCAAAAACAATTGGTTGGCCACTATGTGAGACAAGATCCTGGACTGGATGGGTTATTGCTTGATCCAGGAGGCTATGTTTTTGGGTACTTTAATTTCTGTCTTACCTTATAGATATTTTTAGGGAGATTTTTAACTGGAGAACTCTGTAAATGTGATGGAGACCCCCACCACCACCCATATACTCCAAAGTCTAACAAGGAAGGCTCAAAAGTTGGGAACCCTCTGGCCACTCAAAGTATATTAACCTTCAAGAAGACCTTTGTGACTCACAAAGCTTTCAGCTTAGTTTACGTAGATAGAAATTTTCCTTCCCTTTATATTGTTCTTGTTTGCTTTTCTTTTTTCTTTGCTCCTCTTCCCGTGTTCATGTTCCAAAAGACAGGATGTTCATTCTGAAAAAAAAAAAAAAAAATTCTATGACAACAGTTGAAGCATTTCCTTGAGCCTTTCCTGGACATGCTTGCTTTTCTTCAGGATTTCCTATGAGATTATTTATCGTAAGCCGCCAATGTGATCTTCAATGGAGCTCACATGCACGCTAAAGTACTGCAAACTGTTATCCGGTATCACCAGCTAAAGAGCTTGATTCTTTTGAAAACAACAACATGGGACCTTTCTGCACTTGCCAACAAGTGCCCTAAGGGACTCTCTTCCACACAATAATGAGAAATATGGGGGCACTTACCCACCGCTGATATGCTCTGTCCATACAGGATGGGCCATAATCCAGACTCTGATCTGCATTACTGGTAGTCCTCAACATTGAGGACTACTGGCTTACCAGCTCAGCCTAGTCTGGAACTATTAGGCATACCTCTTTGATCTGAAATAACAGTGGACCCATTTTGGTGGTGCATGAAAGTGTGCCACCAAAATGAGCTCCCTGGGAGCTCTGATGCTAGAAATGATCATTCCTAGCCCTTCAGAGCCCTAAGAGGCCTAGGAGCACGGGTTCAGGGTCAGGGGCTGGTCTGGACCTCTCCATGGTCCAAACTAGCAAGCCTTGATGTTCCAAACCCACTTCTTCGGAGCATGGTGAGCCAGTACAAAAAGACCCATAGTAGTGGTAATATGTATGTAACTTTTCTTGGTTTTCCACAAGAAGATTAGCTTAGTAAGAAGGCTTGACTGGAAAAGCTTTATTTATTTATTTATTTTGCTTTTATTTATTTTTTTCAGGAGATTATTTTTGAAGAAACATCAATTCTAGGTTGCAGGATATTGAGTACCTTTCAGGTTGCCTTCAGTGCCTACCATTTAGCTGGCTTGAAAAGAGCTGCTTGAAAGTCTCTTTGGGATGGTTTAATTTCTTCTTGAATCATGAGTCTTGTGAAGTCCATTTATTATTGACAAATATCCTAATGTATAGTCAGGTTTGGGCCCATTTCCAAATGTGATATTTTCCCATCCTTGTTATGTTGGATGTCTCTGACTTATACTTTCTCTGTACCTTATATAGTTAAAGTAAGACTTTAGTTGTTAGAAACACAGACCGTTTCCACACTCCACATTGCAGTGGCTTACAGAGGGGTCCAGGGGCATGCACCCTGATGCTAGTGCACAACAGAGCAGGCCCTGCTGCCTACTGGTACATTTCATTCTCATTCAACAAAGGTACAGACCAGGATAAGGTGCCAAAATAGTGCCATCTCCCAGTCCTGCAGTATACTGCAACAGTGAGGTCTCCCCAAGGGACTAGGATCTGCTTTCTGAACTAAGGAGGCATGCTCTTTAGGTCAAAATACAATGGGGGGGGGGCTTTTGTCAGCACACTGGGAGGTGCTGCTGAATGTGATGCTGGAAGTCAGTGGCTCTCCCAAAACAGGTCGTCCCAGAAATTGCAAAGGTCAGGAACTAAAGTCCCAGGTCTCTGGAATCTGGGCACTGGCTTTGAGGACTGTGCCTAGCCTTCAAAGCCGACTACCAAGGCTAGGCTGGCAAGAGCCTACCAACATGCAGAGGGCCCTTGGTCCATGCCAGGGCTAGTGTATCCCAGGGTGGATTGATTGCAGTAATACTTGAGCCATAAAATAGAACAGTAGAAAGCTTTGCTAATGATATTTAATTGCATTACTTGCAACCTTAGGCTTCAGTTAGCAGTGAACCTCAGAAATCACAACAGCAAAAAAAGTGATGGGGGGGTCTTCTTTGAAAGTTACTCTGACATTAGGGAAGCATGATTCAGGCTTTTGAGAATGTGGAGCAAAATAATAATAATAATAATGCTGTGCAGGAGAGGGAAAATTCCCAGAAAAATTAGGTACTCAGGAAATGCCAGGCTGCTAGTATAACTGGTCATGCAAAGGTTTCTGGGCAAGATCCCAGCTCATACAAATGAAATCTGTGGCTGTTATAATCTCTGTAAACAGTGACATTTTCCCAATGACATCTTAAACACAAACTTTCTCTGACAGAATGAATATCAATTTTTTTTGTCTTGTAGACACTTGTTTTAATATATTCTTGTGCATGGCTAGATAGGCTTTTAGCAATCTGTGAGGAAAGCCAGTTTGTGCCAGCAGACATAAAGGAGCATATTCCCTCCAAGAGGTGTCTGACAAAGTCTTGTTTATTTTGAATTTTAGGGAAATACTACACTGCATTTTCAACAGGTTGTTCCCATAGTTGCCTCCAGACATGTGAAGCTGACTGCACTATCCACACATCTTACATAAATGGTTTACTGGAAGAATTCCATCAGTGTTGCTTAATGATAAGAATAATACAAATTTGGTTATAAAAAAAATTAGAAAAAGCAGACTTTCCCAGTCTGGAATTCCCAGATATCATCTGAGAAGATCTTGTCTTGAAATTTGTCTTGATTGTGATGTGTTTGTTGTGCCTTGTGCTCTATGTATATTCAGCTATGATGTTGATGCCTTTTGAAGTTTTATTACTTAAATTTTACCTTGGCGAAAACTGTCAGTGACTGGTATTTAAGAATATAACAATCCCTTCCCCTAACTTACTGTTTATAGGACAGCCCTGTGGCTGCAGTCATGAAAGGCATCTGACCATGAAATTTCCAAGTTCAAGGAAGTCGGGTCTCTTCCAAAAGAGAATGCATCTCCTACTCATGTGCCTTTGTGTTGTGATCCCCTCTGTGCTTTCTAATTGCCTTCTGTTGTTCCACAGTTTTGACTTGGTCTGATTTGCTATTGCAGCTGGAACTGTGTGCATCTCAGAAAATATTGCTTAATACAGGGTTACATTTTCCAAAGAAGCCCAGCATACTGTAAACAAAAGCAAAAGGTGTTTGGTTTCTGTGCCTTCTGTTTAAATGATTGTTTGCAACTGAATGGAAAACATTCCTAAGAGCTGAGCAGCTACTTCCATAAAAATTACAATAACAGTTTTTTATCTGCATTTCTCCTTCGAGACTGCCCCCTCCAATCAAACCAAACTCAATCCTAGGCCTTTTCGTCACTGGGCCTTATTCCGGAATAAAGCCAAAGTCTGCTGTAATCTGCATTAGCATACCAACGGTACAGAAAGGGCCCTAGATTTGAACTATTTATGATGCTTGTAATATAATGCCAATACAATAAATAATATCCCTTAAACGAAACTTTGAAGGATTTATAGTGAACAAAACTAGTGTATTATGCATTCTTAAGCAATTCAAATGTTTTGCCAAGAAAAGTTAATCTCTAGTACTTAAATACTTTTTCTAAGCAAAGATATCTATATATATTTGCAACTTGGCACATACATGCTCCTGCTACTTGTGGGTTTTTTGTTTTGTTTTTTAGAATTATCCATTTTAATGACATTGAATGGTAGCCTATATGGGAATATGAACTCAATCCAAGGATTCAGTCACTTGTGTGTCCTATACTGGTCTGTTAGAAATTCCCATAGCCCCTCAGGATATGACTGACATGTATAGTTTCATTTCCTCCAAATTCTGGCTTAACAAGAGTGCTGCTGCCCTTCAGCCCCATGCTGCTGGCAGGACTACCAGCTGTCCTTTATCCCAACTGAACTTGCATGAGGTTGGTCACTGACCTTGACTGATATGACTCGCTCTTTCCATGTTCTTTGTTGGACTCCACTGAATCATGACTGACTCCAAGGTGACTACATAGGCACCTCCAAGGGTACCTTTATGCAGTTTTCTTTGCAGAGATAAAGAAGGTGGTTTGCTATTGCCTACTTCCAGGGAAAGTCTGGGGATCCATAATCCTAGCACACTGCATTGTTCTCAGACTTGGGCGGTGTGAGAGATACCCCTCTGCCAGCTTATTTTCTTACCAAGAACAGCTGCATTCCCCTGGCAACCACCCTAGTTGTTCATGCTTTCCCAGGTGTGACCCTGGTAAGAACCCTTTATAAGGTCCATCCAGGCACATTCCTCTGTTTTCTATTTCTCAGTGAACCAGAAACCTTTGCATTTTCACAAATCTGCCTCTGTGTGGTTTCCTTGCTTGGGCTGAGGTGTGAGAAGATTGGTCGGCTATTCTGACAGGCCTTCAGATGATACTAAACTACAACACCCACAATTCTTTGCCTTGGTCACAGGGACTGGGCTGCTGGGAATTGAAGGCTACCAGCATCTAGAAGCCCAAGTTTGAAACCTGCTGTTCCAGAACGCTCTATAAAGGTCTTCCTGTCAAAGTGGTTCAGCAGCTACAGCTACAACTAGTAGAGAATGCTGCTGCCTAAGTAGTACTGGGGCAAGGTTACCAAGATCATATATCTCTATTTTTTCATGCTCTGCACTGGGTCCACCTCAACTTGTTTATTCTAATGTACAACTGCCTAAATCAGGACTGACCAACTTCATAATTCAGTATTTTGGTATTTTTAATAGCACTTTTGTTATTGTTGCCTTTATGATTGTGTTTGAATTGTATTGTACGTTTATTTTTACGCCGTTTGTCTCCTTGAGCTCTTCTGGATGAATGATAGAATGAATGAAACCTTTCCTTACAAAAATGATTTCTAATCATTGTTGTGTTGGTTCTTCTAAATATTTGACCACCAGATAACAAGAACCTAACAACATGTTCTATTAGGGAAATAAATGTATTTCTGGAATCCATGGGAGCGTAGTGATGACTGATGACATTTGCCTATTCCTTGACTTTCAGATTTTCCATGAAATATTTGAAATATGAGTCAGAGTGTAATGAAGCTATTGTATATAGACATACCAAGGAGCTGCTAAATGTTATGAGCACCACTGGGACCTGAAAGCATAACTATAGATCATTCCATAGTCATTCTGTATACTGTATAAATAGAGAATTTATTAAAGGGCCATACAGTATCGTAATATAAGTAATAAGAGTTTAACAAGCATCAAAGGAGCTGGCCTGAGGCTTTTTGCTGTAGGACAGAGAGCTGCCCTCCCCCAACAGCTTGCCTGGGATCATGGAGCCGAGCAATGCAGAGCTGCATACTACTTGCTGGCTGAAAATGCAGCTGCCTACTGCCCAGGACAGTTTCTGCTGTAATTTTGCATGGACAGAGAACTTCTGGTCATGGATATCAGAAGAGGGAAGGCGAGAAGGGAAAAGCTTACTGTGGCTCAAATGGCCCATTGATGAGCCTCATCCTCTACATTAGTGCCCAACAAAAAGGAATGTGTTCGAAGAGCAGGAGAATCCATGAGAAAAGGGAACAGGCAGGAACCCAGAAAAAGCTAAATACTTCTGCTGCAGTGGTAGCCAAAGTGATGGGATGCAAACTGAGAGACAGCATAATTTGGATGAAGTCACAAATAGCTATGAGCAAATCCACTTAAATCAAAAGACTACTGTATAGGAAATGTTTCTCTACTCCAATTTTCATAGCTTCCCCTGGGCCAACAAAAGCTGAAGGTCATGTCACAAGTTGAAGCAAGTTGTTTAATGATCTGTCCATGGTCCTGCCATCTCTGTTAGGGTGAAAGAGATCATCTAAAGCACATTAAATAGTAGCCAATGTTCTTTAGAGTCCTGTATTATAAGACAAAATCATGTAAATGTTCTATAGCTTCACTTACAACTGGTATGTTAAAAGGAACAAATCTGAAGAATGCAACATTTTAAAACCTTACTTGTTCTCTCAGAGATGTGGGTCATCACAGGAGTTTCTTTAACAAATGCTTTTGTACATTTTACAAGAGTCTTAAATGTGCAGTTTTATATTGTACAAGTAGAACTCATCAGTTCCCAACCATTGGTGGATATTAGTGGGATCTACACTTTAAATGCTTGCTTCAAGATGAGATGTTTTGTGGCTTGAATCTGAAATCTCTTTGGCGTACCTTTTAATGCTTCTTTTAAATGGCCAGAGGAAACTTGTTCTAAACCAAGTAACTTGACTTTTTCATACAGACTATGCAGCAGATGAGTGACCACCGCTATGACAAGCTTACTGTGCCCGATGATGCTGCAGCCAACTGTATATATTTGAATATTCCTGGCAAAGGTCATATTTTGTTGCATCGAGCCCCTGAGGAATATCCAGAAAGTGTAAAGGTAAAATCAGAAATGATTCTTGTTATCACATTAATGAGAGCAAGTTAAGAATAGCAGAGGAGGGGAAGGAGAAGAGCTTTTCATTAACTTTCAGATACAGCCATTTTTCCTTCCCAAATATTTCTGTACAGATAAAAAAAATTGAAATGTGCATAATGAAAAGACAGGAATTGGGGAGAGTGCTAAATGATGGTGTTTGAACTGTTAGTCCATGAATTCCCAGATACAGGTCCAAAAGTTGGCCTTGCAGTGCAAAATAATTGTATGTACGTCACCAATTGCAATTCATTACTTTTACAGTCCCATAAGAGTTTTATTGCTCCTTCTATTTGCTAAGGCAAAGGATTCATGATGAAGATTGAGAAACTGAATTGACTTTTTCTGAAAAAAAAATGTTGACTCATTTATTTATTTCTGCTTTTTACCACCCAGTGTAGGAGTTACCTTAAGGGCATTGCCTTATCTTAAGAATCTTTTGCCACAACATCCATAAAAGTGTTTCCAAATTAGGTATGTTTAGAATGTAAGACTTTTAGTAGGTTATCAATCCCAGTTGTGGTCTGGGAGACATATGGGCCTTTCCACACTTGCCAGAAAAGTGAAACAAGAAAGGTGTCCTTAGGCTTCCCTTCTGTACACTGGTGCACTATACCTCCTTCTAATATGCTCTGTATGCACAGAACTTTGCAAAGACTGGGCTAGGGCACCCAAAATGGCATCCTGGTCTAATCTACCAGTAGAGTTCAATTTTGAGGTCTACCAGCATATTGGGATGTGGTGTGCCAGATCTGGTATATCACAGGGGGATCCATTTTGGTGGTGCAACAAGGCAAACCACCAAAATGGGCCTCCCAGTAGCTCTGAAATCCATGAACTTTCATTCCTGGCCTTCAGAACAGTTAAAGGGACCTGTGTCGGCTCAAAAACTGGCATGAACTTCAGAGCTGGGGCAACAGCTGGCATGAAACAAGCCAACCTAATGTAGAAAGCTTTGTTCTGCAACAGGTGTGATTCATCCCAGCTTGGAATGGATTGCCTATTGTGGATCTGAGCACCCCACTCTGACCAAGATTTTTTTGGGGGGTAGAGAAGTGCAGAAGAAGTGTGGAAATAGTCATAGACTTTGCAGGTGGGTGGGGGGGGGAGAGAGAATCATAGCAGTAGTGGCTCTAAGTCTGAGACCAAAGCAAGTATTTGCCAGCACAATATCCTGTTTACATGGGGAGAGTGAACGCTTTCAAAATAAGCAGATTCACAAATATAACAACTTTTTCTTTTCTTTTCTAAATAGGTTTTTGAAAAACTGAAGGACCACATGTTGATCCCTATAGCTAGCACAGAACTAGAAAAAGTAGATGGATCGCTTACTTGTTGTTCTGTTCTTATTAACAAAACTTCACAATTATGAGTTTACAACCTCCCTTGTAACTGGCAATAATGTACATGCAAGGTAGATGACTCTGTACCCACTTCTGTTGATTTTTCTTGACAATCTACTGTACCACTGTGCTACTAACCTTGTTTACAATGGTGCCCCTTTGGATGGTAATTGAGCTGTGCATATATACTTTTTCTGGTGTAAAAGGACTCTGCTGCATGTTTGTCTGGCCCTAGAGAAGACCATTATGATGACTAGTGGTTTATATAGTTGATGTGAAACTTATCCAGCAACCTGAAGTTGGGACCACTTCCAAAATTGCTTTTAATTGACATAGATCTAGAAACCCATGACTAAATGCCACTTAACAGTGATCAGATACATATTCATTTTTGTATACCTTTCACTTTGAGACATACATTTTACTCAGGGTTTCTAAAGTGTCCCTTAGGGACAATGTGCCCAGTTGATAGAGAAATATATATATATATATCTTTTCTTGAACTTCTTGCACAGGCCAGCATTGTGAATAGACGTGTGTCTACCAGTATGGAGATAACTTGGATTTCAAATGCAACATAGATGTGAGAGGGCACTGGTTCAGTTATTTTTGCTGGCATGCTCCCTGGGGGCACTCTCAAGGCCTTTTCCATTTCCCTGCCTTTCACTCTTGGAGGGTATATGCAAAAATAGTCAGCCAGGTAACTTTCTTTTCAAAGCAGCAACAAAACTAGAGAGGAGTTCACACTGGAGACATTTACCAATAGAGAAGGAAGGGTCAAATAATTCTATCCTCCAAATGTCCTTCCTTTCAATATTATTATCCATGCAGATTTTCAACATGCTGGGAAAAGATGCAGCACTATGTATTTTCTTCTGTGGTTGGAAAAGCAGCTTGTGTGGGGAAAGCATCATGAAGGCTTTCTTCCTTGCTGTTTTTCCTCTCAGACTTGAAATTTTGCTGCTTTTTTTAAACTAAAAGGCTAAGGACATTTCTGCACTTACTTGTAGACTGAGGAGCAGTCCCTGCCCCCTCCAAGTATGCTTCATCCATACTGATGAAACTACAGACTGGGATAGGGCATCAAAGTAGTGTTGTATCCCAGTCCCACCATAGACCTCTATAGTGAGGCCTACCAGCATACTCCTACACCTATCCCAGAGTAGTCCAGAATACAGTGGGGGGCAGGGGTTCAGCAGCGCACTAGGGAGTGACAGTAAAAGTCAGTGTGCACCAAAGAGGATCTTCCTGGAAACTCTAAAGGTAGGGAACAAATATTCACAGTTTTTCGAAACTGAGCTCTAGTTTCAAAGGCAGGCCCAGCCATCAAAGCCAGCAGATGGGGCTAGGCTGGCGTGGGTCACATGAAATGCAGAGGGTGCTTAGCCCACATTAGACTACTTCTGGCCCAGCATGGGTGAAACTACTTAGCACGGGTTTGTCTATACTATTTAGAAATAGCTAAAGGAGCTTCAGATTTGGTTAAACCTGAAAAGAAAAGGGTTTGAAGTAACATCTGTACCTTTATAAGGCAGAAGTGTATATTAGAATGGATTGGTTACAAATTATCCCAGATCATTTTTACTGGCCTTGGGAATACTCCCTGCCTAAAAAGGGACAATCTCTGATAGGCAGGTAACTTTGCCATTTTTAAAAAATTCCATCCGTTTGGAATGAATTACATGGGACTCATAAATAAACATATGTCAGGGTTTGTTTTTAAAGCTACACTGGTCACAGTACTCCTTCCAATTACAAAGGCCTCTATACAACATTCTCTTCTTTGCTATCAATGGGTGTTTTTCCATTGTCACGAAAAGTACCCATTAAATACCCATCAATGGGTACGCAATGGCATTTTTGTACCCATTAATGGGAACTTAATGGGT
>MTQE01001134.1:47703633-47736764 GCA_014337955.1 Aspidoscelis marmoratus | reverse complement strand
AATGGGAACTTAATGGGTACTTCTAGTGACAGTGGAAAAACACCCAATATTGAGCCATTCATAAAAAGAATGCTAGAGAGGTTCAAATTTCATTGTAACAGTATCATTCATGACAATATTAATAGAATGAGAATCAATAACTGATATGAGTTCCAAAATCGGTGTTAATAAAGGAGTAGTGTAGGAATCAACAACTGTTTTATAAACCTCTTTTGCTATGTTTTTTCCACATCACCTTATTTTTGCCTCCTTTCTCTTATCCTTCTATCTGTCATAGCTTTTCTCTTTCTGTCTTCCAGCAAAACAACTTACAGGTACCTAAAAAAAAAAGAAAGAAAAATTCAGTAGCATCATGAACATGGATTTCACTATAGCCTTTCTCACAGTTGCAGCTGCAGTGTAAAACGTACTAAGTCTGCTATCCCAGAGTATCATGTTGCTGCTTATACCATGGAATATGCATTTGAAGAGAATCCTGAGTAAAATCCATTACAAATTGCAGGTGATACCTTTGAGGAAAGGGCTGCTGTGGGAAGGATACAAGGGGACGTCAAGTTGATAGTCTTCAATTACAGTGCAGCTTAAACCACCTGCACACATATCATGGCAGCTAACAATAGCCTGTTTGTGTTTCCAGGGGGAATTAAGATAATTAATAAGTTGCATATCAGTTTTGGTCTTAAAAAAAGTATGTAATCAGATGCATCTCCATACTTTTGCCCATTCAGTAGGCCTTAAAAATGACATTAACTTTTTTTTAAAATCTGCTCTTTCTCCATTATATTTTGCTTTTATGAGTTCTTTAAAAAGGGGGGGGAAGAGCAAAAAAGTGGTACACATTCAGTCAAAGTGTTCAAATTTTTTAAAACAATAATAATACTGTGCTGTAGTCCTTTGAATAAGCTACCTTCTAGCAGGGTGCCATTCAGGCTGTTGTACATTCATACTATTATGTTTGAAACAGTAGATATCTTAAGTGTTTTTTTGACTTCTAATTGTGTGAATGTTTACTAGAAAATTCAATTCAAAGAAGTATTTGTTGACGGAAATACTGCAACACACTAAGGCCTTAGTCATATGTTTTTCACCACATGCATACAGAATTAATGGGCAACCATAATGTCATTAAGAACTCTCTAAGGGCTGACATATGGTCTGAGCATTTTATCAACTTCCTGGTTAAGTCCACCATTTCCCAGTGTTAGCTCTGGCTAGTGGCTGAAGTGTAATGACAGGAAATTCACCCGGCCAAGAAATTATGAAAGGAAAATACAGTTCAAACCATGTAGGAGAACCATGACATATAAACCAAGAGGAACCTGTCCACTTATCATTTGAGAACATGAAATATTCTTTAAAACACTCTGTTTAATCACGCTAATATCCCTTCTGTTCTTTAATGAAGAATTATTTTACCAAAGCGGTGAACATCCTGTTTGACTGTCAGGTATTGAATGCCTCTCATTTCAAATTAGTTTTTATGAATCTTTTATGGCAAAAAAGAAAAGAATATCCAGCAGTGAGGGAGTCCTTTAAATGGAAGCCTGGGATGTCGTAGCAAGGTCTGATACAGAAGTGAGGGCTTCAAGCCACCTTGCAAATGTCCATTGATAAGAGCAAGTGTAGTTATGGAAACAAAACAGTGAAGGCTGATGCTTAAAACTCCTTAGCAGGTGTGTGTTGTAGGAAATGTGAAGCCAGGTTCACTTTACTCAGGCTGCGTTCTGCCAGCTGCAGAGATCACGCTAAGGGGTCCATCAATTTATATCCAGGCTGTGGTATTTTCGTGTTCCCCTGTCCCGAAGCTTCCAATATCACGCTGAGGCAGGAACCTCAAAGTAGCATTGCTTGCTCTGGTAGCGCCTGTCCCATTAATACAATTGTTTAGCTGATGTGAGCCAAATTGAGGGAGATTTCTTGCATTTGTGCTGGAAAACAAGCTGGTCAAACTATAGCCAGACTCTCAGCTATACAGTGTAGACACTAGCTGACCCTCCCCAGTTAATTTGTGAATGGCCATGTGCAATAACCTCCACAAATAGCAGAGGTGTGCAAGTGGTGAATTTTCCCGCAGGTGGCCTCAGTTTTACAGAAGTAAAGTCTGCATTTGTTATTTTCACTCTGAAAACTATAGAAATGTTTTCAATGTACTTCCAGTGTGCCGTGAGGGTAGCTTTCTAATTGAAAACTATTGCGTATTTATTGCAGATGCTTTTCTACTGCTTTCCATTTTTTTTAAAAAAATTCAAAGTGGTTAACAAAGCATTAAAAAACAAGGGTAATGTCTAATGGTTTGAGTGTGCCTTCCTGTAACATAGTAACATATTTAGTGATACTACTTTCATTTAGCTTTTTAATCACCGTCTTAAGCAATTTTAGTAGATTAATTAATTTTTGTTTATTAATGCATAGCTTGTTGCTCTTCAAAATTACTTCCTTCTGTGTTTACTTATAAAATAATTGCCTGATACTTGAAGATTCTTGGGATAACATCCAGGAATTTAGGATATTTTCTGAATTTGAATCGCGTGTGGACGAGGCAAAGAGAAACAAAAAACATGCAAGTGAACTCATCATGTCAGGGATTGGAATCCCGTTGTTTCTTGCCTCAAATTCCCACCATCCATGACTACTGACTATACTTGCAGGGGGTGATAGAGTTGTAATTCAAAAACATCTGAAGGCCCACCTGTTCCCCATCCTAGTTGTATCTACACCCTATTTGTAATCTTCCATGAGGCCCATTTTCCCTCCTTCCTGTTAAGCTTCATATTCCTTCCCATTCCCCCAACTCCCCATGGACACAGGCTGCAAACCTTCTATAGAGCTGATGTCTAGAGCTTAGCTTTGTAGCAAAGGAAAGATCTCTTGAGGACGGAATTACATTATTTTACTGACAGTTGCTGCTAAAGTCATATCTCTGTTGTAATATCTGAAGAATATGTGGCATCACATTGTGTCAAGTGATGAAGGAAAGGAAAATAAAGGGCATGGAGTTACTGTTTCTGGACATTTCTTCACATCTGTTTCCCTTGACTTAAGGCACTGAATTTTCATCTGATCAATGGGGACCAGATACATGACTTTAAGAATAGAACAGTAAATAATTTCCAACATGGCACTATTTTAGACTTCCTGTATAAATAACCCCACGTTTTGAAAACTTACCATGACATTTGAAAATAATTTCACATATATATGGAACAGATATTATTATTAGCACTGAGAGACACCATTCTTTCCTTGACTATCTCTCACTCTCTGGTACTAGCATCTAAAGTCACCTTTCTTGCCCTCCCCAGTTCTTTGTTAAAATGTTCTAACACTGTGTTTATTTCCCCCAAATATTCCCTGTCATTGTCCATGATGTACCCAAAACTTGATACTTCTTGTTCCGAACTTTGGTGGTTACCAAACTGAAAGCTCTGCCGTTTCAGCTGTGGAGTTTCAGTGGCTTTGCTTATTTTGGGGACTAAACAAAGTGATGCAATATGTGGGTTTCCTTCTTGGACAAAATATAATCAGTGTCAGCTAAGGTTCCCTTCCTTGTGCCAGTGAGAAGTTTGTATACATGCTGTACTTTATATTGCTACACTTGGCATTTTCCCACTCCCACCCACACCACAAAGTATATACTCAGTCAAAACTTTCACAGATGCTGGTTTTCAGAAATATACTGTGGATTTTTAGGACATATGGAATGCAACAATTCCCATGAGACAGATCATAGCTCATGTGGAACACCATGTTCAACTTAGTACCACCCTGTCTTCTCTCTTATTGACCTCAACCTTGGTTACACCTATGAGTTACTTAAACACAGACACGGCAAAATTAATTAATGTAACAATCAAATTATTCTCAGGAGAGCATTTTTTTCCACAGCATTTTTCATCTGTTAGTAACTATAAGCAACATATCAAGAACCTTGCTTGAACTCCCAGTCTGCTAGTGGATGTCTTATGATGTAACTTGTATGGTCACAATTCAATTATATGCACTGTGCTCTGCAGACCACAAAGAGGACTACTAAATCGCCACAGTATTAAATTCTGTTACCTTTGAGAAATACTTTATTACTATAGTATATTGTTGCCCACCTTTTGTGCCAAAACATTAATGCATTCCACAGTCTGTTAACACTGGAAAAAGTTGCTCTGTTCTTTGTTTTGTCTTTTGCAGTTACAGTACTGTATGTACACCCATAATGATGGAATAAAGTGTCAGTTATACCTACGATATATGTATTTTATTCTTGCAAATGTCTTTATTTTATTTTGCTTTGTTTGGGTTTTAACAATTAATCATGGAGTTCATTTAGAAAACCCAGACAAAACAATATTATTGCCAATGTGGAAGGTTAGTTATGAACTAAACCAGATTATTCCAATATGAATGAAAACAAAAGGAGAAAGGGATGGTAGAGAATGAGATGGTTGGGGTTATGGAAGCTGTGGACCAGGATCCTTGGGTGACTCCAGGAGATAGTGAAGGACAGATGGGGCTGGAATGGTGTGGATCATGGGATTGTAAAGAGTTGGATACAACTAAATGACTAAGGCTCCATCTAGACCTCAGTTACCTATTGTGCTATAATATGACATTCTAGAATAAAGCATCACTATTTCAGAATATCCATGCTTTATTCCGGAATATCCAAATATAGCAGAATAAATAACCAATTCTAGACACAGTCTTAATAACAGTTCCAATGAGAAGCCTTTATGCTGCCTACTTGGAAGTAAGACTGGTGGACTCAGTAAAGCCTATTCCCAAGTGAGTGAATATAAATCTAATTTAAATCCAGATCCAGCCAGTTGTGCATTATTCATAGACCCATTTTGCCTGGTATTCCAATTTAAAGCTGGACAAACCAAGTTAGTTCACTGGAAAGCCCCCTTAACCCCAGCTTAGCTATTTATCTTATTTTATTTCTATCCTGCCCTATACCTGAAGGTCCCAGGGCAGGTTACAATATCATCACAATAAACACAGATTTAAAATATCACTAAAACAGTGACAGTGCCTGTACAGGAAGGAATGTTCCCTAAGACAAAGGCCAGGGCAAAGAAGTGCATCTTCACTTATCTTCTGAACATATACAATGAGGGGGCCTGATGCATCTCAGAGGTGAGATTATCCCATAACTTGGGGCTACAACCAAGAATGCCCTCTCACATACCCCTACCCCCTAACTACTGCAGGTGGTGGGACCACCAAGGCCTCCTCAGAGGATCTCTGTTCACCGGCAGATTTATATGGGAGGAAGCATTCTTTTAGATATATGGGGCCCAAGCCATTTAAGCTTTGTAAGTTAACATCAGTATCTTGCACCGGGCTTGGTAACAAATAGGCAGCCAACGCAGTTCTTTCAGGATCGGTGTGATGTGCATCTGGCCAGCAATGCCAGTACTTTCGGCGCCAGGTGCAGCTTCTGAACCATCTTCAATGGCAGCTTTACTAATACCTAAATATGGCCCAAAGACCTTTAACGAATGCAGTCTAGGGCTGAGGACTGTTCAAAGTAAATCTGTCTCCCACAACTCTCCCACATTCTCGAAAGAGTAGTAGTAGCTCTTAGCTGCCTCTGGGGGCATCTCTTTCTCTAGAATGTTATGTGAACTGTCTCTTCAGATCATTGCAGAGTTCCCCCCATTTCCTTATTATAAGTGTAGCATCAGCTTTCAATAGCTACTTTCAGGCTGGGTTCCCATTCAAGATTTAAAGAGCTTTGATATCATTTTGAAAGCTGACTGTTCCCAAATTTTCAGAAGAATCCGGTTTCTGAGGATTAAGGGTCACAAAATGCAGATTATTTGTATCCGGATCAAAAGAGGTCTTGCTGCTGGATTTAGAAATAATCCTCACTATTTAGCAACGGGAACTCAAGCGAGGGTTTGGGGAAAGGGAACCATGTTTCATTATGTGCCAAGGGGATCATGCTGGTTGAATGGGTGGAGAATGAAGTGATACGTATATCCAGGGGGTAGGGTTTTAATTGTCTGCTCCATGTAACCAGGGTGTCACATGGGAAGGGAGTTCTGGTGGGGAAGGAGGGAGGGGAGGGCGTTTCTCCCCTGTGAGTCTGCATTATAAGCTAGTAGTGGGAACACACACAAAAAAAGACTTCACTGCTGATTTTTTAAAAAAACAACAACAACACCTGCATTAAAACCCATATTAAATTGCCCAGTGGGACCCTGGCCTCAGAGTGATATTGCATGAGTTTAAGGCTTAACAGACAATTAAGATTACATTAAGATTTTGAACAGAGGTTCTTCTTTACCTGTTCTTCAGATGATAATAACATTGCAACTTCAAGCAGACAAGGACCAATTCACAAGTGGCAGAAGAAAATGTAATTTGTCCAGTTTGGTTTCTAATGAGCCTTCCAATGAGCATGCATTGTCTGTGGCCTTCCATCCTAGAAAGGCAGGTAGGCCAAGAAAGCAGTTTTACTGATCTTTCAAAGAAAGATGCAATCAGTGGTGGGCAGCTAGGCCACGCCAGCAGGAAAGTGAGGCACAGGCATGAGGGAAGAAGATAAGGAAGGCATGGGAGGAATTCTGCATGTGAGTGGAGAATGGGAGAGGCTATGGTGTGATGGGACTAGGAATAAAAGTGATCAACAGTTAAATTCCTCTGGTTCAGTTTATTATCAGGCCAACTCCCCAAAACTTTAAACAAGATTCAGTCTGCCTATTTGTTATGAGCCACGTTCAGACCAATAGCTTGCCACATTCCTAGAATGTAAGAAATTGTTCATCACTACATTCTTTAATAATATCTGAGGCCTGAGATCTGAGACACCATTAGTACTGCATGACTGACCTGTGATAAGACTACACCTTTAGAGTTCATCAGTGATGCCTTTAAAATACAAAAAGTGCTTGAAAAATGGGAAGCAAATAAAGACTGTCGAAGAAGCGTAGTGCCATCTAGTGAATGCTTTTATCCCTTGTAACTATGAACAATCATAATTTTCAATAACTAATTCCCTCATCTTTTATAATGCTGAATTATCAGCAGACAAAGCACTCAAGTAAGCATTTATTACAAGTTTTAGTTAATTAGACACACTTTATGGGTCACAAATAGGTTTGACATATGGACATATCTCCACACTGGGTTGGCAAGAGGCACCTTCAGAGGCACCTCTGCTACAGCAGGTTGCTCTTGTGGCACCAACTGGATTCAGCAAAGAACTTGACTGTTCTTGTGCCATGGTTGAGGCTGCAGTTCTGAAGTCAGTCTGCACATGGATGTGCCATATTTTCTGTGTGGCAATGGCCTGGCTCAGTGCTTGAGAAGTAGTCTCAGAATTGTTTCTTCTATGCTGAACTTTTCGCATCTTGGAGAGGTACTGAAATCTTCTCATGCCTCCTAAAACACATTGAACATGGGATGCTGTGGAAACAGGGAAGCATCAATGCCCCTCCAATGTGTTTTGAATAGCTTGTGGCAACACAGGCTAAATCAGCTTCTTCTCCATTCCCTGAGGTGCTTTCTGCAGCTCCCCACAAGGTAAACCATCTTTGAAGATTTCTGACAAAGCCCTTTATCATTTGATACTTTGCTCATACTAGTAATCATCTTGTTTTCCTTCTGGCTATTGCTCTTTTGTGAGGTTGTTGACAATTAGGGATGTGCATGAATATTTGAATGCATTTGAAATTCAATCGAGTCAACCAAATTTTGACATTTGAATTTGAATCAAATGTCCTTAAATTCAAATTTAATTTTGGATCTATTTTTCAAATTATTCAGATATTTGTAAGTGTATGGCTTCACACACAATACATCCTTGAAGATCCACATCTTTCCCACATCCATATGCATTTGCACGGATCCATACAAGATGAAAACAGGTTGCAGACGGGATGCATACGGACATGTATAGATGTGTATGGACCTGGGGAAGATGAGTATGGGCATCTACAAATGTTGTCGACATTCATAAGTCCAAATTCAAATGAAAAATTCAAACAAATAGATTCAAATTTGCTTAATTCGAATCAAATGTGGTTAAATTTGAATTTTAAAGATTCTAATCAAATCCCAAAAATTGCATTCGTACACACCCCTATTGACAATAAGTCATTGTTGTCCACTATGATAAATCTTGATAGTGTTATTGTTAAGGATGAATTGCTGACTCTTTCCCTGGCTGTTGTCCTTTAGCATAACCTTTAATGGGTTGCTGTTTTGCTGTGTGATTGCTAGCCATAGGCTTTATCATTTGTCAGCATCTGTATGAAGGGTGACAAACTCCATGAGACCATCAGTTGTGTTTGACTCTTCAAGCAGTTAGGTCCTCTGAAGATGGATACTGTAGCCATATCCAAAAGCTGCGGTTCAAAGCTAAACTGTGGAGCATGGCAAACAAAACTGAGACAGGTCAAATTTTGGATCTTTACAGGTGGCATCAAGGTTTGGTGTGCATTGAACAAAACCAGGCCAAACTATTCTTGCATATGTCAAGATAGCACAAATCCCTATGGACCCACTGTTTGACCCACTTCGGGTACCTATTATCAACAATAAAGCACAAACTAATCCCTTGGGTGCATATCCCTTATTATGTCTCACATGCAATAGCAAAAAAAATAAGATATGTTTCTGGGTGTTTTTCCACAGTCACTAGAAGTACCCATTAAGTACCCATTAATGGGTACAAAAATGCTATTACGTACCCATTAATGGGTACTTAATGGGTACTTTTAGTGACAATGGAAAAACACCCTTACTCACATGACATGCCTGGGAATGATTGTACCTCTGTTGCACAGCAACTGTTTTGCACACAAATTGCAGATTAATTCCCTTGTGTTACCCTGTCAAACCACTTCTGTATCACTTTCAAAAAACTTGCACAGATAAGCAGAAAGAGCTGAGCTCATCTAAAAGGATCTTTAATTATATCATGACTTACTTGTAATGTTTCTCCAATTGTTCATAATACTTCTACTTACCAGGTGTTTTCAAATCACCAGAATATAAGTATAAAAGTAAAAATCTAGCATAAAACTGCTATTATAGCTGGATATCTAATGCCGGATACAGGAAATGAAAAAAGGGGTATGGAAGAACCAGGGGGAACTTAAAGACATGATACAGCAGAGACCTCTAGTGGACTTATGAACCAGCAATGGTTCAACAGCTAGGTGCAGCTATGGAAAGATTTGGATTTTACGGAAACCATAAGCATTAAAAAAAAAAGCAAAAACAAACAGAGCATTAAAAAATGTAAAGGGAAGATTGCCTTTCTGCAAACAATTCTTGTTTGGTACTTCATATTATATGCACAACCTGAAACAAAGCTCAAGGCAAAGAAATGGAAATATAAGTCAGACAAATACCCTGTTTTTTCACAGGTGCTTAAAGATCAAGATCTTTGAGATGGGGTCCTCCCAAAAAACTGGATCTTGAAGATCCGGATCTTGGGGAGGATCCCATGCGTCCACATGAGCCCTCTAGCATCCAATCAGAATAGGTGCTGTTACCCGCCCTGAGACCTTAGGGTATAGGGTGGGATATAAATGTAAACAAACAAACAAACAAACAAACAAACAAACAAATGGGGCACTGTGCAGATGCCGTAGCACCAATTGCAAAGCTCCATTTTGCCAGAACTGGAAGAGGGCAGGGCAGAGAAGCACGGCTTTGTGCTGGCTCCATAGCTATCAGGGGTGGGTGCAGAAGCAGAGTGCGCCCATGGGTGGCGCTGTCTCTGCTGCAGCTACAGAAGTTTGCATAGGCTCCATAGCTGCAAGTGGCATCCCTGCCTTGGGAGGGGGGGCAGCAATCATGGCTGCCCACCTCAGCTGGTGAGCAGGATCATGACCCCAATGCACCCCATGCCGTTGCTGCCTCCCGCCTCCTCCTCCCCAGTGCCAAAGCAGCCTCCTGTGGTTGGGGGGATGCTGGTGGCAGTGGCAGTGGCGACAATGGGGCCATGCTGACAGAGGTGGCTGCAATTGCCACCTCTGTTGGCTCCACACCACACCCTGGAGTCTGCTTCGGCACTGAGGAGGAGGAGGTGGGAGGTGGCAATAGCAGGGGGAGCATTGGGGCCACAATCCCACACACCAGCCAATCGGGTTCCTAATGAGGTCTTAATTGGGTTCCTAGTGCTCATGCAAAAACAGCCATACTGTTCCCTTAGCCCCCCGAACAGCCTGTAACTATCAAAGCGGAAGAAATAAATAACTTTGATTGAAAATCCTTTTTTGAAAAGTGCAATTGGCAACAATAACAAATGCTCAAAATATCTCCACAAAAGTAGCGGCATTTCATGCACTCTTATTTTAAATTATTCTACAATGCCGGGTGGTGGAAGTGGTGGTAGTTTGGGTTTCTCCAATTCCAACTACTTATTATGGTTATTTATTTATTTATTTTAAAAAAAACATATTTATTTCAACCTTTATCATAACAAATGTTTGACCATAACATTATTGTAAACAATATGAATGATGAGAGCAAAATTACAATAGAAAATACGTATTGCTCTGGTGCGGAAAAGAGAAGCAATCTCATTAAAAAATTGCTGAGGAAATATTGTTTGCAACCTGTGGTTCATGAAGGGTGAAGGAAATGTAGCATTAGGCCTCAAGTGGTTTTCTGTCTTTGCTTTGTCCAACAGAGGAGATCATTTCTCCAGGAACCATGATTGTTCCTTGTCTGCCATTATGGTTATTTATTTACAGTCATATTAGATCAGTACAAAATGCAGAGTTAAAAATATCAAGTTAAAATATCTCCAACCCTAACTAATTACATTACGTTCCATATAGATTTGAACCTCTTTTTGGTCATTTAACTTTCCTTTCACTCAAGAGGGGGAAAAAACCTCATTATTTTGCAAAAGACGTCCTGCCAGTCCTGCACATACACACGCATGCAAATGCAGAATAGTGAAAAAGCAGCAGAGAGAGAGAGCTGCATGCCCACTTGCGCTCAGTCACCCATGGGGCATGGGGGGGGGGATGTGCTTCTCTCTTTTCCGGGGCTCAGAAAGGCAAAAGAGATGCCTCCAGTGTGTGCTTCCCAGCAAGGAGAAAGCAGGGGAAATGAAAAATGAAACTTTGTTATCTTATCAGTGTGAAGTGTGGAGTAGGTGAATTGCTACATCTTAATTGTTACTTCTCTGCTGAATATGGATCTGGCAGAGAGAGAGGGGAATGCTTTGAACAAGCTTGTCAGGATGCAGCTGGATAAAGAAAGTTTCCGTCTTTTTAGCTGCTACAATGTAAGAGCAGCTAACAGAGAAGGAAACTTTCTTTCCCTCATTCAAACCTCTTCCCTCAATCTCTTCCAGCTGCTTGCAAGTGAGTGCGCATGGAAAAAGGCCAGAGCTGTTGCACTTCCTGTCAGGGAGAGGATCCAAGGACAAGGGGCTATTTTCATTACTTTTTAAAAAGAAAATCACATGGGTGTGTGTGAAAAGAGAAGGTGGGCTAGTGTGCGAGGTGGGGGGAGGCTTTAGCATTGCAGGGATGGATGTGAAAGGGAGGGAGCAGACCTTCCCAGCTGTGAAATCCCACCTCTATCTGGCCGTCATAGGGCAGATGGATAAATGTTAGTCCCTAATAGTCCTGTAGCTTTCCCACTGGGGAGAAAAAAAAGCAGGCTAGCAGTAAAAACAGGAGTGAGAGGTGTTTGAAAGGGTGTTTTTTAAAAATCCATTTTTTAACCAATTACTCCCCTTTTTAATGCTGAATGCCACTTTTGAGTCCGAACAAAGTGTTTTGAAACCGTTTTGAACACTCAAAAAAGTCCTAGTGGGAACTGGGCCAAAGGGGCTCCCAACAAAAGCCTCTATGGTTCAGAAGTCTGATCCATACTCCTTCTGAAGCAGACTGCCTCTTTCACCTGGAAGCATCCAGATAGTGGTGAAAAAAATCATTCACTAAACAAGCGTATTTTGTCTCCACGTTTCTCTTTGTTTATTGATTATTTTGTCTTTTCAGATTTTTTTTCTTTGCAATAAGGAAAATCTGCATTAAACTGGAAAACACAAATGGAGGTTGGAAAAGGCACAAACAAAAACGATAGCAATGGAAAGGTGTGTGCCTTGCAATCAGGAGACGGACCGAATAAGGTTTAAAGTGCAGGTGCGGCCACAGTCTTTGTCACACCAGAGGTGGACTCTGCATTTTGCAAAGTGTTTCGGAGCCGCACGAGGATCCAGGAAAAGCTGCTCGCTGCCCATTTCCCCAACCTTGGCGCATCACAGTCAATGGCTTGGCCGCTTTGCCCTCGGAACTCCAAGGCTGCGGTCACACTTAAGGTTTAATCCAGCTTCAGAGCGAGAGAACACATCGGCAAAGTGACGGGCTGTTTTCTTTCAGTGTTAAATAACTCAGGAAATCCACCTTTGGGGTAGATAATGTGCAAAGAAAACTACCGGTCGCTTTGCCGATGCGTTCTCCCGCTCTGAAAGTGGACTGAAGCTGGATTAAACCTCAGGTGCGCTCGCGGCCCAAGCTAAGAGGTGCTGGAGCGCGCGCGCGCGCACAAACCCACCCGTGGAGCCCCTGGGAACCGAGACTAGATGCCTTTGGGGGGGGGAGGTCCAACCCCCGTGGTTTTTGCTTTAGTAGACCTTGCCTCGGAATCCGATTAAGGGATCCAGGCGAGAACGCGCCCGCCCCGCTCTCCTCGAGTCCGCCTACTTGCTACTCGAGACCGGCGCCGCCCGGGCACGCGCCCTTCGGGAGTCCCACCCCGTCAGGCAGCCCCGCCGGCCAGGACTACGATCATCCGGGTAACTTGACGACGACGACGACGTCGGTCGACGCACTACCGGCGGCGCATAGCCGACAGCCGTGCTACCCGGCGTGCGGAAGTGAGTCGCGCCCGTGCTTCCCTCGTACGTCGGCCGCCGCTGCGCCGCTGCGCGTCTACTTACGGCGGATACTGCGAGGCGGCGCGAATCGGTGCGGCTCGTTCGTGAGCGCCGCCGGCCGGTCCGGCAGCATTGCGGGCGCTGAGGCCGAGCTCCACGGAGGGCGGCGCTCGCCCCTCCCCGCGCGTGTTTCCCCATGGCCGAGTGTGGCCTGCCGAGCGATGCGCGGGCGCTGACGGAGGACGAAATGGCGGAGGTGAAAAAGGAAGTAAGCAGTCAGGGGCTGTCACGGGGAAGGGGGGGAGGGGAGCCCCCCGAGGGCGACGTGCAGGGAGATCGAAGGCCGGGGGAGCAGTTCGTGGTACTGAGGCGTGTGGGGCTGGGTTTGGCGGGCTGAGTGACGTCACTTAAAAATGTGGCGGGGGGGGCGAAGGGATCAAACCGAGGTTGAGACCTTGGACGCGGATCGGGGGCTCGTTTTCTGTGACTGAAAGGAGAATTATATCAGGGGGGGCGCCTGATGAGACTTCGATTTTTTTAAAAAAAATTCACAGCTGACAAGATTATCTCCAGCACTTTTTTTCCCTACAGTGTCTGTGCAGAGTAAAAACCATCTAATCTTAAGTCTCCACATCATCCATTCAAGTCCTTCTCCTGTCAGCGCACAACATGCTTGGAAATGTCGCTGGTGATCTTTAATCCGTGTTAGCTTCAGAAACTGTGGAGTTTCGGGGACCCTCCATGCAGTCTTTAACATCTTGCTTGTTAGCAAAGATGAGCAAACCTGGGGCCTATTTGCACTTGGCTTTATCCTAGAATATATCCCAGAATAGGGGCCTGCTGTCCACATTCTACTGAAGGCTACAGCAGGCCCCGGGTGAGGCCTACTATAGCCTGCATTAGCATGCAGACCACAGACCCCTGTCCTGAGATACTTTCCAGAAAAAGGCCAAGTGCGAACAGGTCCCTGGTTTCTTCAAATCCTCATGGGCTGAAACTCATTGGTTTTGATCGTGGTGTAAACAAGGAAGCATCGTCGCTAGTCAGAGCAGAGGAGGCGGTACTGGGGTATCTGGGACGGTTAACCCGCTGGTGGTTGTCATTGGGTACTGTCGAATCATGTCCGATTCCTGTGTGGCCTTTCAGCACTTGTCCTTATTCTGGAATACATCAGAATAGGGACCTGCTATCCACATGCCGGTGCAAACTGTGGAAGGCCTAGGGTGAGCCCTGCTATTAGCTGGCAGCCAGCAGACTCCTATCTCGAGATCTATTCCAGAATAAGGTCGAGGGCAGAAAGGGACCTGGTTGACTCCACGGGGACCTCTTTGCAAAGATACAGAAGTGGTGTGGCTTTGCCTACTTCCTGTGAGAGGTTGGGGTGGAGGCTGAACTTGCAACCAACCCTCTGCTTTCTAGGCAGTTTGCTTTCCCTCTGAGCTACAACACTTGCAGGTAGTTCAGTGAATTGGCATAGTTCTCTAGTCCGTTTTGATTTCTCTCCTTCTCTTGCCCCAAACCCCAACTTCTTAACCTCAATACTGGGATCTAAAGAAAAGGATGTGTGGGTGAGCTGCAAGCACTCAGTATCACTTCGCAGGCTTGTCTTTCTGGCTTCAAGATGTATTCTCAGGTTGCAATAGCTGCAGACTCTCCTTCAACAAAAAAATTCAAAATCTTAGTAAGGGCTTGGGTGGAAGGCACATCTTGATGACATTCGTTCTACTTTAATTTAAAAACTTCTGGGCAAGTTTCTTCTTGTGCACTTGGAGGAATTCCCCTTTTTAGTTGCTGAGCCAGACACATTCATGAGTCAGTGAAAATTCGATCTCACCTCCAATTCTTTTTCCTCCTGTACAGTCCCCATATAGTCTGTTTTTATTACTGTATTCAGATATAGCAGTTAGAGTGCAGTAAAGTTAATGGTTCACTTCCTTAATGCAAGATTCCTAATTTATTTATTCGTATTTCCATCCTTCTCTATACCTAGAAGCTCAAGGCAGGTTACTATAAAACCAATATAAATACAGTTAAAAATGAACTCATTAAAACAACAAATAACAGTACATGTTGGGGGATGAGAATTGTTCTTGCTTCGTGTTCTTATTGATGACTTCTCTTAGCTGAAAGATGAAACCAAATCTTTTGTAGAGGGTATTCATTTATCTTTATGAGCATCTATTAATGACAGTTGTGTGTGTGATTTGGTTTTTATTATTTATTTATAAACAATCAAGTACAACAAGAAGCAATTACTTATTATATCTTACATCAAATCCAAAGCAAATTTGCCTATAATCACTTATAATACCTATAATACTTATGATCAAATTATACTTCTGCTAGTTACATATTCATCTTCCATTCTGAATTTACCCTTCCAACCTCCCTCCCTCCCTTCCTTCCAAATCCTTGTAGCACAACATATTTACATTTGGAAGATCAAATGTATTCTATTCTCTTGTTCACTTCCTACCTCCCTTTTCAGATACTCTTCTGTTTTTTCCATTTCTCTTCCAATTCCATATCCACTCTGTCCAACAAATCTTGCACTATTGTTAATATCTGGAACTTGATTTGTTTCTCTACATAATACTCCAGTCTTTTCAATGTTCATTTCAAACGGTTTCCATCCAGATACTATTACTGACAATGCCCCCATAATTAACTGCTCCTGTGAAAATTCCCCCTCCTTACGATTTGATTTGTTATTGTATGAAACAACACTATTGCATTAGTATTTTAAGTTTTGTTTGCCACGCTAAATGTAAAATCCTTTTATTTTGAAATTATGCTTTGGCTGTTGGCACTTTTTAAATAATACTTAATTCCGTTGGTATCTGTCACTTCTGTTCAGATAGGGCTTGTTCAACATTTTTTCTTCTATAAATGCTAGGCTAATAATGGGCCATTAGAAACCCCTTTGACCAATCTTGAACAGTTTAAAAATGCACTCTTGTTGTAATAGTGTATAATATTTGAGTGTAATACTTGCTGGCTTATCTTTGGGTAAGAATGGGTTTTTAATTATAATTTTGTGTTAGGTAATTTTGGCCTGCTTACAACCCTATTTTTTATACTACACTTGTCAAACCAAAGATTCTTTTGCTTGGAGCTTTCAAGTATTCATTTCCCCAAAACGCAAGGTTTTTTTATGTTGGAAGCACAGATTTGTCCAGTTTCACCTCTTACGTTCTTAATGAAGTTATTTCCCCAAGTAAGCTGTTTCTGAAGGTTCCTTCTGTATCTAACCTGCTTTTATGCACTTCCCTTTATAACAGGACTGTTAGTAAGGTCAATGTAGCTGATTCTGCTGCCAGTGCCCCTGGACATGAAACTACTTTCAAAAGGGCTCAAACTACACTGATAACAGGAGTTCCAGCTACCTAAAAGTTGTCAGCATGTGAGCAATGGCAATAGTCCCAGTAGGAATTATCCTTGCTGAGAATCAGCAAACTGTGAACAGCTGGATGTATGTAGAAGTGGGCAGGAGACATGGAACACATATATAATCCCTTTCTGCACTGGGCAATATTCTGGATTATATCCCAGAATAGGGACATGCCATATCCATACTTGTACAAACCATGGTAGGCCTTGGATGGTGCTTGCTCTAGTCTGCATCAGCAAGCAGATGGTAGATTCCTATTCCAGAATATAATCTGGAATAAGGCCCAGTGCAGAAAGGGCTTTTGTTTGATTTTCTGTTCTTTTTGGTTACTTCTCCTGTCTTCCCTTCTCACTATTTTTGTTGATAAGCCCGTTGCTAATTAATTCTGTATTACTACAGGATTTAACCAAAAACTTTGGACTTTATTACCACATAGTGTGATATTGGGCAACAGCTTGCAAGGATGTACAGAGATATCAGTGCCTGATCCATGAAGGTGCAGAGTCCCTTAATTAAAAGATCAGCTTTTCAAGTAAAGATTTGGCAGGAAGAGTGTACCCTAAAGGCTGACATTTTGCTGCAGGGTATTTTGCAAGTGATTTAGTCCATGCGTGGGGAATTATGTATGCAGATCTTGTCTGTTTCTTTCCCCTAGATGGAGAAACACAAGCAGGGCCAGACAAAAATTGTGACCTAATGCCTACACACAAACACACCTGGCCGACAGATAGAGAATCTGTGGTGAATGATCAGGTTACACTTTTTCAAGTACTAAGAGGATCCCCCCTCCCCCTTGCAACTGCGTTTAAAGGGAAAGTCCAAGCTTCATTGTGGCTGAAGAATATGCCTAAGCACAACAAAAAGCTGACAAAGGGAAGCAAATGTTCTAATTCTCAGTGCCAGAATTCCATTGTTTCCAGCAGTTTTTTGGCTAGTAGATACCAGCATTTCCAGGTACATTTCTTCCATTTTTAACCATGCACAATATAATTTGGATTTGTCAGTGTTTAGCAAATTTGCCGTAGTTTCTTATTTCTTCATATATTGACATTAATTAAACCCTGGATACACATTGTAAATCAGAATGCAACTAGCCTTCTCATTTGCCAGAGAAATTGACTTGTCAGTATGTACAATGTTGCCTTTGAAAGCAGAAAAGAATTGGGGTGATGAGGAGTACCTGGAATTACTATCCCTGCTATAATGCACTGTATCTGTATCCCATTTTTTCTTCTAGGAGGCTTGAAGTAGCAAATGCTATTCTCCCTTTCCCTCTGTTATCCTCGAAATAGGTTAGGCTGAAAAGCAGTGAGTGGCCGAAACTCGTCCAACAAGCTTTCAAAACTAAGCAAGGATTTGAATTCAGAATGTAGAAGCCAAGTGCTTCCCTTTCACCAGTAATGATCCACAGATTGAATCAATGAACCAAGATGTGGTTCAGGGTGACCAAAGACAGACTTCCAATCACTGTCATCTCCCACAGTTTCAGAAGCAGCCTGTAAGGTTCTCTTGCTTTACAGAGGTGTGTAAAAAGTGTGATAGGTGTAAGCACCACTGTCCCTGTACTAGGCCCCTTGGAGAAAAGAGATCTTAAGTCAGCCCTTGCCTCTGTCCCCTGGCCTTCTGGAGGCTGTGGGATGGTATGAAGCTCCAACAGTTCCAATGCTCATTATATGTGCATCGAGTCAGGGCAGACAAAAATATACTTTTTGACATAGCACATTGTTAAACCCGAGATTCACTATTACAAAATGTGGTATTGCTTCAAAAAGGCTTCAGAGTAGTTCATAATGGACAGGGAGGGCTATCAGTGGCTATTTGCCTTGTTGGCTGTATGATTTCTTCACAGAATACGTCTGAAGACTGGCTGCTGAGAGTCTGTGTGAAGGATATGGCTTATATTTAACACCTTCAAATAGGCTTTCTTGTGCAGTTTATTTCAGTCTTTCCAGTTGCAGAAATTTGCTGTGTAACTCAACAGTGCATAATTAAGCTCAGATACTATTAACATTGTCTTTTTTTCATATTAGGTCTTAGAACATTTGCGTCATTATCTATGTGACAAGATCATTGCAGAACGACACTTTGATTATTTACGTTCAAAGAAAGTACTTAGTCGAGAGGATACTGAAGAAATCTCATGTCGAACCTCAAGTAGGAAAAAGGCTGGGAAACTGTTGGATTATTTAGCAGAACATCCAAAAGGACTAGATGCTTTGATAGAATCTATCAGACGAGAAAAAACACAGAGCTTCCTCTTAGAAAAGATAACCGATGCCATCTTGAAAGCAAAAAATGAAAAACTTGAAAGTCTTAAAGGTAATATTTAATTATGGAATGCTATACATCCTTGATTTTGAGGGATATTGCTTTGCATAGTTCTAATTCAAAAGATACTGTGTTGGAGGGAGGGCAGTAAGGTGAGCTGAGCCACGGAAAGAAACATATAGTCTGGGGCCTTGGTGCAGGGCAGTATAAAAATAAATATATACCATATTTTCCGGCGTATAAGACGACTGGTTGTATAAGACAACTCCAACTTTCCAGTTAAAATATAGAGTTTGGGATATACTCGCCGTATAAGAAGACAACACCCGGCGTATAAGACGACCCCCGACTTTTGAGAAGATTTTCCTGGGTTAAAAAGTAGACATACGCCAGAAAACACAGTATTTTAGTCTATTTGAAAGGCTTTTCAAAAGTTAATAGTAATGCAACCTTATCATGGGTGTATTTACTCATACATACTTTGTATTTGACTAAATTAAAGATGGTAGCAATGGATTTGTATTTATTTGATTACGTAGCCATCCGATTACCACAATTCCCTGGATAGTGTGTAACAAACTTTGAAGGTACAGATTAAAATATAAGTTATGATTAATACATAAATCAAGGCAAATAGTTAAAGCAATAGAATAAAACAGACCAAAAGGAATTGCTGCTTGTTCTAGATTCTGTTTAGTCTAATAATACCCCACTGGTTTTGGAGAATAAAGCAGGAAGGAAGAAAAATAATGCTCTTTAGCAACAGCAAACCTTAGGCTAGGATACATTGGCCAGGTTTTGATTTGAGCAAGTAGTGGACAGTTTGCTCACAGTAGTGGGTGTCACCATGAGTTAAGAGCATGTAAATCAACTTACTGGGTAACTTAAGTCAAAATAATTATGCCCATATAGCCTTCACTTGTATTGTCTGTGGATGTTACATTTAAGGACCTTTCCACACTCCCGGTAAGTAGTTCAGATCAAGGAAGAGTCAACTGGCCTCCCTTCTGCGTGTGGATGCCATTTAAAGGAGTCCCCACTCCTTCCAAGTGTGCTCCATCTGCACAGGGTAGATCATAGAGTGGACTACAGTGCCCAGAATAGCGCCCTGGTCATCTGGTCAACCAGCGGACCTCTTTTCCAAAGTCTACTAGTGTATGAGTCTACGATAGTGTATGAGTGTCTCCAATCTATTTTGGGCCTTTAGGATGTAGAAATTTATTTAGTTCTATCCCACCCTATACCCAAGGGTCTCAGGGCAGGTCACAATATAATATCACACAGTGATTATCATTTTCAATCCTGTTGAGGCTTCTCTAGACCCACACGAGTCTCACAAAAGCCAAATAATGAATTGTTTGAGCATTATTTGGGGCGCGGGGGGGGGAATCAGCCTAGTTCAGGGTTTGATATCTTTAAATAGAGAAAAGAAAAAGAGCAGTATTCAAAAAAGCTGGAGTGTTGCTCTGTTGAACAGCTCCTAGGCTGTAATGCCTTTCGAGACTCCCTGACATTTCAGTCATTGCCTGCAGTTATAGAAACATTCAGCTGTACAAAACATGTTATCAGTAGTAGCACAACACAGCGCAGTTATATATGCCTTCATACCACTATTACCTGTACACCTTGAGAAGTACAGCGTCAGTTTCATGAATGTATTCATTGTACTTGGGCTTGGTGGACAGCATATGATTAACAGCTTAAATATCAAAATATTATGTGATCTTAAAGAAGGTAGTTGTAGCCATTATGCCTTGTCTACAGCTTCTGGTAGAAGAGCCAGGCACATAGGCCAGTACCCTGAGAGACCAGGGTTGCTTCATATGTGGGCAGTGCTTAACAATCTCACATGAACCTTTTATATAAAAAAGAAAAGCACAATTTTTGCGTATTTTGTTTGTTTTGCAGGACTGAGTTGTAGCAACTGCATGGCTTCAGTATGTGGGCAAGCAAACAATCTTTCTAGGTTACAATCAAATGAATCTAATTTCTTTGAGAAGCAAAAAGATGGAGAAACTACCTATGTTCATCCAGAAGAGTTCTGTACATCAGCTTTTGTCTCAGCTGCTTCTCTCCATACAATGAATTTTCCTGTTACGGAGGTTGGAAATGTGGAAAACTCCCTTCTCTCAGCTGCCCTTCCAGGACCTGGCGATTCTGGAGGACCACCTCTTCCATCACAACTGCAGAATGAACAAGAAGAAGCATGTACTACTTCATGTGACAATCCCTTCCTGCCTTTAAGATCCCGTTCCCTTCATCCATAGATAGTTTTTCTTTGATTTATTTTAAAGGCCGTTATTTTAGTGGGTGTACAATTTTGCACACAACATTTACTAACTGTAGATGATGAAAGTCTCAAGAATAACCCGCTTTAGAAATAACTTCCTGCATCTGATTGTATTTTAATTTTTTAATGCTGAATCCATATTTTGTGTAACGGTTTGTTGGGCCGCTTTTATACGTTGCTGTGGTGTAAAAGCCTCCAAAGGGACTATTTCTTCTCAAACAGAAATGATGAGTAGATATTTTTTTTAAAAAAAAGTAGTATACTTACAGGAAGGAAAATCCATCTTCCCAGCATTCATATATCAAAATGTGTGACTGATCATCTTCTGCAGCATGGCAGCCATTTCATCTTCATAATCTTGTTCAAGCTTTTGAAGTTTGTTCTGAGTTAATTAAATTGCAGGGCTGATCAAGAAGGAAGGGAAGAAAATGGAAAAAATGTAGAAATTGTGCTTAGGATTTTAACTCATGTCTGAAGTAAGTTTTCACTTATGTTATTTGGCTATAAGACAAAGTTAAGTCCTCCTTTATAAGATCTGGCAAGAAGTCATGTATCCTGCAGGCCAGTGGAAGAAGTGTTGTGTATTGAGATAGTTTACAGTGTTACATCAGCAGAACAATTATGTCCATTTTTATGCATTCTGAACAAATTCTTAGTTGTAGCATTAAATGTTCTCTAGTTTCCTGAAAAACTTTTCACTGTAATTGAATTTCAGATTAGAGCGTACTACATAAAATAATTTTTGAATTGCTAAACACATATTCATACTTTCTTGGTAAAGTAATTACAGGTGCCCTAAACTTCTTAGCAATAATGGAAATATTACTGTAATTTAAACATTCACTTCTTATGGTGAATCAATGTTATCCATTCTGTGGTCAGATAGTGCACATTTTTTCCTCAAGAGGTTTCTTGTGACTAGCTGACATGTAAAAAGTAAATAGGAAGCAGAGGACATTTGAATTGGATTAATTATACAGGAGAACAACCCAGTGCTTCCTTGTAGAATTCACTTGTGGTCTTCCAAGATTTGTCACGCTTCCTTATTCCTCTGAATGTATTTTTGTACTCGGATAGATCCTTAGCTTTATTAAGAATGTGTCGTACTCGGCTAATTTGTGAACGTAGAACTTAATGTTGATTTAAAAGGATTCATTCTCAGGGCATTATCTGGATACACGTGTTTGTTTTTTTAAGTCTTAAAATATTCTGCAACAGAAGATGAATTTAATACTTTCTGAATCAAGATTACATTTTGCCAAAAGGAAGATTGCTACCTGCAGGGTCACTGGAATGCAAATTAATTATAAGTGTGTATTTGCATTCCATTTTAATGAACCCTGAAATTAAAAAAGTGCAATATGTTTAATTATAAGCCTGCCCCTATGCATGTTTATTTAGTAAAGTGCCCCCCCCCCAAGTAAATGTTAAGTGCATTTGTGATCAGTTACATTTAATCTGTTGGCTATCCTTATCAGGACACACAGGCTCTGCCTTAATCATAACATGACCTCCTAGCTGTTCTCTTCTTCTGACAATGCAACATTTCTGTTTTCCCCCACAGCTGGCTTTCAGCTTATCACAATCCAGACTTTCATAGTGGTGATATAGAGGGTGCTAAGTGCCTTTATCTGATTACTCTAAATGTTGCCAAATTACAAGCAAATTCTGCATTTACACACACATTGGCCAGTGATCCATATTATTGTGAGATATTTTGGAATTCACCTGTGAGTTATCATTCTCAAGTATTTGGTCCCATATAGGCCAGAATGTATGAATATTAGACTGCCGACGTTTTCTGTGTGTGACAATGAACATAGCAGAGCTTGCTATTCTAAAGTGAAATCATTGACATTACTATATGTTTAAAATGTTTGAAAAAGACATACTTTTATATAAAAAATATTGATTGAAAAAATGTTTGGTAATTTTGTGTTAGCTTCTAAGCTCATACAGTTCTCATTTATCATTTAGGAAACAACCAGCATTTATTTCTTATAAATTAGTGGGTTTTACTTACCTAGGCAAAGCCATAAAATATCATATAGGCAGTTCTGTATTCGTCACAGTCCTTAAAAGGAAGTTTCAAGCTAATTAGCTGAGGGAATACAATGTTGATATGTAATGGACTTCCGGAAAAAAAAAATCTGGCTAGTTCCTGTTAGATAGAAGGTGCAAAACCAGAAAGACATTGGTTTCATGCACTTCCTGGCATTTTGTAATCCCTGGCATGTTTTCATCCTATATTATCCATCACTGCCATGTGGCATTGGCTTTATACTCAAGCATGTTTGCTTAATATTTCAAAACACACATTAAATGTGTGCAGTTTTAAAAATGTTCTACAGTATTCCATGATAGTATAACATGTCATCTTCTATGTCAGAGGCCGATGGTGTTCAGAGGCCAGGGGTGCCCTTGAACTTCCAGTGGCACTTGCAAACCTTTTCTCCCCTCATGCTCTTTTATTGTAAGGTGGCAAAGGAAAAAGAGCCCAAAGGAGGAAGGTTAGAAGGGCTTTCACTCTTCTTGGCATTTACTTATTACTTGTCACAATCAAACTTCTATCAGAACACTGGAGTCCTAGGCTACATTCACACACAGTTTTTAAAAAAGCATTTCTGAGGTCGCTTCAAGATAGTTTGAAGACAAGATTGTTCATAAGCTAGTCTGTCTTTTTCCCATCTCATGAACACTCTAAGCTAGAACACGAGTCACACACTACTGTCTCTAAGCCACTTCTGAGCTGCGACTTTTCTTCCATGGCAAATGCAGTGGGAAATTTAGTGCATGTTTCCACTAGCACGGTGGTTCTCAACCTTCCTAATGCCGCGACCCCTTAATGGAGTTCCTCATGTTGTGGAGACCCCCAACCATGAGGGTGGAGCAGCTGGGAGATGGGAGGGAAGGGTGGTGGGAGACTCGTCACGACCCCCCTGAAAGGGTAGTTCGACCCCCAAAGGGGTCCCGACCCCCAGGTGGAGAACCACTGCACTAGCACAAGAAATAGGATGGAATGGGGGCCCTGGCAAAGAAAAAATCCCCTCATACCATGAAGACTGAGATCAAAGCCATGCACAGCATGATCCGATTAACACCAAGCTCAGCACCCAGCTCGCTTTCTGTAGTTTTTCGGCAGCGACTCTGTCCCTGGAGGAAGTCATATGAAAGAGGCCCCCAAATCTTAAATATTCCTGTGGATCAGGGAAAAATTGGAAACCTATGCTCTCAGATGTTACTATATTATACCTCCCATCATCTTCAGCAATGATTGTGAAAGATGTCATTAACAGCTGAGGAGCCACTATTAGGTGTTTTCTAGTATCAGGTGATAATACATTCTGCACGTCCAGAATATTTGTTTACTGTTCAAAACTTTGCATCTCGGCCAAAGTGCAGGATATATAAAACAACATATTAAATAAGTCTTTGTAAGTAAATGATATATAACATGGTATCAAGAGAACTTAGAGTGTAGTTAATAAAATATTTGCCCCATTCCTTATGATGTTTCTTCCCATCCTCTTAGAATGAATTACCTGAATACGCTACAAGGCCAGAGCAATGGTGTAACGCAACAAAGAATAATCCCGCCACTTGTCTCCAGATGTAAAGGCAGGAATATCCCAGCGTTTGTTACCAGTTGTGTATTTTATATATACACTAAATGTGGGTATTCAAACCACTGCCACCAAGATATAAATGCTGCCACCACCAATTTGAGAATTGGAATGTTGTTATAATGTTTCCCTTTGGCATTGTTTTCTATTTCATGTAGCGTGTAAGTGAACCCCTAACAAGGATTCTGAATCAGAACTTCCTTTTAAAAATATTTCTCCCTGCCCTTTAAGGCTGAATAAGATGTAGCAAAATGGAGTTCAGAAACTCTTAACCTCCCCCACTGGTTATCTCTCCAGTCAGGGATACTGTATCATTAGAGTAAGAAATCTGGCTTGCTTAGATTTCCATGACAATGGAATGAACCACCCGAAGTCCTTCTTAAACAACAGGAAAATATGTTTATTATTTACAGTTTAAGCTTTCAATCAGTTTCTTCTTGTTGTTACACTTAAGACACTTTAGTCCAACAAGCTGTATAGTCCCCTGCTTTCTCTTCAAGCATGAGGACTCTCAAAGTTCATAGCACAAGGGAATCAATTCGTATAACGTGTGTTAGCTCTACTTTATATAGCTTCTTTAACAATGTAAACCAACTATCATTAGACTCAGGACCCTAATTCTAGCTTCCTTAGCTAAGAGCCCGTTTATCTCCTGATAACTACTCTCTAGTCAGTTATCCCCCAGGCAGAGAACACTAACTGTTCCCTCAGGCTCCCTTAAATATGGGCCTGGCTGGCTAGCTTCTCTCTGATTGGTGGAGACTCTGCCAGGAGTTTATTTCACACTCCCTCTTGGAGAGCTAGACCAGCCCCTCCCTTAAACTACTTACCATTTCTAAAAAACACACTTTGGTGACACTTTTGAACATCTGGACACACAGTGTTCACCACACTTTGTATTTTAAACAAAATAACTTAATTTTGGGGTTGAGGGGTCCTAGCGGGCATCACAAATGGTCTTTCTATCAGCTTGTTTTCATAGTAGCCAACCAGCTGCATAGGATAGCCCACAATCAGAACATGGTCAACAATTTGCCCTGCTCACACCCTCCCAGCAGCAGACTTATGGAAATAGAAGAGAAAAAAAGAAACAGTCAATAACATTTGAATTCTAAAAAGCAGTATCAAAGAAAAAAACTGATTCAGTATGAAACTGCCAGATCTATTAAAAATGTACCACAACAACATGTAAAAAGGGCACAATGTATAATATGTATCAATATTTTTTGTAACTATTATTATTTTTGTAAAAATACAACATAACAAATTTCACAAATAACCATAATAATACAACAACTTGACTTAAAAACACTGACCTCAGGAAACAGTGGATTGATTTGTGATACTCATTCCTAACTGAAATAGAAGCAGATTGTAAATTGGAATGGTTATACAGTATTTATGTCTCTCAGAATACAGTTTTATGAAATCATTCCATACTGTCTAAAACATCAAGTCCATTTTTCTTATTTGCTATTCAAATTTAACAAAAGAAAAGAAACATACATGTGTCTATGAAACAGATGTCATATATACTCATATGTAGTACTTAGATATGTGTTTCAAAAACTGAACATGTGCTTCCTTCAGTCATGTTCTCATGCAGAGTGACCATTAATTTTCTTTCCACATTATCTATCCCAGAGGTGAATTTTCTGAGTTATTTAACACTGAAAGAAAACAGATTGTCATTCTGAGAGGACTGAAGCTGGATTAAACCTTAAGTGTGACCACAGCTCGTAAAACACAGATCCAATCCATCTCTGTCCAAATGGACTCTGCCCTCTGAGAACAGTGTTCAGTTTTCACTTTATTGAACGCTGAGAAGACAGAGAGGATGTCAAAAAATATTTGCCTTTCTCTGGCGGTCAGCAGGCTTTCTCAAGCCCATTTGAGTTCATGTTCAGGTACAGAATTACTGTATTACCATGACCAGTACCTTGCATTAATTTATAAGGCTTAATTTAATTGAAGCAGACCCTGGCAGGTCCTCGCTTAACACACTTAGGCTGTGGTCGCACTTAAGTTTCAATCTAGCTTCAGTCCACTTTCAGAGTGAGAGAACACATCAGCAAAGTGACAAGCTGGTGACGGGTTTTTTTCAATGTTAAATAACTCAGAAAATTCACCCCTTGGGATAGATAATGTGGAAAAGAAACGACTGGTCGCTAATGAGTTCTCTCGCTCTGAAGGTGGACTGAAGCTGGATTAAACCTTTTAAACCCACAGCCTGAAAAGGATTTGATGGGAGAAGCGACAGCACTGTTATTATAATGGTGAGGCGATGGCTGACGTGGGGGGAAGAAAGACGGATTTGGGGCGGGCAGCCTCCCACCACGCGCCCTCAAGGAGCTGTTCCAGAGGCGGGAGAGAGTTCTGGTCGCCCACGGAACCTTCTGCTTTCGACGCCTCGGTTTCCGCCCGGACGAGTGTCCTGCTACACCAGTCCCCGCGCCATGGCAGCAGCGGAAGGGAAGGACCCGCTGGGATTCTTCGCGGCGTACGGCGGCGGCGGCGACAGCAGCTCGAGCGCCGACTCGGCCTCGGAAGACGAGGAGGTTTCGAGATCCCGCCGGGCGGCTACGCTCTCGTCGTCGTCGTCGCAACAGCCGTCGCTGACGCCGGAGGGACCCGAAGGGAAGCCGCAGCGCCTGCCTGCTCCCGACGAGCTTTTCCGCAGCGTTAACCGCCCGGCCTTCCTCTACAACCCGCTGCATAAGGAGATCGATTGGGAAAGCCGCGTCTTGCGAGCTCCCGAGGAGGTAGATGGAGGGAGGAGGGCGGGGAGGCCGCTGGAGGACACGCCGTCCAGGACTGATGGAGGTGTGCGGATGCTGGGCGGGCTTAAGATGGTGGCCGCATGCCCGTCTCTGGGCCTTTCTGGAACGTATCTCAGAATATGGACTTGTTATCTCCATGGTAGTGCAGACTATGGTAGATCCCAGCTGAAGCTTTCCATAGTCTGCATTAGCATATGGACAACAGACCCCTGTCCCAAGATATACTCTGGATTGGAATAAGGGCTAGTGCAGAAAGGGCTTCTGTCTCCTAAATGCCTCTTGTCTTGGGAGTTTTGGCTCTCCTTGTGGAGTGAGGTGATCCTTGGGCCTCCGCCCAGGTGGTGAAGGTAGCTCCTTTGGGTAACGAAAAGTCAGTAGCCTGTGTTTGGACAGCTGATTTTTGGCTCTTTATAATTCCATAGGGTCAGATATTTCAATTTTGCTGGTTTTTTTACTTATTTGAATCTGTATCCCGCCCTATACCCAGAGGTCTCAGGTTGGATTACAACACTAAAAACAGCGAGCATCAAAAATGAACGTTAAAATGCTAAGAATCCCTGAATGTGGGGAGGAATCCGTTTCCTTGCTTAGTGTAATTGGACGGGCCAGCTACCTTGTCCTTCCCAGCATCTTTGGGCTGGGAGGCCTGGCTGGATTTCTTTATCAGGCTTTTCAATGTGGTATAAGTAATAAAGGCAATCTTTGACCCTTTCTGCACTGAAGGTTATTTTAGATTATATCTTGGAACAGGGGCTTGTTATTTAGATGCTAGTGAAGACTACAGTAAGCTCTGGGTAGGCTTTGCCATCATCTACAGTAGCATGCGGATGGTGAGCCTATGCTCTGGAATATAATTCAAAGTAAGGCCCAGTGCAGAAAGGACTGTTACTCTTAGAATAGGATTGCTGATTGTTTTCCTCTAGGTATCTTATTTTTCCCTTTTGCTTGTTTATATCATTTTTGTTTCTAAACAGCCATGTCGTTGATGATATTTGTTTTAGTCATTCACAACTATTATGATTAATTATTTGAATGTATTTTCGCACATAAGAGCATCTTGGCCCTATGACTGCATAAATATGTCAGGAATGTAATACCAGAGTTGTTGTTTGCCCTAGAACCAGCTTTCTAATTTGCTTTCTCTTTAGCCCCCTAAGGAATTCAAAGCATGGACAACGCATGCAGTGCCACCCCCTGAGACCTATAATGCCAAAGAGACAAAGCCACCACCCCCTCCTGAGCTAGACATGGCAATCAAATGGTCAAATATGTATGAAGATAATGGTGATGATGCTCCACAGCACACAAAAAAGATTAATTTTTTACCAAAAGAAGAAGAAGAGCAAGAACATATAGAATCAGGTAAACCCATCTGATTTTGTGAATTAAAAAAATACAGTTCCAAGTGTACACGAGTACAGTGCTATGTATTCTTCTTTAACTTATTTCCTCTCTTTTTAAGAAAATCTAATATTGCCTTACTGAGTCATAACTTCAGGAAGCAGATTTTTTTCTCTTGCAGTAATACATCTGATAATTCTCACAATGCAATACTGAGGGTCCTGGAAGCATAAGACTGTCCATTCCTATATCTTTTCCTGTATTTTCCACAATTGTTTTGCATCTCAGACACTGTTACTTGCTATTTATTTTGAAACTTCAAGAGAAATACAACAAAAATTAATCTTGCTAATTTAACAATATAAATTAAATATATACTAACTTACCTATAACTGAGCAAGGGATCCACATGAAAAAACAAATTCTTAAGTCTATTCCAACTTGACATGTACCCAGACTAAGGAAATCAAAAGGAAGATGTTTGTGGGAAGCTTTTTACACTGATAGCATGTTTGTATTGTTTCATGAAGAATAGACAGGTGTGCTTATGGTTGTTTTTCAAATATTAGCCAGGTATTGGACTCTTGGGCCTTCAAACTGGGGACAGTTAACTATTGTTTACTGCAGAAGTTTACAAAATATAGCCTAGGTGCCCCAGATAGTCCTCAAGGGGCTTTTCTGGAGCTTGAAGGGGCCTGCCATAGTCTGCAATAGTATACAAATAGCAGGTCCCTGTTCCAGGATATAATCTGGAATGAAGCCCAGTGCAGAAAGGGTCTATGTGTTCTGCTATAGGAAGTAGATTTTTGAAACTTTTAAGTAGAGGGCTATATTTGAATACAGTGGTACCTTGACATACGAGTTTAATTCGTTCCGTAACCTTGCTCTTATGTCAAATCGCTCGTATCTCAAAGCAATTTTCCCATTAATCCATTCCAGCTCCCAAAACACCACCTCAGTTGTTTTAGTTATGTACTGTACTGTATTTACATACTCGTATCTCAAATCTTGCTCTCATCTCAAAGCAAAATATCACTCGCTCGGCGGCTTGTATCTCAAAACACTTGTATGTCAGGGCACTTGTATGTCGAGGTACCACTGTAGTTCAATACTGTGTAAGGTATAGGAATTGTGATCCCATTAATGCCGTATGAATTCTGTTAGCCTTTTTAATGGGCATATCTAAGTGCTGGCCAATTACAGCTTCTGAGAAATTACAATCATAATGTTTTTGGGGTATAGTTCTACCAGTACATCTTCAAATTGAAACTCATCTGTATTTTTCAAATGCTGTCTTTTATTGAAGATGAAGTAAAAGATGAACCAGACTCAGTTAAGAAACGCAAGTTGGACGCTGAAGAGCAGATAAAAAGGAAGAAGCAGCGATGAATAAGGGAGTCTGACCACTGAGATAAAGTTCTGTTGAACACACAGGACACAGTTTCCCTGCTGCGGCATAAATGGGCAACTTCCTTAGCCACATGGCACACAGACTTTTGTAAGACGTTGCTGAGAATTTTCAGAATGGACTGAATAGTATTATGTTAATTGTCAAAATGTTTCTTGTTATTGTTTTCTAAAGTGCATATTGAGTCTTTGAAACTTCAATTTTCTAATCATCTGTAAAACTGATACATGTGAAGGATACATTGTGGCAGAACATTGTTCCTGAAATCACAAAATGACTCTCTTGGACTTGTTTTACACTTTGTATTGTGGTGAAAGTTATGATATTTTTAAATACATGTAAAATATGTAAATAGGTAACTAAAATAAAACTATATGTTTGGAAAGGAATCTTTTAACTTTATTGCAAATGTGAGTATATTCAGAGAATAGTAGAATTATGTAATGTACCACTTATAAAGTCTTAAGTCTGGATAAAGCTTTTCTGGGACTGTGACTTGTGTACATAATTCCAGTTCCTTAGGATGTTGAGGTTCGCCTTCTTCTTAGGTTATTAAGTTAATGATAATGTGGACTGTAATTCATTCCATGATGTAGTAAATACCTGTTCTCTGGCATGCCCGTCTACTTGAACTTTGCTTGAACCAGAAAAGTCAGGTGAAAACGCCATTCTTTGGGATGATTCCTAAACTAGAGGTGTAAAGGTCTGGGGTACTTTTCCACTGAGCTCCTTTAATCTAGATCTAAGAATATCCGGATCTAAGGAATGGGTACTTCCCTAAATCTGGATCTAGTGTGTGTCCATGGGTGGTCTAGCACCCAATAGCAATGGATGCTAGCTTGCCTGCTGTGGAAACGCCGGAGCACCCATGTTCAAATCCGGATCTACCCATGAGGGGTCTGCCTGTCACCCCAGGTGTTTTGGGGGACAGGGGATGGAATCTTGGTAGATGCTCCGGAGAATCTTCGAAGATCCTCCAGAGCAGCTCTGGAGAATCTCTGGAGCGATCTGCCGGTAACTTCGAAGATGCTCCAGAGCCTTTGACAGTGGCATTACTCTTGCAAGGGGTTCTCTTTGGAGCCTGTGCTAATCTCCGAGGGCAACTTTGGAGGGACTTTGAAGTTTTGAGTTTGGGGCACCCCCCCATGGGTGCCCCCCCGAGCCTTCTCCAGACCCCCATTGCCCAACTGTAGTGGAAACAGGCTCCCTATAATCCGGATTTGATGGCTGAAGACCCCATTATAGACCCCTTTAATGGGATCAACAGGAAATCCGGATTACAGGTCCTGAAGGACCCATATGATCTGGATTTCCCTAGCTATGGTGGAAACAACTGCGGCTCTAATGGGGTCTGTAGTGGAAATGGGGTCATCCTGCTCTGAGCGTAATGGGTCCTTAATGGGTCCTTCAGTGGGTACTTAGTGCTAGTGGACAAACACCCCTGGAAGGGAACAGAAAATTTATTTGTCTGTGTTTTTTTTCCAAAGCAATTTTTAGAGCATCTCTGTTAATCCCACCCAGAACTGCTATGAAGAGAACTGAAAATGGCCAACCTTCAGAGCAATTTCTTGTAGGGGTATGCCAAGTAAGCCTTGACATGTGCTAGTTTCCATAGACCTGCTCATTAGAAATCCAAGATGAGCTTAAAGTTTGAAATTTAACTTGTTAATTGGCCAAACCTCAAAACCTGCTTTTCTGCCCCTCTTGGCACCCTACCCTATGCCTAGCTGCTGAGTCTCACACTGTCTTCTCACTGCCATCAAGGCCTCTGTCATGCACGGCTTCTTGTAGTTGGACTTACAGGCTTACCCATAATAATGGCCTGCCTGGGGGCACTAGTAATATTTTGCATTTATACCCCACCTTATTCCAGGGAAGTTGTTGTTTGCATCTTCAATATTTCCTACTTCTAAAACTCCTGTGAGGTAAGTTAGGCTGACGGGCAACTGAGTAGCCCAGTCATCCAGTGTGACTCGACGATCAAGAGAGCTTTGAATCTTGGCCTCCGGGGTCCCAGACCTATGCTGTGGCTACTACTGCATTCACTGGTTCTAAGTATGCTCTGCTTTAGACTTGTTAGTCTTTTTTCTTCTTAAATAATCCAGATATGATCACATTTTATCCATTCGTTTCTACTGAGGAGATTTTGACAAGCTACTTACTAAGACCTTGCATAGATCATAACAACTTGGTACATATATTTTTGGAAGCTTTATTGAAATAAGAGCATTCAGTAATGTCCATAAAGAACTGGTGGTTGTATTTTTGAATCTGCTGTTCCACTCTACAGAGTGTTAACAAATTAATTCACTAAAATAGTTTGGCAGGCATCCATAGCCTATTGGGCAGCAATGCTCATAATGAAAATTCAAATCCTGTACAGTAGAAATTACAACAAATTTCTGTCTGGGCATTCTTAACTGAGAACAAGAAAGGTGAAGCAATTTGTAATTTAACCAAACAATTAGGTCAAAAACCGGCCTGCTAAGAACCATATTGGAGTGAACGAATAGGATCAGTTCAAACTGATGTAGAAAAACAGAGCACATTAAAGCAAAGCACACATTCTGTTCATGATGTGTAATTATAAAATAAAAAAAGTTCCAGCATTTTGTCTTCTGAAAATAACTAGCTGCAATTTAGGCAAAAAAAAATTAAATGTTGCATAACATCAATATGAATTTCCCTTTACCGTGTTAACTTTTTGTTTGTTTGGTAGCAAGCATGTTTCATTAGGTTCACCCATAATTCCTCCATCAAGTAAATATGAAAAAGATGAAATGCTGGTCTGGGGGTCTGTTAAAGAGGTGGCTCTCATTCATGTAACATAAACCTTTGCTAAAAGAGGGTCCTTAAAAGTGTTCTGAATTTTTGAAAGCCAACCCAGAGCTTTGGCTTGTGCCTAAATGCCTGGCACTTCCATGCTATTTGCTTGTGACAGATGTTCTCATGGAAGGGCCTGTATTCTTGGAGAACAATAAGCCTAGTAAATAAGCCAGGTCCTTGTTTTCTCTCAGACATGAAGAATCCTCTCCAGTCACCCAGGAAAACATTTTTTTCCCCACACTCAGACACAAATAGTAAGCTCTGGATATCATTGCTGAACTTGTACACAACTCAGAGATATAGCATATAAGAACATAAGAACATAAGAGAAGCCTTGCTGGATCGGGCCACAGC
>MTQE01001134.1:47641037-47683785 GCA_014337955.1 Aspidoscelis marmoratus | reverse complement strand
AAAAAAAACATATTTGTGGATATAAATTTATCTCAGAGGCTGCAAAACAGCCATTCCTTGTATAACAAGAGCCTGGTTGTGCTTTTTATGCAGCTGGGAAAATGTATCTTTGATTGTATAACACTTTTTAATGGCATGATTTTCCTTTTAACACAGTTAGTAAAACAAGACTTTTAAATAAAATCTTAGAAATTTCCAGCAATATGACATTGACTTAGTTATTTCATTTTTAAAAAACTGTATATTTTTAATTATGTTAAAAACATCTCAAAGCTGTTTATTATAGGTATCTCAATAATTTGAGAGGATTCCTTAAAACGGGTGCTGCCACCAAGAAGGCTCAGTCACGGAATGTCATGTTGGAGCTAACTGAGGCTGCCTCCAGACAGGAAGAGACAATACAGAATCTAAACAAGACCCAGTGATTGCCTCTTGCTGCCCTCTTGCCAAATGTAGGAACAACCTAGTCTTGCCTCGACATCAAGTGAGCACAAAGTCTGTATACTTGCTGCCTTCTATTTTTCAAAGATGGGGAAGAAAAGTTTCCTGAGTTTGAAATTTTCATCCTTTGCCATTCTGGGATGAACAGGATACGAAATGGGCTATTTTCTGTCCAGCTTTAAAGGGGCTCGGCAGAGGCAGATATAAGTTGCCCCTGCAGCTGCCATTGATCCCTGCACCAGCAGGGGCAGAGGAGGGCAACAAGTATCCTTATCAGGCTGCATTCACACCTACGTTTTAATCTGGCTTCAATCCAGTTCCAGAGTGAGAGAACACATCAGGAAACTGTTAAGCTGTTTTCTTTCAGCATTATCTAACTCAGAAAATCCACCTTTGGGTTAGATACAGTAGAAAGAAAATGAATGCTCACTTTGCTGATGTGTTTTTTCACTCTGAAAGTGGACTGAAAGTGGATTAAAACTGAAGTGTGAGGACAGCTTACCTGTTTACTGCAGCTGTATCTCCTAAATCTCAATATCTCACATCAGGGGCCACTGAATCTTTTATTAAACCCCTTTCCAGCTGCAAACTAATAACTTGCAGCAGTTACCATTTTAACAGCTAAAATCCTCCCTCCTGTAGGTGAGCATTTTAAGTGAGAGGCTATATGACATCTGTGCAGGCTTGTGTTTGTGGTATCTGTCATTTGACAGTTATGCAGTTTGTGCTTTTGCATGTGTGCATTTATTTCCCCTAAGTTCTCTAGCCCCTGCCTGTCACTCACATGCCCTGCCTAGAATATTGGCCATTAAGCCATGTTGCCCTTGGTGTAAAAGTGGTTCTCCACCGCAATGCAGAGAATTTTGAGATAGCAGTTCAGGTTCCTGCAAGTCTGTTTACTATGGTAGTTTAGCTCACTTCATTTTTGGATTTAGTGCAATGACACAGGTTTAAACTTAGAAAATCAAAGCTTGGCTAATTATCAGTGGTGAGTCAATTACATGCATGTAGATAAGAAAACACAAGGATCAGTCTGTAGATACTTTTGTTACTGTCACAATGCTGTTTAACGTTTGGTGTATCTAGTCCAGTGGTTCTCAACCTGGGGGTCGGGACCCCTTTAGGGGTCGAACTACCCTTTCAGAGGGGTCGCGACGAGTCTCCTGCTGCCCTTCCCTCCCACCTCCAAGCTGCTCTGCCCCCATGGATGGGGGTCTCCACAACATGAGGAACTCCATTACGGGGTCCCGGCATTAGGAAGGTTGAGAACCACTGATCTAGTCAGAAGTCCTTTAAACTGTGCACAGTCTGGAATTGCAAAATGTAATATAGTGGAGATAGCTGAACAAAGCACATTCTAAAAAATACAGTGTCATTGAGTATTTTGGTTGTCATTTGATCAAGATGCAGTCATTTTTTAACAGCTTAGTTTGCATAAAGGGACATGCTGAAACAGAATTGACCCTGAAAAGAGATGCAAAGTCACTTGGAGTTGTTTGTCAATTTTCTCTACTAGGCTACTTAAACTTTTCCTTACCTAAGTCAAATGGTTGCTGATGCAGGTATCTCCTGTCTTTGATCTTTGGCTTTCTGCAGGTGCTGCATCACCTTAAATCAAATTATAACACTGTGTTTCTTGAGGGTCCAATTTTATTATTTATTTATTTATTTATTATTTACATTTATATCCCGCCCCATACCCGAAGGTCTTTGGGCGGGTTACAAATTGCAACACCTGTGCTGTTTTTGTTGCTGACGTTTCTCCACCATCACTTAATTTTGCTTTACCAAAGAACATTAATTCTGCCTGTGTCATGAATTTCATGCCTATAGCAGTCATTAACATTCTCACTTCAGTGCTTCCATATCACATTCTAGCTGAGACCCTCAAATGCAAGCAGAATAAGAGCATTTACCAGTTTCTGCTAGTGAAACTGAGCAGCCTAAATATAATGAAGCTGGGCTCAGCCTTCATTCTTGGTTTTACTTGGCATGTTCAGATGCTAAATGTTGTGCTTCTTGTGCACATGACTCCATGCTAGAATCTATTTCTTAAACTATCCAGAACAGATTTTCTGACCAGAACACCACACTATTTTTCTTCCTAGTTAAAAATGTTGTGAGGTAATCCCTCAGCACTATCAATTGCAAAGTAACTGTGTGAAGTCAGCCACAACTAACTTGACAAGTAAAAAAACACCCCTGAAGAACAAGGCAGGATTCACAACTGCTTCAGACATTCAGCTATTCAAACGAGAGGGAGGCATCTATACTTAAATTTTAATCTGGATTCACTCTACTTTCAGAGTGAGTTAACATATCAAAAAAGTGACAAGCTGTTTTCTTTTGGCATTATTTAAAGCAGAAAATCCACTTTGGGGTTAGATAATATGGAATGAAAACAATAAATCACTTTTCTGACGTGTTCTCTCACTTTAAAAGTGGATTGAAGCTGGATTAGGTATAGATGGGTCTGAGGTGGTACATTCTGCAGTTGGTCAAATATATATATATATATATATATTGTTGATGTATCAAAGAAACATTTCAGCCTATAGGGGGCACTCTTACATCAACCCACAACACAGTACCACATCAGGCTCAGGTAGCACATAAAATGAAGCCCTTTATTTTGGTATTCTTATTACCAAAATATAAGAATAACCTGAAACAATTAGGGTTGTAACTAAGGTAGAATTTCTTTTTTTAAAATTAGCAAGGTAGGTTTCCCATAACATGCAAGCTAAAATAAAAGTTGCACGGTGTTTGGTAGTAACTTGTGCAGCAGCAAGCCAAATGCACCCCTTGTTGTGGTGAAAAGAATCGAAAGCATTGTCAGCTGCTCTGAGTCCCTTTAAATGGGTGGTAAAAGTGGGCTAGAAAAGCAAACTCTGCTTCTTCTTCACTGCATAGATCCAGCCCCAGCAAAGAGTTGGACTTGCTCAGTGGTAGTTATTTCCCTGGAAACAATTTAACTTGCATGCTTGCATGCTAGACAGTAAACATGGCTCATCTTCCTGCCTCAGCTTCACCCAGTGTAATGACTAATGAGGTTCCTATTTCTGGAATGTTCTCAAAATGAAGAAAAATATTCAAGGTTTAGCTACAAAATGTTCATAATAATGGAGTGGACCCACACAAGGAATGAATGAATTTCATAGAATCCTCCTGCAGGCCACATCTGTGTCTCCAGACAAGATACTCGGAATTTGGGAGAACCCTCCCAAACCCTGGTGCTGGGCCTGCTAGAGAGCCTCTTTAACAGTTAATAGTTACAGTATTAGACTGATGCCCTGTTCACACCACAGTTGTTTGTGTTTCCCTCATGTGGAGCTGCACCCTATCACTGGCCACTTAACACAGAGGTGAAACAGTGCACACTTAGTGTAAGTTTCTGCATTTGCACTTATGGATGGCTTCATTCTTGGTTTGCTCAGTGGTCCAATATAAACCAAAGGAGAATCTGGAACTTATCAATGTAAATGTCTTAGAACGTTTACTAATAGTTGATATATATTCAAAGCAATACTAAAAAGACAATGTTAAAAACCAACAATATAACAATATAGCATATAAGAAGTTGAAATACTAGAATAGTCCAATAGGGACATTCGGTGGCTGCATCCAGACGCATTTATACTGCACATTAGAATGTGCAGTCCTTATCAAGTGTCACACACAACAATCGATTGCTGTGGCATCACATTATACAATCACGCCTGCCCACTTACCTTAATGCTGGATCAATGATACTCATTACACAGCATAAAGAAAATCTGAAGCTTCAAGCCAATGCAGACAGGATGACGAGAAAAGCAGACGAGATGCCTGCTAAGCAGGAAGGGCAGCTCAAAATTTGATTGGCTGCCTCAACCCACGTGACAGCACATGCCAACTCAACTCTTGCAGCTCTGATAGAGGAAGCTACGGAGCTGCCTTTCCAGTCGGGACGCCCGGTCATCGCTGAGCAGTGAGTATACTGTGCTTTTACATTTAAGCGTGGATTTATTCCACTAGTCTGGAGGCAATACTCCTTATGACACTACATCTTCAAATCGGTGGGCAGGATAGTTCTTCCCTCCCTGTGCTTAGTGCAGTATAAGTCTAAAATTGCCAAAGGGTTCACAGTCCCCTCAAGAAGATGATGTCACCACTGGATCAAGGGATAGTATTCCTTAGTAAAGTGCTGGCCAAATGTATTTTGATAATTTCCTTCTTCAGTGGCTGTTATGTATTAACACCAGACCCTGAGATTATAAGTATTAACAATAATAATACAACCTCAGCATATCAAGTTCAGGACATTTCAAGTGTCAGTCGGTAGGAATGTATCCATATAACTATGTATACAGTTTCTATTGAGTAACTGCAGTAGTTATGCAAATTAGCCTAACACAACCAAACTAAAACCTCAAAAACATTTTTTAAATCACAGGAGATACAGCAAAAGGGGTCATTTTGTGATATGACTATGGAAGGGAAGTGACAACTTTTGCTGACCCTTTCATAAATGAGCATAAACCACGGTGACATTATTCGGTCTTTTGGCACCATTTACTATGTAGCTGACGCTTTGGATTATATTAAAAGTTTCCACAAGCTGATGATAAATCAGTGTGTTACAAGGAGATCTGTGAGAGCATATTCAGCAATAAAAGAGCTTACATAAAGGCTTCTGATTTTAAGCAAGGGACATCTGGCATGGCTTTTCAAAGTTATCTTCACTGAAATGAGCTCCCAAGATGAAGTTATTTTATTCGGAGAGGACTAGCAGAGTTTTAAAGATCGGCTTATAAGGCTAGTTCAAAGGACTCTTTTGAAAAACTACTTTGTGCCTAATTCCATGGCACATTTGCTGTTATACAAGCCCAGCTGTTGCATTTGTCTTCTTCCTTTACAGCCATCACACAAAAGCAAACAAGAAAAAAAAGATCTACCGCATCACAATCTCTGAAAGTTGAGTTGTTCCCCCACATAAGTGTTGATTAAGAAATAAACTGAAGATGTGATTGCTACATAATATTCACAGTACAATGCCTGTTTAACAATTGCACTTTTAAAAGTACTTTGTTTTTAAAAAATCATTAATATGTTCTGCAGCCATTATGGTTGTTTTTCAGGATGAGCTCATTTTTATAAACTTTATCACTCAGCTGCGTTATCCCCTCACAGAAATCGAAATTTCCAAAAGAAGAGGCCCAATATGACAAAATAATTTGATTTCATAATACTGAAAAGGCTGCTTTATTCTAAGAGTTTCACAATTCCTGAGGTTATCGCAGAGGGCACTGTAATTCATCCACTTCTCCAGCTCATGGGCAAGTTAAGAGTTATCTTTGACCTTATCTTGCAGTTTCCCTTTGGTTAGGATTCCAGCCCTTTGGGACACTGTGCAACAGAACAATGTCCTTATCTGACCTTGTCAGATGCAGGAGACAGGAGACAGCAGCTGGTCCCCAAGGCAATGCCTGCTACCCAGATGGCATTACAAGGCCAAAAGGGGCTAGTAACAGAGGCCAAGGCAGCTGCCACTGCTAAACAGTACCACCTGTTTGCTCACCTGTTATTGATCCTGCTTTCTCCTCGCAACTGTGGAAAGCCATTTTGAAAAAAAAGTAAAACCAGGCACTACTGGGGTTCCACTTGGAAATCTCAAGTGAAAGGACTGCATAGGGCCTTGATACAAGATGCACTTCAATGTTTTAAAGTCAGTGGCCCTTTCTGCACTGGGCCTTATTCCAGATTATACCCTGGAACATGGACCTGTTATGGTAGCCTTTTCCAGAATCTAATCTAGAATAAGGCCCAATGCCTGGAATAAGGCCCCATTCTGTTCATTGAATGTGACTTCTAAATCAGCACAGGAGTCTTCAGCCCCCCCCCCCCCAGGACTCCAAGCAAATGAAGGAGTTGGAAAATGCAGCTTTAGGCTATGATCAGAAACGGAGGGGAAAAGTACCTCTGAGGTGGCTTATAGAAGGCTTTGAGGTTCACACACCAATCTGCCTTCCCTCTCTCATGAACACTCTGTGCTAGAAAATATTACTAGAACAGACATGGGAACATGAGCGCCACTCACTCTTTCTCCGAGACTCCGCTGAGGTGCCCCTTTTGTTATGTCTGAATATACTCTTAGTTGTCATTAGCGTAAGAAGCTGCAATCTTTTAACTGGTGTCTATGGCAGCTGGTAGCGCAAAGAACTGTGGCAATGACGAGGAAGCAGGGCCAGAATTATTCTTTTTCAGCGGTTAAATTATATCTGATTCTTTGCGCTCCCACAGAGCCACAGCGCACCAGGCGCTTCTGTCCCGTCCTGGATTTTGTCTGAGCTCATAGTTGTCGCTCCTATGACAGAATAGTTAAGAGTTAATGATAGACAGAAATTGACAACAGTAAATCCTGGGTTGTGAGCACAGAAGCAACCCTGAATTGGAACAGGCAGTGAAGGGAAATAGGAAGAGCCTAAAAAACCCTGTTCACTTTGCGTTTAAGAGGCAACCAGCATATTAGCCTTTGGGAAGTTTGACTCTGCTGTTTTTCAGCCAATCATAAGATGGAGGACGGTGGTGGTGGTGGTGGTGAGATTAACTGGGCCAACTGGGCACTTAATGGGGGCAAGTGCTGGCAGTCGCCTACGAAGTCTATAGGGCACCATCCTTAGATACGGATAGGGGTGTGTGGGGTGAAATCCGCCAGCGCCACAGCGTCCAAGATACTACCGGATCGTCCTCCTCCAGTCCATCCCTCAGTAATCCTGGCGGCGGTTTCTTTTATACCGACGGAGCGCAAGGGTGACATTTCGGCTCAGAGCTCCGGAGCCACCCGGGGAACGGCGTCCACCCGCTCGGTTCGTGTTCCGGTTTAAAGCCGAGATGTCGCGCGCGGGCGTTTCTACGAGGCGGCCCATCAAAGGCCGAGGAGCCTTCCCGGAGAAAGCGGTCGGCGGGGAAGCGGCGAGTCCGGCTCGGCGCTCAGGCGCCGCGCGCCCCGTCGAGGCTCGACTCCGATGGATCCGGGCCGGTCAAAGGGTTAATCGTGGGGACGAGACGGAGGGGAGGAAAGCAAACTTCTGGCACGCCGCCTCTGCCGTCGCCCCGCCTCCGCTGCGCGCGTCGGGCGGGGAAAGGGGGCGCGGGCCTCGCCTCGCCTCTCCCGTTGTTCTCCGGCGTCCTATCCCGGCGCGAGCGCCCGAGGGCAGGGACGAGGCGGAGAGGCGAGGCCGCGTGTGCGCCCCCGTAAGAGCGCTCGGCGGCCCAGCTGCTGGCAGCGAGACATGCGCATTGCAGGGCGCCCTCTCACCCCGCTCAGCTATGCCAAGTATGTGAGCGGCGGCGGCGGCGGCGGCGAGCGAGGGGCAGAGCGAGGGTCGCGCGCCGACGGCGGGCAACTGCTGGAGCATGGGGCGCTTCTGCCAGTCGGGCGGCTGCGGACTGCTGCGCCGGCGGCGGCTGCCCCGCTGCCGCCTTCCCCGCGGGGGAGCCCAACAGCACCCTTGGGCTCGCCGGTGGCGGCGGCGGCGGCGGGCGGCGGCGCGCGAGTAACCGACGGCGGCGAGAGGCGACGCGCAGGCATGGCCGACCCGCTGCGCAGGACGCTCTCCAAGCTGCGGGGCAGGCGGGCGCGGCGAGGGGCCGCGGGCGCGGCGGAGGCGGCCCGCCACGACGTAGGGGACGCCGGCAGCAGGGGCAAAGCGCAGCGGACGGCGCGGCGCGGCGACGGCGACGGCGCGACGGGGCCCCCGTGCGCGCGGCTGGGCGGGCGAGAGGGCGGCCGCGAGGGGCCCGGGTCCCCTCCGCTGGAAGAGTCGGCTGCCGCTCGGTCCCGGCGGGGGAAGGCGGCGGCGGCGGCTCCCGAAGGCTCTCCCGGCGGCTCCGCGTCTTGTCCTCCGAGCAGCCGAGCGGAGGCAACGCCGCCGCCGCTGCCGCCGCCGAGCCCTCCGGGGCAGCGGGCGCCTCCCCTTGCCGAGCCGGGCTTCTCCTCTTCGTCCTTTTCGCCCGGGCGAGCGGGCGCGGGCTCTGCCGTGGGAAAGGTCGACGGCGCGGGCAGCGAGGAGGATGACTACTACGACAACCAGAGCTTGCCGGGCTGGAGCTGCCGAGGAGCCTCGTCGGGAGCCTCGGGAGAGGCGCGGGGGAAAGAGGAGCGTCACGCTGCCGCCGCCACCGTCGGCAGCCAGAGGGACGGGGCGCGCGAGAGCACCGGCAGGCTGCGGAGCCAGCTGCAGGAGGCCTATTACCTGCTCATTCACGCCATGCACGACTTGCCCCCGGCCAGCCCCAGCCCCGCCGGAGTGCGGTGCCCCCAGCCGCCGCTGCCGCCGTCTGCCCCGTCGTGCGAGGCCGGGGATTGCAAAGGCGCCGCGGGCCGGTCTTCCCCGTGCGCCGCTGGCTGCTCGGCGCTGCGGGCGCCCGAACCGAGCGCCCGAGGCTCAGGCAGCGTCTCCGGGTGGCGCCGACAGGGTATCGGCAAGAGCGTGGAGAGCCTCCCCTCTGGCCGGCGCGCCGTCAAACCGCCGCCTTTGCGGAGGTGCAGCAGCGACAGCGCGCTCGCGTCGCCTTCGCTCCTCCGAGGGGCGCCGCCGGCCGGGGGTCCCGTGCTGCTACTCCGGCATCGGCGGCAGCCCGGCGGGGTAAGGCGGGAAGCGTGTTTCTTTGCGGCCGCCGACGGCTGTTCTGGCGGCGGGGATCGGCGCCCCGAGGGCGGCAGCGTTTGCGAATGCCCTCCGGCGATGCTCCGGGGCGGCTTGGGACAGCTCGTGCTCCCGAAGTTAGAGTGCTTGGACGAGGCGGCGGCGTCGCAGGACACGGCGGATCCCTCGGGGCTGGGCGTCGGCCAGGGAAGTCGCTCGCGCCTCCAAGAAGACGCCCCGGACGCCCCCTATAAGCCCCCCGTAGTGACGGTTCGAAAGCTGCAGAAGTGGATGTACAAAGGGCGCCTCCTCTCTCTGGGCATGAAAGGTCGCAGTGGGGCCGCTGCTGGCCCTTCGTCCCCTTCTCCCTCGAAGGCAGCCGGGCCTTGCAAGATGTCTCTGGGCAGGGAGGAACAGCCTGGATCTCCAACTCCTGCTTCCCCAAGGGCGCAAGGGGGTAAAGCCCTCGAGTCCCCTTCTTCAGACCAAAGGATCTTGCTCACAGGTAACAGTTTGAAGGGAGGGGGTCTTTCTGGGGCCGCAGTCCCAAAGGGAAGGACAGTGATTGTGGCTGTTCAGCTTGCAGAAGGCTGCCCAGTGTAACATTTTTGTCTTTGCATCCCAATGGTTGGAACGTCCTTGCCTGTTAAATAATGAAAACTGGGAAAGTGACAGGATCTGCCCTATTTCCCACCTCATCTCTTGCCTTGTACAAAATGGCTGAAGTCCTGAAATCAAAGTAGCCTGGATTTCTGGGCTGTTTGAAGTGGGTCAAAAACACTAATGTTGATAATACTGCAGCATTAAATATTATGTCTTTCGAGTGAGTCCAAGAAGCTGCCCGGGATTTTCCTACTACCTTATATCTTGGCAAGGCCCGCCATATGGAAGGGAGGACTGGACTCCCATCTCTTCCGCAGTTGCGCAGAAGAGTGCATTTCGGCCAGATGTCGATTTTAGAACAGGCCACACCTGCTGAGGCTTCCTTTTCTGTGCAGGTGTAGAAGAGCCCAGGCCTCTTTCCCAGATGATGACCCTATAGTAGTCTAAGGATGATTCTGCGGTGGCTTGTATTTCAAACTAGCGAGTGTATTAGGAGCCTCCCTTCTTTACACTGGTGCAGTGTAAGAGAAGATTCCTTGGACTACACCAGTGTATGCCAGGGATTCTCCTAGTATCCTTGTTGGTCTGATATTGAGACCAATGTGGAATCTCCGTGAGACTCCTATGATTGTGACAGGAAACAAGGATGCTAGCAAAATTGCATTGGAACGTATATTTTCACAACTTTAGGTTGAGAAAATAGCAATTTTCTTTTGGAGCAATGGGGTAAAAAGCATTTTCCAACTTCTTCAATATACATCCACCGTGAGTATTGAGGAAAAACTGCACATTAGTTTCTCATTGATTTTGGTGGTATTTTTCTGACTCTTTCCTGTTCTGTGGGATTGTGAAATGTTCCCTTGGATTGGATGGAACACTGTTTTTAAACCTGAAACTACACATCAGGGGTGGGGAGCACGTGGCATTATGCTTCTGAGCCTCTGGTGCAGTATGCAGATTGGCAGGAGATGGAATAATTAAATGCTCTTTCAGAAGGAATATCACTGAGGGCAGAAGGCTGATAAGTGAAGAAAAGACATAGTAGCCTCTATGTCTTTTAATCACTGTACAGGCAATGATGCAGTGTGTTCCTTTTTGCTTCTATGGGAATAATGTGAGGACAGTTTTATCCATGCAAGTCTTAGCATGATTTCTAGAAAGTGTGATACACTGGAAGAAACCCCCTTCTGTACTTTGATTGTACCTAAGTAAAAGACTGCATGGAAGCACCTTTTAGAACATATGACAAGTCCTGCTGGATCAGGCCGCAACCCAGTCAGTCCAGTATCCTGTTGCATACAGTGGCCCACCAATTGCCCATGGGCATCTCAAGCAGAGACAAGGACAAACCTCCTGCTCTTGAATCACAGCAAACGGCGCACAAGTTTCTGCATTTTCTCAGTTCCCTTAAGTTATCCCCAGTATTTCTGGTTGGACTTGGGAGAGAACTGACTGTAATATAAAAGAGCCACTGCCGGGAAATTCAGGCACAGTACTGGTCCATACAGACCACTTTTCCATACACCTGTGCTGCAAGTACAGTTTAAAGAGTTTGTGTTTAGTCCTGAGCCATTCTCTTTCTGTTGAGCCCCTCTGGGTACACACTTTTCACACGATTTGTTGAAAATCTGCCTAGAATTTATAAAATTTATTTAGTCCAGGGGTTCTCAAAATGCTTAATATGGACCCCTGAGAGGCTAGTGAAGTTTAACAAGAGTTGATCATCTTCATTGCTTCATGGAAGTTACTTGTCTTTTTTGCCCCCACCCTTTCTTTGCCTCTGAACATGTAAGTGAAAGGCATGAATGACAAAGAAATCAATGAAAGTATTGACGCAGGATGGCTAATGGAGAGAGGGAAAAAAAAGAAAGAAAGAATGATATAGAAAAAAAAAGTTGGGGGAATTTACTTTAGAATTTACATCACACCCATCACCAGAAGGTCCCGGTCAGGTCACAACAGTGAAAAAGGACAGCACTCAGGTAAAGCTAAACATCAGAGGCCTAGGTGAAGAGTTTCTTTCTCTTGTCGATACTACCTCCCAAGGTTTAAACTTATTTCTTAATCATTCTAGTGTCAAAATAAAACTGAATGCCGCAGTGAGAAGCAGTGTGTGACATATCACGTCATGCATGGCTGCTCCATCTCATTTTTGTGAGCACCAAGGGGTGAAACATTCTGGTTAGGGACCTCAAATCAACGTGGATACTTCTTTTATACATTAATCATGCACGTGCTGCTAAAGTAAGTTAATAACTTACTTATTCATCCAAATCGCTTCATAAATATTTCTCTAAAGTTCCAGTTATTGCCAGTAGTCCAGGATGCGTGGAGAAGTAAGACGCAACAGACAGGGCAGCAAAATATTCTGAACTAATAGTAGGAGAAAGGTTAACTGGGTGAGCTTACACCTGGCAGCGTTTTTACCTCATGAAAATCTGCAGCTAGAGCAGAATGTTGGAAGCTGTTCTTTTAAACTAAATACTGGAGACCAAGAAATGAAGTACAGCAAATTCTAAAATTCTATTATAGAGTAGGTTCTCAGGCAAGAAATGGGAAGGAAATGAATTCTGCTTGAATCTAAGTAGGAAAAAAAATGAATTCAAACGCATCACTTGAAACAAACCTTCCTGTGTTCTCAGTGTAAGCCCTGCTTGAGAACCACTTTAGAACTACTATTCAAAGTGCCTCCAACTCTGTAGAGCTTAAAGATAAACAAACCAATCAAACTTAAGCCTTTTTATAAAGATTTAAGTGTATGTTTATCTCACTGTTGCAATTAATGAGACCTTAAATACTTAACTCTGGCTGAATTGTACCTAAGTGTCAAGTTTTTCTTCTCAAAGCAGATTTTTTCACACTTTAGGTAAGGCAGCTGAAACATTTATTGACCAGAAGCAGCAATTCTGAGGCCAAAGTTGTTCATTGCAACAGAATATCAATAATTTGTGGTCCTAAGCAGTATTGTTCAAAATATTTTCGTGAGTTACCTTACACCATATTAGCTATGAGAAAGAAGAATTCTACAGAATAGTCATTTATGCATGTCTGAAGTAACTTCACCTTCAGTTGGCTTCACCCTCAGGGCCTTTTCACACTTGCTTTGGGGATGGTTCCAGGCAGATTTTTGGAACATGTTGTTTCTACTGCAATCTCCTGCAATGTTTCAGAGGTGTCTAGACACATTCTTGAGCCTCAACTGCTGTGGCAGCAGTGGGAATGGATAGGGAACAGGGCATCTGTGACACTTCTGGTGTTGTGAAGTAAGAGACCTTTAGGTTTGGACCATGAAGGCTTGAAAGTCTGAACTTGAAAGCTCACCCCACCCTCGTACTCCAGATGTGGTGTCCGCTCATACAGTTGCAGCATGGGGTGGGTGGGATGTCAAGTGTCAGAATGTCACATCAGCCATTGCTCTTCTAACACTTTTGGACAGGAGCAGAGCGGTTTCAGGACTCAGAATGTCTATAGTCCTGGTGAAACATCTAAGCAAAGCATTGATGCTAGGTTTCAGGGCATCCTGGTGACAGGCTCGTCCATAAACTGTGCTGACATATGCATCTCTGGGATATATAGGGCTGTAGTTAGGGCTCATCATCAGACCTGCTTTTTGAACTTTGAGAGTGCTCTGACCCTGGTTTTGAAATGGTTAGGAATGTGTGGACACCACAGACAAAAACACCATAGGAAACCACCCAGCACACCAGTGAGAAAATAGGAGAAAAGGAGGACAGAAATGTGAAGTAGGGAACTTTGATTCTAAACTGAATTAATTTGAAAGTAATGCCCCATTCATTTCAATGTCAGTTTCCGAGCAAGTACCTAACAATACACTTTGAGGGTTGTTCCAGTTGCATCAGTATGTGAAAGCTGATAAAGCACCTTTTTGCACTGAGCCTTAATCAAGATTATATCCCAGAATAGGGACCTGTTATCCGCTTGCTAATGCAGACTGTCTGTACCAGCATGCAGATGGCAGGTCTGTATTCTGTTATATAAGCCAGAATATGGCCCAATACAGGAAAGGGCCAAAGTCCGCCAAGGTAACCAGGGGACTTTCTGCACTTTGCCCACTGGTCCCCCACAGTGTGCTCCAAGATGGAGCACCTGCACTTGAAAGAGCTATTTCTGAATCAGAAACGGCTCCTTCTGTGCAGGAGCATAATCACAGGGTGGCTACATGTGGAACACAATTAAATGTTCCACATGTGCACTTACCTTCCTCAGTGCCAGAGCTGGTAAGGCTCTGGAGACTATTCACATCTCTTCTGGGTGCTGGAGGATCACCTGACATGCCACGTAAGCATGGTGATGCATCATGTGATGTGGCATGCAAGCGGTCATGCGTGTCACATCAGGGTTGCTCCAGTAATGGTGCTGGTGCACGCATGCTGGCACTAGGAGTGTTTTTCCACTGTCAAAAGTACCCATTTTTGCACCCATTTAGGACCCATTTGGGTGTGAACTGGATGACCCCATTTCCACTACAGCACCCATTTGGGACCCGATTGTTTCCACTGCCATTGGGGAAATACGGATCTAATGGGTACATTTTGGCCTTTAATCCAGATTTTCTGTAGACCCCATTAAAGGGGTCTACAATGGGGTCTTCTCCCAGAAAATCCGGATTAAAGGGAGCCTGTTTCCACTGGAAACAGGCAATGGGGTCCAAAGGAGGCTAGGGGGAGGGGATGCACCTTTGGGACCCTCCCCCCAACATTGGCTTCGAAGTCACTTCGAAGTGACTTCAAAGTTGACTTCACATTCACTTCGAAGTTGCTTCAAAGACTGCACCCACCTGCCCCCCAAAACACCTGGGGTAATGGACCGACCCCTTGTGGGTCGATCTGGATTCCCCAGATGGGTGCAAAGCTGTTTCCACAGCAGGGGTGTTAGCACCCATTCCTAATGGGTGCTACACCTCCTGTGGAAACACATTGGGTGCTTCCCTTAATCCAGATCTACTAGATCCAGATTAAGAAATGTACCCATTCCTTAGATCCGGATTTTCTTAGATCCAGATCTAAGGGCTGCAGTGGAAAAACACCCTAGTATTGGGGCTCCAAGATGGCAGCACCTGGACACCAGGTAAGTGTCCAGACATGCCGGGGGAGGGATCACGTTTACTAGCATTCGGAAGCAAAGTGCAGATTCGCCCCAGGTATAAAAGAAGAGTAGAACTTGTGACTATGCAATAAAGAGAATTTCAGCTGGTAGACCACCCTGAAACTTTCTCTTTTATAAGTCACTTAAAGTTGTTTCATGTTCACTTTAAGTCTTCTTTTGAAACCTAAGTTATTGAACCAAGTTATTTGGGGGCATTTTTGGACTTGTCTTGAAATGTTCCACCCCAATAGCTGGAAAGCTCCCTTTGCACCCAGTCACGACTGTGGCTGTCTGGATGTTGTCCTTGCTATCCTTAGAACATTCCTGCTTTAGACAAGCCCTCCTCAGAATGTTTCTTCTGTGGAAATGCTGTCTAGAAGTAGGAACAGTCCCTCCAGAACACTTCTGGTGTTACATGGTGAAGGTTTTTTATCTTCTGACTTTCAAACCTTGATGGTCAACACCTCAAGGCTCATCCTTCCTTTGCAGTGATATCCTCTTGGCCAGTCATTACATGGGGGTGGTTGGAGTGTCCCAGCAGAACAGAATATGGAGGTCTGCTGTTTGCACTGCTAGAGTGGTTGCACAGGAATGGGCCTGTTCCAGTGCTCAGCATGTGAGCAGCCCAACTCTTCCTGTTCTTCACCACCTGGGTGTTGTCTACGGAGACAATTCCCAACAGATAAGTGTGAGCCTGGCCCAGGTCTCCTCATCTAGTGTTAAAATATTCCAAAAACTTTAGGAGTTGGCTGTGTTTATGTTATACACATGGTTCTAGGTTGAAAGAATCCCAAATGCTCCCATGTTGCCTTTGTGACAGTGTGTGGTCTCTTCTCAACTGTAAGAAAATAATGACTTTATAATATCTTTCACATTTTAACTTTTCCACCTAAGTGGAAAAGCTGACTATAGCCAGTAGAAATTGATGCTCTTCAAGGATGACACCTTCTCACCTTTGCTTTAGGATTATGTCTGGTATGAAGTTTCATTGCTCTAAATCCTCAATTTATAGCAAAATACCTCTTCAGAAAAATGTAATTAGCGAAAGCATTCTAAACACTGATTGCACTATAATGTTAGGTTCTTCTAGATGTTGTTTTACAGGCATAAAAAGTCTAAAAGGCATGTAATTATAAGGTCTCTCTTAATTGTACAGGCTTGCATTGTCATAGCAGGAGGAATGGTGGTTGAAGCAATGCAACATTGCCCCTTGACATCTGGGCTGGCTTCAGATAAGTGGTAAGACCCACAGTGATCTCGGCACTATATTGGGAATACCAGACATGCCCCTGTTAAGTCCCAATATAGTGGCACTTTAAGGGCCTGGAAGCCTGTTACATCACTACTGTGGGAAACTGGCATCAATGTTAGATTTCCCTTAATAGCAATGCTTACCATTGATGCCTGACGAGCACCTTCTGGAATCAGCTTGATTGGGGCTACTGGAAGCCAGCCAAGTGCCCCAAAACAACAACAAAAGTAGGTGGGCACTTGACTAGCTTTTGGTAGTTCTTGAGCTGATTCTGGAGGGTGTTCTTCAGATGTCAAGGTCAGCATCTAGTTGGGGGCATGAAGCAATTGTGGAATCTTGTTTAGATCCTGCATTACTTTTTGCTGTCTGGAGGCAGCCTAAGAAAAGCACTTCTCCAAAAGCTGCCCATGATGCCCACACAGGAACAGATGGCCCTGTCTGTCAAAGGGCAGCAAAAGAATCCCCGGCTGCCATCTTTCCTCCCACAGCAGATTCAGCCATGATTCTGAGTCTCCATTCTTAGAGTTAATCTTGCAGAGTTAATCTTTAGAGTTAATCTCTGCCCATCAGATGGCAGCGGGGAACAGGTAAGTGAGAAGAGTTTTCTCCTACCTTGAAATTGCACCGGAGCTCCCAGTTTCAAATCTGAAGGTAGGGGGATTTTGAGGGCCATTCCCTCACTTGGAAAACACAAACACCGCCAAGGGGACCAGTTAGATCTTGAGCAGCAACAGGAACTGTAGCAGGAGCACCACAGCATATGCGCTCTGGAGCTCTTCAGACCACTCTACTGCCATAGCACGATGATGGTACTTTTAGCAACATAACAGAAGAAGAACATGGCATCTGTGTGGACTCTGTGCTCTTTCTACATAATGAATGTGCAATGATCGCGCCTTGTCACAGCACCGTAACAGCGTTGTGTGGGTTCGCCCTCCTTAAATGACATATCGCATATGCTTACATTAATTTCAATAGACTGAAAGCATGGTTCATTAATATGATACAGAGGCTTGTGTTAAGTTAAATAGACAGAGCTTAAACTCTGTTCTTAGGTATAACCTTTAAATTTTATTGACTTGTGGAAATTTGTTTTATGGCATTTTTAAAATGTTTTGGCTTGGGATCATTAAATGTTAATTTATTCCTTAGGGAGGCTTCATATAATGAAACCTTTCTTAAATTGATTTCAACTTTTGATTAAACAATAAAAGAACCAAATTTCTAGTGGGTATTTATTTAGAACACTTGCAGATCTTTTAGTTCAGAGCCTTAAGATTGATGCTTGGGTAATAAAAGGTTGCATTACATATAGATTCAACAGAGAATTGCAAGAGGCCTTTTTTTCTGTATGATATACAGTAATGACATTTCTAATGGAAACCAGTCCCAGAAGGATGAAAACTATATTAGTCAAGAACCCCTTCTCTTTGAAAATCATAATAGTAACTTTATGTAGTGCTTACTCACTGAAATTTATGAAAATATGTAAACAGAATCCAGTATGTATTGGAGGTGGATAGGGTTATGTGTTTTGTTTTTGTTTTTGACAGTATCTGTTCATTTGGAACGTCATGCAAGTTTGGACATGATTAAAGAACTGCTTGCAGTACTGGCAAGAGTTCCCATTGTCAGTGTGTATCTGGTCAGGCCTGAATGTTCAGTCATCAAAATAGATGTATGGAATGTGTGTATGCTGAACTATATGAATATAGAAGTGAATTACAGTTCAGTTCTATGTTAAAAGAAGTATAATTTAATCTGTTAAAAGTATGTCTTGTTGCTCCCTTTCACTGATTTGATTTCTGAGGCCTCTATATCAGCAGACACACTGACAGTACTTGAATGTGGGGAGGAAAGCCATTTCTTTGTTTAACCAAAGACCAGGGCATGTGTCTTCACAGCTCTCCTAAATGCCTGAAGTGAAGTTGCATGATGCACCTAGGAGGTAGTCTTCCACAGCACTATCCCGGGTGCCCACCCCTTTTGCTAGTGAGGGTGGTGGGGCAACCAGAAGGGCCTCCCCTCAGATCTTAAGGCATGGGCAGGTTGATATGGAAGAAGGCGTTCCTTTAGGTGTTTGGGGCCCAAGTCATTTAGGGCCTTATTGATTAAAGTTAGTATCTTGAATTGGGTTCAGTAGCAAATACATTATAATACTAATAAATCTGTAGACTTAAGAGGAAATACATTATGTAACTTCATTAAGTTATTTATTGTAAAACATAGAATTCAGACTTGGAGTCTTATATATAATCTATACAGTTGATAATTGTCCTCACATTGTAGGAGACCAAACAGAATCAACTATATTTAACAAAAAACAATTTAATTAATTAAAATTTCCTACATCCCCTCATACTCCTCTCCCCCCTTATCCTTCCCATTACAAAAAGCAAGAGGAGATAAAAGAGGAGAAGGAGATAAAGGGAAAAATCACTTTCATCCAACTTCTTGTTTTAATACCTTTTCTACTAGTATCAACCAAAACAGCATTATGATTGACACAAGCTGAGGGAGCACATTTGAGGGTTTTGTTTAAAGGGCATATAATTGAAATTTGATTTTAATTAGGTATTAGTTGTTTTAATATTTACATTTTTATTGCTCTTTTTGTACTTTTTCATTGTTTTATCTTTTCTCATATTGTCATTTGACTAATCATTAATAAACTATACTAATTGAAGTTTGATTTTAACTAGAATTGTAAATGATTCAATGCTGTCTTTCCTTACCTTACAGACTTGATTGAAAATGTTTACGTGCCCTCTGTGAGTAGAAGAGAACTTAAGAATTTCAAATCCCCTGAAGTTACTGAGTGCAGACCTCAGATTGCTAGCATCACAGTGTCAAAGAAACGTAACTGGTTACAACAGAGCTCACCAAGGGTGCCTAATCTGGAAAAAAGAAGTTTATGCAAGAAAATTTCAAGTGGAACTTGCCAGCAATTAAAATCTTCCAGTCCCTTGCTTGAACCAAAAATGCCCAGGACCTTTTCCAAACTCCTAGGCCATGGAGGCCTGGAAGGAGCCAATTCTGTGCATACCACTCAGAATGGGACAAGTTCGCTGACGCTGCAAAATGGTACTTTAGATTTTGTTGATGATAACGATGCAGATGATGAAGGAGAAATATGGTACAATCCTATCCCTGAAGATGATGAACCTGATTTCCTTTGTTTTGTTAGTGATAGTACTGATCGTTCAGACTCTCAAGCCGTGAGATACAAAATGCCCTCTGGGAATGACTTGGGGCATAATGAAGGCATTCCTCATTTCTTAGACTGTGGTGAAAATATTCAGTCCAGGGAAATTAATCAAGTAGATTGTGTGCATTCTGTGGAACATTTGCAAGTACACAAGCCAAAGCCTGCATTCAGTATTCTGACGGGGATTGCAATGGAAGAGAATCCTACATTAAAAGGTACTTTGGGAGGTAGGATGAGTATAAACGTTTAACTTAAGTGATCATTTAAAATAATAGTATTCTTATCTATGTGGTACTAGCTGTGATGTTAGTTTGTTTAAAGGTGAAAGTTCATGTATTTCTGCACTTAGCATTCAGTGTGTCGCTCTAGTGGCACCATATCAGCAGGATGAATCTACACATCTCGTAATGATGCCACCTGCATTTGGATAGCTGTTCCAGGACTGGCACTGAATCTCGCACGAGCTTTGGAGCCAGCCTCCAACATTTCCAGCAGCCAGGAGCAAATGTTCCTGGCCTCAGAGCTCCTAGGGGACCCATTTTTGTTGTGCACTTCAGTACACTAATAAAATCAGTCCCTTGCTAAACTGGAAAATGGAAGTGTATGTAGTTTTTGCATGCCTCCATAGCCCAGTTTAGCACTTGCTAGATTGTCAATTAAAAAGTTCTACCAGTGTCCTGGACTGGGCAGCCTGCCCCATCCATCCATCCATCCATCCATCCATCCATCCATCCATCCATCCATCCATCCATCCATCCATCCATCCATCCATCCATCCATCCATCCATCCATCCATCCATCCATCCATCCCTCCCTATACCCAAAGGTCTTATGAAATTTATAACTTCTTTACATGTACAAGCAAAAATGTTATATATGTTATTGAATGTCCTTGTCGGTTATTTTACATGGGGATGAGCAGTAGGCCAATAAGAACACATATAGTGGAGCACAGAAGTTGTATGAAAAATCATAAGACACAGGCCCCTACGATGAAACATTTCCTGGAGGTAAATCATCCTTATGACTATTTCAAATTTTGGTGCATAGATGGCATATCTAATATCAGGTATATAAAACAATTGCAAAAACTGGAATTAAAGTGGATCCACAGATTAAAATCAGAAACGCTGGATGGCTTAAATGAAAATGTGAATTGGTTGGTTTGAATTTTGATCTTGCTTGTCATTCCATCCCCCTTTTTTCCCCTTTGCTTTTCTTATCTATGAGTCTCTTCAGAATCAATCGTCAAAACTATTTCAGCTGGATATATAAGAGGCACAATTTGGGTTTGAAGAGTGTTTGCTACTTTCTGAAGAGACAGAGTCACAAAACTGAGCTGTAAATATTGAATAACATATATGATTTAAAATTGTTTTAAACACTTAGGAGCCACTGAAGATGACCCAATTTGAGGGTTGAAACACATCTGGCTTCTCCATTTCATATTTTTTTAAATTATTCTATAAATCTATATCTTTAAAAAGATTCTTTTTATGTCTTTAGTGAGGTAAAATTTACCCTTATAGAAATAACATTGTTTTTTACACAGAACCTTTTTTGGTTTGGCTGTTGCTCTTTACTTTGGGTTTCTGTATTAGGGATTTTGTTGTTTTCTACTCACATAGTATCAGCATTAATCAGCCAGTAGTCAACTGACTTGAACTTTGTTCATGTTTAAACATTGGCAGTGAGGTTTAGAGAGTTATGTTTGCACTGTAAATTAACCAAGGCAACTGGCTGCATTAATATATAGCAGTAAACCATGGATTTAGTTCACTGTGCACAGTCCTGGGCAGCTCCTATAATCTCAGTCTGAAAGGTTTCACTTGCAATTTTAGTTTGCTGTCATTTGTCTTCTTGTTAGCAACAACTGTGGTTACCTGTTTATAATAATTGTAACTAGTTATTTGAAAACAAAGACAAGATCAAGTCATGTTTTCTGGACCTGATTTATTTAAAGTAACTGTAAACTTAGTTTTGGAGAATGATTCCAAGTAAGGCACAGTCTGCACTAGAAGAGACTTTGGGCAGAACACCGCATGCAGCAGGCCGAAACATCAGAATTGTGAGTTAGGACCAGAAATATAGGTGGAGGTCTCCCACATTTTTGGTCTAGTTTGGCCATTGAATCCAGTCCAAGCTGCCTCTGCATTTACACAGAAGCCAGGGGCCAATTCGCACTTTGGCTTGTAGTTGATAATTAGGCAACATCTGGGCAAGTTCATCTGCACTTGCAGGAGGCATTTATAGTGTAGAAAAGCCCCCTGCTAGTCAACGTTAGGTGATTGTGCTCCTTTCCCATCCAGTGGACAGGAAGGGAAGTGCAAAAACGCCCCAGACGGTTCGCCTCAGGTACTACTAAAAGGCTTAAGTTAAAATTGCCCTCATTGCAGTTCTAGGTAGCTTGGGGCCAAATGGGGCAGAAGCATTTGCTGTCCTGCCCCTCACTCCGCCCCTCAAATGCCTACAGGCCTCTTAAAAGAGCCACAAAACCTATCCTCCTGAGTAAAAGAGTAGAAAAAAGCCATAAATTCTTTGTGATCACATGTGTTGTGGAACATGTTTACTTTTATATATTGTTAGATTTCACTTTCTGTCAAAGTGAACCAGGGTGGCAGTGAGTTAGATTTCTTCAATAGCTGAAAGGTTCCAAGGCTAAGTTTAGCATGCCACATGAACCAGTTCACTGAAGAATAATTGTATATATTTAAGTAGTATGGCCTGCTTGTAAGGTGGATTTTTATTTACCGTATATTAGTGGTCTTCAATGGTTAACTTTAAACATCTTGTTTTTAATACAGTACTACTATGCTGTATTAATAATAGATTAATAATACCTACTGTTCTGAAGTACATTCCCAATCGAAGAAGCATTACTCCACTCATTTAGCTGAATATTTCGGTTCCTATAGCCACCTATAGCTATTGCATAGTCATGATAAGCAGCCTGCTTAAAGAATTCTACAAAAGCTGTAACCTCTGAAGGCTGGTCCAGTGACCATCTAAAATCTTATAGCCTAAACTGTGAAATTGCATGTATTTATGTATCAGAACAGAATGTTCAATCTTTTTAAAGAAGTTTAGGAGAGCTTGCAGTTTTTTCTTTAAAAATTCCTTGTAGTCATGTTAATTACTGGCTAAACATTAGCCCTCCAGATATTGCCAAACTTGATCTAGGGGAGGTAAAGCTGAGCAGTATATGAAAGGTAATAGGCTGTGTCTAGTCAGGGCCTAAAACCTGGTAGTATCCAGCACTACATTGGTGCATCTATGACAGTCCCAATGAAGCACTAGTATATAGGGGTGAGATCCCATCACATTGTTGTTCTGGAAGAAAGAACTCCTGACTGGCTTTCCCCAAAATAGCAATATGGCTTACGTTGTCTGGACACTTGCTCTTGGAATCTATCTTCTTGAATATGTCTTCCACACATGCATAGGGGTGAAACTGGGTTAAAATGGCCACTGCATAGGAAATACCTACTGCACCATCACAAAAGCAAGTGCCAGATGAAGCAAGAGTCTCTATTTGCCCTGCAATTTTGCCCTTCCATCTGGCAACTGTGGTTGTAAACAAGATCCCACATTTTCCTCTTGCCATCTGAAGCCAGAGTCACACTTGGGTTAGGCTAAAAAAATAGTGGCTAAATACAATTGAATGATTATCTGACCCTTTCCATGTGGAACATTGGCATGTGCTAGGGAGCTGTCTACTGGCTTCCACATGCTATAGTGGGATAGGGGAGGACCTGCCCACCAGTAGTATTGAACAAAATACTCCATGCAGGTGGTACCCAAATGGTATCCTAATGTGGTTTACCAGTAGATCTTGAAATTGGGATCTATCAGCATGTTGACTACCTGTCCTGGAACAGGGAACTTTTTGTTGGAACCACATGGCCTCCTCTTCCAAGATATTGGGGGGGGGGCATTCTGATGGTGCAACATGGTAAGCTGCCAAAATGAGACGCCCAGGAACTCCTCCAGTGTTCCATGCCAGCAGTAGCCCAATGCAGTCTGGAATGCGTTGTTGATCCTGGGTCTTTATTTTACTGTTAAATGATGCATTTATTTCTGAGCCAAGTGCATGCCCTAAACAATTCAAAAACTGGGTTAGGTGGAGCTTTTTTGCTTGATTCAGTCTACTGTTCTTTCTTGTAGGCATCCTCCACAGTTCCCTTAACCCCCATTTTCTCATGCCAAGCAGTTGCTTCTTAAAACATATATGTGTATGGCCTTTCAGCCAGCGGAAGTCAACTTCCCCAGTGTGGATGCGCAGAGAGAGAGATGAGGAGGTAACTCAATTAGCAAAAATGATGCCAGGAACTTCAAGTGCCATTTCTAGTTCTCCAAAGCTAGGTGAATGGTGAATTTACCCATCACTTCAGTGGTTCCTTTTGCAGCTTATCCACTTTCCACCCCAGATCCCATTATTATGTGTGATACAACCAAACAAATTCTTTGACAGGAGCATAATTTTCTGCAGTTGCTTTTCTTATATCTTAAGAAGAAAAATACATTAACAATGGAACTGGAGGTAGACACACAATAAAAGGCAAAACATGAATAATGGTGAAATTGATTATGTATCTTTCCTGTTCTCTTTCTTGGGTATTGTGTTAATGAAGCTATTTTAAATGCAGCTTTCCCTGCTTGTCTATAGTGTGTGCATTCAATAGCAATCAGATTGAATGCATTAATTGATGAGGAGAGTCCCTGCTGTTAAGTAATTGGCTTTATTACCAAGGAGTACTTAGGGATTCTTTTAAGCCTTTTAAGGTGTCTACAGTTAATTTCAATTAAAGTTGAAATGACAGCTCATCTAGACAAAATTACTGCATAAAAGGCTCTAGGGACAATTAAGTTATTTTTGTATGAATACAAACAGCACTGTTTGCAGCTCTGGACAGTACACGCAGGTTGCTATAAAACAGCACCTCTGTGTCTTAGTAAATTATAGACTAGTGATTTTCTAACCATTCCCAGCATTTCAAAAAGAGATATTGCCTTAGTATAAAAATAAATACCTCTTACGTAAAAATGAATTCAAACTGTGGGTTTTTATTTTATTTTATTTTTGTGGGTTTTTGTTTTCCAAAAAGAGATACCATCCTATGTAAGTAACGTACTTCTTAAATAAATAAATAAATCCCAAAATATGTTACAATATCTGTGAATTTTTATTTTTTCAGTACTGCTTCACCTCAGTAAGAGACTTTTGGGAATGATTATTACATTATCCCAAGTAATTTTAAAACAGACTATTCATCATTATTGGAATTGAGCCCCTAGTTCCTAGACATACTTTTCTGAAATACATTAGTGTCATTAATGGAGCAAAATTATTCTAGCAGGGGTGTGCCCCCTGCCCCAATACCACTCTGTCATGGAAATTGAGTGTTCTAGGAGGTACCCTTGGTCAGTGTACTGATTCAATGCAGATATGGCCATTGAATACTGTTAATAAAATTGAGAAGACCCAGGATCATCTGGTCACAGAATAATTTTGCTTCTCAGTGTTGCAGATCAGGTTTAACATGGGGAAGGTCTCCATAGCATAACTTTTTTCCATTTTCAATTCTACTTTTCTTCCTGTTGCTTGACTTTAATGGGAAGCAAATACTATACTGTCTCCTCTTTGTAAAGAAAGCAAGTTTCTCTTCTGACTCTGAATGTTTACTTCTAGTCAGGCAAGATAATTGTTTCTTCTGGAGGGGTCCTGAAAAGCGGGCACATTGAACTGTAGAAGAGCTTCATGACTGTATTCTCAGCAAGTAGCACATTGTTTAATAATGTTTGCACTCATAAGTCCCTTAAATGATACCTTTATTTCCTTTCTTGTATGCTATAAGGCATATTTTAAGCATTCCGTAATTAACAAACCGGTTTGTTTATGGGGAAAAATGTTAACAGCTGCCTGCCTTAGAAGAAAAGCTTTTTTTTTAGACAATTGCAAGCCTTCTGAAAATAGGTTTGTTACTTCCATCTTAACTATAGGGTTTTCTGCTGAGGTTTGGAGGACTGTGTTTACAGAATTATGCCTAGCTTCCTTAAGATTTCCTTGAAAAGGAAAGGAGGAAAAAACGCGGTATTTTTAGTTTGGAAGGAACTGGAAGAAATACTGTTTCTTTGCTTCAGTCAAATACTCCATATTTATATTAAATGTCTGCTTTTTTGGTAAGCATTGTAGCTCTTCGGTGATATGGAAAATAAAGAGTAGAATTAAAGGATAGAATTTAAGTCTGCAAGCTTCCTTTTCTTCAAGTTAAAGTGGTACTTTTTGATGGCCTCTTTTATATATTCCATTTATGTTAAGTCATAGTGTTCAGTGCAAGCCAACAGATATATCAATATAATACAATGTGGCAGAGAGTGCCTGTCCAGGGCTCTGGATATTGACTTCTGATGGTAATTTGAGCCACTGTGTCTCCCTCTGAGCAGAGTTGTGCACATGTTAATTTAATTAAGTTGACTTAATAGATTGTGGACCTTCCGCAAGAAAACCAGACCTGAATTTATGAAGTACAACAATCCCCATACAAAGGTTGTTGACTTTCAGTTACGAAAAGAGCGTGCTGCTCATATATCACACCAGATGAGCAGCTTTCAAAAACTATAAAGCATGCACATATTTGGATAAAGGGATTTAGCAGTGCCATAAAGGAAGGCTTACAAACATCTCTTATGTCAAATTATAAAATTGGTCTCTTCTTTCTCTGTCACTTGTATCTAAGGTGACAAAAAAAGACATCCAAATGATTTGAAAAGACTTAATGTGCATTTGAAGTGTTTGATAATGGACCCAAGATGCATGAAAATAGGAGTACCTGTACTGATAGGACTTGGAATTATATCTATTTCCAGTAAAGTTGTGAAGGAGAATTTAATCTGGAATTTTTGTTGTACTTTCAAGGTGCTTATGCATCAATGGCAATGGCTTTCCAGAACAGTGCTTTTTATTTCTTTTAAAAGAGAGCATTGCACTGGAGTTCATTTAAGTAGAAATCTGCTTATGGACTGCTGATGACCAAAGAACAGGAAAAAGGAATATCCTCAGAATTTCCTGAAAAATGACTTTGAAGAACTAGAGGATCCCTTTACCCCAGAGTGAGCTTCAATTCCCAAACATTTTCCTTTATGTAGCTGTTCAAACAAACATCTCTCTGTTTAATTTTATGAGCAGGGAAGTAGACAAGTCTCAGGTCAGGACTCTTGCTTGAGAGATACGTGTGCCTTGTTACTGCTTTCTTTACTCGAACTGACAGGAACAGGATCTGCACTGCACCTTTATGGTGCCTTGAATGTGCAATGAGGTCACAGTGACTGCATGACACTGCTTCCTCATAGAGCACCCAGTGTCTCCATGCTCTACCGCTGCCATGCCACAACAAGTGCTGTGGCAATACTTCTACAGCTGACCTGTTGAATAGCTCTGGGCACTGGTTACTCAAGGGAATTTGCTGCCCTTTATTAGTATTGCTGTTCAACCCATGGGCCATTCCCTATGTTTGACCCCCCCCCCTCCAGCCTTCAGATTTGAAGCCGGGAACTCTCCTACTTCAGTTCTGAAGGCAGGGAATCCCTCCTCTTGGCCATATCAAAACAGAGGAGGCTTTCTCCTTCCACCCCATGACAGGATCAGCTGTACTTTTGATACAGGAGAGTTAGACTGCCTTTTCCTCCTTCCTCTGAGTCATGGTTGGTGTTTGACTTAGGAGAAGGAGGAAGAGGTAACCTCCACCTTCCATGTCTCATAATCACAACCGATCTTGATATGGGGTCAAAATCGTGCCAGAGTGTTCATTTAGCATTTTTGATGGTTAAGGGTATCCAGGAGCATGTAGACAGCTTACAGCATCATTAAGAGAAGCAGTTGCTCTCTGCTTTCATCTACATGATACAAAGTCCCTTTAAATTAAAAATCATATTGCTCACTTACAGGTAGCACATTTTATATATTTTAAAATTACCAGTTCCTCATTTGTTTTGAGAGGGTCTGCACAGCAATATCTTACAGGTGTAACATAAGGGATACTGGGCGCAGAGTTCCTATGTAGGGATTTCTGTCTCTACATTTGGTGTGCCTCTCTCAGGCTTTGGGTTGGGAACTGGTTGGCTGCACTGGCACCTGGGAGACCGGAGGTCACCCTTTTAGCTACCTATAACATGCTAAAGTATAGAGGAAACAAGGGAGAAAAAATGTGAAAATGTAGTTCAAAAGCAGTGGAACCACGTAGTCTTCTTAAAAAAAGCTTTTAAAAATAGTAAAATAAAATAGACCAAACACAAACCACAGACTATATGTGTTATAAGATAGTACACCTGTTCCTATTTGAAAGTTTGACTCTTCACACAGGCCTTTAAAAAGCCTGGGACCTTTCCCTACAAACATAAATGTAGAAGAAGAAAAGGAGGAGGCAGTTTGGTCTGTGAGCCAGTTTGGTCTTATGGTTAGAATGCTGGACTCTCATCTGTTAGTCTCCTGGTTCAATTCTGCACTCCTCCATGAAGCTAACAGGGTGACCTTGGGCTAGTCACAGCTCTCTGTCTGAGCTCTCACAGCGCTACCTACCTCACAGGGTGTGGGGAGAACAACAGAAGTTTTGTCAGCTGCTTTGAGTCCCCTTAAATATGAAAAAAGCCAAATATAAAAACCAACTCTTTTTCATATATATTGCAATAAAGTCAACTCGTATTTAGGATAGGAAAATGGATCATTTGAGCATTCACGTATGAAAAAATAAATGAGTGCCACTGCCTGGAAGGATTCCAGTATCCTTTCGGTGTAGTTTGTCTTGTTAAATGATTAAATAAAAGAAAGGCACCGGAATCTGAGCACAGAATTTTGAGAACACCAAAAATTGACTTCTCAGTCATGCTGAACCTGGGGAAAGTATTTAATATCCTGGCAGCCTTTTCTGAATCCTCGCCAGAGGCTTCTGACAGAAAGGAAGATTTATGTTAGCTGGCTCAAGCATGGCACTGATCACTATAGAATGCTTTAGAACAGCCCACCAGTGGGACGGCGCAGCGATTTGCAGTACAAGGGAAGCTATTGTCTGGTTTTATCAAACACCACATTTCTTATGAGCGCCTTGCCAGAAAAGCACAGCAGGCGTGCGAGAAATCGTCTATTCCTTGTAAGGAAACAGCTTCAATAGAAGCGTAGCAACTGAGAGGAACAAGAAAATTCATTGAGAGGTTTGGGGAAACAGGCTTTGCGCAGTACTGCTTTCATATTTTTATATATTTATTTTTAAATCAATGCAGCTCCTTGTAAGTTTTTATTTGGCAGTCGGGTTACTCAGCTTCCAGCATATAAAAGTGCAGACAGCTGAAACATGCAGACTTTAAATGAAAATAAACATTGAAAGCTTCGGTTTCAAATGTAGAAAACAGCAAAGCCATATTAATCACATTGAAGAATTGTGCTTACTTTATCCTGTGAAGAAATTCTTAAAAGAATACTACTAGGTTTTGTTTTATTTTCTTCCCCTAACAATTTTTTTTTTCTCTGAGCTGGAATTTTCTTTTTGGAAAACCTGCGGCTACACAAGTTTTAATCCAGATTTACTTCACTTTCAGAGCGAAAACACATCAACAAACTAACTGGCTAGTTATTTTCCTTTACATTATGTAACCCTTATTATCTGTGTTAGATAATATGGAAAGGAAATATCAAGTTACTCATATTGGAAAACCCTCCCCCCCCCAGTAATTATCAGTATACTTTATCTGCATTTCATTTCTTTTTGGTTTCAGACTTTTCAAGACACACCTGCAACTCTGAATTGCTGCCTTTAATTTAAAAAGATGCCCATGAACATTTATGACTTAACTAATTTATTAACTTAAAAAGTGCCTCAAGGCACTTCATCTGGTGTTGGAGGTTGCAGCAGGCTAATGTATTTACGGGGGTTGGGTGGGGATTTTGGTATCACATCCTGTTACATCACCAAATTGTGTCCCCCATGGTATACCAGACCAAGGAAGCATGCTATCTGCTCATCTCCATGGTCAGGAATACTATCCCTGAATACACTGCTAAGCCTCAAAAAAGAGGTCTACCAGTAAACTAGACCAGATGCCATTTTGAGGCCGTGTTCCCATTACAAGCTTAAAATGGTTTTCCTAAACTGAAATAATAGAACCGGATGCTAACACAAATTTGCCTGATCCCATTACTTTCAACTTAATCACGTTCGATCCAGATTCTGAGGATTGTACGTGGCGTATGTGACTCAAGGGGGGACTCAAGTGCCTACTTTCTAAAAGCCACTTTTCGGGGCTGTCCTGCCTTCTTCTTCTTGGCATGAACGCGCCACCCACAACCGACCCCTTCACGGAGCCTGGCTGGGTGGCTGCCCCTTGCCTGGATGGATGAAAAATGGCACCAGGCAGCCAGCAATTCTTTCCCCTCCTCTCCCCATTGCCCAGGGCACACAGCAGCAGTGGCAACTCAAGCCCCCTTTGCTCGCTCACCTCCACAGCCACCATCCCCAGCAGGGGTTCCCTCCGAGAAAAGCACCCTGGCTGGTTTGGATCCTCGCCATTCCCACCTCCAATCAAGTAAAACGGTTTAAAAACATTTGGATCCTCGGCGTCCCCATTGGCAATCAGTTTTAGGGGTATTTTGAGGATTATTTGGCTTTAAAACGGAATAAATAAACAACTTATTTTTCAGGTGTTTTTTCCGGGTTTGGCTTTTAAAACGCTTCTTCCTTACTGTAGTGGGAACACTAGAGCAGTATTTGGGCAAATATGTCATGAAATGGATTGGGGTCTCACTCTGCAGGTCAGCCCTTTCAGTTAAAAGGTACAGCAGCTGGTTTCACTGTAAAAATCCACCCTGTACAACAGCGATTTCAATGTAGCAATCCACCCACTTCACACCTGATAACAATGTTGCAATTCTGTGCAATTCTGGCTCTTTAAAAGTTCTGATCTTTAGAAAGGGAAAGGAAGGAAAGCTGCTGCACATTCTGGGAGATGTGTGAATGTTTAAGGGTGTGTGTGTAGGTGGCAGCAGCAGCAGAGCCAAGGTGCTTTTTTTGGAGGGAATCCCTGCTGGGGATGATGGCTGTGGAGGTGAGCGGGTGAATGGGGCTTGAATTGCCGCTGCTGCCGTGTGCCCTGGGCAATGAGGAGAGGAGGGGAAAGAATCGCTTTCCCCAATCCGTTTTTGGAACTGTTTAAAGTGTTTAGAGTGGGGACAGAAAATCGGGGTTGAATCCAATTGCCAGATGCTCTTTGCTTCCTTTTAACGCGCTTTACATATCGATGCAAATTCCGATGTAAATCTCAATGTATATTCTGTTTTATTCCTTAAATGGGAACTTGCCCATAAATCATTTTATTTTGTATTCAAACTTTTATTAGAACACTTGCAAACACTACCTGGTAGCAGGTAGCTTCCATGATATATGTAAAGAGCAGGAAATGAATGAAGCATTTAGCTTAAAGCAGTATATCAGGTTGAGAGGTCTTGGAGACAGGATTCTAAAAGAGTTCTTCTGTTCTGCCTTAATGGACAGAATGATACATGGTGTTGTGCCATAAAAAGATGGAAAGAAACACATTTCTGTGAAATGGTTTTCTGAGTATCCTGTGACAAGATGGTAAAAACAGTTATTAAGTTTGCAGGTGTTGAAGTAAAGCATACTGTTTCTGTTTTCTATTCTTTCCCCACATTTTGAGCTGAAGGCCATGCATAGAATTCTGTGTTATGTGGTTTGTATATAAAAATAATAATATATGTTACAGATATATTTTCAGAAATCTGCCCAATTAAGCTTCAGGGCAGAGAAAAGGAGCCTCAAATTTGTCTGGCTGAAAGTAGGAGTTGTTCATTATCTGGAACAGTAGGAAGGAGCGTAAGGATGCTCATAGCTGGGTGGGAATAAGAGCAACCATACCATGCCACAAAGTCTACTATAAACCTTTCATCAGCCTGTGCTGCCCAGATCAAGAGAAAGGAGAATCCTGTACAGAAGAAAAGAAAATATTTAAAAACAATGCAAGATTAAAATTAAAAACAACATTCAGAAGTGACTGGGATACCTGGAGTAAGTGGGGTAGTTGAAGGAAGAGGAGATCATTCCAGTCCTGCAGATTTCCTGTCAGGGAAAAGGGATTTCTTTCCCTCTGTTTTCCCTCCTTAGAGATCCAGAAATAGCAGTAAGTTTGAAGCTGTGGGACTAACAGGAGGAAGAGTCTAACTGATAAGTGTCTTGCTCCATCGGTTTGTACCATTCTGACTGCCCCTTTCCTGCTATACACCACATCAGATTTTTCTAAACACATGATGTCTCTTAGAAAATGAGGTTGTCAGCCTACACTTGGGGTTGTAGCTGGCTGCTTTTGACTGCAGATATGTGTGCATTATGTCAGAATAAGCCAGAAAAATACAAGAGTGAGGGATTTTCTGCCTTTACCCATGATCCTGTACTGTGCACACCATAGTCCTCTTCATGGCCTCTTTCATCTAAACATTGGTGTGTATCAGAGAGGTCCCACTCCCTCTTAGTACACTCTGCTCACATTGGTTGGAATATATAGACTTAGACCAGGGCCGTTTCTGCACTTGGCCTTATTTGGGAATATATCTTGGGATAGCAATCTGCTGGCCACAAGCCAAAGCATACTAGCGTGCAGATAGCAGGTGCCTATTCTGGGATATATTCTAAAATAAGGCCAAGTGCAGACAGGCCCTAGGCAGTCCAAAATGGCCACTTAGTTCACGATATCGGTAGAAAGGTCTGCAGGAAGTCTTGTGAGTGCTAAACTGGGGCCACAAAAGCATGTGAATGTGGCCCACACCTCGATGTTCTGGTTTAGCGGGGAACCCATTTCAGTGACACACCAAACATGTTGCCAAAATGGGTTCCCCAAGGCCCTGAGGCCAGGAATTTTCATTCCTTGCTGTCTGGACTTTGGAGGCCAGCTCTAAAACTTTCATGAACTGCAGGGGCAGCGCAGGCCATTCCAATGCGGATGGCTTTGTTGTCTCCAGCTGGTGGACCACCCCAATAAGAAAGGACCAGCTGGAGCAATCCACCAAAAGGTAAGTGTGGGATTGGCCTGAGTACATTTCATGGAGCTGCAGCTAATCCTCAGCTTGTTACTGAATGGTATGTGTACTTTTTTTGGATTATAACAAAGCAATATCTCCGAGTATCCTTTTCCTCTGTTTTAACATGGAGTTCTTAGAATGTATTTTCTTCTTTTTTTTAAAGGACCTGGAATCTTGTCTTCAAGCAAGGCTGAGATGGGAGCAGCAGAATGTTCTCCTCCAAGTCCCAACCCTTTGAAAAAAGGTGGTTCAATAAACTGGTCTTTCCCTGATAAAATAAAATCTCCACGAACAGTGAGGAAACTCTCCATTAAAATGAAAAAATTACCAGAGCTCAGTCGAAAGTTGAGTGTCAAAGGAAGTGCAAGCCATAATAACTCAGACAATTCTTCATTGCTTAAAAATATTTGCCAGCTTATGGACCATGGAGCAATAGCCTCTTCTGGAAACGTTACGGCAGCTGCTAGCAGGAATGTTATCAGTCGGTATCATCTTGATAGCAGTGTTTCCTCTCAGCACAACTACAAGAAGAAAAGTGATGGAGGTTCCAAATCCTCCAACAAAGGGGGCTACCTCAGTGACGGAGACTCTCCTGAGCTTATAACAAAATCAGGAAAACATGGCGGCGAAAGCAGGGCTGGGAAAGGGAAGGAAATCTTCTCAAGCAACAATGCTAATAAGACAGAAATAGACATAGATGCATTTAGACACTACAGTTTTTCTGACCAACCAAAATGTTCCCAATATATATCTGGACTCATGAGCATTCATTTCTACGGTGCAGAGGATCTGAAGCCACCACGAATGGATTCAAAAGATGTATTTTGTGCAATTCAGGTAGATACAGTAAACAAAGCGAGGACTGCCTTGCTGACCTGTAGAACAACTTTTTTGGACATGGACCACACTTTCAACATAGAAATAGAAAATGCTCAGCATTTAAAATTAGTGGTTTTCAGCTGGGAGCCTACACCAAGGAAAAACCGGGTCTGTTGCCACGGCACGGTGGTTCTTCCTGCTCTTTTTCGAGTGACGAAGACTCATCAGTTGGCAGTAAAGTTGGAACCCAGAGGTATTATTTATGTCAAGCTCACTCTTCTGGAACAATGGGAAAATTCTCTCAGTGGACTAGATGGAGACCGAGAACCCATTATGTTTGGGGTTGATGCGTGGAAGGTTGTTGAAAAGGAAAATGTAGGCTTGATGGTGCCCCTCTTGATGAAGAAGTGTGTTATGGAAATAGAAAAAAGAGGCTGCCAGGTAAAATTTTTGTGCATGTCTTGAGTAGTAGGGTTTTGTTTTTTTTGCTACAAAACCTGTTTTATTGCCATCTTTGGATTCTTTCACTTCCTTAGCTTGGCTGTTATTATATGCCTTACAGAGTATAGGTAAATCCTGCTGCTTTGCAATGCCAGTGGGTTATTATGATGCACAATAAAGTGGAGTGAAGGCGGATGTACTGTCTTGATGCCAGCACATCTTCTGTATAGCTGTCAGACCTAGTACATGGTGGTGGTGGTGAAACATTTCATTCATGAATATCTAATATGGAAGGTTTCAGTGCGGAAATAGAAGCTGTAGATATTTTTGACGGCCAGTTTTCTTCTAGAGGAAGTTTTATTGTTTTCTGCAAAATGGATTTATCACGTGATAAGATCACTGGATGTTGCATCATAATGGGGAAACTGCATTTCTGGGAGTGGAAAAAGATAAGCTTATTTCCTAGGTGCTCTATTTCCTTAAGTTTTTTTTTTATGTAGAAACGAACACAAGCTGGTTCTAGTGGGTTTTCTTTGCATCAAACTGAATCATGCCATCGTTACAACTGGCTGATGGGGCTGTTCATTCTTAGCCAAAGTTTGCCTCCTTAGAAGTACTGTTTTTGCTTTTAGGTTGTAGGCCTGTATCGTTTATGTGGCTCAGCAGCTGTCAAGAAAGAGCTCCGAGAGGCATTTGAGAAGGATAGCAAAGCAGTTAGTCTCTGTGAAGCCCAGTACCCAGATATAAATGTGATAACAGGTAACAAACTTGCTTTTTAAGGAAGAGGCTCATACATTCTTAAAATATGCAGGTTATCAAACTGCTAAAATAATTTTTCATTGCAGGGTTACAGTGTGATGCCATAAAAACTGTAATAGATTGAAAAGTAATTTTTTAAGAACTTGGTTTCAGACACTGTCATCTTTGCCTATGCTGCTAGTGCAGGAATTCTGTATCTCTTGGAGGGGAGGGGGGATATTAGTAGGAAAACAGGAAGTAGCAGAAGCATGCTAACAGTTAAAAGAGGGGTTATTTTTATGGGATTCCTTCCATTTCATATTATTTTGGCTGTCGTTTTCACTTCAGATCTCAAGCCACAGTTTCGAGCTTCTCAGCCCAATTTACCTTACCACATAGGCCGCAGTCACACCTTCACTTTAAACTTTCTTCAGTCCATCATCCGAGGCTGGAAAGTCCACAAATAAAATGGATAGAAATGAAAAGGTGTGCACAATGCAATCAGAAGATGGACTGAAGAAGGTTTAAAATGAAGGTGTGACCATGGCCTTGCTGACTTACCCAGCAGGAAGCTGATGTTTGACACTTTGATCCACAGAAAGGAAACTTTATACAAAATAATAACAACACAGACAGAAGATGCCCATTTTTAGAATCAATACTGTTTTCAGGAAAAAGTGTTCATAAATCCAGGTTTTGTGGAACCCTCTATGGTTCTAACTCCTATTGCACAAATAAGGGTTGATTTCTATGGGCTTTTCTGCACTGGGCTTTATTTTGGATTATATCTTGGATTAGGGCCTGACATCTGCCTACTGTGAGACAGACTGTGGCAGGCCTTGCCCCTGGGCCTGCCATAGTCTGCATTACCATGCACATGTCAGGTCCCTATTCTGAAATATAATCCAGAATAAGACGTAGTACAGAAAGGACCTCTGTCTCCTTGCTCTACTTCTGAAGAATTCAGCCAGCATATGGATATTTACTTGCTGAAGTCAGTTGAGGAAGAAAAAGGAAAGAGAAATACTTTCTAAATGGGCAGGAACATAACAGAGATGGTGTGTGTCCTGGCAAATTAAGCAAGATGGCGTCTTCGTACCATGTATATTGAAGCCAAAACCATAAAGTACAATAATAATAAACAGTGAGCTCAGCAGGCAACCCAGTATCCCAAAAGGAGGTTCTTTTGCTTTCCATTGGCAAAATGCTGGGTTTATTCAGTGGTAATTATGTCCCTGTAAATGGAAATGAGCTCTGTAATGATCCCATAGGATCACTGTGAACCAAAGATGGGTCAAGTCTAAGCAGATATGAGTTAACACCCAGCATCAACACACCAGGGTGCAAGGTTAGCTCTGCCATTGGGGCAAAGGTCTTTGGGAGGGTCTTCTGATTAGCTCAGCTTCACTGGGCATAATCCTTTGTTATTTTTGTTCACTGTTTCTCACTTAGCTCACATAGTTACTGAAAGAAAAAACAAAAGTGTCTTGTGTTTTATATTTTATATACTTTATCTTTTTATCATTGTGACTTGCCCTGGGACCATCAGATGAGGAATGGGATATACATTCTTAAATAAACAAAAATAAAAATAAACTCCCCGCAAACCAATGGAAAAGGCTTCTAGTTAACCCACCAATATAGGACTTGCAAAGGTTGCTGGGTAACTCTCTAGATCAGCTCAGATTTTCTCACCTGATTTCTGTAAGCTAACAAGAAGGCTGTAGGCTGTCTAATGGGCAAGTGAGAAGTAAACTGAGCCAGGAGTCTTGTGGAAGCAAAAAAAAGATTAATGAAGAGAAGGGCCATGAAGTTGGGGCCATGAATATGAAGCATACCACTGCTGTGGGTCAGAGGCTACCTGGGAAAGCCATGTGGGAAAACCATGGACAGTTGGCTCAGGAGCGGAAGGAGGCTTTTCACAGCAAAGACTAATCAGGAGCTGAGTTAATATTATTCTTCCCACTAAGAGGGGGAGAATTGCCTAGCCTTTAGCTTTTCTCCAAACCTTGACTTGAACATCTAGACAGGGGCTTGGTATGCTGCACTTAGGCAGGGCAGGGCCTTTATGCCTGCAAATAACCCCAGCCCCCTCTTTTCTCCAGAAGTCCTAACTTTACTTCTCCAGACAAAATCAGGGAGGTTCTGTGTTATCTTTTGGCTGGTTTCTTGTATACTATTTGTGCTATGGCCATTCCCCATATCTATTTTGTAGTGTAGGGGAAAACCTGAATTTTGTTTCACAGGGGCCATGAACCAGTGGAATGCTAGAAAGTGAAATGTTTTGTTGCTTTTGGGACTGGAAGCAGGAACAGAACTGGTGAATTGTTTATCTTAATGGTTAATTGCACATGGGATGCTAATGTATGTGTTACATTAGCCCTTCTTAGGAAAGATGGAAGGTTGCAATTTAGATCAGGGGAATAAGGCTGGGGAAGTGCATTATATTCCAAAGTCTAGGCAGTGGACACTCTGTCCTCAGAAGACATCTGTTCTTAGCTTGTTTGACTTTCTACAGTATAGATGAATTGGAGAGTCTTGTTTGTGTACAGTAATTCATCTGGAAAATTTGTTCTGTTTAAACTTTTGCTTGGTGACTTAAAAACTCTTAATAGATGCCTTTTTATGGAAAATTCCTGTGTACTCAGTTTTTGTTTTGTTTTGGATGACAACAAATCTTAGCTGGAATTTCCTGAGGGATGAACAATTTCAAGCAACACTATTTGAATTACAGCTGTTTTGAAAATAATCTCCCTTCCTTTAAATTGAGCTGCTGCAGCTGCTTGTATTTCTCTTCAAGGGTTGTATTTCCTCATGTATGCAGTAATAGCAACTTAAGAAAAAACTCAGATGCTTTTCACACTTCCGGTCCTGTCCCAAACCTATCTGGAACTTACCTTGCAGCAGGATAAGTGCAGATGTTCCTGGGTGGGAGTGACCTCTTTCCTGCAGCAATGGTCATGTGCACCAGGCTGTTGCTATGGCAGTTAGGCAGTACAGTGTGCAACGCAGCACATGACTGCGCAGCCGCAGCCACATGGAAGTAGGTGCAAAGGCTGCATCTGGGGCCACACTAGGAGTGCTGCAGGAAAGAGTGCTCCTAGTATAGCTGTGGAGCAGTTTTTACTGCTCCACAGCTATTGAAGATGAGGATAGGCATGCATGCTGGGAGCAGCTCTGGGATGGAAGCAACTCTGGGATGTGTGTATACTCTGTGCTGGAGTGTGCCTTATCATCCCCATCTTACAAGTGTGAAGATGCCGTCACTAGGCTGAGGGTCCATTGACACTCCATTTCTCAGAGTGGCGACAGAGAGATTCCTTGGAAACTTGAAAGTGAGGCATGAAGATAATGGGCTTGCTTTTCCCTATTAGCAATCATGTGATACAGATGAAGTTTTCTATCATAGCAAGGCAGAAACTTTGACCTTCCATGTAATGTCAGGTTTCTCTTCCCAACTTTCTAAGCCTATGTTGCCAACTACGAGGAAAGGTGAAGAGCTTATGGTTTTACTGTGCCTTCTCTAATGTCTGTTTAAGCCATTCAAACTATTTTTTTCTAATGTAATCGGTATATTACAATCCATTAGGTATGCTGTTGTAAGTGAACATGAGTGAAAGCTGGACTCCATTATGGTCAAAGATGGTGGCTGTATCCTAAAGGCAGGAGGTGGGTGTGCACAAAGACCATAATGGAGTCCAGCAGGTAGCCATACAGTCTACCTATCCCTTGGTTTCCTCAGCCTTTTACCCCCAAAAGCTTGACATATTCAAAAGTAGTTGTGCATGTGCCTGTAGCATCTAAGGTGCCTTCCATAAGGGGCCTTTCTGCACTAGGCCTTATTCTGGATTATATATCTGACAACTTCATCAATGTTTCTTTATAGTCAGATATAGATTACCCTATCCTCAATATAGGGTACAATATAGGATAGGGTCTAGAGAGGCCTCCCTTCCACATATTGGGCAGGATGAACCTAGATGAGGGCATCTGAGATCTACTGGCATATTAGGAATCTACCAGCTTACCGGGGATAGCTAAGCAAATCATGGAGGCATGGGGATGTCACATCTCCATAGCTTAGCGTACCACAGTAGAAACATTTTGGTGAAACAACAAGCCACCCCGCTGAAATGCCCTCCCCCCAGGAGTTGCACACCAGAAGCATCCTGTCCCAGCTTGGGATGGTTTGCATACCCTGGTATGGACCAGCCTTCCCTATCCTGAGATAGCCCAGGTAGGTGCTGAAACAGGACAAATCTTTTGGCTTTGATGAGAAGCTTACAAGAATCCTCTGTAAAGTAAAATGTATGTCATGGCAGCGCTAGATACAAGATTGCTTACATTCCTAAGTTTCAGGCTGACACATACTTAAGTATTGTAGCACCTCATCAAAGCATGTTGGGGATATCTGTGCACAAGCCATAGCTCATTAAAGGCTGCTGCTTATTTTATGCTGTTTTCCTTCAAATACTGATCATGCTGTTTCTCTTTAAATATAAATCAGATATACAATGGCATTGTCGATTCCGCCAATATTCTAATGTTCTAAATGACATTTGTGCATTGTGAAAGCTGTCCAATTGGTCAGTGATTGCACCCTAGACCTAGCCTCAGAAGTGCCCTTGTGTCTGGTCTTGCCTTACACATCATTAAATGCACACGTGTTGCTTAATAATTCACCTTGCTGGATTCAGAGCGGTCTGGTTTCTGCTATTTCTGCACCATGTTTGCTTTCATCTCTGTGAATTCTCATCTTGGAGTCAAATATGTTTTACAACTCACAGTTTAGTAGATCAGAACAGTGAGAGTTAACAAGGTGGATTGGGGGAGGTATGTGTTTTTTGGTTTCACCTAAAAATTAGTTTTGTGCAGATAATGGTGTCCCAAAGAAGAAACAAAAACAGAGTTGTCAGTAGAGGGAAGTTTATAAAAATAACTGTCCTCCTCGCTTCACGCAGCTTAGTTAGTAAAAGGGCTTGTTGGTAGGATGCTGGTCAGAGGGCTTGCAAGTTACTCTATTCAGGAATTAAGAAAGAGAAAGTGCTTTGGGAACAGAATAGCAGGCCACTCTGTTGCATAGTTCAGTGCGGAAGCTATTAATAGATGCTTCAAGTGGTGCCTCTGTTCTGAAAGCTTTAAAAAATATATAGGACAAATTCCTTTTCTCTGCCTTGTGTACGCAGTGCTACCTGCAAAATGGATAATAATGCCAGCACAGTAACAAAATGTTCCTTGAATGTACATTATACAGCTTCACTCTGCTTTGAACATGTCATTTACAAGTGCAGTTTTTATCTGCATTTGGTTTCAGCGCTAGATTAATTTGTGCTCTAATGTGTCTCAAAAGAACTGTGCAAAATTGAGCCCTTTGGCCTCAAAGGAATTGGCAAAATGCTCCTTGCTTGCAAAGTTTTTCGATTCAATGTCAGATGCATCTCTTGTACCACTTAGTAAATGTGAAGCCCGTAAAGAGCGGTTTAGTTACATTTTATGATTATACAATTAGCCCTTTACATTTTGACAGTTCTAGTGTTCTTTGACAGCGAAATTACACAGTCTCTAGGGCTTTTTAGAGCTCCGCTTCAGTGAAGGGTAAAGATAGAATCCCTCACTTTACTCTTAAGGATTTTGCTCTTAACAAAATCTTCAATTAACACAGTTCACATTACAGATGGGTCATAGGGCAGGATTTTTCTAGGCATTCTGAGCCTGGCAACAAATCTTGCTTTGTTAAAATTGCTCAGCAGTGGTATTTCTGTCATGGTTGGGGGATTAACAGGGCTTTTATTTGGCAAATACATAAAGTGGTGTCTTGCCTTCCTACTATCCACTTGCTTTGTTTATCATTTTACATTTAATGATGCTGTTTATTAACATCTCAGGTTAATTAATGAGATATGACAATATGATTTTTTTAAAGATAGTTTTAAAAACTTGTATAGTTTGCCTTATTTTTACAGTTCGTAAAACCAGATCTGGGTCTGCACCTAAGTATTTTGGAGCATAAAATATTGGCACTTACTGACATGTGGGATTTTACTAAACAAATGGTATGAACAATTTAATGCTGATTTAGGGCAAATATAGGACGCCTGAGATGGGGGATGGATAAGGCGTCTTCACTTTGCAGATTGGAACGATACAGAGAATATTAGCATGGCACCTGCGCAAGGATGACACGCAAATTCGTGAAGCATTCCATATTTTTAAAAATCAAATTAAAAAAAAAATACACTTGGATGGATTGTTCTGGGACAATCCGTGTGCCACCCCATGCCACACTGAAGCTCACAAGTTCCAGAGCCTAATGTGACAACCTGTGGTGGACCCATTTCAGCAATGGAATTTGGTGTGCCTCCAAAATGGGCCTCTGCTAAGCCAGCCCACAAAGGAGTGCACCGTTCAACAGTCTCTTTGGGCTGATCCAGTGGCCCTTGAACTGCTATTAGACTTATTAAAATAAGTCTATTGGTATCATGGTCTAAGTGGTCAGTTTGACCAATGTGGACGCAACATGCTTCTTGGGAGCAGGGCATCAGAAAGTGGAAGAGAAAGACCCAGGTGTAGGATAGACTAGGAGTTCTTAACTTTTTCTTCACAGTGGACCCCCTTAACATAACTTTTGTTTCCGTGCACCTCTGCCCCCCCCCAACCTAGCATCCCACACTAATGCTCACCTTTCATCCCTTGCCTGGCCCCCAAACACAGCATTGCTGGCCTGGCACAGGCCCCCTGTGAGGCCATTGTGGACCCCTGAGGGTCCCTGGACGACAGGTTAAGAACTGCTAGGCTAGGCCTCACACTATACCATTCTAAAGATAAGTGCAGAAATGTCCTTGATCTTTGTTTATTAATAAAGTTTTAGAAACTAATAAAATAATAACCACCCACTTCTGTTTTGGTTTATCTGAGAAGTGTTGCATTTGAGATAATTACTGCGGAGAGAATATAGGGGAGAAATGTCCATATTAGCAGTGGGGCTGTTATTAAATATCTTAATGTAAGTGTTAAAACAGGAAACATCATTACATTTTTATATTGCCTAGGCTTTTTTGAAAATTGACCCATTATCACTCTTGAAGTACTGTTGGATTCATCATGGTTTTTAAAATAAAATAAAAATAAAAAAGATAGAAACATGTATCATATGGTATTATGTGGGAAAATAACTTGCATCCTATGTTATCATAAATTAATTACATGCTGGTAATTCTATCAATATGTAAACATTGAATAATTTTTTTTTTTGGTGGGGGGAGGAATTCTGGAGTTCTAATCACCCTTAAGAATCAGAAGAATTACCAGGATTTAACAATATGCAAAAAAAGTAAAAGGCAATCTGTGTGCTAATGCACTTGATTCAAGATCTTTTAGTCTTCTTGGAAGCTCACTATGCTTTCTGTGTTATTGCTTACTGGTATATGATTGGTAGCTTGCTCATTATACCTTGTCTGCATATTTCGAAAAGGTGTTCTCAAGGATTATTTAAGAGAGCTGCCTTCACCCCTGATAACTAAGCAACTGTATGAATCAGTATTAGATGCCATGGTGAAAAGACCATTGAAAATGACAGCTAATGGATGCGATAATGACCCTAGTGATTCTGAGCATACTGTGGCTCTCTTGGATTGCCTTCCAGAAGTCGAGAAGGTAAGTGTTATTGGCACCTTGTTAGATGGCTTTGCCATCTGGTTACTGTGCAGATATTTTGAATAACTATTTATTGCATATCTTTGATGTGAATCACTTAGAATTTTAGGTTTGATCAGTCATCCCAGGAAAAAATGGGTGTGTGTTGAAGAACTGGAAAAAGTTCAGAAAAGGGGAGTAAAATGTTCAAGGAGGCTCCTTCTTATGAAAAAAAGTTATTTATTTATTTATATTTCTATCCCGCCCCATACCCAAAGGTCCCTGGGCGGGTAACATCAGATTAACACAGATTAAAACAGGATACAAATTAAAACAGATACCAATTAATGTGAAATACAGATTAAAACAAAATGCACATTTAAAAACACCTTAAAAATTCAACAAATTTAAAACCATCCACTTCCTAGTGCATTTAGGACTTTATCGTGTAGAGAAAGGGAGCATAGAGACAAATCATGATATAAGTGTACAGAATTATGCATGGTATAGAAAAAGACATCTTAAAGAATATATTTAAGCATAAGAAAATAAGAAAAATGTGGTCATGTAAATGTATATATTTAAGCATGTACATTTATATATAAAAGAGTTTGAAATGTATGGTAAACCTTAACCTAATAAGAAGAGTGTAAGAACTATGTAAGTAAAGCTAGAAAAAGCAACCATTTGTCTTTATAAATATCTATTTGAAAGTGGTGTTAAGTCCAGTATTCTTCTGGCTGAGTTTCTCATTGTCTAAGGGCGCGTCTTCATGGCATGTGTTATTTCAGTTTAAAGAATTC
>MTQE01001134.1:47596121-47638210 GCA_014337955.1 Aspidoscelis marmoratus | reverse complement strand
TAAATAAATAAATAAATAAATAAATAAATAAATAAATAAATAAATGATTACAGAACTAGTTTATGTGAAATGCTTTGTTCAGATGCTCTGGCATTCTGATACTGAGGAAATTAATTGATCTGTTGGCTTTAGAACATTCCTTGTAATTTTCTAACCCTAGGACATGGAAACAAACTAGAAATCCAGATAATCTAAAGGACAGAGATGATTGCTGTATGGGGGGTGTTGGTGTTGGGGGATAATGGCAAGTTCTGTTTTCTCTAGCTATGAGTGAATTTAAATACAGCCGGTTAAGAACCGCTGTATCTAAGCACAGCCAATTTTATTGTAGATCTTCTGCAGTAGGACTTTGTAGATAATGCCTATTTATATGGTTCATGCAACCAAAGAAGGAACAGCTGTTCACAGTAGTAAGTTACATGCAGAACTGGAGCTCCGAATTTAAGTATTTGTTTATTTTGCACATAGTTTCCACTACTAAAGAGAAAAAAAGTTTTTAAAAATTGAATTATGGACTTGCTTCTTCAGTAAGAGAAAATGAAAATAAATATTCGAGACGCTTTCGCTTTGACAGGCACACCTGTTTCTACATGGCCAGGGATAAGTTATCACTTTCAGACTCCAAGCAATAAATCCTCAAATGCTGTAATTGATTTGTGAAATCAGATGGGATTATGCAATGTCTGTTAAAGCATGGGTGACTAAAAATAAACGAAAGGATATAATTGAACTTTGTTGATGGAAACACAGATTGATTTTGAATAGAGTAGAACAGAGTGAATATGTAATCGTAAGTCAACAACTGAGTGCCTCTTCTGAGTACTGTCTTGCACAATGATACCATATCAACTTGATAAGCTACCATATGGTGACTTCTCCAACAGAATTACAGTTTGTAGGAACTTCTGAAAAAGCTGTTTAATTTCACATATGTCTAGATATTAGTGTTTGCAATGCAGAATTTTAACCTGTCAAGTTGGATTTTGGTGTATGGAACCAAAAGTGTCATTTTAGGGGGATGCAGTTAGGAAGCAACCCTGTGTTCCTGATCCCCTTTGGGGGTTTGAATGCTTCAGAAGCATATATGAACACATTCATGCACACCTCTCTCTTTTTAAACTTTCTCTGGTCTTAGATAAAAATATACCTTTCTTTAACCAGCGCCAAGTTATTTCTTCACTTGCTTTGTCATAAGGCTGTCCTGTGAATTCTAAAAACTGCACATAAGAACAAGCTAGGTGAATGCTTTTTTAAAAAAAAAAACATTTACATGCTGCTATTGCAAGTCCATGGTAGCTGCTGCAGTGAGAATAAAAAGCCATAGCTTGATGGTAGAAGACACCATTTGTATGCAGAAGACTCCTATTCCATTTCCTGTAATTTCTAAATCGTCTGAGATGGTCTACTGTCCAAAACTTTGGGAGTAGACAGTACTGAGCTAAATGGAGCAAAAACTTTTAAGAGAAGAATGCAAGGCACGATGGGTAAAGAAAGATGTAGGGGAAAAGGAGATGCCCTTCGCTTCACCTTTTGGCTGACGATGTATCTCAAATCCGGCATCACATTGCTATTCAAGAGCCCACTTGTTTTACAGCGCTTCCAAAAAAGTACAATAAAGGAAACCCATAGCTAAAATGCCTGTCTGCACTTTAACAAGCACTCTGTTAATCAGACAGTGCTGGCCTCTGCTACTATATATAATGAAAAAATTCCTGTGGTGTTCTATGGCATTTATATATGGACCATTGTGAACCAAATTACATCTTAGGCTGCCTACAGACAGCAGCTGAATATAGCCGTAGGAAGCAATAATGGCAGTTACTGCTTCCCCACCATTACTGTTTCCTACCTAGGTGTGCAATGCAGACAATCTGGCTGCTCTCAGATCCCCAAATGTGTGCGGCACCACCTCCCCACTTGCATGGTTGGCTGTTTCAGCTTCAATTCATGTATGGTGGACAGAGCAATAATTGCTTCTCTGTCCAAATGGTAGGTTAAAGCACTATTGCTGGAAAACCCACAATCGGTTCTGAGTTTCCCAGCAGTAGTTAAAAGAGCATTTTAGGAGTGAGAAAGCAAGGCTGTGGTCCCTACAGTACATGAGAACCCTACCTTAGCACTGTCATAAAGGCGATATATCTGCCCCATCTGGGCAGACTCTTAATTTTTTTTTAGCATGAAAAATGAATCTCACAAAACCATGCAGATGCAGAAGCGTCAAGTTATGTGTTAGAAAGGAAAGCTTCCAATAGCTGAAAGTTAAAATAAAAAAGGCTTTTTGTCCCAATAGAAACCAGCAGGTGTTAAAATTTTTGCAAAGGAGGTAGAGCTTAAAGAATGAAGAAACATGAACCGCCCTGTTCCACTTCTTGTTGAATTTGCTGAAACCAACAGAGGCACAACAAGAGGCCAATGCAGAATTACATTTTTAGTCATCCTCTTTATTGTGTAAAGGTAGACCCATTTTTCCCTGCTGCTGCTGCTGTTACATTTGGGAAGGGGAGGTCATCTCCTTGCCATTTTTAAAGTGCTCATTGGCCATTTCTGCATGGTACAAATTGTCCTGCTCGGTGTTGAGCTGAATCAAGAGATCTGGCACATAATGGGTTGGGCGCAGCCAGTGACATGCACCACATTTCCAGCAGGGGTCTCGGAAATGGTCTACATACAGAGCTGCTTCTGGGTGCTGATCAAGCGCGCTGGGCTTCTTAGCACTAGTATGTAGGAACAGCCACACCTCTGTGGGCTGCACGTGAGTGGCTGATCTGATAGGCCAGCCTGAAATGCTTCCTTAACTACTTACAAGCATTCCAAAATTGGAGTGGGCTATAATACAATTTTCTTGCCATAGCACCATCCAGTGCCGCATTCTACGTAGGTGTAAAATTTCCCAGGAGACCTGGCCTCCTAGTTGACCTGTCCACAGTGCAGACTAGTCATTCTAGGGGTTCTGGACTGGTCTACCAGTCTACTATGGACACAGCCCGTCTTTCAAGTTTCCATGTTTCCTTTGACCTAATATTATCGGCGGTTGGTGGATTATGGAGTTTGAGGGTTGCAGGGGAGCCATTGTAGTGTAATGGCTAGAGTACACTTACTGCATTTATTATTCCCATAGATAGTGCTTGAGATGGAATGTTTGGTAAAAGTCAAGCAGCACAAGACAGGGTTCTAATTTACAGCCCTCTTTTCACCTTGGATGCTTTCTCACTTCCTTTCCCATCCCGTGGACGGGAAAGGTGCATTAGAAACTAATGTCTAGGGCTTGCACTTGTGACCAATCACCTGTTTTTGATTGTACGGCTGATCCTTCGCAGGATGGTGCCACCTTGAGCACGACACCTTGCATGACTGTGTGTGCGCCAACGCTGTGGCTACAGCCACACTGACGCACTGAACAAGCACAGTTGTGTTGGGGTCATGTGAGCTGCCAGTGCGCTTGCGCGGCAGCTCAGAAGACCTCCTCAGCCAGACAGAGTGCAGATGCTCACCTGGCAGAGCACTTAGGGTAAAGATATGGTCGGAATTAGGGAGGGCTGGGTTGCTTATGGTGCACAGTTACTTTACAATTAGTTAACATCTGGGCAGGCAGGGGGTACTTGTAGGCTGTAAGCACCTCCTGTAAGTGCAGATACATCTGCCCAGATGTTGACAAATTGTGAACTACAGGCCAAAGTGCGAATTGGCTCCTTGACTGAGAAATGGTGAGAGTAATAGGTTATTCCTTGAGCTCTTTGGAATGAATGGTGAGATAGCAATACCACAATTAAATGAAGAATGGGACCTTGTAATGTAATCCTTTCTATTGTATCAGAGGATTCTGTGGTGTGTGTGGAAGAAGAAAAGTGTATGCAGCTCATAGCAGTTGTGGGCCACAATACAATGAACCTTAATAATGTTGCAGCTTGAGAAAGAGCAGTTTTTGACAGCCCTTCTGTGTAATCTTGCCTGATTACACATTCTGTCCTATCTGTGCATTCATTCCATAATAAAGAACAAACTGATGTTTTTTCCCAATTGTACATAATAATAGAAACTGCATTTCTGCTTCATTTTGCTCTCCATTTGGGCTGCCATCTTATGCTGCTGCTGAAGTGGCCACAGTGTCAGCCCTGGGTTGTTGGCATGCTGTACAGTTGCAGAAGACCTTCATGATGCCAGGGCATGGATTCTGCTAGGATGCCCAAGGATGGATTGAAGATGGAGTCCAGATGCCTGAGAGGCAGCTAGAATTATCTGCCATCTTCTTGCCCCCTACAGCTAGAACTCATTGGCAGTATGTTAGGAAGTCGATTGCTGATGGGAGTCTCTGACCAGTCTAACATCACGCCGATCCTAAAGGATCTGCACTGGTTACCTATTCGCTACCGAGCCTAATTCAAGGTGTTGACGCTAATGTATAAAGCCCTAAACAGCTTGGGCCCTGGTTATCTGAAGGAGCCCTTTCTCCCATATAGACCTGTCCGGGCACTGAGATCGCAAGGAGAGAGCCCCTTCTTGTAGTTCCTTCTCTTTCAGAGGTATGAGGCATAGGGACTAGCAAGAGGGCCTTTTCTGTTGTGGCCCCTAAACTCTGGAACAGCCTCCCACTTGAGGTTCACCAAACGCCTACATTGTATACTTTTTGGCGCCTGGTGAAAATGTATCTTTTTACCTAGACATTTACTGTTTAAGTAGCTTCCTCAGGGTGCTGTCATCTTAGGGAGGGAGGGTGGGGGTGGGAGGAAGGGGATTATATTTTTAATAATGGTTTACCATTTGATATGGGACCATTTGGTGAAGGGTGGGATAGAAGTTTTCTAAATACTGTATATTCCGGCATATAAGACGACTGGGCGTATAAGACAACCCCCAACTTTCCAGTTAAAATATAGAGCAGTCATGTCAAAGATGCGGATGCGGCCCGTGGGACAAATCAATACGGCCTGCGATCCCAATGTGTCTCCCGCAGGCCCCCCCTAACAGTATTTAGAAAACTTATACGCCGGAAAATACGGTAACTGTTTTATGGATGTGATGAAATAGTCTTTCAGGTAAATAGCCTTTATCTTCCTTTTCATGCAACTAACCGAACTTTTTTTTAAAAAAAATTATTAGGTAACTTTAAAGATGCTGTTGGACCACTTGAAATTGGTGGCTTCATACCATGAAATAAACAGGATGACATGCCAGAACTTAGCTGTATGTTTTGGACCTGTGTTACTAAGCCAGCGGCAAGAAACCATGAATCATAACAACAGGGTTTTCACGGATTCGGAAGAGCTTGCCAGTGCCTTGGATTTCAAAAAACACATAGAAGTTTTACATTACCTACTTCAACTGTGGCCAGGTAATATATATATATATCATAAGAATTGTGCATGCAAACAGAATCAAACCATTATTCTTAGTACACAGAAAAACCAACAGTTTTTGTCGTATCTTAGGAGTCTTGTTATGATGTACACTTTTGTGTACTAGACTGATTTACAGGGCGTTTTTATACTTACCAGCTGCAGCCGTTTTGTTCATCCACTGATCAGGTGTGTCCACATTGCTCCACATCCTGCCCATAGTGGGATAACCCCTCTCCGGTGCGGTCAGCTGTGGAGTGCTAAAAAGCGATCCACAGCCTGCTCAGAAGTGGGTGGATCACTCTTGATACTTTGCTTCCTCTTCTGAGTGTGGCCATCCACACTTACAAAGCCCTACTGGCCAGGTACAGGGTTAGTGGATTGCTTGTAGTGTGAATGGCCACAGCTGTGCTGTATCCTTACTGGCTTGGTATGGTATTGTTATATCACACCAGGCCAGCAAGTGTTAAATATTTATAGCATCATAGCAGGGAAAGAAAAGTATTCTAAAACAGTACATGAGAGGGAAATAAAATGCCAAAATTGTAGACAGTTACAACAGATAAAGCAGTAATGTTTTCAAGGCAGTGTTGATGTTCTGGGAATCAACTAGGCATGGGAAAGCCAGAAGTCCTGTAGCGGTGTTATAGAGTAGACTTTTTTTAAAACAAAGTTTATTAAAGTTTATTGAAACAAAACTGTATAACATTTTACAGTGACAATCCATTGATATTGCAGTATTAATTCATCAATTTCATACCAGAGCCTGCCGTTTCAAGTTCTTTTGTTGAAGGATCTCTGGCTACTTTAAAGTCAGAAATTGTTCTTTGGAATTGCTATTTATTTGCAATATTAATAGTAAATTATTTTTTAAAAAATACAGAAAAATATAGCAAATATTCTAAACAAAAAAGTATTGACAGTAATTGGTTTCCTGATTTCACTGCATGTGAGCCTCAGAAAAGGAAGCAGATGAAAAGAATGAAAAGGTAGAAGCGTGGTTTTGTTTTTTCATTCCTTTCCGACTAACTTAAAAATAGTCTAGCAAAAATGCCAGGTTGTGATTTTTCAGGTTGTGACCACTATGTAGTTAGGGTTGTGTTCCTGAAAGGTGCTCTCTCTTCCTGTCTCTTTTGCCCTTACAAATAGCTGGTGTCTCAGCCAATAACTTATGCCCTGAGAGTATTTTCAGAATGTTTGGTGAAGCCAAAGATATTTGGTATCAAGAGCTCAAAGCCATTTCAAGCACAACTGCTTCATTAGCTAGGAGTAAAGCTGACGATCACAGCAAGTCAAGAGAAACTGAACTGTGCCAGAGAGAAATCCCATTTTTACATAAGTGTGTTTTGACTATTTGCCTTTTGTGTAGAGGAGTAGCAGTATTGAACAACTTAAACACCAGCTCAGTCACGAGGTTTGGCTAACAGGAAATTAAATGTTCAGTGTTAACTCCTTACTTGAAACACTGCGGTATCCTTATGCACTTGATGTATTTTCCAAAGGATAAGTCAGTTAAGCAACAGAAATATTCATTTTAAAATAGCAAAAATAAAATAAATACCACAATAACAGTTTGTGTTTTCCTTCTCTTCCCCTCCCCTCCCCTCATCTTGTTTTGTTTGATCTTTGGTTCTCTGCTTTACTATAATAAGGCTTGGTGATTATGAAAGTTACTTTAAATTTACAATGTTCATGCTGTGGAAGGTTAAATGTAAGAACAGGAGGCCTTTTCGCACGAGGAGGTTTTGAACGCATGAAGAACATGCGGGGACGCAGCATTCGCACCTCAGGGGCGGCCGGATCTGTTCTGGACTGTCCCAAGCATCCCAACGCACTCTCCACCGGTTCCATTTTCAGAGCAGAAAAAACTGCTCTGAAAGCGTCCCCATGCATTCGGCGCATTCCCAGCTGTTCCAGAGGGAGAGCGTTCACATACTCTCCCTCTGTGACAGCTGAGCACCTCCCCGGGGCTGCTCCAGTTGGCTCCTCTGGACCCAGGGGTGGCCAGCCCAGGAGCCTCCTTTCCCTCGGCTCCCACAGTCTCCAGGAGCCGAGATTGCAGCTCCTAGAGCCAGGGGGACCTCCACCGAACACCCCCAACCCAACCCAGGTCGCACGTGCACCGTCATGGCCTTACCTGCAGGCTGACAGGTCAATTCTGCCTGCAGGAGGCCCGGCGTCCTGTGCACATGCTCGTGGGGCATCCCCTCATTGCCCAGCCATCCTCCTGGCTTCACCAGGCCATCTGCACAGGCACAGGTGGCTGACCAATGAGAGACTTGGCAGCCTGCAGGTAAGGCCACGAACACGCGTACGTGACCCGGGGTAGGTTGGGTGGTGTAGGATGCAGGTCCAGCTGGCCCCAGGAGCCACGATATCAGCTCCTGGAGACAGCGGGAGCTGAGGGAAAGGAGGCTCCTGGGCTCCCATCCCTGGCTTGAGAGAGGCCAGTTGGAGCAGCCCGGGGGAGGGTCTTCGGCCTGAACAGGCTGAGAACAGTTCCCCGTCTGCACAAGAGAAGGTAAAGGATGATTTGGAATGCATCTTTTACCTGCCAGTGCAGGTGGGGAACTGCTCTCAACACGTTCGGGACAAAGCATTCCGAGGCGTCTTCGCTGTAATGCGAAAACACCTCGGGTGTCCAGTCAAAGCTTTGTAACCAATGAAATCACACAGGGTTACCAGTGTGATAAAGCTACTCTCTAGCTTTGGCCACTTCCAGATTGTGACTGAATCACCCAGCACCAAGGAGGAACGCAGGTTATTGATCCCCCATCATTTTCCATTGCTGGCTTCACACGTTTTAGGTTACACACACATCTGGTCATCTTGGCATGCAGAATGCCCAGATGTGATCACTGTCACCTCCATGCATGTCTGGACACCTGTTTTGGTCTCCACACATGCATGCTGGATTGTGCAGTCATGGCAGTTCCTTCCAGAAGGTAAGTAAATGTGCTATTATTAGAAACCCCACGATCAGTGCTGGGTTTTTTAGCAATATTTTTTAGTTTGTTTTGAGGGGAGGGGCGGGAAGTGGGGCTATAGAGGACTTGCCTTGTATATGTCAGACAACTCCACCATGGCTGAACAGGGCTTTAACGCTTACTGATATCTGTGTAAACGGTATCCAACATTGATATGTGCAGGTTGCATAAACGGACTGATTTTGCACGGTTCATTGGGTTACAAACTTTTCAAAAAAGATGGGCTTGCATGAACAAGGCTTTTCAGAAGTATCTGTGTGTTCGCTGTTTGTTCCCAAAATCTGAGAAGATGCAGACAAATACATTTGTGGTAAATTTGCTGCATCAATTGCTAGCTTAAATGGGTCATCTGAACCCTTCCCTCTCCCTTGGTGTCCCTGTGTATTCCATGCTCTGACATCATCAGGTGTGGCAGGAAGGATGAAGGGTACAAAATAGAATCCTAACTTCATTGTGCTACCTGTTGGAGATTAGCAGTGAACAACAACTCTGGCCAGTCACTTAAAAGGAATAGTGCATGAGTATAAGTGCCAGTGCATGATTCCCCCCCCCCCTTTCTTTGCCAGTGTTGGTGTAATAGTAGTATCTCACACAGTATGCAAATAAAAGCTAGAATAAATTGCTGGGAGATATTTTGCAGAATATTAAAGTATCACAAAACATGACCTCTGAAATGAACTGTATGAGAGTCAATAAACAAGACTTTCTCTGCAGAAGATACAGATCATTTATGGGAAATTTGCTATGAGCTCTGTTTTGTGTGGAGTAGCGCTCCCCCTAAGGAACAAGTTTGCAAGCTTGGACATGTTCCAGTATGACAAACTACGTAGCATGAAGTTTTGTGGCAATTTCAGTGACTCTTCCTGGGGCCAAATGCGTGTATGCCCGTTGCCACAGCGAGGTGATCCAGCTGATCACGCTTACCCAGTGCTTGGGAAGCACTAGATAAGTTCCGGATGCATTGAGCGTCGCAAGGTGCGGACACCATATGCATCCTAGTACTTAGGAAGCCTTTGTGCCAGGTGAAAGATTGCAACCACTAGCAATCAATATATGACCACCAGAAAATACTGCTGCTGAGACTTAGGATTTTCTGGTGGTCATATATTGATTGCTAGTGGTTGCAAAGAGATACTGTAGCTTTTGAATGTCTCTTAGAGCCATGACAGTGGTAGCGGAGAGATTCATAGCATTTGGAAAAATCATCATGCTTGTTCAGTTAAAGTGCCTAAGAATATGGACGGTTGACTAGGATTTATGAATCTCTAATGAAAGAAAGTTCAGTGCTGAACACATATGGAAAATGTATTTTCTGTATAATATTTGTGCATTGTCAAACAGAAGAGTGGGGTATATATGAGGGGGATTTTGAACTTTTTTAGAAAGAGGAAAGGAGAAGTAAGGTATCTTGCAGTGTTTTCTGGGCTCTTCAAGAATTTAATTCAACGTTGTGACATGAGCTTCATTCCTATGAAGCAGCCACAGCCAATATGCAGGCTCACAAACAATCTCCCAGGGAGCTGAAAATCTTGATACCCATGTTGTGCCCTAGCTCAGGCTTCTCCTTTATTTTGTGTTTGTTAATGAAAAACACATGGTCAGAAAGTGCAGTAAAGCTGGCACTTAAGGTTTAACACATGACTCCTTTGCCTTTGCAAGGCTTCAACAGAAAAGCTTTGTTAATATGCAGTTTTTCTTATTCTCTAAAAAAACCTGGAATTGCTAATAACTAATAAGAAGCTTACTGTTTCCAGTATTAGTTGCCCCTGCATTAGTTCAAATGTGGAATCACTTAACACGAACAGGGTGATTTGCAGTTATAGAACAAAACTTCATCAGGCCAAAGTGAGACAAGAAAGAATTCAACAGCAAGCTGGTGTACTGCAACAAGCATTTTAGGTGCCTGGTATGGTCTAAGGAAGGCCCTGCCGAAGTCTAGAAACTCCAACCTTTCTGTCTAAATAGAAAATTTGTATAAATTGTTTTGTATAAATTGGCTTTGCTGTTCTCTGTCTGCCATTGTTTCATATGCCCATTGCATTAGTTCCTTCGTTAGCTTGATTGGGAGGCTCTGAAACAACATATAGCACCTCAAGCACTGCCTTAAATCTTTATGGCTGCTCTGTGGCTGAGCATAGAAAGATGCTTCCCATCCCAACACATGATTTCGCTTCTTATATCTTTATCACTCTACAGTTTGTTTGAATTATTTTATTCCAGTTCCTTGTTATGTATATCGCCAGATATTTTATAGCCTTATGTTACATTTTAAGCCCCAAATCACTTTTAACATTCCAATTGTAAATTAAGTTGTACATTTTTAAACATGACCTGAGGCTTCTCCAAGTTGATTATAAGTCCAGAGACCTCACTAAAGTCCAAGGCAATAGATAATATCCTGTTTATAGCATTCACTTGGTCTCCAGTTACTATGAGTGTGTCAGCATAAAGTGCTACTTTTGTTAAGGTTTGCTCCAATTCACACTGTCTAAGGACCTTTCTGCACTTGGTTAATTCATATTAGTGAATCCATATTAAGCATGTAACATTAATCATATTGGATCATATATTTATGTAGCAGTCTGAAGTAAAATTTTAAGAATAATTTGGTTAAACTTCTTTACCAACCCCCCGTGACATTTTCGTATTGCTGGTTTAGATATTGGTCTGTATGAATCTGGGTAACTAGGGTCTTTATTCACATCAAAATGGGTACAACTATGGATTACCTCCAAGTTTTTGCCTTCTAATACAGTTTTGTTAAATAGAGTTATCATGTGTGGGATCAGTTCCTTTTTAAAAGTCTTATAAAAGAGAGCATTGAAATCTTATCTGACTTTTAAAATTGTTGATCTGTTTTCTGGTAAGTTATGGAGTCATTAAAAAGTTAGAATTTACAATTTCACTAAATTTAAATAAACTAATATCCTTCATGGGTCCATGTTTAGAAGTATATAATTTCTGATAGAACTGCCTCCGTAATATTAATAGTGTTCTTGTCTCACTAACTTTCGCCCTTCCTTCTAACAATTGAGTAATCCATTTTTCTGTCTTCTTTTTTGCAATAAAAATAACATTGAATTTTTATTCCTGTGGATTCTGTATCGATGTTTAGTATAAAATTGAGCTTTGACAATTTCTTCACCTTCTATTATTTCAGCTTCCTTTCCAATTTTCTCTATCTGAATTTTTGGGGCTGTTTTGGTATCTTTGTCTCTTTTATTTTCTCTTTCATTTTTTGTCTCATAAAATAATTGTGTTTATTATTTCTTGCAACTTTACTAATACAGTTCCCTCTCAACAGAGCCTTCACAGCTTTCTATGGTGTTATTTGATCCATTTCTTGGTTTGCATTTAATACATTGTATTCCTCCTTTTCCCTTGCTAATCTTTGCTTGTTCTTTTCTTTTTTCTTTATCTCTTTTTAATTATTTCATAAAATTATAATATGAATAGGTAAAAATCAGTGAAATGTAACTGTTAGCTTATAACATTCCCTGTATCCAACATACTGTATAAGAACTTATGAATATAAATTAATCACTTAGCCACAGTCTGTTATCACCAGCTTATACTGAAATATTTTTTTTGAACTTCTAAGTAAATACTTCTGGGTTCAGCCATGGAATCAAATGCAATTTAGTTATGATTTCAGCAGAGGAGACCATGTTTCTTGGAAAGAGGTTGTGATATTTGGGGGCAAATCTGCACTTTGTTTCATGTCTGGAGCATTGTACTGAGCATTCACACCGACAAAAGCTAGGACTCACTATTCCTTCTACCACACCTTAACTGAGGTGTGTATGGTGTCCAGGTGCTGTCATCTTGGAGGCCCAGCACCAGCACATCAGCATGCTAGCACCAGCACCAGGGCAGTAGCAAGTTTTTGGGATGGTTCTGAGCTGGAATAGCATGGGTCCCATGCCAATCAAAACATGCTAGAGAGCTGCTTGTTCTAGGATAACAAAAAAGTGAAGAAAAGGCCTGTGGTCCTTGTTGGACATTGAGGGCCTTTCTGTGCTTGTTTAGTATACCAGAACAAACTGTCTGCTGGTACACTTCTTCCACACGGGACTCATGCCATTCTAGTCCTAAGGGCTTCCTATCCCAGCTTACCAGTGGAGCTGTTTGAAAAGGTCTGCAAATGTACTAATACAGTCTATCCCAGTGTAGGCATCTGCACTTCCATATCTGATTTGGAACAAGGAAAACACTGAAGCTCCATCTTCAAAGCTTGCATAAACTTCAAAGTTAAAGCTGAGAAGCTTGCACAAGCTTTGAAGTTGTGAAGGTTGCATAAACTTCTAAGATAAGCTCCAAAACTTGCATAAGCTTCTAGGATGAGTTCTTAAGCTTGCATAAGCTTCAAAGATGGGGCTGTTCCTTAAGCAAACTTCAAAGATCATCTTCAAAACCCCAGTACAGGAGTTCAGCCCCATCCATGTACCATTGGAATGATGGGGACATGAGCCAATTGCAGGGAAGGGCAGGGAAAGTGTTCCTGGTGTGGAACGGAAAGGTGTGTCTGCATTGCTGCTCGTGTTGGATTGAGGCAACACCATTCTAGCCCTTTGAAATGCCAACAATACTAGCTAGACTTGGGTTGAGACAGTCTGGAGCAGACTAGCTAAACCACTGCAAGGGAAGTAAGTACAGAAATGGCCTCTGAAAGGAATTCTGAAAGCATAGAATCAAAGGGTCAGTAATGATTTTTCCACATTACCACAAATTCAGGTGGGATCAGAGAGCATCTAAACAATCTTTCAGTAAATGGCTGAAGGATTATACTGCCTTTCCATGTTAAAAACAGAACTTTCCTCTTCCTGCTAGTTTCACAGTTGGGGTAGAAGAAACTTTGGGTGTTTCCTCACATGCCACCGAAAAACAGATCTAAAAAGATCCATTTTTTCAGCCATCCATTCTTCCAAGGATCTGTCCCAAATAGGGAAAGATCCTCCCAGGTCCCGCGCATCCACACACACGCGGGGAGGATGGATTGCGGAAATGGATTGAAGTGCGTGCTGTGCGGATGAACCAACACCCATTCCAGTCTGTCATCCGGCAAGCAAAAAAACCTCTCCGATTGGCTCCCTTGGAGCCAAGGGTGGGGAGGTTGTTGGGTGGCTTCCCTGGGGTCCTGCTCACCCTAGAAGCTGAGATCACGGCTCCTAGAGCCAGGGGACCTGCACCCTACAACCCCCAACCCACCCTGGGTCACACACATTTTTGCAGCCTTACCTGAAGGCTGCCAGGTCGATTCTGCCTACAGGAGCCCAGCGTGCTGTGCGCATGCGTGCGGCACGGCCCCTCATTGGCCAGCCACCCTCTTGGCTTCATCAGGCCATCTGCGCAGGAACAGGTGACTGGCCAGTGAGGGGCCGCCTTGCACACACGCGCACTTCACGCCGAGCCTCCTGCAGGCAGAATCAACCTGGCAGCCTGCAGGTAAGGTTGCACACGCACGGCCCAGGGTGGGTTGGAGGGTGTAGGGTGTGGGTTCCCCTGGCTCTAGGAGCCGCAATCTCAGCTCCTGGAGACAGCAGGAGTCAAGGGAAGGGCTTCAGAAGCGGGCAGTCCTGCTTCCGCCCTCCCCAAGATGGTGGCCGCCGGGACATCCGGCCTTCGCCTCTCCATGTGCGGAAGCTTTCTGCTTCCGAAACGGATTGAGGCAAACTGCTGGATGAAGATTTAATTTTCCAGGTCTTCCCGGAGGCCGGATCTTTCGGCGGCAAGACCCGATTAAGAACGGGTCTTGCCTGCCGATGTGCGGAAGCGCCACCGAAATGGATCCTTGATCCATCCTCCTGTGCAGAAGGTAAGTTTATATGTGTGTCTAAATGTGGTTTTAGGGCATGTGCAGAAACACCCTTAGGCTGTTTTTTCTTCTAGTGCTTCCCTGTAGAACATTACTACATTCAAGACACTATGGGTGCCTCCAGACACATGTGAAAGCAGTGAAGAGGCTGCAAAGGAATGGTGTGTCTTTCACCATGTCTGCAGGCACTCTAATGATCTGAATCTCTACTGTTCTGCTGAAGCTGCCTATGTTAAAAAAGTTCTGCACCAGGCTGTGGCACTCTCTGGCACCCAGCAAGGGCCTGCCATAGTCTACATGAGCAGGTGGATGTCAGGCCCAGTATAGAAAGGGCCCTAAAGTGCTCAAGAGGAAAACTAAGCAGATTATTAGTGAAATTTGCAATGCCAGTCATTGAACTCTCAGCAGCTTTTGAAAAAAGAAAACACAAAAAAGCTGTTGCAGATTGATGATGCCACCCTTCTAAACTCAGCTCACTTCTCCTAGATCATAATGACCTTTGGTATTCTGGGTTTTCCACTGTTGTCTTCCTATCTTTTGTCAGCTTCTTATTAAATATTTAAGCAATTACGAGCATGGGTGGTGTTTGTTTCATGTTTTGTAGAGCAGGCTGTCCACTGCTGAAATTGAACATGACACAGTAGTAGGAACACTAATAACATATGTGAAATGTACAACCATCAAATCTCAGTAAAATATTTGTACCATTTACTATAGGAAGCTGGTTACGGTAACAAGAGGAGACTCTTAGTTTCCTGAGCTGTACAAACATGAGTTCAGGTAACCTTTTAAAAAAAAAAAGTGACCAATCAACCAAATGCGTGTAAAGTGTGTTCTTTTCCCCTCTGAATTGGAGTTAATGGCCGCTAAGTTGGGGGAAAACACATCAAAACCTTTGCCTGGCTTTGCACACATTTGGATTCAGAAAGAACAGCTTTTTAGAATAGTGTTTATATTTGCAAACAGTTTTAACACTTGCTGGGCTGCTTTCTCTCACACAGCTGATCATGGCTTGTAGATAGAAGCTTTTCAACTCTTATCTGAATTGTGTGTTTTTGTGGATTTGCGATTAACTTGCAAAGTTAATCAAAGTGTTTCAAAGTTTAACAGACTCCTGCAAATGCAGATTGATTGTGGCATGATAGTTTTAAGATGGAAATCTTATTTGCCAGGCTTTCCTTTTCTAATACAAGATTCCTAGTGAGCACCGAAACTGTAGAACCTATATGGCTGTTAAATATGCATGCATAAATATGCATGTTCTTAATGGAGAGGCAGAAAGAAATAACCAATTGGTTGATATGTGTTAAAATTGTTCTTTCTCTTAGTGCAACATTCAGCCACCAAAGAGTCTTCATTGCCAGAGCAGCAATCTTCTGTGAATTACCTGAGGCCCAAAAAACAGAGGCCTCAAATGCTGAACTTAAACAATCGTGAGGTGTCAGGAATCTTGCGGTCCAGGCCAGTCAGACTGGACAGCCCCTCAAGTAACCGCTATGCTGGAGACTGGAGTCGGTGTGGGGAGAATTATTTCATAAGCGCCAAAGAAGCTTTGGGTGAAGCAGACTATGATGATGTCCCTTCCGAAGATACAGAAAGCAAAACTGTAGCCAGCCGAGTGGATGGATCAGGAAAGTTGATAGAACAACGCCACTGTGTGTCAAAAGAACATACATTTCAGGCTTATTTGACAGTGAAAGCCATGGATTCTGCAGTGAACCACGGAGTCAACCTCAAAGATCTTCAGGAAAATATTGATACTCTCATAGGAAACCTAGAACGGGAGCTCAATAAAAACAAGCTGAATATCAGTTATTAATAATAAATCTTCCTTCTCAACATTTACTTTGTGGTATGTCCTTTTGATTGTTTCTTCCCCAAGACTGCAGCAGGGGACCCTCTACCTTCCTTGGAGTGCTATTATTCTAATTACATTGTGGTAGGGACGTTGGTTTGCAGGAAATTAATCATCCGTATAACAGGACCATTGCATTGTCACTTTGCCTGCCTGCCTTTTCCTCCTCATTCAAAGAAGACAAAGACCCTCTGGGTTTAAAATGGTACATGTTTTGTGAAATAATTCTAGAATTTTCCTTTCCCCCTTCAAAGTACTATGCACTTAAGAAGTTTGGATAGTTTGTGTAAGATACACAAAGTATAGTCTCTGTCTATGTTGCCTAGGAACAGCACTCCTTGTTCCTGAAACTTTAGCCCTAGTGCGAATGTTCTCCTCAAAGGGAGGATTAAGGTACCGCTTAATGTGATAATTTGCAGCACAAACTGTACATAGGTCGTGTTCTACCAAACTTTGTCACCTTTTCACTTGCAATGCAAAGGCTGCTATTAAAAAATGCTTTTTATATATTCCTGAGAGAGATAAACATGACAAAGTGTATAAATATTAAATGTATTCCTGTATTAACACTTTCCAACAATTATTTAAATTGAAAAAATTAAATATTTTTCTAACTTTTGTTATGTACATATTTATATATTAAAAACAATACACTTGGCCTAGCCTTATTTTATGTGCAGTGCCCATGCATGAAGGGATCATCATAGCTTCTTCATATTCCTTTCTACTCTGCTGATCTCTGTCTACTGTTGCCACTGAGCACCTGTTAAGCAGGAGATGCCCCAGAAGTCCAGATTAAAGCTGTCTGGGAACTCCCATTCCCTACTACACAAATGTGTTCATGAGTATTCATACAGAAAGTATACTAGGCTATTGTGGAAAGTTGGAAGATCATGTATGGCTGCCTCCAGAGGACAGCCACATATGCTACTAGGATGCAATAATATTCCTGCCTAAACATTTTTGCATGTTTTTGTGATGGACAATCTGGGCAGTTTGGCTGCCATCAAATTCCCAGATGTGCACATCATCACCTTCGTGCACGCGTGGTCAGTTGTTTCAGATTCCATACATGTGCAATGGATGGAGTTACGATAGCTGCTCCATCCAGAAAGATAAACTCCCTAAAAAGCACTACAGTTGGGAAACTGAGCAGTGCTGGGTTTTCCAGCAACAGTTAAAGCCACCTTTTAGGGGTGAAAAAGTGGGCCTATGGTAGAGTTGCCTTTGATACATGAGGCAACCACACCGTAGCAGGGACATAATGGCACACTGTATTCATCCATCTGGATGGGGGCTGTGTTTCCCAGAGGATTATCCACATCTGCCTTCAGTAAACTGGACCAAGTAGATGGATACTGCCGGGCATGGAACGAGGTTGTCTGCATTGGAATGCCCTGTTCTGTTTGGGCTCCATGCTTGCTCCAATGCTCGCACCAACTTTGGAGCCAGCATGTAGAGCCTCCCTTAGACCACACACGGCAACTTGCAAAAGGGAAGCTCCTAGAACGCGTGCTGTTCCAATCTACCAGCAAGGTGGAATTGCCCTTAAATTCCATCCAGTTTTAATCTCTTCCCTCCTCACTGCTCCTCCCTTCAGTGGATATATTTTCTTCAGTTTGTTAATGCTATTTGTGGTACTCTCTTTGTACATGTGCTGTGCCTTCCACGATCCAACTGTTTGTCTGTGGACATTCCAGGAATGATATGTGAACCAGTACAAAATTTTTGATAGAGCTCTGATTTTACAGTGCTGGCAAATGGCCTCATAGCAGTGGTGCAGTGTATTGGAACACTGGGAGCTTAACACTTGTCAGAAGGTTATGGGAAAGAGCTCACGCTTTTCCAAGGAGACACAATGATAAGTTGCTCAGGATAATATGGGTATGCTTGTTACACAGTTTGTCATTTGTGCAATTTCTACCAAGAGATTTCAGATAGGAATTTTTAGAGATAATGCATTTGCCACACGTAATGTTTGCTTACAAATGTGCATGTTATTTAACATATTCATGCACTACTTGCCCAAAGATCAGATTCAACAATATACCAAGCAAGATTTAATGCACAATCAAAGGGCCTAGCTTTATTAATGTTGCCTGCACAGAATAATTAAACAAAACAGTAAATTTTAAAGCAATCAGGTTTTGTGGAACAAGTTCGCCTTCTCTTGGTTTTTTTATGGGAAGCATACATGCCAGTTCCTCTGGTTGTAAATATAGGGCCCTAAGACTGTTCACACACAGCAAAAGAAAAAGGTAGCTCAAAGCGTCTTAGAGGTGGTAGTCTTTGACATTAGTATTCACATCCCAACTCCAGTCTACCTCTAATCCACAGAGTCAAAGGCTTTTTCTGGCCTTTAATAAGAGTTGGGATGTATGACGCATACCACCTCTAGTCTCAGCTGCCTTTGAAGTGCTTTACTGTCTGTGAATGCAGCCTTAGCCATGTGGAATCCCATTTGGTTCCTTTGCCAGGCTCTATGGCAACACTATAACATGTGATGGCAATAAGATACTTTGTGCTGAGGTGGATAGGATGGTAAAGGGGTCCACGGCATTTTACAGGTCAGGCAAAATCAACATAATGCATGATAAAGGTAGAAAATTACTGAGTGCGGAACACAGTTTGACCTTTACATGCAGCATGTTCCCAGGTATGTTTACTTTTACATTAAGACTTGCTAAGTAATAGGAGTTGTCCTTCCATAAGTGTGTTAGGATAGATGGCAATCATAGAGTTAACAGTCAATCAGATCTACATTCTTCTACTTAAAGCTGCTAGTATAGGCTACGTAAGGTATGACGTGTTTCCATGGAATTACATGACTGATTTGCCAATTGTAGGTAATGAATTATAAAAATGGGGTCTTGAGAAGGTGCCCTTATTTTGCCTTTATTTCCACATGCCTCTAGATCAGTCCCTCTAATCAGGGTCCCACTTAATGTGCATTGTGGCCATAGAGGGGTGTTCAGATTGTGACCTATGCGATGTGCCAAGAATCCATCACTTTTGGCAGGAGTGCAGAGAGCACTGGCATACAAGAACCACCTGGGAAGCTATGTGAGGAGGCACTTGCATGCAAGCCCAAAGTTTGATTGGGCGCACTTTCAACACATCAGAGGCAAGCCGAAATCCCAGGTCTCCCATGCATGCTAGTGACCAGAGGGTGGCAAGTCTCTGTTTTCCTTGCTGAGTGCTCCCTGCCTGCCTGCCAGGAGCGCTGTCCTAAAACATTTGACATCCTATTTTGAACACCCTGGTCTATAAGTTTTGAAAACAGCTGAGTTATCTGTCCACAGTTTGTGTGTGGAAGAATGTACCAAAGTTCCGGGGTCTCACAACATCCTGCATAACAGCCTGCCCGTTTAATGTCTGTACTATGTATTTCCTGATTATCTTGCACACAGATATGCAGAAGTGATGGTGCTGATGAGACTGACAGCTTTCAGATGCTTCCTTTTAAATATTAGCATGTGAAGGGTGAAGCTGCTTGAACAGCCTGAAGACATTGTTAGGTTCCTGGGTTTTGCTTTAATAGCAAATATATATATATATATTTTAAAAATGTCCACATTAATTGTGATTGACATTATATTGCCAGCTGGCATCTTAATGCTGTTCTTGGAAAGATTAACATGAGAAGCCCTTAGAAAATTTATCTTCAAGTATCTTATATTTTAGCATATCAAAGCATATACAAATCTTATGCAAATAAAAATGCAAACAGAATTCTTCCACCTTGTTTAGCAATAAGATGCAAGCAATAAAACTGACACTTCCAGTTGCCTCAGAAATAATTTGGGGTCAGTCCTGCAGTGACCAGTGTACTGGACCATACATGAGGGCAGCCAAAGGGGGCCCCAGTCAGTATATGAGCAAGTGCAGGTCCAGTATACCAGTCACTACAGAATCACCCTGCATTAGTAATACAGGTAAATAAGCTTTTTAAACAAATCCTTTTTTAAAAATGAACCTAACAAAATAATAGCATTAATTTCCTTCAAAGAGTATTTCAGATTTCATATACTTGTCCCTCACTATAGGATTTAATTTTATGTTTTATTATATTATCAGCCTGTCAGATGAACCTGGTGAAAGTGCTGTTGACCTTGTTTAAACGTCCTTATATCTTGTCCGAGTTTTTTTGTTTTAGTTATTTATTTACAATAGGATGACTGAGTTTGGTGCATGATCTGTGCTGCATTTTTCTAAGTAAATATCTCAATGTTTTCCCCAGTATCTTTTTATTAATTTATTATTACTAAGGTGGCAATAGACAAAATAAAATAATTGCAATACAATAATAATGGTACTGTTTGAAAACATAATTTTTAACCTGAAGCATTTAATGACGAGCTGATGTATTTTTTTTAAGTATGTGTACAGGAAGTGGATTATTTTTGAATTGTAAATGTTAATTCTAAATAAAACCTGAATTGTTAATAAAAAAGGATTGTATTTTATAAAAGCTCATCATTTTTGAAGCTACAGATCTTTGAAATGTTTTTCATATTGAAAAATGTATTCTAAACATTTATTGGAGCTCTTTCTTCCCCCAGCCCAGAGAACCCTGGTGGTATAAGGCTTTATCTTGCACATTACTTTGGGTATTCCTCCATCCTAGTGAGCAGGACATTTAATGAGGTTGGAACATGGGAGTAAGGAAATGTTTAAGAGAAGAATCCTTACTTGTTTTTAAGGATATGCGTGAATGTTCTTTTTCTATTCAATTCGTATTGAATCAAATGCAAGAAAATTCGTATTTCTTCAAATAAATCCCTTTAAATGTCATAGGATTCAAATTCAATATGAATGTTTCACACAGATTTGATATCAATGTTAGATACGAATCCCATACATATCCCATTCAAATCCCAAACAAACCGTAAGAATGTATCGTTTGAATTCTGTTCCAATTCAAATGTCAAATCTTCAAATGCACCAGTATTCGATTCGAATCTGAATGTCCAAATTCGGCCAAATTTTGAATGTGATAAATATTAGTGCACATCCCTACTTGTTTTTACACCATTTCTGCACTTGGTCAGTAGTCCAAACCAAGTGGCTGCTTAGCATGCTTGTTCCACTATTCTGGCCCAGAGGTGTCCCAAGAGGTCTCCTCTGTTTCAGCCAGGCATTAGCACTTCTACAGCTGGTCTGGAACAAGGAAAATGCCACAGTGTCACCTTCAAAATTTATGCAAGTTTTGAAGATGACTTTTGAAAACTCAACACAGAAGCAGGCATGCCATGGGGATGCCCTCCAAGTTGCAAGCTCAGGGTACTTCCTCATGATTCCAAAGGTGCTTCATCTTCTGGAGCCTGACAAAATGTCACAGAGCTCTGGAATGGAGCTGTGGCTGTTCCTGCTGCCAGTTGTCTGCATGGCAGCAGTAGGAGTAGAACCAAACCTTGACCAGAATGGAGGCTACTTTAAAGTCTAGGACTAAATCTGGCTTGGCCCAGTTGGACCATGTAGATGTCACCAGAGAGTCAGCATGAAAGATGTACAGCATTCCACTCCCAGCATTCCAGGCCAAGCACATCTGGAATCCCAGTTTAGAACCACTACTCTAGGCCATCAGAGGTTCCATAGGTGTGTAAAGTCTTTTCACATTACAGCCAAATGTGGCTACTGGGGATATGGCAAAAAACTCAAAATTTAACTTTGAACTTTTGGCTGTTTTTGCACTTATCTCTGTTAATCCAGACTTAAAAGATCTGGATCTTTGAGATGTGGTCCTCATTGGAATCCGGTCCTTGCAATAAAGACTCCAGTAGGAACTCAATAGGTATGCAATTGGTATGGATAAGCTACATACCTTCCACATACATGATCCCATAAGGACCCCATTAGGACCATATTCTGAACGTGCTGTACCCACGAGCACCAGCAAAATCCAGATTCAATGGGATCTTTGGGCCCTTAAATCCTGATTAACACTAGACCCTTTTAATGGTGTCTTCAATCCAGAGACTTGGGATGGGTGCTACAGCATCTGCACGGTGGCCCTGTTCAGCACCCGTTGCCATCGGGTGCTAGATGGCCCATGTGGACTCATGGGGCCCTCACCATGATGAGGAACTTCAAAGACTGATTCCACGAGAACCAGATACCAAAGATTTGGATCTTCTAAATCCAGATTAAGGGAGGTATGTGCAAAAAGGCCCATGGTGAGAACTCTATATGTCCACACTGAAGACACAAAGGGTGTCTTAATCTGGATTTAATGGCCTGAAGACCCTATTAAATCTGGATTTTGCTGGCGCTCGTGGGTACAGCATGATTAGAATGGGGTCCTAATGGTGTCTTGTGTGCGGAGGGTACGTAAGAGATCCGTACCAGTTGAGTACCTATCAGGTTCCTAATGCTTGTGCAAAAGACACTGAATAGAATCTGAATACCATTTAATTATCAGTAAATTGTGCATGTTTAAACAGATGCACACAGAGTAGCTATGAGCAAAAAGTCTCAAACTGGAATTCTGTGCATACATTCGTAGAAATAAGGCCTACTAGATTTAAACTTGGACATTCTCCTCCTGGATAGGGCATGAATAAGATTACTCTACATTCTCTGTATTCATCTGATGTGGTCCATTGATGTGAAGACTAGTCTTTGTTGGATAAATTATTCAAGTTGTGCCAGGCAGGTCCAAATTCATTTGACGATCTTGAGCATTCATGTTCCAGGTGCTACACCAGTTATGGTGAGAGCGGAAACAGCCTGTTTTGCGGATCACAAAGTTTCCTATGCACAAAAAGCTATAGGAATTTTAAGCTAATTTGCAGAAGTGTAAATTAAGATCAGAAAATGACTCAGTATCACAGTTGGACTATGTTGTATCATATGTCAGAACTCTGTAGAGTAGCATGCTCAGTTCCCCTAATGGCTGTCAATGCACAATGCTCTCATTCTTCCTGCTCCCTTTAATTCCAAGAGGAAAAACTTGCATTAGATCAGACATTTGCACATGACTGCACAAGTAAATGCCCTCATCAGAACCAGCTGTAGTTTGGGGTGTCTCTTGGGCAGAATGCCATCAGAGGTTCTTATATACAGTATTTCTGGCCAAACCACAGTATTTTCTGTCTAGATCCACTATGTTTAACCACACAAAGGAAGAATACATGTTGGTTTGAGGAAATATCTGCAGACAGAATTAAACTCTGTAGCACTTTGTTTACAAAAGAGTTGCCTTGCATTATGCAAAGTCCATGCTGAAAGAGTGGTGCATGTTTCTACTAATACAAAGGTATCTGTTGCCTGCTTTTTTGTAAGCAAAGTGCTACTATTGGATTTCTAATAGTCTGTCTCAGTATTTCTATATATTAACAAAGTAAAGTCAATATTGTTATGAGGATTTTTACCATTGCCATACATAGTGCTTTTACAATTAAATACTGCAGGTGTGTTCAGTTTTATGCATAAAACTTCATTTTTGCTTTTTGAGAAAGATATTTTAACATAAATATGAAAATTAAACAAATCTGTACTGTTTTATTTTTTACCACAGTGGTAATCATTCATATTTATTGAAATAACTTATTTGAAAACATATATCTTCCATGTGTTCCATTTTATCTGTCAAGATAAAATGTAATTAAGCATTTGCTAAATTAAAATGCCATCATCCTTATAGCCTGCATTAATATACCTTAAATGTGTTTTCAATGGATAGAATCCCTGCCATGCTTTGCGTTCCCCCTCTTGTTCTGTCCTATGTAAAACCTCTTTGTGCTCATACAAAGAACTACAAATATCCCTGCATTCTGCACACAATAGACACAAATTTACAAATCACAAATTAACTGTGAATTAAAACCTCTCATTTACTAGTTGTAGGAAACAGACGTTATTCAGAGTCTCAGCAGTTCTTTAGCAGCTTCTGATAAAACTATGAATCTGTGCTCTTCAAAGACAAGCCCCATGAAAAGAACACAGGCTTGGAAAAGCTGTCAATTTTCTGTTGGATTTGCCAGAAATTTGTCAATCCACTCAGATGTCTGTGGTTTTGAGGACCATTAAATTTAGGATTCCCTTGCTGGACATGTAAGGATATGTCTCCACTTACCATGTGAGGTGTCCAATGGTCTCCATTTTTCCACTTCACAGTGATCGTGCTGCCCCATTAGTAGGCATGATCATTGAGACACCATTTTGTGAAGGTGTCATTTTGCCACCTTTAATAGAGGTGCCTCTGATGTAGCTGAGGAAACATCCTATTGCCATGCAATCAACATCTCCCTGTGATGAAATATATGGTTAATGTAGATATTTGTATTTTAGAAATAGCTTCCTTTAAGAGTTGCTTATCATTAAGAGGAGAAGTTATGCAAATTAATATATATAAAGGGGAAAGAGTTCAAAGCATTGTCAGTTATTGTTGTGGTTGTTGAGTTTTTGAGTAAGAGTTGGTTGTCTATGGCTGGTCAGAATTAACAATTGGTTGATTAATCTAAAAAGAAACAGTAAAATGGATACGGGCAGGAAAGACAGGCCGGGAAGTCTAACTGGATGGTTGCTCTACTGCAGCGGTTCTCAACCGTTGTAATGCCACGACCCCTTGATGCAATTCCTCATGCTGTGGAGACCCCCAACCATGGGGGCGGGGCAACTGAGGGGGGAGGGAGGGGTGGCGGGGGACTCGTCGTGACCCCTCAGAAAGGGTAGTTGGACCCCAAAGGGGTTGCGGCCCATAGGCTGAGAACAGCTGCTCTACTGCTACAGAAAAGAGTGATTTTTATTATCATCTTGTACCTGACTTATTTTTGTTTTATATATAAATGTAGAACCGCCTCTGTGTGTGATCCTTCCACTTCACAGTATTAGATCATACTCACAATAACAGTCTGGCAACGCATACTAAGTAAAATGAGGGTAAAATTAAGATTAGGGATGGAGGGTGGAGTTCATATTGCAAGTACTTACCTAGGTCTAGGTGAAATGTAAATGTTCCTCTCTGGGAACATCAGCCTCACTGAAGCAATGGACATGCATGCTGGGCCCTTGCTATGGCAATCAAGTCATGTGGCATGCAACTCTGCAGCTGCAGCCACCCTGCTCTGCACCCAAACAACTCTCGCATGGAAGTAGTTGTGAAGGCTGTGTCTGGGGCTATACTAGGGGCACCTATACTAGTGAAGCTGTGGAGCAGGTTATACTACTTGGTGGCTTCTGAAGACTGGGGACAGCCACATACACTAGGAGCTGCTCTGGGATGGAAGTGTCTCCACAGTGTGTAAATGCACTTGTTTCAGAGCATGCACAGCCATCCCAGAGGGCCAAGTGCTAAAAGGCCCATGTTTATCTTGCTTTTAAAGGAACACTGGGGAGGTGTCACCTTACAAGCCACCCCTCATTCGCTGACTTACTGCTTTAATATCCTTCCATGCCTCATGAGTCATTTTGATGTGTGAAAAATAGCTGTCAGAGCCCTCTGCGGCACAATGCTTCCTTTCTAAATAAATTTCCCCAAGCATAAAGTGCATTTATTTTATTTCAAGGGAGCTTCTAGTGCACTAAATATTGAAGATGAAGAGAGCATTTGTTGCTTTAAAAAAAGGCGACAGAAATAATTGACTCCTTTTATTTACAAAAACTTCAACTGTATGTAAGTTCAGTTTGCAGTAGTTTCTCTGTCCATTGCTTTGAGTAATGCCTCATATTTTTTAACAGGAAATAAATAAATAAAGGAGGAGCTTTAGTGACTGCTGAAAGTACCCTTTGCGTTTGCTTGCATTGGCCCACAGCTACCTTTTGTATTTGATTTGAATACTGACAGATGGGACATTGCAAATTGCAAGTTTACTGATGTGATGCCTGTCCCAACCATATGGTTCAAAAAGAGGCTCTAGGGAAATTTGCACTTGCCCACACATGGACTAAGCTTTCATACTTGTGAGTGCTTGATGCACGCGATCTCTCCCCCCACATGTCCGGGCACTTACCTGAAGTGCAGGTGGTGTCCAGGTGCTGTCATCTTCCTGCCCTGGTGTCAGTGCTCAGTATATGCACTGGTGCCATCACCCTGGGAACTGGTATGTGCACTTGCACAGCGTATTACATCACATGATGTGTCAGTGTACTTGCGCAGTGTGCCAGGTGACCCTCCACCATCTGAAAGAGGTGCAGCACTCATAGTCTTGCCGGCTCTAGCACTAGGGAAGATAAGTAAATGTGTGGTGCAGAAATGGCTATTTCCATGGTGGATGCTCCATCTGGGAGCATTCCCTGGATTAACTACTGGGCCAAGTGTGGAAAGCCCCCCTGTATTCATTAATCTTGGTGAGCCTTTGAGTTTATTCTCTTGGTGTCTTCATAGTTACAGTAATTCTGCAAAAGTAACTGGGAGGAAAGTATAGTATTATATGAGATAGAGCCACATGGGTACTCTAAAAATAGAAACTTTGAATGGAAAAGTAGATTTTTAAGGAGTTTTACAGTATAAATCTGTAAATCTGTTAAGCTTGGAACACATCTGGTAGTTCAAGTGCCAGGTACAGCATTAGGTTAGTTAGGAGATCAGCCTAGAACACAACACACAAGCACAATATATCTGAATCAAGTTCAAATCATGATGGCTGCATGCAGCAGAAGATTAAAAATACTGTTTACTCTTTTGCCTCTTGAGTCCTTGATTGCTTAACCCTGGGATAAGAAAAGTAGGGACATTAAAATAGCCTTGACTTGTTATGGGTGAAGATTTTGAAAAACGTTACCTCACAACATGACCAGGTTTCTAGAATCAATCTTGAGTTACAAAATTATTAGTCATTTTCTTTGATCAGAGCAGGGCAGAGTCATTAGATGCAGTTCTGTAGATTGCAGAAAGACTTTGTGCCAGCCTTTTTTTTTTCTCTCCTTTCACATTCTGTTTCCTCCTCCTCCCAAGCAGATATTTGTCTTTTAGAAGCTTCTACCAATGCAGGATGTCATGGAAACGATCAGTTGGCTGCACAGAGCTTAATCAGGCCTCGGATGCCTTCAATTTCCGTTTGATAGACCTTTGTTCAGTAAACATGTTATCTTTGACCTGATCCTGGGAACACAGCCATTGGACGGAATGCTACATTATGAATAACTTCCCTGGCTATATAATATTTATGATGGCCTTCTGTTCATTTAGAAAGATAATATACAAGCTGTTGTGTAACATCCCCTGAGGGCAATTGCTCTCCTACTTTAACAAACATTTTTTGTTTTGTTTTTTGTTCTTCAGTATGAGACTCAAACAATTTGTGTATCCTGGTAGCTAGGTATTTACTTAAGAATACAACGGTATAAAGCTGAACCACCTTAAAATTGTATTAATAGAGAGCTAATAACTGAACCAAGGTAGGCCTAAAATTTTCCAAAATTGTGTGTCTGATGGCTTGAAAGTCAGCAAGAAATGGGTGAAGTGACCTGGTTTAGGCCATTCTCCTGGCAGAAACAGAGGCCTATTGTTCACTTGCAATTTCCCCTGTTTACAGGACTCATGTGAGATACAATATTGGCTCTGCTTCAGTGCCACTTAATAAACATACATATCAGAACAGAAATGGATCTTTCTAGCATTTCTTTTAAGGGCCACTGGAGTCTAATGTAAATGCAAAGCCATTTATTTTTTATTGCCAACACTTACATTTTATATACGTAAATAAGTTACATATAACGCTTTGTCCCAGGATAAATGTATAATCATAGCTAAATTATTCTTGAGGAGGTAAGTCTGTCTTGTACTTTCAGTAGACGGTTCAGAACAGTTTTCTCAAGTTCAAGATACTCTGCATAGTCTTGATTTGTCTGTTCTTCCATTATTTCTCTTGACCGCTGGCCACCAACCACTTTCTGTAAGGGAAATCAAAAGCGTTCTCAAAATCTGATTCCAAAACACCAATGGCACTTTGCAAAACCACTGAAGGAGCTTATAGTACATCTTCCACTACATTTGCTACTCCCTTCAACAGAGGCAAAGTCTGCTATTTTCTTTTAATGCTACTAAGGCTGTAATCAGGCACAGGAGCACCTATGATTAAGCATAGAGAAGGCTTCAGAGTGGGTTTCTTCATATGCCAATCTGCCACTCCCGCCACTTCTGAACATTCTGTACTAGAAAAGGTTGATTAGAGAAGGGTTGGGAACATGTTGGCCACACACCGTCTCTCTGAGGCATGTCCCAGGTGCCCCTTTTATTATATCTGGGTACTGTTCTAGATTAGGGGTGTGCCATAGGGATGTGCATGAATGGTTTTTTTTTAAAAAAAAAATTCAATTCATAATGTAAGAAAATTCATATTGGTTTGAACAGATCCCCTTTGAATGTGGTAGGATTCTATTCAATATTAATGTATTCCAGTGAATTCATACAAATATCCAATATGAACACATACGTATCTGATACGTATCCCATAACATATCCACTCTGAAAGCATCAAATCTGCCCTGAATCTACTTTGAATCTACTCTCAAACCACGCTGAATTCACTCTGCATCCATTGCAAATGTGACTGGTGCGGCCACTTTCCCACCTCTCCATTTCACGAATGTTCCAAAACATTTATATTCATACAAATGTCAATGTATGGATGTCGTAACATTTGATTCATATGCAAATGTCTGAATTCATAGGAATTCATATGAATAACGAATGTTACGAATATTTGTGCATATCCCTAGGGTGCAAGGTTCATGCCAGTAACCTTGACCCAGCTACACCACTTACTGAAGCTTACTCTAGCGCAAGACTCATTCTTTTGGTGGCCCTCCCACACCTTTCTTGCAGCAGCAGGAGACAAGACTCTGATTTACTTACTTGCTTGCTTACTTGTATGTGTGCATACATATCATACTGGTAAGCAAACACCAGATTTTTCCAAGACTGTAAACATCAGGAAAGTTGGGGAGAGGCACCCAAACAGCTAAGGTGGTGGCTTACCTGGTGACCGCAGATGGCTGAAAATGATAGCAACATTTAAACCCTGGTATGGGTTCTGAATTAACACCAGCCATGAGTTTATATTGAACCTGAACCTAGGCAGCATACAATATCACTGTCTGTAAAGTGGCAGAATAACGTTGTGGATATCTGACCTTTAAATTAAATTCAGGAAATTGTTTAAAATAACTGACTGACAGATGTATTTTCAAAAATTTAACAGTCCTAGGTTTTCTTATCACTTCTGAGGACATTACCATTTTCTTCATCATATTTTCATGTTCCAAGGCCACTCTTTCCTGCTCTCTGAATTCCCACCGTTGTGCAGTATATTCTAGATGTTTGACTTCTCGCTCAAAGTAATGAAGAACACTAGAACGCTGATATCACAATACATGTGTTAGAAACAACAGACATATTAACTAGCCATTAATGAAAACATGGCTGCCCCAAACTAGCTATGGGTTATATGTATGCAGAAGCACATTTCCATATTATATACAAGTGGGGAAAAGGAAGGAGAAAATATAAGAGTAAACCACGTGCAGTTATCTCTTGTATAACATAGTAGTTTGGTTTGTGGTTGCCTAAGAAAAAAACACAGGTTAGGGATTACAGAAAGCAATGGGCCAATATCCATTGTACTTCTACAGAGACCAGAGGCCCTGAGGGCCTGATTAAAGTGCCTTTTCATACTAACTGAAAAAGTGCCTTTTCATACTGTGCCTTTTCATACTAACTGAAAAACTACATACATAGAGTGAATTCACACTTTGCCTACCATCACTGGGAGGCGAAGCACTAGAATGCTTTAAGTGTCTGCACTTGTGGACGCCAAAAGCATTTGAAATTTTAGCTGGCACTTAACTAAGTGCTGAAACAAATCTAGGAAGTGGAAGCACCATTTTCCTGTAGAAATCTAGGAACCTCTATACTAAGAAACTGCACTGACTTAGTGCGAAATACATTCCAGGCTTGGTGCTCGAAAGCTGCACTGCATAGCTAACCTATGAGAGCACAAAAGTTATTTGGATCACTATTTAGATCACTATTAGATATATGCATCTAATAAATGCAAGATTTGTTTTTGTCTGCTAGTCAAATGAGCCACAATACAGCTATTCTTTTAAGACCCAACATGAAACTCTTCCTGTGACTTTGTGGCTTCAAAGAAGAAAGTTACAAACCTCATTGCTGGAAGGATGGCTTAATGACCATGAAATTTCTAAAATATGTAGTGTACCAAAATCATCTGATACTGCTAAGAAGTGCTGTTTTGCTGTAAACAGAAGCCAGGACATGTTATTTCAGAAGAAATGACAATACAACAACACTGTCAAATGTATACAGTATTTCTGGTAGAGAAGGAACAGTTCCAGTGTTAATTTTGGAGATAAACTCTTGAATGATCTGGTCCAGGACAAGCAATTCAGACCAAGCTGGGATGGATTGATCCTAGTGTGGAATAAGGCCACCTGCATTGGGATGGCCTGTTCAGTGCTAATCCCCATGCCAACTCTGAAACTTATGCCAGCTTCAGAGCCAGCACAGGGTCCCTCTGAATGCTCCAGAGGTTTGGATCCAATAGTCCTAACCTTTGGAGCTCTTGGGGGGGGAAGGGTATTTCGGTGGTTCATTTTGTTGTGTTACCCAAATAAGTCCCCTCTGTGGTATAATGGACTATGGGGGTGTGTCATCCACATGCTTCTGTAGTTCAGTATACTACCCCTAGTATGCTGGTAGATGAAACCAAGATGCCATTTTGGTGCCCTAGCCCAGCTTACACTCTCCCTGGTACTGTACAGACAGAGCATACTAGGAGGGGAGGGGCCTCCCTTAAACCACACCAGAGGTCTAGACTACTGGTAAGTGCAAAATCAGCCTCAGTTTCAAAGATTTTGATGCATGCTGATTCTGCAATACGTTGCAGAGCTCAAACTATATTTTACAATAGTCCCAACACTATTTTTATCAGCTGAAGACAGAGCTATTCCAGACCAGAATACTCGGGATTTGTGCCAAACTTGGCACTTACTGGGACTGTTCTTCTGGCCCCATGCTCTTAAGATCATCTAATAAGCTACCCTTCATTACCCTTGTGGCCTTGAGATGTTGAACTATACATTTTCATCAGATAGGCCATACAAGTACAAAATATCTGGAAGGCACCAGTTTGGCAAACTGCTATAAATCAACTGTGTATTTAGTACTGATTGTTACCTTCCTTCAATAGCTGCCTCCACCTTTTCTTTCTTTAACATTATGTTTCTGCTAGCAGAACTGTTTCTGCTCATTAGGTGAAATACTAAACACAGAAATTTTGGAAAGTTACATTCTAAGTCAGCAAATGAAAATGTAGCACATCAACATACAAGAATACATCCAGGGTTTGATGCAGGTAATCAGAGTAATACAGACATTTTGTGTCTGAGACGCTTCATGAGTTTTCTCTAGCAAGTCCCAAATATCAATGTTTCCATCTTCTCTTCCAATAAAGAAAACACCTGGTCTTGATAAGGACCAGTGGCCGATAGTATATCTCTTTGCTGCACAGCTTGATTCGAGGAGTGGTCCACTCTTAATTGCAATAAAAAAAGCCATAAATTAAACAAATGCATTCACAAATACCCAAAGATTCATCTAGTTTTTCTAAATTTCTGTTTCTTGCTCCTTATCAACATTTAATATTTTGTTCATCTCATTAAAATTTTCACAATGGTAAAAAACAACAACCTTCCATTATACTACTACTGTAGATAATTTTATATGTGATCTAAATTCCACAATGTTTTGTAGCAATCTTATCTTTTTAACTGAATCAGATTTAACTCTGTGATAGATTTAGGGAGTTTGAAAAGAAACTTGCAGTTGAATCCTATGGTATACTAAAGAGCTTTGCACAGTGGCCCTTTTCTGCACTGGGCCTTATTCCAGATCATACCCCAGAATAGGAACTTGCCATCTGCATACCAGTGCAGGCTATGACAGACTATGGGCACAGCCAGAACCATGCCCAGGCAGAGTTTAGCCAGTTCCCATTGAGTGGAAGGCATTATTGGGCTTATAATCAATCTTAGACCTATTTTGACTTCTTAGGAACTAATTACAACTAGAAAATCCTTTGAAAAGGGCTACTTTCCTATACAATTGCCATTTAGACTCCACAGCATTCAAATGTATAATTCTTTTAGTGCCTCATTAAATTGTTGTAGCTTGTTATTGACAACTAAGCCTTCTTCCAGTATTTGTGCTGTATTCAGTGCCTACTTGTCTGTATTGCCTATTTGCCCGTACAATAAAAATTGCCAAATATTCTTTGTTCTGAACTTTATCCTTTGAGTCTATCCTTACAATCACACATCAACCAACTGCATTATCATTACACCAGCCTCATTCATGCTGTGTTTTCTAGGATGAACTTGGAGAGTAATTCCCCCAAACCTGCACAAACCCAATTCATCCCATAAAAAGCTTTATTGAACCTGGGTGGAGTTGGCCTTGGGGCTTAGGGAAGTGGAGAGGTAGGGACAGCGAAAATGTGCTGGAGTATTGAATAATGGTAACAGAAAGCAAAGACCAAGAAGAAACTCGACCAGAGCAGAATGATGTATTGGAATAGTAGCTCTTTGGAAAAGGATAGCAATGGCAAACCTGCAAGTGTGAGAGACTGAGATAGTTTCTATTTGGCAATGTGGTTTTGTTGCCTGCAGACTTGACTAATTGGATTAGGCAAGGTGAAGAGCACAGAAGAGTTAAAAAGGGACTACAGAAGAGAGTTGGACTACTGGCAGCCCTGACAGCTAGAGATGCTGGGGAAAGACCTTTGCAGCTGAGTCAAGACTGTGCGAAATAATACGAAGATTTGTGGGGTTTTCTGGAGAGTTTCTTGTTGTATAATTCATCCTTGCCTTCGTCTTCAAACCTGTCAGCAGTATAGGTATCTTTACTTTATAATAATAATGATTAATTCTTTTTTTTAGCATCATCCTTAGACTTCTGTTCAGTGCAGCTGCAATGAGACAACCATGATATATTGTGCTTTGTACAACTCTCTTAGCATTGTGATTTAGACAGGTATAACAAATAATTCATTGCAAAATTATTTGGTGTGCTACAGTCCAAAAGAGTTATTGACTGTGGAATGCTGGGCATGTTTTTAAATTGTCCTTTATATTTTCTGAGAAAAACTGCAAGAGGAATTTGCCTGCAATAGGCTTCTCTTCATGTCCAGCATCAGCTAAGTTCTAGAATACAGTACTTTCAGATCGAAAAAAAAAATAGATCAGGAAAGTGACTAATCATTTTCTTTTCACATTATCTAACACTATGGAGGATTTTCTGGGCTAGATAATATAGAAAGAAAACTGCTTGACAGACACATTGCTGGTGTGTTATTTCACTCTGAAGGTAGATCAAAAGTGAATGTGGCTGGGCCCTTCAAGGAATATGAAATCAACCAGTTGAACAAAGCGGTGACATGCAAGTGTCCTTAAACTCAAAATATATACCTTCTTGTGTTTTCCTATACATTTTTGAACCAATTGTCCTACAACTGTCATAGATTTGCAGTTTCATTTGGGTAACTTCTGAGTCAGTTAAAACGTACCGTAATTCCTTCTTTCCATATGGCAAAATTCCAGCCTCCAATGGTGAGGATTATGTCTTTGAAAAATGGAGACCTCTGTACAGTATGGACAAGCCCATCATGGATAGTATGGATATTAGATGGCTTCTGGCCTTTTGAAAACAAAGTACATTATTTTAAACATGTATGCAATCATCTCATCTTTGGTTTTTGGGGTGCTGTGTGATGATCTCAAGATATTGAAAAAGAACTCCATCTTCTCTGTGATATGCTTGCCTTTGATTATGCATTATTTGGGGTTAAAACTATCAGTCAATATCTTTTACATCCATTTCAGAGTTGCCTTTTCCTATTCTCCTCCATGTCTGTTCAACGTCATAATTTCTATCTTTCAGTTGCAAGTGCCTCAATATTATTTCAAGCAGTTGTGTGCTCTTTTTATAGAACTGCTCTAAACTTTTGGCAGTTGTTCTAAATTTTCATCTTTGATACCCAATCCCACTGTTCAGTTTCTATACTAAATCTTATCTAAGCTTAGAAACTGAAAACATACTAAGCAATCTTCCAGAATCTCCATCTCTTTCCATCTTCCAGTCTGTGCAAAGGACTTCACCATCCTGCAGTGCCACAAGAAAGTAACAGAAGTGGATGATTAGGTGGAATGCTGATATAATTCTTTAAGAGACCTCTGGGTATAGGGCGGGATAAAAATGTAAACAAACAAACAAAAAATGATCCCTCTGTGAAGTTCTTCAAAACAAAAGCAATTGGTTATGTTACAATATACTTGGGTTCATGTACACAAATATACATGACAATGCAGAAAAAACTGATTTAAAATACTTTTAAAATATGTGCTTTAGCATATATTTATTTAAAATTGAGGTAATTTTATTTTGCACTGACAACTTCTTTCTATAGGTTAAGAAACAGCATTACCATTGCTTTTGCTTTACTTTGAACTAGAGAGGGGGAAACAATAAACAAAGATTTTAATAACCCCCCCAAAATTCTAAGTCAGTGATATCAGGGAGACACATCAAAGCAACCAGCTACAAAATCCCAGCAATTTTCATTGCTATCGCTCTTCATTTTGAGTTAAGAGGTTTATTTATCTTTCAAACAAAAAACAGTCAAGATTCACCCTATGCTGTTATGGAGTTTTGAATGCATTATGAGGAACAATGTCTGCACACCTTTCCCTTTGTGGTGTATTAAATGTGGAGAAAGAGCATGGCATTGGCACGGACAGCAGTTCTGATGCTGCTGCCATGTAAGGGAACTCAAGTCTCCTTAATGGTGTTCTATGTCACTGAATACAGGAAATCGCTAATGGGACCATTTCCTATATTTGATAACATTACATACCCCATTTATCACAGCAGTGCCAGGTGAACAGCATACCTCGGCCTTAAGAACAGCTCTATAGGCATTATGCTATTCTTCATGCAGAGGAAGAGGAGGCTGTGTGCTTGGACATGTCCTCCCCTGCCATGTGAACAATGTCATAGTCAACATTACCTGTTAGCTCACTTAACATGGCACACTATGGTTCAGCAAATACAGAAGTGAAATTTTCTGATCTCTCCTTAGCTACAAGAAATGAAAGGAAGGTACACATGCAAGCCTGGAACTAGTAATTGTTTGCTCTTAGTGTTAAAATTAAATTCCTATAAAATATTCATATACTACAGTTCAGGGTATATAATTTCTCAATGAGGTTTCTATAAACATGTGAAAACAGAAGTAACATACTAGTCTGAGGAAAGGAGGCAAATCCCTTTTCAAGGCCTGCTACAGCTGGGTCCCTACCTATGTCCTACAGGGTAATCATTATAAACTGTTCTGTGGAAAGGACCCTGGTTGCTTTTTATTGTTTGCTGTAATACAAAAATACAATTCAGTACTCCTAGGAAGCTGCCATGAAAAGATTTGAATCTCTTCACATGTGGCATATAGAGTGCTTGATAAATAAGAAACCAGATGACAAAGCTGCCATAAAAGGCATTTAAAAGAAATTATGAAGATGCTTTGTACCAAATTTAGAGGGCATTTTAGGTGGGTGCAGAGAAGGGTATGAATTTCTGAAAATCCCTGCCTTCCCCAATCAAGGAAACTTTCTTTCTACAGAAACCCTGTGGGGTGTAAATAATCTTTCACACAAATGTAGTTGTTGCATTCTTCAGTCCTACAGTCCTCCTCTTTGTAAACAGTTACTTACATTCAAAGTCCAACTTACTTCAGTCCCCACAAAGAAGGAAGTGGTGATACTTTCTAATAGCTTGAGAGGTTTTGTTGCACTGGTCTGTATCTCGCTGTATGGCAGTCTTTCTACAGGAGCTTCAGTTTTGATCTGAGGTTGTGATTTGTCTTTAAAACAATTTAGATAAAATTACTACTATGAAAACTATCAATGTCTTTTGGACTCCATCCATGCATGGCAAAAAAGTAGCTCAGAAGCACCTGAGAGCCTTTTTCCACTAGGGCTTAGAACCCTTCTAAGACCCCATGAGGTACCTGATTGGTACCAATCGGGATGGCCCTGTCCTCACCTGTACCCCATTGAAGGCCCCATCTGCAAGGCCCTGTCCCCACGAGGGCATGGAAAAGCCAAATTTAATGGGTCCTTCAGGCCCTTAAATCTGGATTTCATGTGGACCTGATTAAAGATATCACAATGGGGTCTTCAGGCATCTTCAAGATCCGGATCTCCAGGAAAAAGGGGGTTTGGGATAGTAATACGTGGCCCTCATGTTCTCATTCCATCTCTACTCCACCTTTTCTAGCCTAGCATCTGAACAATCCCACCTGCCAACCATCTATAAGCTTCCCCAAAATTGTAGTTTTCCTGTTTTCTTTACACAGTCTTATACACCAACATCAGCAAGTGCAATTATGTATGAAGGAGATGGATTTTTTTATATAAAAAAGTTATCTTTTAACTTAGTTTCTCTTTTTGCCCAATGAACAGCACTTTTTAAATTGAAAACTTCAATTTATCTATGAAGTCAGCTATGTGCATTTCACAAGTACATGCAAAGGGGCAAGTAGTTGTCCTTCCATGTTATCTAACCATAAAATTCACCTTTGGGTTCAATAATGCAGAAAATACACAGCTAGTAATTTAATAATGCATTATCTCACTCTGAAAGTGGATAAAGTGTGGATTAAATTGTAGGTGGACCCTCAGAGGCCACCTGAGGTTTACCTGCTTCCTTCCTCCTTGTTTTCTGGAATGGTCCATCACAGTAGGTTCTAATTATTATTTCTCAGCAATGCTTTCTAAGCTCAGAAATTCCATTTGGGTAAATGTTTCTACTAAGGTGCAGTCTCACCTCCTGACTGAAAACAGCATTTGTTTTCTGTTTAGGGATTGTATCCATTGTTAGTGTGACTGGAAGGCAGCTCAAGCAAGAGGAGTTTTAGGGTGTTTCCAAATTTGCCACCAAAAAACGGATCTAAGAAGATCTGTTTTCAGCAAGCAGTCCTCTGGAGGATCCATCCCAAACAGGAAAGGATCCGAGGAGGCCCCACACATCCACACATGTGCAGGGAGACCAGACTGGGTGGCTGGATCACCTGAGTCCTGCACAGAAGCTGCAGCACCCATTCCAAAGGGCATCCAGCCTCCTGCGCCGCTGATGCCGCCCCCGGAGCCGTGGGACTGGAACAGTGAGCTGCTAGTCATTGCACATTTCTGGCGGCACACAGCGTGCAAGGGAGGGGCTTCCAAAGGAGGCCGTCCTGCTTCCACGCCTCCCAACATGGTGGCCGCCGGGACATCTGTCTTTTTGTCTGGCCATGTGCAGAAGCATCTTGCTTCCACACAGATCCAGGCGAAGGGACGGACTGAAGACCTCATTTTTGAGGTCTTCAATTTAATCCAGTTTTCGGCGGTGAGATCCACTTTAGAGACAGATCTTGCTTGCCGATGCGGAAGTGGCCACCACAAAGGGTCCCTGAAGAGGTCTGCAGTGCGGAAGCTAACAAGGTAAGTGTTTTAAATCTGTCTTAGGGGCGTGGTTAATCCAGTTTCCGCACCCAGTGTAGAAACACCCTTTTTCTTCTCCTCCATCATCAGTCCTATATTGGGCTGCAGCGCAAGGGTATTTACATGTACTTGTTAAATGCTTGCAGCTGACTGTGTAGATAAATGAAAGGAATTACTTTTCTGAAGGTCAAATGTTTGAGAAAGTTCCGTTCAGAAACATTTCTGTCTTTTGAGAGGCTTCCATTCTTTGTTACACATTTCATTCTCAGTAATTTTCCCAAAATGCATATTATAAAAAATGAATAAATAAAATAGCACCTTGTATCTTAGTATGGTAGTGTTCTTCTTGAAGGCTAATTTTTATTGGACTGTGTTCTGCACTTGTGTCTCCTTTGGGCAGGTTTATCTATTTTAGGAAGTAAAGATCATTTGATTAAAAAAATACCAAGTTAAATGGCTCAAGATATGACCGCAAAGCCTGTACTGCTGAATACGAGTCCCAATGCATTATTTCTGGTAGATAATACTTTTAAAAAGAGAATCTAGTTTTCAGTGTAACTTTAAAGCATGATTTAGTGTTCCATCAGTGAAATGGGACCAATGTACATCAAAGGTTTATCACCATTGTAAGTACAGTATTTATAGTCTGCTTTCAATATAAGACCCTAGGGCAGCTCTAAGGGTAAGATGGCTCAATAATTAAGGGAACCCAGCAAGGAAGTATATGGGAGACATCAATGCTGGATCTTCCCCTAAAGGCAATCTCCCGCCCTTTAAAACCCTGCTTGGAAGTGTTTTGTTTGAATCAGGGAATGATGGTGTTACATATAGTGGAAGGACTGATACTCTGATTAGAATCTTGCTTTTGATGGCTCCAAACCATAAACTGATTCTTTCAGCAGCTCTGTGCACATGCATAGTTCTCCAGTAGAACCTAATAGCACAGAATTGTGACCTGGATCTGTTTCATTGTTCCTGACACTAACTGATTTTTTAAATAAAAAAGTCCATCAGAAGTGAATCTATACTACTCTGATTTAAGGGTATGTAAGATGCCACTTTGAATGCTTTACAGAGAACTCATCAATGATGTCATCACGTGGCCTGACATGGTCCCAAGTGAGCCTACTTGTCCAGGTTCCAAAAAAAGGCTATGAAGGCAGCTAGGTTCAAGGTAGCTGAAGCCCTCACCATGTTTAGAGCCATGTTTGTTAGATGTTTCACCTAGCAAAACTCAAGTCTTCAAGTAGGAGAGCTGTGACCGTTTTGAAAATTTTGTGAAGAATTTGTACACCTCCTACTCTGACTGCAAAAAGAGGAATGAGGCCTGCATTGGCTTCCTTTTCTTCCTAGGTCTGGGAATATAAAGTGCAGAAGACAGTTGGCTGTTTAGGTACAGAAGAGGGAGACAGGGAGAACAGAATCCATGCTTTAGTTACATAATCCCTACATAGTCCCTGCATTATACCATGGGCATTTCTGAACGGATGCTTAATACAGATTAAGGGTTCACGTAGTTCACTTCTAGGCCTCACAGATCTGCACGTTAATGTGGATCTAGAAACCATGCCCCTCACTGGTCTGGTCAGTCTGTACTAGAGTATGATCCAGATTGAGGGAGGCCTTAGTCTAGATTACTGGTAGGCCTGTTTAATCAGATCTACCAGCAGACCTGTGTGGCCCTCATCTGGAACGTGGGAGGCATGCAGAAAGTGTGTCTCTTGTGTTTGGGATCACCGAGCTGTGCCATTCAGCAGCACCCCAAACATGCTGCCCAAAAACCACCCACTAGAGACCCTGAAGCTAGAAATGTTTGTTTCTAGCCCTCAGAGACATGAAGGTGCATCCACAAAGCTCACACAAACTTTGCAAGTGTGGCATGGTATCAGTGCCCTCAGTGCAGACAGTCCTGATCCAGCCTATTCCTTCCTGCAGTGCCAAACCCACAGATCCAGAATTAAGGTAGGTGCGTGGGCCATTGTCCCTACTTGTGCCATTTGTAGCTTCACTTCCTAATAACATTGTGACGTTGTTTATTTTTTCCTTCCAAATATTTATATCCCGTTCTTCACCTAAAGGTCTCAGGGAAAGTCACAAGCTAGTTAGCATAAAAAAACATAAATAAAACCATAAGAACTAAAATATCCCTCCTCCAGTTCTCTGCTGCTTAAGTAGAAAACTGTGTAAAATTCCTAATAAAGAATTCTGAAAATACTCAATAGTAATGATGCCACCGGGATATATTACCAATCTTTCTTTCCCTGGTTTAGTTCTCTTACTTCCAAGAGATGGCAGCAGTAGCTAATATATTTAGCAGCATTTCCATTTCCCAATGCTGGGAAAACAACTGATAGCAATCAGAGCAGAGTGAACAAGGCCAGACAGCAGCTGCCACATTTACCTGGAACGAAATCCCAGTAACATTGTAAGGTTTACTTCTTGTCAAGCAACCAAAGCTCCCAATACAGATATTCAACCACAGAAGAACATACAAGCCCTGTCCCCATGGAATTTAAAGTGTGCCAGGACACTCCTTTTGCCTCTGAGCGTCCCCATTCCGGGCTTTACAAGGCGCTTAGGGAGCTTAGCAAAGTGAGACACCCGCGATAAAATGCGTGCACTTTAAAGAAGAGTTTCAGCGCTCTTTCAGCAATTCGCGGGTTTTGCTCGCTATATCTGCCTTGAGGATGCTCCGTGGCAAAAGGGGCGGGGATTGCTTGCTTGCACACACAGCCAAAAAGCATTCACACATCTGAGAAATGCAGCAGGTTCGCTTCCTTTCCTTTGTAAAAAGAGCCAGAATTGCTCAGAATGGCAACATTGTTTTCAAGTGAAGCCTTAAAAGAGAATGAGCGAAGGATCGCGCTCCCGATCCTGCAGCCGCTGACTTTACCAGGGCAGAAAAGCCTTTTCTAACAGAGAACAAAGTGAAAGTAACTGCTGAAAGTGAATGAAAGTGACAGAATGAGCGCTCATCTGCTTTGCTAGGGGTGGGAAGCAGTTTCAAGAGACGGAGATCTGGCTATTTTTCCTTTTAACAAGAGAGGGGGTGGTGGTGGGGAAATGCCTGGAAAGAGAAAACTGCTACCACGGGGACGGAAAGTCCATTTAGATCGCGGCTGCCAGGGTGACGCTTATTCTGGAAGTGGAGGGGACTTTTAAAGTCAGCTATAACAGAGTGACTGCAGAGGAATCCGAGAGGGGCTAATAAGTCTTTTGGGGATTCAGCCACAGTGTGAAACATTAAAATGGAAAATAAAAAGGATCACAAATAGGTAGTACATATGGATAAAAATGTCAAAAAGTGCCTAAAAAGTACAAAGAGAATAATGTTTAATAACTACCAATATACAAGATGGAAATAAAATCCATATATGCATCTACTGAAAAAACAAGACAGTCCAAAACAGTCCGGGACTCTCAGCTTAGAGACAAAACAACATCCCAGAGAGACCGGGGACTTTCTGCTTCAGCAGAACAGGTGGCCAGACATGTTTCGACATTTCAGATACAGAGATGAGATTATTGCAGATTTCTGATAACACTTTTTAAATTAATTGGGCATTTGGTGTATTGATCTGAATAGCTTATATTTTGTACTTCAGCTACTGAAGAAGATCCAGGAGCAAGGAGGAATCTTTTTCAATAGTGTATGGGAACACACACACCTATCTGCCTGCAGCGGAGCTGCCTCACTTGATAAATAGAGGCTTTTGACACATGTGCTGGCAGGATTGGTGTTTTGCTTTTATTCTAGTTCACACAGATAATGGAAACATAGATAATGGAGAACTACTGCCTTGAAGACATGGCAGATGTAGTTGAAATATAAACTAAGAATGATGATCTAATTCTTTCAACATTATTCTTGCTAGCTGTTCCAAAATCTGTGCAGCAATTTACCTTTATTAGAGGTCTCCAGGTAAGATCTAGATGTTTGAAAGTAGTCGGTACATCTGGTAGAGGTGTAATGAGCTTCTCCTCTTTTTTCTTGTCAGTTGAAGCCTGCGTAGGAGGCCTGTGGGCTCTAAGATCCCAAAAATATATTGTGCTATAAAGAAATCAACAAGGACCAAATTGTTACAGTTTATCTAGGGTTTATCTAGGCCAGTTTCCTGCAATAAGATACATTTTCCTGTAACTAACATTCCAGTCAAGTATATATTACAACCTTCATACCATACAGACTGAGAACATAAACACCCAGAGAGTGCAATGATAAATAAAGACCAAGTTCTCTAGTGAGTCACACATTCCAAAAGGGTGCCTGTCTGCTTCCCAAGGCCCTGGGAATAGATATGTCCTGCAGCAACTAGCCTGTCACTGCCTCTCAAAGTTAATCTCAACACACCTACATGTCCAAGGAGGAGAACCTCATCATCACTCCTGGGGGTGGTCTAGTGGTGGCAACCTAGAGCACTCTGCCTTCCAGCCTGGCTGGGCATGGACACCTTGAAGGAGATGATTCTTTGTGGGACTGGGACCTTTTGTCAGTTACTCTGAACTCCACTTGGCCTCAGCTGCCTCATTTTGTGTGTGTGTTTGGCTTATTTTGCAATATTTATTTATTTATTTATTTATTTATTTATTTATTTATTTAT
>MTQE01001134.1:47514676-47578960 GCA_014337955.1 Aspidoscelis marmoratus | reverse complement strand
AGGAGGGTCTCTGACCTCGCTGCCTTGTCTGTGGAGGAATCTCTGTGCAGCTTCACTCCAGATTCAGTGGTTCTCCGTCTGGATCCGGCATATACCCCTAAGATTGATACGCTTTTCCATAGATCTCAAGAGATACATTTACCTTCCCTTTGCCCTAAACCGGGGCATCCTGTGGAACGGGATATGCACACCCTAGATGTAAGGAGAGCCCTCAAAACCTACTTGTCCCGCACAAAGGACTTTCGCAAGACGTCAAGCCTCTTTGTGTCTTTTCATCCAACCACGTTGGGGAATAAGGCGTCAGCTAGAGCACTGTCATCGTGGATACGGTCCTGCATTTTGCTGGCGTACCAAGCAAAGAACACCCGTGCTCCAGGGAAGGTCTGGGCGCACTCCACCCGAAGTGCGGCAACTACAGCAGCATTTGCCAGAGAAGCGTCTCTTCAGGAAATATGCAACGCTGCAGTCTGGAGTGTTCCTTCCACCTTTACCAGACATTACAAGTTGGATAAAATGCGCTCAGCTGAGGCCGCTTTTGGGCGCAGAGTCCTACAGCACGCCTTGTAACCAGGTATGAACAGAACAAACTTGAGGACATATATCCCACCCGATGGGCCTTGCTTTGGTACGTCCCAGTGTGACCAACTGAGTGGCCCATCGGAAAATGAAAAATTATACTTACGCGAAGATTCATTTTCGACGGGGCCACGAAGTTGGTTCCCCCCCTCAGAAATGGATTGGCACGTCTCTTCCCTAATATATTACATCCTCGAGATGAACTGGGGTAGAGGAGGAGCTTCATGCTTATATATACTCTGAGGGAAAAGCTCCTCCTCTCTCGGTCTGGGAATGAGGCAGAGGGAGGAGATAATACCCAGTGTGACCAACTTCGTGGCCCCGTCGAAAATGAATCTTCACGTAAGTATAATTTTTCATTTACCCCAAAAATCAGATTGGACAGGTTAGAGGACTCTTTGGATCAGATCTGCAGCTGGAACTGCAGAAAGAAAAACAAGGAAGAGAAGTCTTGATAGGTCACTCACACAACAGTGGATATTTTACAATGACTACTGCCTTTGATTGTGAACTGGCCTGCATACACGATAAAGGGGGAATTCAAAACACTTTTGAGCAACAAGGCCAGGTGCACTTACCCCCAGGGAATTGCATACAAACACAGTTCCAGGCCAGATGGTTCGGGTGCAGCTGGACCTGTTCACATTTTGTGTACTGGAACATCCCAATTCTGGCCCAACAGCATGAAAAATATGAATGACTGGAATGGATCACCACTGCAGAGTCACAGCCTCAGGACTCCGTATTGCAGGAGAATACAGAAACTGCACAGCGCAGCAGTGAAGATGGTGTTCCCAGGCTGTTCCTTGCACTTCAAGTAAGCTTGTGAACAACCTTTGAATTGTTGACAAAGCAGGAACAAGCCAGGCAGGGCTCAGATAGCTTTAAGGCCACTGCAGTGATATCCAGATGTGGACACACATTCCAGCCCATGGGGTGGGAGCTTTCTGCAGGTAAGGGTAAAAAAGTCCAAGATCTCTTATAGTGACTGCATATATTGGTTTCAAAAACATGCTCATATTTAAAGCATTTAAGAACATGAAAAACAGCTGATCACTCTAATTGTACATGTACATACAGACAGATGTTTGTGGAAGTTTTTTTAAAAACCTGGCTAGAAAAGTGAGGGAAACTGTGTGGCACATTTCTATCCTGTCAACAGGGCATTCTTTAATTAACGAAGCATGCTTGTTCAGAAATTAGCATCATTCTTGATTTTATATACTCATTTTGCAAATGGTATTTATTTTGGGATAGATCTGCTAAGGGATCACTTGGGCTGCCTCTGCACTGCTGGAGAAGTGCCAATAGAGCACTGAAGTATATGGATCCACCCTGGACTTGGGAGCAGTGGTGTCTGCACACTCCAACCTTTGCAAACTTCAAAGCGGGGAAACAATCCCATTAAGGCATGCATAGGACATGGCCCTGGAATAGGGGTGTGCATGAATGCAATTTTTGGGTTCTATTCAAATCAAATATTCAAATGTTCAAATTTGAACCAATAGAGAAAGAAACAAATGTATTCAAATTTGAATTCGATCCAAATACATTTGTATCTATTTGTATGAATATTCAATTCATATTTGAAGATATGAATGTCAACAACATTCGTATGTGTCCGTGTACATCCGTACACATCTGTTCACATCCGTATGCATCCAGTTTTCATCCTGTACGTAGCCATACAAATGCATAGGGATACAAATAAGATGCATACAGATACATATGTAATGCATACGTATCTGTACACATACGAATGTCTGAATAATTCGTATGAATGATTCAAAACATTCAAATTTGTTCGAATGTTAAAAAATGGATGTATAGAAATTCAATTTGAATTCAAATGTCCAAATTCAAATGAATTCAATCAAAGTTTGAATGTTTCGAATATTCTGGCACATCCCCACCCTGAAAGTAGGCCACTTCTGTGTTCGGGCCAGTTGGAAAACAGATCAAGAAAGTCATCTCTGCTGGTGCTGTCCCCCTGCATAGCGGCAGGAGAACCGCTCTAGTCTTTTTCAGCCATGCTAATCTAGCCTTTTATTAAGGATCTCAATGAAAACCACAAATTGCATACTTTGGGGGTCTCTTTTCTATGGAACAGGTTTTTCTGGATAAAGTTTTCTTTGATAAGGCAAAGAGACTCAATTTACCGAGGAATGCTTTCTTATCCTGCATCCCCTACTAACTTAATAGGTAGTGAAGCTAAATTCACTCAGAACCCAATTTCAGTATTTCAGTATTGTTATTTCTTGTGGACCATACTTAATTTTTTTTCTGGGATGACTGAGTTTGCTCTAAAATTCTGACCTTCCTTGTTGTTTCCTTAACCGATTCTTCTTCAATTTCTTTTTCACTTCCAAGCGAGACCCAAGGCTTATGGACAGGAGGCCTATAAACATACTCTTCTTGGATTCCCTCAGTGTCTCCTTCATCATCTTCTTCCTCTGGAGGCTGCCAGAGACAATATTCAGAAATTGTACTTATATAGCTGTAAATAAGGGTAACGGTAATTTTCAGATACTCAAAGGTTATTAATCTTATCTCAACACAGTTTTGTTCACAGGCCTCCTTTAAAGGTCTGTCAAGGAAAGAGGGAACATTTACACAGCTCAGGCTATTGTTTTCAGCTGTCATCATATCCATTAGATATGCACCACTTCCTAGGTTTCACATCATAATAATGAAGCTTTCTAGCAAGCTTTGTGGTTACGAGAAAGCACTTTGTGTTTCAAAAAGGTCTCCACTGTCTGACAATAATGGAGGAAATACATACTAATTGTTGATGTACTAGAACAACAGGTGCAGGAGTGAGTAAAGGTCATCCCACTTTGATGACCTGTCCTGAGGTGAATGATGCACATGGAGTGCTGTCTGTAGAACCATATTCCAATCATTTCGAAATGCCTTACATTTAAGATGTTTTCTTTGGCCTCTTCAGTCGCAACAAGATAGAAGAGTTGTCCATATGTTAATTCTCTGTCAAAGACTACCAGAATTTCTTCCCCAGGATAATCCTGTAAGAATGTAAACAAATGAGAACATCAGACAGAAATGATTTCTGCATTAAGGTATAAATAGCATTATTTTTCCCATATTAATGGATATACTTTAATATTCCTCTGAAATGTGTCCTTCCTCTCATCTCTTCATAAAATGCTCATCCCAAACCAGGTCTAACCATCTTGTTTTCAAATTACAACTGTTCATACTGCATGCAGAGATATAGGCAACTGATGTCTCTCCCAGCTGGTCCCATTTGGCTCCCAGCATCTCATCCCTCTTTCTTTCTAGGGTCCTACTTTGGAAACTTTATTTTTGGCATTTTAAAATAACAACAATGACAAAAACAATACAAAATGAGAAAACGTGGCATTAAAACGAAATATGCAATGGGCTTTGTCACTGAACTAAATCAAGAACATTTGGTATCAAAGTTACCAAATGATACTTACGATCTAACTATTTAACTGTTACATCCTTATCACATACAAAAATACCAATAATATTGGGACTTGTACCTCAGGAACATCTGGAGGGCCATTTTCAGTGACACCTTTAGACTACTCATTTTCCTAAAAGGGCTTCAAATTACATCTAATACAATTCAGCTCAAATAAGTTCACATTATGATCGGTGCAACAAATGCTAATAAAAGCCTGAGTGAACCATGACTCACTAAGATAATTTTTTTGAAAGGATGAAAGTCAGAAATCGCAGCTCTTGTCTTCATATCATTAATGATATCTTCTTTATTCACAAGTTTGTATGGATATTCAGCTGTGACATCTACATCCGCACGGCAATTAAATAATTCCTGTGTGTTTTCAGTGAGGACCAGAGGAAATATTTCTGGGTGACCTGAAAATATAAACAACAGATGAAAACAAGATGATAAAAACTCCACTTTTCTTGAATATTCAGTGTTTGGGGTACAATAATACACTATCAATATTTCATTGCATTTCGGAACAAATGTAAATAGTGACTTCATCATAATCTTTACTAACATAATGAGATTTTTCCTAAAACCATCAGGACAAAGATGACTGATAAGTGCTATTCTTTAAAAGCCTAGGCTAGGTAGATATTTATTATAGTTCATTGACCAGGCTTGTTAATTCTCATATTTGATGCTTCCACCAAAAAACAAAACAAAACTTAAGATCATTTTATTTATTTATTTCCATTTCTATCCCGCCCCATACCCGAAGGTCTCTAGGCGGGTAACAACGAATCAAACAACATATTTAAAAACATATTAAGAACAGAATACAGATTAAAACATATTAAAAACACAATTAAAAACACAATACAAATTAAAACAAGGTACTTGGTTAAAAATTCTGATATAAGCTGCTCACTCCATAGTATATTCATAAGAACTATAACTGGGGAGAGAATGTATCTCCTCAGCCAAAGGCCAAGGCAAAAAGGCATGTTTTTACAGCCTTCCTAAATGATAACAAGGAAGGGGCATGGCGCACCTCATGGGGGAGACCATTCCACAGTTTGGGGGCCACCACTGAAAATGCTCTCTCCCGGGTGCCCACAAACCTCACTACCGAAGGGCCTCATCATCGGACCTCAAGGCACGGGCAGGTCAGTATGAGAGAAGGCGTTCCTTTAGATGAATTAGTATGGCAGTTATTTTATGGAATCTCAGGGTAAAACTAGAAATCTGTGATACCCGCCAACAGAGATTATACCATCTGTGAAGTAGAAAGTAAAGTATCTATTGCCCTTTCTGCAGTTAGCTGGTAGACTGGACCAGTACAGTCACATACAGGTTGTCTGCAAGACAGACCAGTTTACTGGGAGGTCCCAGCCACAGTGGATTGGCCCATCTGCACAGAACCAGTGACAGTAACAGAATGGCACTGTCCTCCCCCTCCAATTGTAGATTGCTTATAAAGAGTCCACAACCATGGTATGGTGGATACCGGATCATAGATAACGTGTGGAAAGCAAACAGCTGTGGGCCTGTATATCATGCCCAGCACTGTTTCAGCTGAGCACCTCAAAGTTGAGCTGGCACACCACTTTTGGATGCCTGGCTGAGAAGGTTTGGCAGAAAAGTTGCCAGCTTGGAAAGCCAAGAACCTTCGTTCCCAGTCTTCAAAGCAGGGATGGGATGTGTTGCCTGCAATGCAGGTTTTTAATGTGCTTTGAATCATCTCTGTGCCACTTGTGAGGTAGTTTTCTTTTTAACCGCATGTGAATGAAGCCTCAGTCATGGTTTGTGTCTTTGTTGAAGTATTTTTTGCTGTCCGCTTATTGTGTGAAAAGCTGAAATTAGATTAGCAGAGCTCTTCTGCAGAACACGCATTTGGACTTCATTGTTTTTAAATCTGTGAAGCATTTCTGATGTAATGTCCTTTGTTCATTCCAGTTATATATGATGCTCCTGTGTTTGCTGGCAGCCCCATTCATCTCAACAGAGGTGACGGTATTCACATGCATAACATACCTATGAAAGTTCTATGGAAGTAAATGGGGTATCCACTATAGAAATTTTTTTTGCACATACAAGAGTTGTAAGGTTTAGGAGTGGAGACTTGGTATTTCCAAAGCTGCATTAAGTGTAAACTTGAGAATATTGACCAGTTTCAGATACAAATGCCTGGGGAAAATCTTAATTCACCTAATCCTTATTTTTTTTTTAGAATCGACACAACAATAAATCCTGTTTTAATCTCTGTCATCCAGATATCCAAATCCCTCAGCAAATGTCTCCCACTTTATTGTTAAGATTTAATAAATCCTACATTTATCCCTTAAGTCCTTTCATTTCTGGTCTCCTGCTGTACCTGCTCAGCCACAGTTATTCATTAAAATCTGCAGAAGAGTAAAGGATGCCTGGCACTTAAGGACATTTTAAAACAGTCTCTGGGCAAAACAAGTTCCAGCTCTGCAAGCTATACTGCTAATAGGTGCAGCTTCACAGATTACACAGAAGGAGATGATGATAGTAGAGAAAATAACACATGGATTTCCTGTATTTCCACCATCTGTTATATGTGCATTTATGGGAATTTTGTTTTCCTTTTCTCTGTTCTTCAAACCACAACATGGTATTTGTGAATTTCAGATAACTGACATGGTTTCCTTCACTGTATCTTCAAAAATTAAAATTGGTTTTATTTTTTATCAATCACACAACTGCTGTTTCCTTCATATTGTTAACAGGATTGGTCCTCATAGTTTTGAACTTACATGCTACAAATACATTTCTGTTTAGACCTTACCCATGCTTGCCATCGATAAATCAGGTTCCTCCTCCTTTTTAACTGAAAAAAGACAAAGTGTTCTTGTTACTTTGACACTATAAAGAAGAATCTTGCTGAAGCAGCTGTAATAGCCTCTCTTCTTAGCATCCTAAGAGTGGACAGTAACAAAGCCTGGGAGCAGCCACAAGATGGCTACAGAACAGCTTCTTCCTGCATTAGATACTGTCTGAAGTTTTGAATGTTTTACTCTTCCTTTTCTAATATTTTGGCTGTGTCCAGAGACGTTTTCGCACGGGGCTGAACGGAACGCGGAAAAGACAGCTGTGGACACGTCATCCGCATTGCCCGCGCGCGGCTTGCGTTCCGACGTGTCCGCAGCTGTCTTTTCCGCGTTCGAAATGTAGAGCACTTTGAAGTGCTCTACATGCGTTCCAACGCGGACGAGCCGCCCGCAGCCATTCGGGAGGAGAAGCGTTCGCGCCTGCTTCTGTCTCCAGAACGGCTGCGGGCTCGCCTCCGACGCCGCGCGGCTTTGACAATCAGCTGTTTGACAAACAGCTGATTGTCGATCTGCCTCCGCGGCTGTCTGCGCGCCCCTTGCCGGCATTTGCCGGCTAAGCCAGCTTCGGGCGCTTTGAGCATTCGCACCCAGACGCTCCGGAACGCGTTTACACGCGTTCTGGCGCGTCTGTGTGTGAAAGGGGAAAGCGCCCGAAGCTGCCTTAAGCTTTCCGCCTGAACGCGTTCCGTTTCGAACGCGATGCAGTGCGGAAATGCCTCAGATCTCTTGATGCTGCTCATCAGAATGCGCAGCCAAGATCAAACCATCACGTCGCTTTATAGCAACGCTACTACAAATTTACTTAAGGCTGATATAGCAGCACTCGCTGTGCAGCATTAAGTAAATTTGAAGCTTCTCGCCAGTCCAGACGGGATGGTGAGAAGAGCCAACAAGAGCTGAGACTGCAACTCTGCTCCCTTTGGCTTCCCCATCCCATGTGATGTGTGCCTCACCCAATGTGCCTGCGTGTGCCACACAGAAGTCTTTCAGCTCTCTGAGCAGGAAACTACAGGGAGCTGCTGCAGTCTGGATGCTGGACCGCTGCTTTGTAGCAGGTAAACTGTAATTTTTTTTAATACTGCAGATTTAATCTGCTAATCTGGAAGGAGCCTTTATTGTGGTGAATCTTATGGATAGTGATGCCTTATGCAGAGGGATTGCTGTATTACTTAACATTGCTTTTAAGCGCATCACGGGTGCATTAAAGACTGTATAACACTGATGCAGCCTAGAAATTTCATAAGACCATCGAAGAAGAAGAAGAGTTGGCTTTTCTACCCTGCTTTTCTCACCCATTTAAGGGGACTCAAAGCAGCTGACAAAGCTTCCTATTCTTCTCCCCACAACAGACTGTGAGGTAGGTGGGGCTGTGAGAGCTCAGAAGAGAGCTGTTACTAGCCCAAGGTCACCCAACTGGCTTCATGATAAGTGCTATTGACCGGGGCAGAGATATAATAACATTATCCAAAACATTCCTTTAACTCTATTCTTATCCTTGAATCTACTTAGAGCAACATATTCTGGGAGCAAATTCTTTAATCTGAAAAGATACATTCCTTATTTCTAGTATTATTTGCCTGTTGTATTATCTGAAATACTTCTATGCCATTTAAGGGCCTTTTCACACTTGAGAGAAAAGGCTGGTCCAGTTATGCTCCTACATGGAGCATACACACTGTGTGGAGCAGTTTCCGTTCCACGTGTGCTGAATCAACCTCTGGGTGGATAGCTGTGGAGCACTAAAAAGTGTTCCACAGTTATACTAGCCACATCTAGGATGTGGTTAGGGCAGCCCAGCAGCCATCATTTATACCACTTCTGGGTGAAGGTGGGGTGGGACAGCATAGCCACAGTTGTGTATCACGTTGCTCAGTCACTGCAGTAGTGGCTGGCATACATGGTTGTTTCAGATCGTCACTCTTCATAAGTAGCACACACACACACAAAAATCTTTTGAGGCAGGATAGTGAAAAGTACACATATCCTAAACACAGCCAATTTCCTGGTTTACATAAATGATAATCTGTGGCAGCCATTTTTTCTATCCTTTCCCTAATAATTCCTAACATGCCATCGTGGAGTAGAAAAAGAAGAGTTGGCCTTTCTATCCCACTTTTCTCACCTATTTAAGAGGACTCAAAGCGGCTGACAAACCTATTGTTCTTCTCCCCACAACAGACATCCTGTGAAGTAGGTGGGCCCATGAGAGTGCAGAAACAGAGCTGTGAATAGCCCAAATCACCCAGCTGGCTTTGTGGAGGAGTGCAATATTAAACCCCATGACTGCGAGATATGCGTCCAGCACTCTAACCACAAGACCAAACTGGCTCACAAGTGATGTGTCCACCTTGCCTAGGCCTCACCTGCCTTTACCAATGCTCAACAACAGTTCAGATTATCCTGCTGCCACCATTTCATCAGCTTCTGCTGCCAACAAAGAACAAGATGCTAAGAATTACCTTAGTAGACTTCTTGAGGGGACTTTCTTTGCCCCTCTCTTAGCATACCTGCTGCATCCTCCAGAATGACCAAATGTGGCAAACTTTTGAGCAGAAGGTGCCTAAAGCATCTCTGCCCCAGTTTGCTAATTTTAAACTTAATGCTATAGATAATCACTGGACATTATCAACAAAGTATATCAAGATATCCTATAAACAAATATTGTTGTGTATAAATACTACAGTTTGTGGTCCAAACATAGACAAAGTACTTTCTTTAGCTATACTTGCCAGGAGACTTTTGTTTCCCTTTGGGCGATCCTTTGCGGGAGCCCTTGGGTGATGTTTTTGGAGATGTTTTGGGTGATCCTTTAGGTGATCCTTTGCCTTTTGCTGTTCCTTTTCCTTTTCCTTTAGGTTTCTTTGCTGAACCACCACCAGGTGAGGAAACATTTTCAGGAACGTCGGGGCTTTCAGCCATTATTTCTATATTTGTTGACCTATAAAATAAGCACCAATGTGTCATTTGCTTCTTTAATTTCTATCCAGCCTTCACCCAAGAATCTCAGAATGAATGCAGAAGGGTAAAGAGTGGAAATGAATTTCCAAGTACACTGATGCAAGGGAAGCCATGTCCTGATGGGGCAGCCAAGAAATACAGAGGATGGAGTATGATTTTTCCCACTTGTGCTGGTACAGCATCCGACAGCTGACAGCAGAGGGAGAGGAATTTAGTGGGGGGTGGAAAGAGAAAGCTATGCTTTCCCATGCCAAGCACAGGAAAAATGAAGAATGAGAACAGACAAATACGTTTTGAGTCTTGTGTTATGATTCAAATGTAAGAACGATGGGAACACATATTTGATCCATGTTCCCCTACAATATGAAATTTGCACGCCTTGTCAGAATGCACCTCAAGCACCAGGTAAGTACAATAACCATGATCACCTTGATCCATCAATGGATCCATCAATGATGGTGAGACATGGCACGCAACCACAGCTGCACTGCCCCATCCCATGCTACGTTCGCCCAGAAGAGGTGTGAACAGAGCATGTGAGGCTGAGCTAGCCACACGGCTAGTACAGTTGTAGAGCACATTCTAGTGCTATCTGCCTGGGGAAGGCTCCAGCTATCTGCCTGGGGAAAACTCCAGTCTTAATCCAGCTTCAGTCCACTTTCAGAGTGAGAGAATACATCAACAAAGTGACAAGCTGTTTTCTTTCAGTGTTAAATAACTCTGAAAATTCACCTTTTGGAAAAAAATATTACTGGTCACTTTGATTTGCTCCCTTGCTCTGAAGATGGACAGAAACAGGATTAAACCTTAGGTGTGACCCACAGCCTTTCCCTTCCCAAAGAGATCTGATGTCACAAAAGGATTTAAGCTGAATGTCCCCTGATGCTCATGTAATATATTTCTAAAATGCAAATCTGTATTCACTCAAACATTACAAAATTCCATAAGCTTCCCCTGACTTTCCTCAGGTAAAGCCTATATATAAAACTATATACAACTTCAGTAACAAAATCACAGCTGTATTAAAGGGGCTAAGCCTGTTTTTAAGAATGGAACATAATGAACTATTACTAGTACTGGATGGTAAGCAAAATGGTCAGGGGAGAAAAAAAAGGGGGGGACCCAAACTCCAGCACCATTATGTGGAAATGATGCATGTCACAGCAAACATAGGAGCTTCATAAATAGAGTTAGTCAGACATATCCCAAATTAAGCAGTACTGCTTAAGAAACTGAATACAGTGCTGTATGGAGGTGCAGGATGCGTCCCAACAAACACTGAAAAGTCATTCCAAAGGTTATGCTTATGACTTTTCCAATGTGAATTTCAGAACGTAACAAACACAAAGCATGTCCAGCAATCCTGAAAGGCACATGAAGCAAGACAGTTACAGAACCCTGTCAATCATTTCTCCTGTATGGAACTGAAATAACCACAGATCGGAAAATATTACTTTTTTTCTAGGAAGTCATCCAACCACTGAGTCACATGAAAAGCAGCAACCCTGAAGTTTCTGACATTAATCACAGAGCTAATTTTAGAAAAGCAATTTACCAAAGCAATGTAGAAAGTTCCTAAAACTAAATTTACAGGGCAATATTAAAAACAAACAAAAATTCAGGCAATTAAGTTCATTCTTTTTTTAAGGACTCCTTTCAGTTGCAATTTCTCTGGACCTCCCCTCCAGCTGAGACTAGGAAAGCTGCTTTACTGTTGGAATTTTAAAAATCTTTAAAAACATATATTTCCATCTGTGCCTTTGGTGATGCTTGATGGTTTAGCCACAATTAGTTGCAGTTTTGTTGCTATTGTTGGATTTATTCTTTTTTTTTACTTTTACCTTGTAAACCACATAGGTAAGCTCTGAACTGCATGCTTTGGCATATGATGTGGAGCCCACTCACCAGTGATCATGTCAGGAACAGGACAGAATATAATGACAAGCTGCCCGCAGGATGGCAGTCCAGTTCCATCCTACTTTTGGACCAAGGCTAGAAAGGTTCCCTCACTTCATAGATGCAAATCAAGGGGAATTATGTGACACCCTTGGAACTTGGAGCCAGACTTCAGAGCACCACATAGTTCACTCCAGCCACACCACCTATCTGCATGCTAGGAGCAGAACACAGGTTGGGAATACTTGGGGGCTTTGCACCTGGGAGCAGGGAAGATGCAGTATCTGAGCAGATCCTGAGAATTAAGGAGGGCCTGGCCACCACTTGGCATGTGATGCCAAGAGGATCCAGACTCTAGCTGGCACTAGAAGTGGTGGTAGATTTAATGAAATATATGGTCCACTGGAGAAGGAAATGATAAACCACTTCAGTATTCCGGCCATGGAAAAGATACAGCACCAGAAGATGAGCCCCTATGTTTGGAAGGTGTCCAATATGTTACCAGGTAAGAGCAGAAGGCAACTGCAAGTAACTGCAGAACGACTGGAGCAGTTAGGCCAGAGTCAAAAGCTGTAAACGTGTCTGTTGCTGAAAGGAAAGTCTAATATTGTAAATGACAGCATTGCATAGGAACCTGGCATGCAAGATAGGTGAACTAAGGCAAGCTGGATGTGGTCAAATATGAGTTGGCAAAATTAAACATTGGCATCCTGAGAGGCAGTAAACTAAAATGGACAGGAATGGGTGGATTTAATTCATGTGACTATTTTGTCTGCTACTGAGGGCAAGAATCCCTTTGTGGCCCTCACAGTCAATAAAAGCATAAGAAAAGTAGTTCTGGACTACAATATGAAAAATGGGTGTTTCCCAATAGCACTAAGTACCCCTTGAAGTGCCCATTAAGGACCCATTGGGCTCAGAGCAAGATGACCCCATTTCCACTACAGACCCCATTAGAGCCACATTTGTTTCCACCAGAGCTAGGGAAATCCGGATCATATGGGTCCTTCAGGACCTATAACCCGGATTTCCTGTAGACCCCATTAAAGGGGTCTACAATGGGGTCTTCAGACATCAAATCCAGATTATAGGGAGCCTGTTTCCACTACAATTGGGCAATGGGGTCTAGAGGAGGCTCGGAGGGGACCCATGGGGGTGCCCCATATGCAAAACTTTGAAGTCCCTCCAAAGCCGGTTCCAAAGTCCCTCCGAAGTTGCCTTCAGAGATTAGCACAGACTCTGAAGAAAACCCCTTGCAAGAGCAATGCCTTTGTCAAAGGCAGGATCTTTGAAGTTAGTGGCAGATCACTCAGGAGGATCTTCGCAGTTAGTGGCAGATTGCTCCAGAGATTCTATGGAGTCACTCCAGAGGATCTTCAAAAATTCTCTGGAGCATCTATGGAGATTGCACCCCCCATCCCCCAAAACACCTGGGATGACAGGTGGACCCCTTGTGGGTAGATCCAGATTTGCACATGGGTGTTCTGCTGTTTCCACAGCAGGCAGGCTAGCTCCCATTGCTATTGGGTGCTAGACCACCCATGGAAACACATTGGGTACTTCCCTTAATCCAGATCTACTAGAAGTGCTAAGGAAATACCCATTCTTTAGATCCAGATCTTCTTAGATCCAGATTAAAAGAGGTCAGTGGAAAAACATCCAATGTCAGAATTTCAATTCAAATCCAAGGTAAACAATGATTTCTTTTTTTTGCCATTGCCGACAAAGGGAATGTCTAGGGCCATGCCAGTAAACTCTCTAGAGTTGTGGTGAAGCACACATGTAAAAGAATCAAATTCAATCAGTCTTTTATTCCAGAATCAACAGATTATAACATCTAAACCAGTCAATCCTTAGCAGCTCTTGGTTGTAGGTGTGGACAACCAAAACCTGGAGAACTTTCTGATACCCAGTATGTGCTTCTTACTGATGCCCAATACTCTGATTCATATTATGTTTCTGGCCATCCACTTCCTCATAAGTGACAGATATAATTGAACCGGGAAGCTCATCAAAAGGGAGGTTAAACTTGTTTACTAGCATAGAGTCAACCATACTTCTACTGGCCCTGCTAGCCACCACAGCATTGACATTAGGGATGTGCACAAATATTCTAAACATTCAAAATCTGATTGATTTCATTCAAATGTGGACATTCAAATTTGATTTGAATGTCTTCACATTCAAATTTAAACATTCAAACAAATTTGAATGTTCTGAAACATTCTGAAACATTCGTTTGGATTATTTGAATCATTCGAATGGACAGATACATACATATCTGTACGAATATCATACGTATTTGTACGCATTTGCATTTATAATACAGAACAAAAACTGGATGCATTTGGGACAAAACGTGATGCATACAAAATGCATACAGATACATATAACACATACAAATGTTGTTGATATTTGTGTCCTCAAATCCGTATTTAACATTTGAACAAATAGATTCGAATGTAACAGATTCAATTTTTTTTGTTGCATTTGGATTTTAAACATTCGAATCAAATATTTGACATTCGATTTGACACAAATTCAAATTAAAAAAAACAATTTTGCACACCTCTAATTGACATAGAGCATACTAAGATAGGATCTGGCCAGTGTTCCCATCCTGACTCCACAGGAGCAGTGGTGGGAGCTTGTTCAACTGCTGCCTTTAAGGTAGGTGCAGTTCTGTGGCAGTGGCAGCTGCTTGTTTTGGCTTTAGCTTGGTTTCCTTTGGGGTTGGGGCATCTTTGGATGCTTCTGAGGCCAAAGGCAGCATAGTCTTGTTTGGACATCTGCCCACCTTCCCCAGTACATGCAAAGGCCCTGGGAGTGACAGGAGTTTTTCTCCTCTGTGCTCTGCTTAGTATTGATGGGAACTGTGCTTAGTGACATTGCAGCCAAGTGTGAGTAGGCTGTGGGAAATGGACTGCAGTGTTTTGCCAGTAATGATTTTCAGATTAGCCAGTTGCCCTTCTAACTGTTCAGCTAGCTGGATCCAAGCTTCAAAGTTCCATGGATCCTGATGATGCATCACAAGCAGTTTTAGATCAGGCCTTAATTTATCTCAGAATAGCATAGCTAAGCAGGCATCGTCCAGGTCTGCTACTTCAGCAACTACCATATGGAACTCAGAGGCATATGCTTTGACAGTCTGTTTCTTCTGATTAATCCGATGGAATCTTTGCATTATACAGTCCCTGTGCACAAGATTTTGCAGGTTTTGGAACTGTGCTGCAGTTCCAAAACCTGCAAAAAGTGCTCAGAATCCCATGTTTCAGAGCCGCCATGCCCCTCTTTTCCTAACAACCATTACACAGCTTGACTGGTGAGCAAATTAAGGCTGAACACAATGAGAGTGGGATCATTAAGGAAGCCCTGTAATTTTCATGTACACCCTAAAGGCATTAAGGTGGTCTGGACAGCTTGATATTAGATTTGGGTTGTGGACAGTCCTCCTTGGGCATTGGGTATCTTGGCTAGTGCTCCTATTTAACATCCATCCAAGGTCTCCCCTTGGGTGGTTGACTTCCAGAGTAGACAGTAGTGTAGTCAGAATTACCAGTGGTAACTGGAGAATTATTTGAGGGCACAGTTGCAGCTGTTGAGGGACCATCTGGTCTCTTAACAAAGTCACATTCCCAGTGATCTGGGCTGGGATGGAGCAGGCAGGTGGTTGAGCCAAGGTTGGGGCCTCAAGTCTTGACAGCTAGGTCACTCATATCTCTATGGAATACATCTGAGGCACTGATAGTGGGGAGCACTGGCCCAGCAGTGGCAGGGAGTATAAAATTCTATGTTGATCAATGGGCATTGTGTCTTGAGATGCTCCAGGCTGACCCTGTGTGTGGTTCACCCATTGGTACCCAGTTTCTCATGATAAGTTTTTCAGTGGGTGATTTGAAAGGTATGTTTAAGAACTGGTGGGGGAATCTCTGGGCATGCTCCCATGGTCACAACAGAAAATAGGTAATCTGCCACCTGAGGTAGCTACCAGTTATATGCACACAACTGCTGCATGGTCTGGACCTGTTATTACAAAATTTCACAGTGCTCTGTAGCCACTCCATACTGACTGTCCAACAATGGCTCCAGTCTGGGAGGTCAGCACTACACCTTACACATCTCCACCAGATCCTGAGGTTGTGACTTTGAAGTGGATGGCTGTCCCACCAGTTGTGGTCACTAATTGTGTCCCCAGTTGTGTAGGCTCCTGTTCGACCAGAGTAATCCATTGCACTGGAGGTTGCTGAACTTCAGGTTGTCTCAGCAAGGCATTAGCAGACCATAGCAGACAGGTCTATTCAACGGCCAATTGGGTATTGGTCTTAATGTGCAATTGGGGTTTTCCATGGCTTAAAGTTCAGGCAGAACTGCACCCTCAACTGGATTCCAGGTTACACTGTGGTGGTTTTCAGGAGCATGCAGTGATGGCCAGAGGGGGTTCAAAGGTGTGTTAGCCAAGAAATGTTACTTTCACATTGATATGGAAGACTTATAAAGCAGACAGCCTCACTCATCCTAATGCTCTTGAGCTGACCTAAGTGGCTTGCTTACATGTCTTTCACAAAGGACCCAATGTCAGGATATAGCTCTCTCACCGTGGTCCCATTCCACCAGCTGTGTTCATGCCCAGTGAGATGATGTACAGGTTCTTTTGTGGAGTTCCTTAGTGGTCCTCTGCTTAGTGATGTAGCCTGATTTCAGGGCCTCATTCTCCTTTCTCAACTGTTGGTGGTGATCTTTTATTCTGTTAAGACCTCTATTTATATGTCCAAGTACATGGAGACTTGGTTCTGTAGAAGCATGCCAGACTTTATTGATAAAAGATCATACAGAAAGGAGCGGAAACAGGCACAGATATCCCTCAGCAGTTTCGCACCCCTTTGTTCACTTCCAATTCACTTCCCAATTTCTCACAGCAGTATAATAACCTGGAAAGTGAAGTAAACCCAATTAATTCTTAACTGTTGCATTCTTATTGCTATAGCAAAGGAAAAACACGGTCAGTGAAATTTAGTAGGCATGGCCTGGTATCACAGAGCATGAAAGATGGGAGTGCAGTGGTCAAGCAGACAATAGGAATTGGGTGTATGTGAAGTCTTAATGCTCCATTAACAGAAGGGCCCTGTGAAGAACAGCTCTGGGAAGAACACAGTAACTTTAAATTTTATTGACTTACCCAAAAAGAAGTTCCTAATAGATATTGTCCATGCTTCGTAACGGTTACTTGCCTTTTCCTCCAAACTTTCAGGCAATGGTCTGAGTTATTCTGAAAATAATTATAGATATGGATATGGATTAAGAAACCCCTCAAAGTATCTCAATGCATACAAATTCCTCACTGTAGCTCAGTGATAGAGCAAACTGCCTAGAAAGCAGAAAGTCAGAGGCTTGTTCTTCAGTTTCTTCCCAGAAATAGGCAATGGTAAACAATTTCTGTGTCTTTGCTAGGAAAACTGCATAGAGATAGCCACAGAGGCACCCATGAAATCAACTGCTTTTAGTACCCTTAAATGGGTGAGAAAAGCAGGGTAGAAAAGCTAAGTCTTCTTCTTCTTAACCTACCTGCAGTTTTAGAATTGTAAAATAACATTCAAAACTGACAGTACATTACCAAAACAGCAGATGGGCATGCATTAGTTGTCTGTAAGTATTTGATATACCTTTAAGAGTAACAAAAACAGATTTAGAGAAGTATGCTTTTCTAATTATTTAATAGGCTGACATATCTAATGGACCAAAATACATAATGTTATGAAACTAAACTACCATGTTGCCAAGTGATCAAGTGGGGAAAGTTAATTAGTTATCAGCAAAGGCACGAAAGTGGTCTGTACCAAAATGGAACAATGATTAATTGGTGAGCAGATTGCAGTATTTAAATGTCATGTTTATGTGCAGTACTCATTAAATACTGTAATTTATTACAACACAAAAGAACTGAATCATCAGTTACACAGGTGTGGAGCAAGAAGGGTTTATTTGTTTTTGTTTTTTACAAAGGTTTGCATCTCACTAAGCAATAATGGCAAGAGAATGTCACAGAAGGACATATCACAAATTTTGAAGATCCATCATGCTTCAAACTAGTCTGTGGATACATCCAGAAGTCAGTTATTTATTCTGCTACATTTGGATATTCTGGAATAAAGCATGGATATTCTGGAATATACACGCTTTCTTCTGGGATATCCAAACACAGCAGAATAAGTAAGCAATGTTTGGATGCAGTCCCTTAGTGTTACAATATAAATACTACAGCTGTTCAGCAGGCAAATAAGATTTTTTTCACATCCCTGTGTATTGCTTTAGAAGGCCAGCATTTTGCTGTTTTTACTGTTCAATTGATTTTAACATGTGCACTCATAGGCAGTTCATAAACTGAACAAGGTTTTATCCACACAGGTGTCATAAGGTGCTCCCCAGTTGATTCAGGAGTCCACACATCTGGATGCTCCTAGGATGGTGCATTTAAACTCTTCCATCTCAACCACCACCACAGCCCAACTCTCAAGGTGCCTGCCAGCCACACAGATCCTATAAAGAGAGAGGTGGACAGGCAGCATTTTACAGACCTAGTCCACCATGTGTGGGAGCTTTTGTGACAGATGAAATATGGCTGACTTAATAGGCTGTTTCTGGCCTGGTAAGAGACTATCCCCTTAGAAATCTCACAGGTGTGGAGGATACAGCCAAAATAAATCAAATCAATTATTTGCTCTAACAATATGTCAGTTCAGATTTTTGTTATACATTTATATCTTGCCCTATACTGTCAGGTATAAGACAGATGAAAACTGTGCAATACATAGCAGAGAAGTACCACACTGTCTATGGTTGCTACCTTCAGGCCCTGCAAATGTTATTGGACTTTGACTCAAATTATTCCCAGATAGCATAGGCAATGATCCAAGATGTTGTCAGGTGAAGTCTAAGAACACTCAGTGAGTCACAAGCCCTATGTATATGATCACCTTTGTTGGCATTATAGTTCTCTTGAACTGCTATGAGTCCTAGGTTTGCTTGGCTTGGTGTAGTCAGTGAGTCTTAAATTTTAGCAGTGCCTCAAAATGTGTCTGGCCTTCTGACATAGTGAAGAAGAAAATTCCAGGTCTTTTTGGAATGTCATCTTGCCTCTGTGAGCTGAGAGTTCTGGACTAGTGTGGACTAAATTGGTTTTTCAATACCACATACAGTAGCTGCACATATCTTGGCAGTTATTAAACGTTATTCTGTTTGCATTTTTAGGTACTCTTTGATATTTTTATATCTATATATATCAGTGATGGTGAACCTATGACATGCATGTCACAGGTGACACACCAAGCCCTTTTCAGTGACACGCAATGTCACCCAGGCACCTGGGCACGTTGTCCAGTATCTTATAGGCCACACGCCGCTTCTGGCTTGCAGCCTACAAGATACCGGGAGCACAGACGTACACTCTGTGCCTCACAAAGAAGCCACGCCATTGTACCACTGGGTCACACACAGTGCATCTGTGCTCCTAGCAGCTAGAGGATTGAAGACCTGTGTGTGGCAGCAATGGCTTTACTCACAATTTTCCCCTCTATGTACTTTTGTGAGACCTTATTCTCAGCATTAAAAAATATTAAAAACCAAGAAAAGAAACTGACTAACAGATGAAGTTAGTAGCACTTGCTGTAGTGTACGAAATTCCAATCTTCAACTGAAGATTTAGCAAATGAAATTCAGCAAAGAAAAAAGTCTCTAATGTAAAGAATCATTTGTTTTTACTTTCAACAAATACACATATCAAATATAGAACTCTTTTTTTTACTGGAGCTACAAATATCACAAAATTATGGATATTTCTAGATGTGACATGGTAGGGTTTTTGGCAAATGTTGACACACGGAGCCCAAAAGGTTTGCCATCACTGATATATATACTACCAATTTGTGATCTTTTTATTTCCTATTTTAGTATGTGTTTTGGGGATTCTATTGGTTGTATGTTTTTCTGTGGTTGAATCTCTATACTGAGAGCTTTTGCTGGTTTTGTTTCCTTGCTGCTGGTCCATGATAACTGCCTCGCAGGCAGACCCCCTCTCCCTCCATTGCAGACACCCCTGCCCCATAAGGGTCACCTACCACAGCCATCAGGCAGCCCACAAAAGAAAAAAAAACAAGTGCAGGACAAGCTGCTTCCACACTGTCTTGGTACTGAGAAAAACAGCAAGCCCAGGGATAGGGGCTCATTAGATGTTGAGAAGGCTAGGGAAGCCATTCAATGCTTGTCACACCACTGCAGGGTGCTTCCTGATGTCATATTTGTGACTATTCAAGGGTTCACCAACTGGCAGTTTGCCATGCACTGGAGATACAGATGCCAGGTTTGCTAGACCATACACTGGAGCTGGGGGTGCCTTTATCCCCAGGCACCTCCTCCATTCGTCTGAACTTAGCGAGGCACAAACCTTTACGCCACGATAACTTTACAGACCCAAAGAGTATTCTATTTCATCCCGTCTTCATTATTCTGCTGCAAGAGATTCGCATCCCCTTCGAGAAATCGATGCAACAGCATCCAACGAAGTAAGTGTCAGACGCAGCTTTCATTACAATGCATTAAGGAAGGAGAGAAGCTCACGGAGGCGCTGGGACCTCGAATTACCCAGGGAAGCAGCTTCGGATGCCCCACTTGTAGCTCGACTCGCGCTTGCACTGTTTCCGGGAAATCGCAGCTTACCTGGTTCATGCGTCGCTTTCCGTTCTCACCGGGCGCCGCTTTCGAACCCTAAGACAGCGTCGTTCAGTTGCTATGGCCAACGACAGCTGCTGGAGATTGGCAGTTGCAGAAGCTAATGAGTATCCTTTACGTTAATCCCGCCTTTCCCAAGGAAGCCACTGTTGGACACCCCCCAAAAGCCTCCCTGCGAGGGGGATGTACCTTCTCTCCTAGCCTTGGGTCAGGGGTGGAAGCGCCTGGGAATTTCGATTTATAATTTTTGCAGCCTTCTTAGGGTCCGTGTGAACATGGTGCCTTTGTGCAGAGCAGCCGAGATTCGCTTCCCGTTTTTCAAGCCCCCTACGAAATGAACGAGCTCTCTTTTTTCTCTTCCTCGAAGCCATGGTTCATCTGTCCTCCTTTGGATCTTTCTCTAATAGCTTTCAGAAGACATAAAATGCCGTTTCTGTTCAGATGGGGAACAATTGACCTTTTCTGTAGTAGAGAAAGCAGATCTCCTGCCTACCTGTCTTCATGTCTCTCTCAAGCCCTTCTAATGGCTTGATAATAGCTTAATTATATTTGTGCTTTATTGCGGCTGCATTTTTGGAGATGCAGTCAAAAGGAGCTATTCAGAGTAGCTCCGCCTCCTGCAAGTCGCTCCTTGTAATTGTTACTTTGTGACTGGAAAGGAGATTTAATTAAAGATTTAGGATCTGCGGCCTTTGCAGTATGCATTGTTACAACCAGGAAGCGAGGAGCGTAGCAGGAAGAACACAGTAATATCGTTTCAATACAACATTTTTACGATCATTCAGTAAGCGGCCCTTTGAACTGCAACTCCCAGCAAGCATTACAATGGCAAAGGATGCCGGGACGCCAGCGTTTGGCTAGCGCGCGGCCAGCTCTTTTTTTTTCCTCCCAAGATAGGTAAAACTACTGTGCGTTAGGACGCATTTTAAAAAGAGACGAGATAATTCTCAGTGAAACTTAGGCTGGAAACTTAGGCTGGAAGTCCGCCTCCTCGTTTGATCACCGTTAATAAAATTCTGGCTGTGTCTTAAGAAAATAAAATGTTCATTGCTTTTTACCTAAGAAGCTAATTTTAAAATTTTCACTTGCTTCAGATATGCACTGCAACAGCATCCATTCGTGGTCGTTAGCACATGCGTGCATACTGCTGTGTTATATGTATTAATTACAAAATAATGGTAAAATGTCAGAATACCCTTCACCGTTTGTTTGCAGTGACTGAACTCAGCATATAAGCTTTTGATGGAGAGAAAACTGTGTGTAGAAATGTCAGTCCCCTTTCAACCATGCCTTCTGGACTGGAAACTTTTTGTCCTAGTCCCTTGGAACCCTGATACAATTCCCCCCCCCCTCTCATCTCTGAATAAATGTATTTATTATATGCACAATCAACTGGGACACTCAATGTGGGTAAGGCAGCTCTCTGACTGAAAAAAGCTGTGGAAATAAAGATAATGGCAGTTTTTATAAGTCCAAATGGACCACTGTCAGTTGGATTAAGACTGACAGGGGGAAGTATTTTTTCACCCAGAGAGGAACCTCTGTATGGAATTTACTCTCAGGCGGTGAGAGCCTGGATAGTTTTAAGAAAGGATTAAATAAATTCATGAATGACAGGTGTATCAAGAATTACTAAAATGGATGCCTAGGTACCTTCTCCAGGTTTGACAGGCAGGACGCATCTAAAGGCCGTTAGCAGGATTTGAGAGCATGTGAAGGTTTTGCCTTTGTCCTCTGCTTGAGGATGCCCAGAAACTATTGGTGGGCCACTGTGCGAGACAGGATGCTGGACTAGATGGTCTGTGGCCTGATCCAGCACGCCTCCTCTTATGTTTTCTAAGGCTTAAAGAAGATAGTACACAGGGTCTATGCTCCACAGCACACTATTAATTTCCTGTTCACTCGATCGGTGCTCGGGGAACATCTCTCACTATGTACTGTTTCGGTAAATTTCAAGTGGTAAATTTCAAGAGATATCCCCAGGTCCAGCCCTAGGATGTCTGAATCAGAGGATGAATACCCACTGGCTGGTATACTGGACCAGCAGACATGAGGATCCTCCTGTCTGCATCCTGGTGGGGCTTTTGGTGGGGTCTCCCCCTCCCCCAGCAGGCAGAAGAGAGAGGCTCCTTGCATGTTTCCTTGTCCAGTATAACAGCCAGTGTGGAATCACCCATGGAATATTGCCGCTCTGATGATACAAAGATCTTTATTTGCATGCAAAACTCTAGATGCAAGGTTGATTTCTTTTTCTTTCCCCTTCCTTTTTAGTTCTTTACCTCAGACAAAAATGGTGAGCAAATATGTTTTTCAGGTTTCACCTTCAGTGAAGTGTGACAGCTGTGACTGTCTCTCCAATCAGCATCCAAAACACTGGAATTTTTATGGCCATAACTTTGCACTGTGTTGTAGTATATGTGGATCTGTCCTTGCCTGACACTTGTGCTGACCAGAAGCTTGATAGCTGTAGTAAGCAGTGCCCTGATTTTTCACCTGTGCAGTGAACAACAGTGCAGGCCTTGCACTATTCCAGCATTGGCATCTGACCATGTTTCAGGGCAACAATGGAAGCTCATAGGCACTATATATCCAAAAACTGGATTATCTTTTCTGTGGCAAATGTTAATGAAGTTTCTGGACTACATGAAAGGCCACAATTCAGTTGCAGAGCTGAAGGGCAGGAAGGCCGGTTTCTGGGCCTCCAGTTTAGTCTAGTGGGTAGGGAGCTGGCCTCTTATCTGGGAATACCAGGTTTGATTCCATACTCCTCCATGAAGCCAGCTGGGTGACCTTGGGCTAGTCACATCTCTCTCTGAGCTTCCGCAGCCCCAACTGCCTCACAGGGTGTCCTGTTGTGCGTATAAGAGTAGAAAGCTTTGTCAACCGCTTGGAGCTCCCTTAAATGGGGGAGAAAAGTGGGATAGAAAAGCCAGCTCTTCTGAGCAGAGGGCCGCTTAGGTTCTGCTGCTACGGTGCCGGTGTCCTCCCTGTCAGCCACAGACAAAGGAGGACCGTGGGTGATGCGGGTGATGATGCAGGGATGGGCAGAGGCGTCCCCGAGGGAGGAGGAGGAGGAGGAGAACGAGGCTCTTTTCTGGCTCTCGCTCTCTCCCCTGCTTTGGAAAGGTGGAGGCGAAGACGAGGAGAGCTGCCGGCCGGCCGGCGCTGTTCCTGCTGCAGCCCAGTCACGTGTGGCGCCTCCTCCGTCGCCGGCTGCCGGCTGCTGCAGTGGCCGCGGTTCGGCAGCAGTGGCTGGGTGCTCCGCTCAGCCCCTCACACGCTTCCTCTGGGCTCCAGCAGCAGGGCGAGCTCGATCCCTCCGGGCAGAGCCATGGGCTCCAAGTCGCCTTGAAGGCGCCGGCGCCGTCGGGCCAAGCGAACTGCAGGTGAGACGGGGGGGGGGGATGGCCTGGGCCGCCATGGGAGGCCCTCAGGCGTGTCGGTGCGCCTTCCGGAGGCGGGGATGCTGCCGGGCGCGTCTTGGCTCAGCGGCTGAGTCGGGCAGGCTGCGGCCGGGTGCGGCTTACTGGCAGCCGCCGACGTCGCTATGGCCGGGAGTGGGTGGAAGAAGGCAGGCGGCTTCAAGGGAGAAACAGGCTCAGGATCGGAAGTGCGCTGCTTCTCCGCCGGTGTCCTGAGAAAGGTCAGCGCAGGCTACACTTCGCTGTCCGGCGCTTTGCCCGTCGTAGGCGGCGGAATCGTTGAACTGCATCGGCTCGACGGGCGGGGGACGCTTCCGATTCGCTTTTTAGGGTGAAAACCTTTCGGTTTACCATAAACACCGGGGGGCGGGGCGGGTCAACCTCTGAGGGTCCTCGCTTGCTTCCGAGCGCTGGAGCAACCTCAGCATAAAGGGAAAGACACTGAGTATGCTCAGAGGCACTGTCTACTTGGCCTTCGCTTTCAGGTTGAGAACTGAGGCTGGAAAACTGGTCATATCTTTCAATCAATGAAAGTAACACTTTCATTACTTGGGCATTCTAAAAAAAAACTTCTGGTTTATGTTAGTGGTAGCGTTTTTTACACCCACTCCTTTTTTGTTGGAAAAGGAGATTTAGGTACTTTAAAAAATAGTTAATGGCAGGAGCAAGAGAGACATTTATCTATGTGCTGTCATACAAGATAAGATACCCTGACAGACATGCACGCACCATTTCAGAGGAAAAACTATACCCCTTTTTCTTCAAAACTACTGCCATGTGCAAGTTTAACCTTTCAATTGATCAATTTTTATTATTAATATAATTCTTTGGTGCTTGTCATGGCATACTTTCCACTTTATTTGGTTTCATTCAAATGAACGTTTGTTCAGCCAGGCTACAGAAGAGTTTTCCTCCGTCATGATAGAGAAAGCAGACGTCTTCAAATGAGAGAAACAAAAAGGGGTGCTTGGCTCTAGGTCCTCCTAAATCCTGGCTCAGATGAAGATCTGCCTCTTCTCACTTATACCAGTGCTGTATAAGAGCCTATTCACTGCCTGTTAGTACAGACTATAATGGACATGTCATAGCTGTCACTAAGCATGGGAACTGAAGATCAGAGATGGAGATTGGCATTCACAAAACTTCCCAGCTCTTAACAAAGTGCCATGGAAGTGACATTGCTCCTGCTGGGGAAGGATCTTCTTGCCACAGCAATGGCCGTGCATAGCGGGCCGTTGCTATGGTGATAGGTGAGCAAACTCACCCTGCAAAGGGTGCATTTGGGACTGTACTAGGAGTGCGACAGTGTTGGAGGATGGACCTGCATTCACGGAGCCACTCCAGAATGGAAGCAGCTCCATGCTGTGTGGATGCTCTGTGCTGGACCATCCCTGGTCTTCCCCTCAGGCTTGTAGCCAGCTCCATATATATTGGGGGGGGGAGGCTCACAAATCTGGAGGTGAATGAGTAATAAGTCACATCTCTTCTGTACATGGATTTGAAATTTTGAGGGGGCAATAAGAATTTGGGGGGCTACCCCCCTCTCTCCCCCCCCCAGCTACTGGCCTGCTTCCCATTTTGCCAAAGTGTGAAAAGGTCCTATAAACCTTTAAAGTATTCCTTAGTGGGATAGTATTTTTTTTCTTGCCCAAATAACTCCATATTACAGGTGCTGTGATCAGACACAGCAAAAAAGGGGAAGAAAAAAGCTTCTCTGAGATGGCTTTGAAGTGGTTCACATACCAGTCTGCCCCTCCCCCTCTCCTAAACATTCTGAGGTAGAAAAGATAGATAAGAGAAGCTTTTGGCCATCTCCACACTTGGCCTTATTCTGGAATGTATCTCAGGATAGAGATCTGGCCTGAATTTGCACTTCAGCCCATAGTGTGCAATTAGGCAACCTCTGGGCAGGTGCATCTGCACTGTCAGGAGGTGCCTACACACTAAAAATGCCCCCTGCCTGCCCAGAGGTTGCCTAATTGCATACCAGCTGTGGGGCACAAAATCGTGCTCCACAAGCTACCTAACCCTTACCTGTGACTTACTTGAAGCCTCCACCCGGTGAGCATTCGCACCTCTGCCGAACACAGCCTGGGAGAGCTTCTGCTCCTGTTTGCTACCATTGCTCGAAGTGCTCACTGCAAGATGATCTTAAAAGAGAAACTGCTTTGGAGGGAAAGGCCAGTTTGGAGTGGAATTCAGGACCCAGAGGACAGCTGTCTGAGGGAGACGCTTTGCTGCAAGACTTGACGGGGTGACCCAAATGCCCCTGCCAGCTGTGAGTTTGCGAGCGTGCTGATTCTTGTACGAGAAGCTAGAATGCATAGCATATGTTGTGGAATGAGAAAGGGTTTTTTGCTTCTGGCAAAAAACAAGGAGGTGAGGCAAAGTGGAGAACCATTCTTGTTTTTCCTCTGCCTTTTTAAATTGTAACCCAAGGAGTAATTGCATTGGTGTGATGAAGTAGACAACATTTAAACGAGGCCCATGGACTTGAATTACAGTTCCCACTATTCTGTGCCACTTCCTTCCAGAGACTGCAGTGATACTACTGTACTGGCATACTATTTTTCATTCATATGACCCGTGCTGAGACCAAGTGATACCAAATCGGAAATGGTGCAATTAGTAAAGAGGTGAATTATTTTTGATCTCTCCAAACCACATTCTGAATTACAGTGGATCTGAATGTTCTGGACTGAAATGCAGTTTGGAGAAGTCAAAGGCAAGGCTCCATTCAGAGTATTAGAACCTCCCTCATGCTGCGGCTCTTTAAACCTTTGCTGTTTTCCCAAACAATCATAACAGTGCCAGCTTAGGTATCTCTTCTTTTCACACGAATGCCTTCTTAGCTTAGTGCCTTCTTTGGTATTAGAAAACTCCAATTCAAATGAGCCAAGTGCGTCCCAAAAGTGTGTCACGAAAAACAGATCAACTTACCTCACCTGGAAAAAGTCCTGCATGGAGTTTACTTCCAGACTGGGGGACACTGACCTTTCTGCGCTTCTGCACATGAATTAGTTCGGCCACCATTGCTCTTAAATATATTTGCTGCAGCCTGTTAACTGACTCTTGGCATATTTTGGTCACTGCAGTAGGGAAAACACTAAATAATTCATATGTCCTGTGCAAGAGATAGGGGTAAGAATACTAGATGGAAGGTCAGTCAGGCGCCACAATATTTACTTTACAAGTAAGGCAAACAGGATGTGTCTCAAATGCACTCAAGTTTTGGTTGCCCAAGAACAAAGCTGGGAGCCAAGAGTTACTGTGGAATGCTGAAGTAGCTTTCTCTAAATGTCTCCTTTTTGAAGAAATCCTTAATAAGCTTCTTATTGTTTGCTATGTTCTTGAGAAGGTTGCCTGGAAATGGTGGACGGGGTAAGCAGGAACATTTTTTCTTGACCCTATATTGATGCTGCTAAGATAGAAAAGGAAGCTACCTAGCCTTTAATAGCCAATAATAAATTCTTCACAAATGCTCTTGCCATTTTCTTTAGATGCACCTGTGGTTAGCGAAGCACAGTGACTTAAAACATGGGACAGAAGGCCTTTTCTTTTCATGTTCTTATTTGTAGAGCAAAATTTGCATTGTACAGAAGCTTGAATTTGAATTTTGTGTAGTTCAATGGTTCCTTTCCATATCTTTAATATGTGGATAAGAAATAGATAATATGTTCTGGCCTGACAATACATGGATTATTTTAAAAACAAAACAAAACAAGCCATAATAATAAACCAAATAAGTAATTCAGTGCAAGGCTAATTTTTGTTTGTGTGTGTGCAAGTTTACGGAAAAGTTTCCGTTGCTTGATCCCAAAATAGTATTTTCTGTAAATGAAGCATGGGAATACTTATGTGAATTCATTTTTTCTTTACTGTTTCAGTGTGATGTAATATTTTAGAGGCCATTGATGTTTTAACAGCTGGATCTTTTGACATGGGCTTGCACTTGAGAAGCTATGTAGAATCTCTGCCTTCATTGTACTTCTGGGGTGTATTCTACCACCATTCTCTCAAAGTGGCCTTCTTGGTTTGGTTGCAACTTTGGCCATATTTGTACCGGACGTTCATCTCCTGGGAAAAGGTGGCCCACCCTGGACCAAGATAAGAAACCTACCCCAGGCTGGGATGGATTGCTGGTGTGGACCAAGACCTGTCCCACATCACTTTCCCATCACTGGTTTCAGGTAGAACATGACAGAAGGGTGTGGGTCCTCCCATATCCCACCTGAAAGGCCAGAAGGAAGGCCCATTCTTGTGTGGAAAGGTCATGTGTGCAAGTGTAACATTTTCTATTATTCACTGAACAGTCTTCTGATTTAATCAGTGATTTGTGTATTCCAGCCATGGAAACTCCTGAAGTGGCTGTAAGCAGCTGCATTTCTCATGATGATGAAAATGTTTACAACTACAAGCAACGCCCTTCCATGTGCCAGGAACTGCTTATAGAAGATCAGCTGAGAAGGAAACTCAAATTTTTCTTTATGAATCCATGTGAAAAATTCTGGGCCCGGGGAAGGAAGCCTTGGAAGCTTGGAATACAGCTTCTGAAAATAGCAATGGTTACCATCCAGGTGATACTGTGCAAAATTATAATGCAATTTTAAATAACAAGAATCTGTCATTCATTTATTTATTTATTTATCAAGAAGATCACCAAGAGTCTAGTGACACCATATTGGCTGTCAGTGAATTAACATTTGTTTAACAAGCTTATTTGTCTAGAAAGCCTTTGAAAAATAAAGTTCAAACCTTTAAGTATAAGGAATAAAGGTAAAATGAACTTCATTGCTTTATTACCATGAACATTTTTAAAGAAAGTGATTTTTCCTTGCTATTTGGGAGATTAAAGACAGTCTTGAACTGCCCCGTGCTAGATTTACAAATACATACAGGAATGAGGAAGGGGAGAGGAAACTGTAACAAGCTGTAGTCAATTCTATGGCAAGTTAACAAAATAATTTGACTGCAGTACTGAAAATGCAAAAGACATTACATTACTAATGTTTCTATTTCTTGGTACTTGTGGATAATGTTACTTCAATTCTAAACATCTTTTTTTTAATTATTATTAATTATGATGTTTTTTATGTGTACCTTTCAGCTGGTAGTTTTTGGATTAAGTAACCAGATGGTGGTGGCATTCAAAGAAGAAAACACAGTGGCTTTTAAACATCTGTTTCTGAAAGGCTATACAGACAGAATGGATGATACCTATGCAGTTTATACGCAAAAGGATGTCTATGAGCAGATCTCCTTTGCTATCCACCAGGTGACTTTTATTACTATGTGTGTATTCCAGCTGGAGTGAAATTACAGAAATATTAAATCAACATTTACATTTAGCAAAAGCTCAGATTTATCTGGAGGCAATTGCAAATGAAAATCAGTTTATAACGCATTTGGTTCCTTATAAGAAATTTTGTATAAATTTTTCCCAAGAACTCATGGTATACATGATCCGGCTTGTAGCATTTTAACCTTATAACAGTGCTGTAAGAAGATAAGATGGAAAGTGGCTATTTGAAGTTTAACTCCTGGGCTTTATATTTATGTAAAGTCCAGCCACAGTCCTTATTCACAATTAAAAGAATATTTTTAAATGTACTTTTAAGCCCCCCTTAAGACTATTGATGGAACTTGAGTGGTTTACAAACTGTCAGTGATAAAAGTCCTTCCACTCAGGCTTACATCCTCGAGTAATAGCATGGAAGGAAAAGATAAAACATTGGCATTATTACTTAACTGCAAGATTGCTGTATTAGATGAAATATTTCAAGAACAGAAAGAGATGAAAGCCTCAGACCTTTCAAACAGGCTAGTAAGAGAAGCACTGCTGTTTTATCTTCCTCAGTCCCAAGCTTAGCATGACAATCAACTTTACCTGCATATCTCTACTTTCTTGTGTAATAATAGACTTGCTTATCTTAACCAACAAACTACTGTTGCCACTTTGAGATGTGGTAGCTATCCATATGCAACCTTATTTTCTACCCAGTTCTTATCTGAATACCCATATGTCTCAACAAAATCAGGAACTTGTGCCAACCTAAGAATTTTCTTTCTCCATCAAACCAGTGTCAATAAAGTACTGTAACTTGTGTTTCCACATGGTAGTGGGAGCAGTGCTACTTGTAACTAGGAACAGACCAGATTTCAGCATTTATATTTGGTCTCATTTGCTGAATGTTTCTATTAAATTCATTTTATCCATCTGAATTCTGTTTGCACCAATTATTTTGTGTTTGAATGCATAATGACACCCTTATACAAATGTGAAGTCAACCATTATGTACTGTGCCAAATCTTAAAGCAAATGCATTTGAGCATGACTGCATTTAAACAGGGCTATCTGAGTACAATTCATGGAGTCAGAAATTTGGACATCCAAGTGAGGTAGTTTATAAGAACATTTTTTTTAAAAAAAGTAAAATTATTGGTTTGTTACTGTAAAAATCTCATAAATATGAGAGCGTTAGATATATCCCAAAGACTGCTGGAATGTGATCACTTGAACAAAATTCCAAAGGCTAGCTGCATTGTAGCAGAATCCAAGATAATTTGATTACAGTGGCAACATCTTCTTTACTTTGAGCACAAAGCAAACACTGGATCTAAGCCATGTTTGGGCTGGCTGTGCTGCTGCTGTCACTCAAAAAGTGGGTGGGACCTTGTGAATTATTTTTGTCTGCTGTTTATCAAACAAGAGTCCTTTGGAGGCACTGTTGATTTTTCCCTGCCTGAATGAGGTTTGGATGGGACAAACCAAATCCAGGTAACTTGTCCCTGCAATGATTTCAGCATGTCTCCATTGCTGGCAGACGTGACATTAATTTTCTACATCTGTATCCCTCCCTATATCTGAAGTTCTCAGGGGAGGCTACAACAATTAAACCAAATATAAAAATGAACATATTAAACAATAAAAATGTCTGAAAATGTGGAGAAAAAGCTGTTTATAGGATTTATTTCCTAACTTTCCTCCAAGGAATGCAAAGTATTATCACCTTTCTCTCCATTTTATCATCATATGAGGTAAGTTAGGCTGAGAGTTGAGAACTGGTCTTTCAAGCTATCCAGATTCATAGCTGATTGGGGATTTGAACTCACAGGCTCCTAGTTTGTAGCCTGGTACTCTAACCACTACACCTGCTGCATGGATCGTGCCTTAAGATAGATGCTACCTTGTTTTAATTCCACTTGTAATCTTGTGGGGATAACATGTGAAATATATCTATGGTAAAACTATGATGAGGCCACATTTGGAATATTATGCACAGTTCTGGTCACCACACCTCAAAAATTATATTGTGGAACTGGAAAAGGGGAAGAAAAGGGCAACCAAAATGTTGAAGGGGCTGGAACATCTCCCTTATGGCATTTAAGAGGGGACCTGAACGAAATATATAAAATCATGCATGGTATAGAAAAGTGGACAGAGAAAAATTATTTTAGCTATCACACAACCGGGGGGCACTCTATGAAGCTGATGGGTAGTAGAATCAGATCAGACACAGGCAGTATTTCTTCAACCAAAGGGTCATCGGTCTATGGAATTTGCTGCCAGAACAGATGGTAACATCAACCAGCCTAGATAGCTTTAAGAAAGGGTTAAACAAATTTGTGAATGACATGTGTATCAATGGCTACTAGAATGGATCTCTAGGTACATCCTCCAGGTTGGGGAGACAGGCAAGATGCCTCTAACAGCCATTTGCTGGCATCTGAGAGCAGGTGATGCCCATAAACAACTGGTGGGCCACTGTATGGGACAGAATGCTGGGGCCTATTCGCACTTGGCCTTTTTCTGGAGTATATCTCAGGATAGGGGTCTGTGGTCCTCATGCTAATGCAGACTGTGGCAGACCTCACTTTGGGCCTGCTGAAGCCTGCACCAGCATATCGACAGCAAGTCCCTATTCCAGGATATATTCCAGAATAAAGCCAAGTGCGAATAGGCTTCTGGACTAGATGGTTTGTAGCCTAATCCAGCAGGGCTCCTCTTAGGTCCTTATGCTCCACACATTTTACTCTATCTTCCCTCCATCCAACTTAACAAATCCAGAATTTAGAGTGTGAAGCGGCACATCAAAACTATATATTTTTCTTATGGTATATATTTTAGGGACTAGAACCAACTTCATCCAATGGATGTTATAATAACGTTAATTTGTTTTTAATATACAGTAGGCTTATTGTCTAAAAACCTTGAGAGGGAACCATGGTGGTCCAACAAAGAGAAGGCAATCCACAACTTTAATATCATTATCCTATTGCTTCTTCCTGTCCACATGAATTTATGTGTCAACAGGATAGACAGCAGGTGATTGGAATTTTACCTTATCAAGCAGATTTCACATCAGTTAATTAATTATCACCTTTGGCTTAGTATTTACAGCTGCGCTCTATATCTGTTGGAAATCATGCTTATGAAAAAAAGGGAGCAGAAGAGACACCAATGGCAATATGCCAGTACTTCTACAAGCAAGGAACCATCTGTCCTGGAAATGACACGTTTGATATTGATCCAGAAATTGAAAATGGTAACAAACATTGCCAAGTACTCTGCCAGTGATTTGTGTGTGTGTTTCTTTAAGTTTCCCACTCTTATTTTTTTTATTCACAGAATGTTTTTATGTGGAACCAATGGTGCCCTTGGAAAATGGGACGCTGAGGAAGAACCCATTCAATTTCACTCTAGATTTCCATAGGTGAGACAGAGTTTTCAGCTGCTGGTGTGTTTGCATGAAATTAGTTAATGGTGAATAATGTTCTGAATTGTCTTCTTAGACTTGTGACTGTGCAGCTCACATTCAAATTGAAGGCTATCAATCTTCAGACAGTTCGTCACCATGAGCTTCCGGACTGCTATGATTTCACTCTGACGGTAAGTAAAAGCTTGATTTGGAACATTCTAACTTTCTATAATGCCCTAATCGGTAATTAGGTTTCTCTGAAAAACATCTCTGAGAGAGATTGAGTTGGGTCCATGATCCCACCAATATGGGGAAATGGACCACTTCTCTGTTTCTGGGGAGAAGGTGACACCTAGAGGCCAACCAATCATAAGACTAAATGACCAGATATTGATTAACATGGAAGGAGGTTTCTGAATCTTAGTAGATAACTGGATAAGGAAATAGACAATGCTTCCTAAGGCTCATCAGTTTCAATTGTTTGGGCCCATATGGCTTGGGTCCAAGCTATCTCAGGGACCGCCTTCTCCCGTACAATCCTCCCCACGCTGTCTGCTCCTCTGGGAGGAACTTACTGCAGCCTTTAAAATCCAGGCTTGCGGCGACCTCCCAGAGGGCGTTTTCTGTTGTCACCCCCAAACTCTGGAATGACCTGCCGGATGAGATCCGTCAGTTGACATCTCTAGACAGCTTTAAAAAAGCTGTCAAGACGGTTCTCTTCCGGCAGGCCTTTCCAGATTAATTCTTCCAGATTAATCATCCCTGCTCGGGCTCCCTGACCCCCTCATTCCTCTCGTGGCCCCATCTTTAGTGATGGTTGAGGAGCTCTAGAGGGACACTAGTGCAGTTTGTCCATTTAATTACGTTTAATTATGTTTTATACTCTTGATACTGTATTTTAATTTGTCATATTGTTTAATACTTTTTAAGGGGGGGAGGGACTATAATGTTTTATTCTTATATGATGTTCTTATTATATTTATTGTTGTTAACCGCCCGGATTGGTTCGCCACAGGGCGGTATACAAATAAATATTATTATTATTATTATTAACACACACATATTTTGAGTAGATTATCAACAATTGTTTAGCAAACCCTGTAAATTATAGTGTCTTACTAGAGTTTCCTTTCCTTTCATATTTGTATATAAACCATAAAATGAAGCTATCTCCAATGAAGTAGACTGTTGGTCACTATAATGTGTATTGCAGTAAATGCTAGTTTTAAAAGGTTTAAGGAGATTCCTAGTGCTATAATTGTTTTTAGTAAACATTTGGGAAAAGTAATGTTCATTTTTTTTCTTGCTTTTTCAAGTGTAGTTTATGACAAGGGAATATTGCACATGTATATGGCCTTATAACATAAGGGGATATAATATACATAGCGTTCTCTAGTAATATATGTTGTCTTTTCACCATGTGTAACAGATTGTCTTTGACAACAAAGCACATAGTGGAAGGATTAAAATAAGCCTTGACAATGATATTTCCATCAAAGAATGTAAAGACTGGCATGTTTCTGGATCAAGTAAGTAGCAATTTCACTTTCAGTATTTTGTTTATAATTATCTCTTTTCATTGGGAGTCAAAATACGTATTACCAGCCAGTTTTGAAAAAGCAAGTTGACTCTGCTGGATGTAGTACAGTCAGTAGAAAAGGAAAGCTTCTGATATCATCTTACCTAGATTGCTACTTCTTTAGAAGATTCAGGCCCAGTGCTCAATATATGAATGCGTATTACAGAAATCGGACAACTAGGGGCATCTAGTAATAACAGATCTTATACTACCATTGGATTGGATTGGAGGAAAACATCTACCTTTTGCTGCCCTAGGCCTGGAGTGTTCCTTTGATCTTAAGATCTAGGTCACCACAATTGTGGTGGATCCTAACCACGTTATTGTATTTTTAAATGGCAGGTCTGATGGAATACTTTACTACTTTAGATAGCATAGGGATGGAAAGGTCCTGGAAATCTGAAAAACAAACTTTCCATGTAGATGTGTGCAAAAATGATTTCAAAACCTATTACTGTTTTGCTTGTTTTTGTTACAAACTCTTTTGAATATGTTTTCTTTGGAGAAGGCCATAAGCAAGTAAACTGTTAGGAAATAGTCACACCCCTCTTACATGGGGGTCAAGTCAGCTCTAGAACAAGGTGAACACTTACCTTGCCTTACCTATTCCTGGCTGCCTCTTCTGGCCTTTTTAGAGTCTGGACAGGATGGATTTGCCTGTCATTGCATCAGGCTGTGCAATGGCATCATTATGTGGTCTGCTATGATTTTGTTTCCTCACCCCCTCCCAGGCCTTTAAATAATAGTGGCCCTGCCCCCTCCAAATACCAAGCAAGTCTGGAGGCAGCCAGAACTTTAGAGGCAAGTATGTTCGGCATTTGATTTAGTAAATTTGGTCCAAATGTAAGAGGTGTGTCCATTTTGAATGCTTTGAATAGCATTCAGGGTGGTGTTTTGCAGCCCCTTATCCCCTGAGAAGACAGTGGCAAATGACTTTATACTTTTGCCAAGCGGTCATCAAGGGCTGAATTCAACTTGAAGAAATCCCATCTTTTCATGAAGTTCAGAAGTGCTCATTTCCATAATCTCATTTTATTGACAGTAATAAAGAAGTTTCTGATTATATAATTTTTGGTGTAGTGATTCCTCCTGCCCTATATCCAAGGGTCAAGGGGTACAATAAAAGCAGTAGAAAACTATTAAAAATGAACTCATTAAACAAAAAATAAGTGTCTAAAAGCAGAGGGAAAACTATTTCTTCAAACAAGGTGAAGATCGGTGTCTTCACCTTGCACCTGAAATATACAGTGAAGGAGCTAGATGCACCTCAGAGGAGAAGTCATGATAACTGTTAATCTTTGACTGTGCAGATGAGTTTTGAAGTAGGTGTAGGCTTAATGTGTCAAGTGTTCTAAGGTTCACTGACAGTTGGTTTACCCATATCAAATTGTTTTCTTATTCCCACAAAACAAAAACAAAGAAACACCAAAGGGAACCAATAGACAGTATAAATCTTATTTCAAAACTCAATTGGGGCAGCTCCCCCAATAGTAGAAGCACATCTTCTCTGTTAGTATTTGTGATGCCTAGCCAGGAGTTAATCACCCTCAGCCCAACCCCCGCTGCTCACAAACTCTTTTTATTTATAAATAAGCCCACAGAGCTTCCCCTTGGTGTCAGTAATTAACCTCCAGCTATGACGTTCACTTCTTCTTCCATTAACCTCCAGCTACGACGTTCACTTCTTCTTTTCTAGTACAGAAGAATACCCACTACATGATGATCTTTGATGCCTTTGTCATATTAACATGCCTAGCCTCACTGGTTCTTTGCACACGATCTGTGATTAAAGGAATTCGTCTACAAAGGGTGAGTTATCTTCACATATAACAAAAAGGGCACCTCCGAGAGACAGTGTGTGGCCCTTGTGTCCCCATGCCTTCTCTAATCCGCCTTTTCTAGGCCAGAATGTTAGGAGAGGGGGGAGAGGCAGACTGGGGTGTGAACAATCCTACCTTGAAGACATCTTAGAAGCTGCCTCAGATTTATTTTGCTGTGTCTGATCACAGCCTTAGTTTACAATAACAGTTTATTGGGTAACGCTAACAATTTCCCAATGACGTTTTTTCTCCTTATTCCTCTCAGGAATTTGTGTCATTTTTCCAACATCATTATAAGAAAGCAGTATCTTTTACAGATCAGATGGAATTTGTCAATGGATGGTATATTATGATCATGATCAGTGATGTTCTAACCATTATTGGTTCTACACTAAAAATGGAAATACAAGCTAAGGTACGTTTCTTAGAAGCTGTGTTGAAAATAATTCACCATAGTAGATCCACGCTCCTCTTTTGTGCCAATAGTGTTCCTCACAATTGAATTTAACTTACAACTGATCAGGATTCTCAAACTGTAATATTGTTCCATCGGTTGGTTTCAATATAGAGTTTGTTTTGGGCAATAGGGGTGGAGGTAATAACAGGAAATGTTTAACCAGGTAGGTTTGATTACAAGCTTTGCAAAGATCCACAGTAAGAAGCATCTCTGGACATGTTGTGATTATTCAGCTGTACAGGCCTGCTCTCATATCTGCTGCTCCGGTAACCATGGATCCACTCATCTGCGGTTGACTGGATCAGTCTCCCCACCCCAAACAGTACCTTTAGGCCTCCTAGAGGCTTCCTGGAGGCCAGGGACAGTTGGAAATGTGTGAAATCTGATGGGATTTCCCATGATTCCTTGCAAATCACAAGGTTTTTGTGGTAAATGTGGGAAGTCTTGTGTGATTTGCAAGGTATCATGGGAAATCCAATGAGATTTCCCAGTGTTTCATATATCCGTAGTTTCCTTTAACTGCAGTAGGAACAGGTGTATATGCCCCATAGATATGGGGGACAGCCCAAAGCACAGAAATGTGTGTTTGACTAAATGGTCTGGTGCAAGAGACAGAAAAGTAGTGACTTTTGAGTTTGGGGTTTTGGAGTTTCTTTGGCTAACACTATGTAATGGGGATGTGTTGAACGAGTTCCTCTTAGGGTGTTTTTCCACTGCAGCCCTATAGATCTGGATCTAAAAAGATCTGGATCTAAGGAATGGGTACATTTCTTAGTAGATCTGGATTAAGGGAAGCACCCAATGTGTTTTTGACCACAGCACACCCCTGCTGTGGAAACAGCTTTGCACCCATCTGGGGAAACCGGATCGACCCACAAGGGGTCAGTCCATTACCCCAGGTGTTTTGGGGGGCAGGGGGGGTGCAGTCTTCGAAGCAACTTCGAAGTGATTTCGAAGTGACTTCGAAGTCAGCTTCGAAGTCACTTCGAAGTGAATGTGAAGTCAACTTCGAAGTGACTTCGAAGCCAGTGTTGGGGGGGGGCTCCCAAAGGTGCATCCCCTCCCCTTAGCCTCCTTTGGACCCCATTGCCTGTTTCCAGTGGAAACAGGCTCCCTTTAATCCGGATTTTCCGGGAGAAGACCCCATTGTAGACCCCTTTAATGGGGTCTACAGTAAATCCAGATTAAAGGCCAAAATGTACCCATTAGATCCAGATTTCCCCAATGACAGTGGAAACAATCGGGTCCCAAATGGGTGCCGTAGTGGAAATGGGGTCATCCAGCTCACACCCAAATGGGTCCTAAATGGGTGCAAAAATGGGTACTTTTGACAGTGGAAAAACACCCTTAGAATCAGTTTGGATGAACGGAAGCATTTGAGGGATCTGACACTGCCACAAACCTCCACAAAGTTCAAGGACTTTAGTTCCTTATCTGAATGAACCAAAGCAGTTTGGCAGTTCAATCCTCCAACCATGTTCCTGGCCTACAGCCCCTTTTATGCACCTCATCTTCCAGGCAACTTATATTATGCTCCTGCCACAGGCCATACCATTCTTCAGCAGGCTAATTTGCCTGCTTTCATGGCCCACTAGTCCTTCCAGAATGGGAGATTATGGGTCCTCCCAGTAGGCCAAAGCATGTGGATGTCTGGGGAACTGCTGGTGGGCTTTGATGCACCCATTCTCATGTTGCTGGACCTGTCCATAGACTATGGTTGGTAGTTTGAGGTTCATTAAGAACCAGTCTGAGGTTGTTGTGCTTTGGTTTGCTGTAAATCAGACTGCGAAATAATTTTGTGCACATCTTTACTATGTAAGCAACATGAAACTCAAGAATAGGGGCCCATTTGCACTACAGCCTGTAATGCATAATTAGGCAACTTCTGGGGAAGAGCATCCACACCTAGAGGAGGCCTCCAGGTATTTCCTGCCTTCCCAGAAGTTTCCTAATTATACACTAGGTGTGGAGCATGAAATCATGCTCCACACCTTTACTAACCTTACTTGAAACCTTATCTAGCACGTTCAGCAACAAGCATCTGCACCTTCTTCGGTGTTCCGGGGTTGTCAGAGGTACTGCACAAGTATGCTGGCTTCTCAGGCAGCCATAGATGCAACTGTGACTGTGCATGCGCAGAATGTCAGTATCGTCATAGCGACTGTTCTGATGCATGTGCAGTTGCACAGGGCACTGCAAACAAAAGGGCGGCACCTAGAAGAGGAGCGGCAGCCTGATCGAACACAGGTGAGTGTGTTGGGTGGACTGTAGTGAATGTTAGTTACATACAGGAAGAGAAGTGCTTATGTAATTGCAGCAAAAAAAGTGATGCCATTCTAGACAGTAGGTCTTTGATAGTCTGTCTGTGAACTGAGAGAACTTAATGACATCATACCAAAGCTACTGACAATCAGTTACAGTTGTTAAGATCTTCAAAAACATCTTTTCTTTTAATGGGAGGCTGTGTGTGTCTCAGATCTGTCTAGAGTGAACCCCCATCCAGCTTCTATTCAGAACTGTAGCTCTGGTCTGGGTTCATACAACCTTCATGTTATACCCAATTTATATTGTTGTGCCAGTGGGTAATAAGTTCCCATTTTATTTTTATTTTTGTCTTCTGTGTGCCATACAGAGTCTAACAAGCTATGATGTCTGTAGCATTCTCTTAGGGATGTCCACCATGCTGGTTTGGCTTGGAGTGATTCGCTACCTTGGCTTCTTCCAGAAGTACAATGTAAGGATCTTCATGCTGTTGGTATTTATTTTGTTTTCTGTTACTTATCTCGTTGTACATGAATCCTAATGGGCAACACTGGGTCTTTTATTATTTTTATAGCTGCTTATTTTAACACTACGTGCGGCTTTACCCAATGTAATTCGGTTTTGCTGTTGTGCTGCAATGATTTACCTGGGTTACTGTTTCTGCGGCTGGATTGTCCTAGGCCCATATCATGTTAAGGTACAGTAATTATTATTAAATCTTAAAGCTTAAATATTATTGGACTGATGTAATGCCACCTCCCGTACAAATACTGGACCACTGTTAGTTTATTCAGGATAAGGGAAGGTGGGAAAAGCATTGTTGCAATGTGGTCCAAGGACATCTTTGATCAAAGAAACTGATGGAACAAGCAGCAAAAGCAAATCGTACAAAGCTCAACTGTACTGTGGAAGGGAAAGCATAATGACTGCCTGGTGGCTCTTTTAATATAGAACTGTATAAGGAGGGATATAGTAATCAGATCCAACACCTATCTAAGACTGCTAGGTACATTGTTACAGTAATCAGTCTTTTCCTTTTTTAAAGATGGGTCTCCCTCCAATTCTTCTATGAAACTTTTTAAAAAGATTACTTACTATCCAATTAGGTTTATAATAATTATGAACAGTGAGTTTTTATTCAGGCTCAATGTAAACAGTAAAATTGCTAAAGCAGTCCAAATATCAATTTAGCATTGCTTCCTTCTTTCTCCTGGTGTACACTTAGAATTGCCTCAGGGAATAGAGAACAAGACTCTTGCACAGGTGTTTGCTTCTATACATGAGGTCTAAGATAAGTTCCCAGTACTCACTTCACAGCCATATGGGGGCAAGGACAAGGATGAGCTATCAGTGTTTGCCCTGCTCTGACGTGGGGAAGCGGCTTGCTTTGGAAGGATATCCAAGTGGATTGCATCCCACCTCCAAGCTTGTTACAAATTGCTGCCCTGTCTTTAAGAGCAGTAGAGTGGAAGAATTACCATCAGGTGTTGCCAAATCTGCTAAAATTCCTTCTTCTATGCTGTTACTATAGATGAAAGAGCCCTGTCTAATCTTCCATGTGGCAACCACATAAATATTACATATATTTTATAGTTATTATTATGACCCCACCCTGGGACCCCTCAGTGAACCATGAGATATAAATTATTAAATAAACAAATACTTCCTTTAAATTATGTTGAAAAAAAATACAGCATGCAAATCTTTTTCCCCCTTCTTTTTCTGCTCTTCTAGTTCCGTTCTCTGAACATGGTTTCTGAATGTCTCTTCTCTTTGATCAATGGTGATGACATGTTTGCCACATTTGCAAAAATGCAGCAAAAAAGTTACCTGGTTTGGTTATTCAGCCGGATCTACCTCTACTCTTTCATTAGCCTGTTTATCTACATGGTTCTGAGTCTCTTCATTGCCCTTATTACAGATACATATGAAACAGTTAAGGTATGTATTAATCTTTCTTAATGAATGGAAAATGCACAGTATCTCCAGCTGTGAATTCCCCAAACTGCCATTTACTTGGTTTGGCTTCTTGGCTGCAGAAAAGACCAGGTCATGAGATAAATACTAAGCTCCAATACTTGCAAATGCAGTTCTTGCTTCAGGAAAGGGGCTGTGGCCAGTCTTCTACAGGAGTAGATTTGACTTTGAAAAAGACATGCATTGTGATCCAATTTCCCCCTTCCTCTATCCATACTTTGCGCCTACAAATAGTAAAAGAGACCCTCAAGAAGGAAGTTGGCTTAGAAAAATATATACCTGGGAGCAAGCATCCTTGCATATGTTTTTGCCATGTTAACTTCCTTGGGCTGAAAGGAAGTAAATGGCAAACCACTAACATCTAACTGAATTTTGATCACTCCATGTTACCTTCTGCCACCAGGATTTGAGGTATATTTAAGACAGCATGAGAGAAAATGCCTCTTCTGTGCTGCAAAACCCAGAATAGGCAACCTGTCCCATGGTGGGATGGGCTGTGGCTGGCCCAGTTTCAGGGGTTGGAAGTTTTTGGCCTTTGCCAGCCAGGGCTTTTTTGGCCAAGTGTCCAGGAACACTGCATCTCAGGGGCCACTTCTAGGTCTCCAGTGAAACTCTGCCAAGCTTAATATACCAGCCCAAGTATATCACTGAAGAAAGTCTGTGGATAGCTTGTAAGCCATCCATAGTGGAATGAGTATCCTGCTCCAAAATATTCATGCGTGCAGACAGAATATATCAGTAGTGGGCATGGCTTGGGCTGGTTTACTGTCACAGTGTGGAAAAGGACCAAAGTCTGAGTTAGACTTTTAGAAGCTTGTGAGAGGGAATCACAGCAAGGTTTTTGTGGAAATGGTGAATATCCCACCACTACTATGAAGAACATTATTCTAACTTTTCTCCACTGTTAATGTTTTTCACCCAGCATGTTTTCCCACAAGTCCTATGGAATGAAAACAGAGTAATAATAGTGTTTAAAATCCAAATCACTTCATGAATGTGTATACGCTGTAGTTTTTTTTTTCTTGTACTCTGCTTTAAAGTTAATGACAAAACCTTTTAGCACTACCAGCAAGAAGGCTTTCCAGAGACGGAACTTCATACATTCATAGCGCAGTGCAAAGATCTACCAAACTCTGGGAGATATAGATTAGAAGATGAAGACTCCATATCAATCTTCTGCTGCTGCAAAGGGTTAGTAGCTAAATGGATACTTAAAAAGGCTGACAGTTGCATAAACTGTCTCAAAAGCTATCACTAGTGTTTTATGAACTTCACCTTCAGTGGCTCATCCTGAGTAAACAGTACAGAATGTTCTTAACTCTTCCTTGGCCCACACAATTTTAAAGTGTTTTTACTTTTGTTTTTAACATTCTGCAGACTGCTTTGATTTAATAGAAAGTGGTATAAAGATGTCATAAATAAATAAATGAATGGGTGTTTTTCCACTGTCACTAGAAGTACCCATTAAGTACCCATTAATGGGTACAAAAATGCCATTAATGTTGAATTTAAACAAGACCTTTCTTTTCAAGCAACATTGCTTAAAATGTCTGTTTTTGTTTGCTTTCTTAAAACATGACAAATAAATCTTCCCTTTCTAATGAATCCTATTATAATAATCTTCTTTAAGGTCCTAATGAAAATATTGGACAGAGTGCATCTGGAAGTTTATGCCCTGCTCTCTCAGAATGGATCCCTGAGTGAATCGTCAAAGAAGAAAGCTCTATTTAAGAGGCACAAAACCTTCACTAAAGCTCTTGTAGCACTGTTAGTTTTAAGTATGAGCTATACAGTAGAACTGCAGCAAAACCATCTAGATAGAAGTGTTACTGAATAATGGTCTATTGTTACCATACACCAAAAGACATAAGGCATGAGAAGAAAAATATCCATGTCACGATTAAGTACACTGATTTCTCCAAAATGGCTTTGTTTCTTCATTTTCTCTGTACAAACCCACATTAGAGAAACAGTGGTCAGTTAGGATGGATCAAAGCCAAAGTGAAGACCCTGAGACCCTTGAACCTTTCCCAGACCATTGGGTTTTGCAGACCTGGCATTTGAACACATCTGGAAATGCAACATCAAACTCTAAAAAATATTCATCACTAATGAAATCCATTATATGGAAGTTGCGGTCCTCTTGATTAGGCTTCAACTATCTTTTTGGATTTGAAAACACATTTGAAGTTTAAGGAATGGCCGTGGGCACAAATCCAGAGAGAAACATGCATAAGGATTCTTTGATTTCCCATTAAAGGTCTGTAAGGGTCAGATCCCGTACAGTTTAAATGGTTTAGTGACTAAGCTCTTCTAGCTTTCCCCTTTTAGCTCTAAGTTACCTTTATGAGATCAAAAATATTCATTCTTGTCTCTTAATAAGGAAGGTAAGGGGGTATGAGTAAGATGCTTTAAGAGTACTAAGGGAAGCGTTCAACTGTGTTATTGCGTGCAATACAGATAATTCCTATTCAATACATTATTGGGCTCAAATTTTCACAGGATCCAAATAAAATGGGTAGGACTTGCAACAACAGTAGTTTTGGTGTCTTGAGTGGGAAGATACTAACCAAAGAAGCACAGATCAGGCAACACAACCAAGCAATGCAGCATGTAATCGCACATACTCTATGATTCATGTGTTCCCCTGTGAATGGGAACTTGCTGAGCTATCCTAGCCTGGCAGCTAGTATAGGTGTGGAGCAGTTCGAGGGATGCTCCAGAACTCGAGTCATTTCTAGTTAAGAAATGGCTGTGCGTGGTACAGATGGATCAAGGTAAGTACAAAAAGGCCCTTAGCCATCTGACAGCCCAGATAAACTTTTCTATGATGGGCACAGATTTCCTAGTGCATTTTTAATGTGGCTGAAGCTACTTTTTTCCACTGAGGTCTGGTGAACATGGTAAGCAAGGCTGATGACATTTTCTGTGAACTCAAGGTGAAACCAAGAGAAACCTGTAGCCATCTGGATGTTCTTAGAATTCAGTTCCCATAAGCAACAAGCAAAATGATTAATTTTTGTACTGCTGGTAGTTGTAGTTCAGGGTACTGGAAAGACTGCATGTTTCTTATCCCTGTGTCTTACCCTGTCATTGTGATCTGGAATCCATACTAGGTTAATAGAAAAAAATGGTAGTTCATATTATACATTCAGGATTATTATTTATTATTTGAGGAGATGCTGCAACTCAGTGGTGAAACAATGACCTAGAAAGCGTAGGATTGCAGGCTCAATCCCTGGTATCTTCAAACCATTAAGTATCTGCTAAGAAAACTGCACGGATGTGTCCGTGTAGTCATAAGGAATTTAGTCCAATTAGATGGTATAAAACAAAAACAATGTATTATTTATTTACCTTGTCCCTGGCCCATGAGTTGCCACTGGTAGAGAGAACACTAGTAAATGGGAAAGTGGACATAATAATAATGTGTAAATCTATGTATTTTCCAAGATTTTATATTAAACAAGTACAGACTGTTTGCAGAAAAAGACAGTGCACAGAACTTATTTTTGAAAAGCTTTCTGCAACTTGTGTTAGATCTTAGAATTGCTAAGACATGATTGAGGACTCTTATGTGGAATCTAATGTTTAAAGATGCCTTATTTGCTATACTGTACGTATCTGGAAAGTAAATGTGAAAAATAATTTTTTTTAGACTTTTAAAAACTTCAGATGTAAAACCAGCAACTGTGGTGGAGCATTGAATGAGTGGCAATACATTTTTATGTACTGTTTACAAACTTTAGAAGATGTGTGTTCACATTTTGTAGGATTGTTATAGAAAACATTGACATGAAGAATAAAAAAAAACAATCAGGAGTCTTTCTTCATTACTTTCTTGCATTTTGAAAACATTTAGTATTGTGGTATGTGTGAAATGAAGCTAGATGAAAAACCTACAGTTAAGAGATTATCCTTCATTTGGCTAGTTACATCTGAGCAAATAAGCTGGAACTCTTTAAAGTGTGCTTTTTTTGTCGTGGATTTTCCTCCTTTTGTAGCGCTGGAAGCTCATTGAAAAGCCAGGCATGGGGGCGCTCAGAGGCAAAAGATTTCTAGAGGGCTTTAAATTGCTTGGGGACAGGGCCCTAGATAACTTTTTTGCCCTGACCTTTGGTTAAATGGGAAAGTATCTTCCCACTTTACAGACACTATTACTGTTTTAATATATACTGCTTTAATATGTCTGCTTTTAAATGTTGTCACCTGCCCTAAGACCTTCAGGTATAGGGCAGAATAGAAATACAAATAATAAAATATACAGAAAGAAATATTTTCTCTAAGGCACCACTTCCATGTTAATATATGGCAAGTGCTGTTTCCCAGGGCTTGATGTGACATATATTCCCTTTATGATGGGATCACGATCATGATGGTTCAGTCAAGTCCTCAAGCTAAAATGGAATCACTTCTGCTGACCACACAAGCTCCAGTATCCCATTGCTTTGAGTGTTAAGTGAGAAAGTAGGTGTGGGACAAAGTGCACCATCTGTGGACGTGCTGTGTACATTGTTTTTGACAAATATTGATGTGATGGTGCGCTTGGACAAACACTGGACAGCCCGTGCACAGCAAGTGTGAACTTTGATCACAGTTGGTGTTTCTGCAACACAGGTTAAGAAGACCAAACACAGCCTGAGATCAAGCATTAATCCATGAGCTTTAAGTGTGCTTACTGGCTTTCCCATACGAACTTCGCTGGTCACTGGAAGAAGAGGCTGCTGCTGGGCTATACGGATTACTTTACTTTTCATAGTTGCTATGCTAATCGATTGTTTAACTGGCCATATCCCATAAAGCTACAGCCACTTGCTTATTTAGCTCAAACATCTTTTTAAAAAACTATTTGGAGTTTCCACTAGCATTCAGTTTGTCATTTTTCTCAGCTTAATTTTAATTTCCAGGCTAATTTTTTTCTTTAAAAAATGAGAAAGAAAAGTGTTAGTAAGATTTACTTAACACTGTGGCAAGTTTTCACAAGGTGTTTAAGTGAAAAAAGTTTGTGTGGTTTAGCACAATTTACCAACTGAAATCTTATTTCAATATTCAGGGGGTTTAAATATTGCTGTTTCACTTTAATGTATTTTTTTCACTGCCAGGAAGAAGTCAGAGGGGAAGGTTTTGCTTTAACAGGGTTATGCTTTAAGCAATGACTTCCAGGAATGGAACCCTCACGTTACTAGATTACAGCAGGGTCTTAGTTATCACGAAAGGCTGGTTAACAAATCATCTTTTTAATCAGCCTAAACACGGTGTGTGGCAATCATTCGACACAATTTCTTAATCAGTTTCCCCATAAATTATTACCAAAATATTTGCAAATAATCTTAACCAGAAGTTGCTAGGTCAGGTAAATACAGGGAATAAAAAATAGCAACCAGATTTAAACTGCTTTGCACTACTTTTGCTTTTGGAATGCAGTCTTCTTATGGAATATGTGTAAGACCTCAAGGGATGGTAATGAAGGGTTATACATCACATGTTGACCTAAAACAGTGCATGGCCTTTAAAACCTGAATGGCATATCCAGAATTTTCAATCACCTTTCCCAGGGTAATTCACATAGTAAGCCAAGAGTCAGGGTAATACACATTCCATAAGGAGATACAATGGCAAAGCAAGCTGAGTTCCTAATAAATGCTATTTCTAAATTCTGCCCCTAAAAGTGCATGAAGTAACCCCTCCTCCTTTTGGAGATCCTGTATATAAAAAAAGCATGAGAAGGTTTTTCCTCTGTAACTAGTTTGGACTCAGCTTGGAATGCACTTTTCAATGAGCAAAAAGGATCACATAGTGTCTTGTCTTTCATTAATAGTGTGAACTTTACAAAATGTACACAATACTCTGTAAAAGTGATGACAAGCTGTAAAAGTCATGTGTTGACAGAACAATATATTATATTATTAAATTTTATTATATGAATAATAAAATACATCAAGTAATTTACTTATTACATCTTACATCTACTAAATAACACTTATTACATATTTGCCTAGCTGGCCCTTCCCTCACCCACCCCTGGTGAATCTTTCTGACATAGCCCTTTTCTGCCCTGGCCCTTATTCTGGATTAGATCTTGGAATGGGACCTGCCATATCAAACTTAATTTGACCCAGTTAGGGATGTGCATTGATTTTTGTGTGTGTTCACTTCACACTGAAGTGAATGTGAAGGAAATTCACATTTGTGTGAATAGAACCACTTTGAACATGGTAGGATTTGAATCTGTTGTGAAGGCTCTTTGCATCTGCTTCAAATCCTTGCCACTAGTTGTCCCCCTGAATCCCCTCCAAATCCCCTGCAGGTGTGACTGGGTAGTTGCTTTGCCACCTCCACAAAAATAATGAAGCATCCAAATGCATTTGCTTTGCACTTGGATGCCAACCTTCAAATACAGCCAATATTTGGTTCAAATGTGAATGTTTGAATTCATACAAACTGAAAACCTGATGAATAACTTGTACCCATCCCTAGATTCAGTACTTAGTCCTGCCATCTTTCCAATGGCCATTTCAAACTATGGTTCCACACTTACATTAAACAGCCTCCAGCCAGTTTTTTTAAAACTATTATATAATATGTTATTTGTTATCATATGCTGTATATTTTTGACTTATATAAACTTCTGTGAGGAAAAATTGTCTTTGACTTAAGTTGTTGATAATATTTGCTTTTTTTTATGTGATGACTGTATTTTGCTTTGTATTTGGTTTCCATTTGTTCTAAACCACCTTGGGCAAAAGTTTCTTTTGGAAAGGTGGTATATAAATAAAAATGGAAATGGAAATACTAGCACTGACAGTGCCCCATGATTGACTGAGACAATGAAAATTTCTTCTCCATAGTTAACTCTCTGTAACAGTGCAACATATGTTTCTTCAGTCAACTTTATTGCTTTTTGTATAATTCTTCTTACTTCCTCTTGAAAATCCCTAAAAAAAACTTTGTATCTCATAACAATTTCAAAACTGACATATGTATGTATCCTTTCTGGAACATCCATGACAACAATCTGAATTTGTTCTCTTGCAATAGGGCATGAGATTCTATACCATTTATACAAAATCTTCATCCTTACCTTCAAATTTTTGTTTAGCTTTTTTAAAAAAAAAAAAAAAATAATTATATTCTCTTTGAATGTTTTCTATTCCCACTGCCAGGTCCTATTTCCAAACTCTCAATAGTGCTGTCCCATATTTGTTTTTTCACCACCCTCTTTCTCTTCCTTAATGATTTGCTGTATTATCTGTTCCCACGAAGTACTCATTCCTTAAATAAAGAGGAAGTTAAAAGGTTGAGTTATGTAACTCCAGATTCCTTTTACCAACAGCCAATTATTCTTTTCAGGCACCCTTTCCAATTCTCCTATCAATATTAGGTCTCCATTTTCCTTACATAAATGTTCAGTCCTCTGTCAGCCCAACATCTTTAGTTCTCTCTCCTCCAACATCCTATTTCTATCACCTCTATCAGGGCCATTTCAGAACTTCCAATTCCCACCATTGCTTGCCATTGGCCAGACCGACTGAGACCTTTGGGAACTGTAGTCCAGCATCATCTGGAAGGCCACCTTGTAGGCTCTACCTCCATTACCAGGTTTGCACCAGCCTCTAGATAAGATAACCTGCTCAGCCTCGTTCCATGTGCAGCTCGACGTCCTCACCTGCTGGCCCTATAGCACACTGCCACCCGCACGTTTCTGGGCCTGCCCACTTTGGGAACACAGAAGGCTTCGCCGCCCAACCAGTGTCTATTTAGAGTGGCTGCCGGTGGTGACTTCTCAGAACTCCCTGCAGGGCTGAACGTGCGAATACATGCTCTATGGCTGAGTAATGGCCTTTTCCAGCTCTTTCAGGCGAAGATATCCATTCGAGAATGTCTTCCGCTCTTACCTGCGGCCAAAGAGCTTCGCTAAAATTTGCCCCGCGTGAAATCCTCGTGGAGGGATGCTGAGCAACAAGAAGGAAGCCCCGCAGAAGCCCCAGAGGCGTAACTCCCCGACGGGGCGCGCCTTTAAAACCCAACAGAGCGTCTCCTTAAGGCAGGAAATGGAGGACTGCGCGCGTCGCCGTGCCGTCGTGCGACAAACACCCACGCTGCCTCTGGGAAGCCCCGTCCCGTCCAGCGCTCCAAGGCCGCCGCCTCAGGCGCAGAAAGAGGAGCGACCGCGCTAAGCCCGCGCTCCCGGCTTCAGCGGCAGCTGTGACCCGCCGGGCTGCGCTAGGCGCCTTCGTTCCTCCTCTCGCCTAGGAACTGGCTCGGCTCGGCTCGGCTTCCACGTGACCGCCCTGCGCCGGCAACTGCGAAGGACAGCGCGCTGCGCCGTGGCGCCTCTTCCTCCCCACATGAGTCCCGCGCCCCTGACTGAGTACGTAACAGTTACAGCGGGCAGAGCTGGAGGCGGCGCCGGGCAGCAGCCCCGCCGTCCCTGTACTATGGCCCTGAAGTACCTGGGCAAGGGAAGGACCCTGGTGACCAGGTGAGTGGGGGGCAGCGAGGGATTTCCGGGAACCAACAGGTTGTGTGTGGTGGTGGTGGTAGTTGAGCTTCCTTCGGACTTACTGAGGCTCCATTCCCGCGCTCGCTTATCTCGAAGGAAGGAAGCATCGCTGAACTCGGTAGGGCTGCTGGTGATGGAAACTTTGGTGGTGGTGTCCCCCCCCCCCCAGTGGACTTTAAGACTCACGGGGAGGGGAAGTTCCAAAGCGGCCTCATTGGCCATTCATATAGGATCGCCAGGGTGACCTATAAAAAAAGGGCCTGGTGCTCTTTATTTTTATTTTAAATGTTACTCGGATGCAGAAAGCTGATCAAGTTCATTTTAGCATGCTTCCTGTTGATAGTGATGGGATTGTCTCCATTAGAATTTAACCATGAAGTTGGGCTTTTATGCAGGTTATGGAAGGCTAGAAGAACATAGGAATGGGGTGGATTTGCTCTTGAGGAAGTATAGGCCCAGAGCAGTAAGCTAAAACCCACTTTTCTTGCAATTCCAGTGAAATTCAGGAGTGAGTTGGACTAGAACAGAACTACTAGACCAGTGGTTCTCAACCTTCCTAATGCCATGACGCCTTAATGGAGTTCCTCATGTTGCAGAGACCCCCAACCACGGGGGGGGGGGAGGGCAGGTAGGAGGTGGGAGGGAAGGTTGGCGGAAGACTCATCACAACCCCTCTGAAAGGATAGTTTGACCCCCAAAGGGATCCCGACCCCCAGGTTGAGAACCACTGTACTAGACCAAAGTTCGTTCATTGTCTCCTGAAACTTGGGAAGTCTTTATGAAAAGTTATGATTGAAAGTCTGCTAAACCCCTCATATTGTCTGTTCAGGTGATTGTAGGTGAAAAATTAAGACCACTGGGGCAACCTGTAAGATTATTTATTCCCTTGTAGTATGAATGGCATCATATGCAGGCTGTTGAATATACATAACAGCTATTTCATCATACATATTCAAGAGCCCGAGTATGATACCTTGTTCTCTGAGTACAGGGTGGCCCTCTTGAATAGCACCAAGAAAGGGGTGTGTGTGAGAGGGGTAATATCATGGATGAAAGTGACCTAAATATTACAAGATAGAAATGGCAAATATTGATTACCACCAAGTTGTAGACAACTCCTAATTAGTTGCATGGGCACCTCCAAGGGTACCTTTATGTAGTTTTTTGGCAGAGATACGGAAGCAGGTTTGCCATTGCCTCTTTCTAGGGGAGGCTGGGAACTGAACCTGCAAGTCTCTGCTTTCCAGTCTTGTTGTATGAGCTACAGCCACTCCCAGAAATGGCATAGGAAATCTATAGACCGTTCAGAATAGTTTACTCTGCAGTTGGTTAGCTGTTTGGAAAATGTCAATTCTGGAATCCAGCTATGCTGGAGAATGATACCACGGTGCATAACTTAAAGCTCTGAGGGGACTGGTCAGAACTGAGTTGTTCATGGTTTCCTGTAAGAGTCTGCTCGCTCGAACACTGAAGGATATAGTCACGTGAAAGGTGGTATCTTCTGAATTTGTTTAGCCTAATGCATAACTGAAGAGAACTTTGACTTCAATAACTCCTTTTATGGGAAGATGTTTTATAGCTGTACTGTTTGCTCTGTATTTCAAGGCCCAATATAGCCAAACATTAAAGGAGATGAGATTGTGCTTCCAGAAACTAACCGGTAATCAGGTGTTAACATGCTAGGGGATTGTTGTGGGAATCATCTAGTTTGGGAATAGCTAGAATTCTCAATTTTCAATGATGAAACAGGGAAGAGGATTGGCTAACCCACATTGTTTGTAGATTCACTGATACGTCCATGAGATCCTGCAGAGCAAGGGAAGAAAGAGCTGAATGGGGAATGGGTTAAACACTTGCATGTGGACCTTAACCTGTAATGCAGATTGGTCATACTAGGGTTGCTGTGAAGTCTGAAAGCACTTTAAGGATAGCGCTGGCTTACAAACAAATCTGGATTATGAAAGATCACTGCTTACCTTGAGTTAATTTTGTTTGTGTCATGTTAATATTTACTAGATTTTTTGAAGGAAAGCATTTTTTTTTTCAAACTGCTATCAGAGAAGAGCAGACAGGCTGCCATGGTAGGGTGAGGAAAAAATACAAGTACTGTACCTAGCTTTCCTTTTGTCTTGAGAGGACAATGCACTTTTGTTCTCATTGAACACCTCATTCTTCACACTTGGGATTGAAGCTGTGATGTGTCTGCATAGGAGGACACTGTTAAATTTAACGCTTAAAAATTATTATTCATGACAGAAGTATGATGGCTCAGCCCGACTCAGACTTTAAAGAAGAGGAATCCCTAAGGGAGGATCTAAAATTCTATTTCATGAATCCATGTGAAAAATATCGAGCTCGGCGTCAAATACCTTGGAAATTGGGGCTTCAGATTTTGAAGATAGTTATGGTCACCACTCAGGTAACTTTAAGAATTGTTAAATCTTTTGGCTCTTCATGTTAGTGAGTACTTGAGCATGTACCTAGTGATGCCAAGATGAAGTTTCTAAAATGGTTATTTTAGAATGTGAGAGCCCTCACCACATTTTCTTCTCTAATTCTATATATTTTTTTTAAAAAATTACCATTTGATAAAGGAGATTGTGCATATTTTTGTGTGCTGCTTGTAGAATTATAGAAAGATCTTTTGCCTTATGTCTGACTGGCGTCTTCTCTAAAGATACGCACTTTCTGATATCTTCAAGAGTTTGAACTAAATGTAATGAAGAGACTTCCAGCTACACAGCTGTGTCTCCTCCTTATGGTCCGTGTGGTAGAGAAGATGGAGCATGCTTTTTTAAGAAGGAAAATTTGAAATTGTCTGACTTCCACCTTTGACATGGTTTTGAGTAGAATAACCCTAGACCATTGTAGCTTACTCTTAAGATCCACCACTCAGTTGTTAGGTGAAAATGTCAATGATTCTCTTCCTGTTCCTGTATCATATTTGTATCTGTAGAAGAGAAGGAATCAGTTAATAATTTAATCAGAGTTTAGAAACAACAGTTGGTTGTTGCTTGTTGACTTTCCAGAGTTATCTGGTTTCTGGCCATTGTGAGAAATAGGGTATATGATTAAAAAGCTGTCTAGCCCGATCCAGCAGGGTTCATCTTGTTTTCTTAGAGATTTTTTATGTAAACAGCTGTGGGCTGTATTGCTGGTGAAAGGCTCTTGGGTAACAGGGCTGAGACTTCAGAGAATGCTCTCATAAAATCTTCTGTAAAATCTAGGCTTATTTATTTATGATGCTTTCCAAAGATATAGTTAAAACAATTTGAGAAATACTTCAATACAATTTAGGTCTTAAAAGTTGTAACTACAAACAAAAATGCAATGTAAAATATGAAACACAGTATGAATTACAAACATGTAGTGATAATGAAGATCCCACAGTGGAATGGTTGCTAATCTTTTCTGTTAAGTTCTGTTTAATATCCACTCAATAAGTAAGTACAGGAGACAGTTAAAATATACCAAATATTTTCTCATTTCCTGTTCTCCTTTGGTTTTTAGTAATACTTCTAGGTTATGAGTCACATTTGCCAGTCCTGCAGACCTTCTGAGCATGAAATAGTATAACAAAACAGGGGTACTAAATCTAATAGCCTCTGGATGCTTAAAACTACAGTCCCCTACATGGTGGAGTGCAGCTGGTTGGTATCTCAAGCTAGTACAAGCTAGTACTGTGTATCTTTCCTGGTAACATGTGGTGCCTCTTAAGTCTGTTGCTGGCAGTCACAACACTCGGCCTAGTCTGCGTGTGCTCAGTAGAACTTCGCTGGGCTTCCTTAGCTTCTTCCTGCAGCCTGGACCTGCTTTTTCTAGGAATGGATGAAGGAGAAAGTGCTAAATATTATTAATGAAGGTAGGCAAGGCCTTACCTTGAGATATATGGGTTAGGGTATGTAAGTACCTGTTCAAAAATATTTGAAATAGTGACTCAAGGTAGTGTAGTTGCCTGCTTTTTGTGGGTCCCTAGGAGTGGGAAACAGCTGTTATGGGGCTTTGATGAATTGTCTCCCCCATGCCATCTGGAGCTTTGGAGGGTAGGATTAAGCTCTGTGCTGTCACATTGTTGATGATGTCATTGTTATGTAGGGTTGCTGGATCTTCCCCACCCCAGATCCTCAAAGCAGGGTTAGGGATTTTTTTTTTTAAGAAACAGTTCTTCTTGGCAGTTTCTGAAAAGTCCTTAGGGACTACACCCACTGCCTTCATAGGCCATGGTGTTCACTTACCAGAGCCAGCCCCATGGCCACACAACACTGGTGCCTGGCCTGCTTCCTGGCATGAAAATGACATAAGGGGTGCACCAATAGGAGTCTGCTTTAAAGTGTTCTACCAAACATTCCCACTAGGGGACCAGTCCAGCTGTCCCCAAGGCTCCTGGAAATTACTCTGAAAACTGACACAGTAATCTCCTGAGGCTAAGACCAGCCCCCAAGATTGATGTGCAACACAGAAGATGCTTTTGGGTCTTACTCCAAGTCTTAAAGATATGACCACCACTTTTTCTGAAGAACTTCATTCCCCAAAAGTGTAGAAAAATTCCCTGATGAAGCACTTAATTCCAAGTATTCTGCAAATATAATATTAAAATACTGAATGTATTTGCTGGATCATTAAGTTTTCTTGGCCACATTTCATGCTATTCTATAATGAAGACTAAATTGTGGAAGAGAAGTCTAGGCTTTCAAACATTGTTTCTTTTAATCTGCAAGTTCCATTTGTCATTGTACGTGGATGTTAAGGTAGCTGTTGACTACATCTTCACCTGAATATTTGAAAGTATTTCATCTCTTGGAGAGGTGCAAAGAGGGAGCAAAGATGTCTGCCCCTTTCACATAATGCAGATCACTGACCTACATAGGGCATTTGGGTATTACTGGCCAAATAAAAGTGGGATGTGAATCCTAGGATGATTTTGCACTTCCCTTTCCGTCCCCTAAACGGGAAAGGGGCACGATGAACTAACATTGACTAGTGCTGGAAAAGATCTGTTAGGAGGGCAGGAACAATGGGCCTAGTACAGTGTGGTGATAGGCAAGGAAAATTCATCTAAGACCTCAGCCATTTTTGGTTTGGTTTACCTGTTTTCTGCTAGAGATTCCCCTTGCATCAGCTTAGGTGAGACATTGGCCATGGTCACACCTTAACTGTAAGTTGTCTTGAAGCTGTCCTGATCTGATTTATGAGTGGATTTCCCTCCTCCATTCGTACCTTCTGAACTCTACTTTTTCACAGGACTCCATCCCTTTCAGCATGGCAGACCAGACTAAAAGGGGTGAACTATACCATAATGGGTGGAACCTCCCTTCCTTTCTCTCCACTGCCTATACGTGTGGGTGGTACACACCATATTTTTAAATGGTCAGAAAAGCACTGTTGGGAGAACTGCTTTAGCAGCTTTAGAGCAAACAGCAGAGTACAACCTCTCATTTTTATTCAGGAATGGCGTGGGCGTGGGTACATCTTGCACATATATCTTGGCTTCATCTGTTTGGGGGAACAGTCCCCTGCCCCAACAGTATCTTGTGTTATCATCAAATTTGCTCTCAGCAACACACAACTCCAAACACCTTTCCCTGTTGCCACTGTTTATTAACAGAACTTTGATTAACACTGTTGATTAACAGAAGGTGTGACCACTTATGTTGTTAACATAATGTTTAGCACAATTCAACAAGTGTCCAAAATGCAGGAGGAAATCTAGATTATGCCTCCCCCAGAATGCCTTGATGAGATTTTAGACTGTGATTGAGTGCCATCTCTTTCTTGCTTGACTTCTTGAAGCTGATCAGGGCTAATGCAGGTATCCTTACTTGATGTCTAATTTTTTCCTATAAAAAGGGTCAGATCTCAACATCCAGACTTGGGGAAGCAGGAGAAAGTGTGGGTTGCTGCTCATATCCAAACCTCCAACTTCATTCTACTCTAGTCCATCCTTGGAGCAACTAGGAACTGGAGATCTTGCCACTGGAAGAGAGACAAGCCCAGATAGAAAGTTGAGACGAGTTTAGAAAGTGCATCTTGAGCAGATTGCTCGGAAGTTGGCTTTTGCTTCCATTTGAGAATAGATACAGAGAATTTGATGTTTTGAGCTGGTGATGCTGCAGAAGTAAATTCTCTGAATTAATCCAAGTGTTCACATAGGCTGGCCCACTCTCTTTGCTTCTCTTCCAGAGAGCACCATCCTTTGGTCATCTGGCTAGTTGTTGCCCAGCCATTTAGTTGAGGTGATGGACTGCCACAAGCAAACCCCAGCCCGTGGGCAGCTGGTTCAAGCTTACTAGAAGCCACTTGAGAAGGGAAGAGTTGCACACTCATATCAGTCAGTGGAACCTTCCCCTGAAAGGGACCTGATATAGATGCAGACTTTTTGGTGCCTGGGACCTTTGTGAGCTCTAGCAGCAAGACAGTGGGGTTGAAATGCAGTATTTTTGCCTTGTGGCAAAGAGGATGGCTGGTTTGAACTTGGAGCCCTCTGAGCAAATTGCAAGCTGAGCAGTCCCAACACAAGCACTCAGAAAGTCCAAAAAGGACAACTGAGGGTTCTGTTAGACTCCAAACCTAACTGTGTCATTATCTGCTGAAGATGAAAGCCCATGAGGTGGACAGAATCCCCTGAGTTTGCAACACACACACACAGGGGGAATAATTCGGACTGAAGCCTCCTTGCTTTACTCTTTCTTTCAAGGAAGCGAAAGAGTCTTTTATAATTTTGATAGAAAGTAGCAGTCTTAACTCACATTGTTGCAGTTGCTAGTTCTGTATAGCAACAACTTCATGGTTTGTTGCAGACGCTACGTTCTCAGGATAAAAACGTGTTTATTTTTTATATTTTAGCTTTCCTTTTTTCTACATTATTGCTTCTGGTGTTTTTGCCTGTCTAAGCCAAGTGGAGTTTCACTCACCAACAGAGTGCTTCAAAACCAAACACAATGTGTTTAACCTTGGAAGAGTTATCATAATATATCAACGCCTTGTCAATCAGCAGCACTCCACCCTTTCCATACTGCCCTGCCTATAGAAGGTGAAGATGGATGCAGGCCTGGGTCTTATAAAATCATAGGGACCTTTCTGCAGATACCTTTGTGTTGGATCTTGGTTGTCTTCTGGGTTTCTTTTGTTTGCTCTGGTTCCCACTTGTTGCCTCTGATACACTCCATCTGCACAATATGGAATGAAAAATGAGTTCCTAATCTGCTTTAGATCTGAAATACTGTTAGACCTTGATAACTAGGCCCATGGGGGAATTGCTTTGATAGTGTGCCTTGTTGCTTCACTGAAATAGGGCGCTCTGGAGAGACTGGCCCCAGGCACTTTCATTCCTGACTGTCAGTGTCAGCTCCAAAGCTCACATCTCTCCCTGATATGGATCCAGAGACCCAGAGCTTTACAGGTAAGTACAGAAAGGCCCCTAGAATGGTCACATTGCAAAGGACCACCAGGACCATTTGCTCTAACCTTTTGTATTGTTCAGTTCACAGGCTTGGGGTGGTTATACCTGTGAGGAGCTGTCACTGAAGCGTATTCACTGTCTGTCTCCTTTATTTTTATAAAGCTCATTCTTTTCGGTTTGAGTAATCAGTTGGTGGTTTCTTTCAAAGAAGAGAACACTATGGCATTCAAGCACCTGTTTCTGAAAAACTACTCTGGTGTTGATGAAGATGACTACAGTTGCAGTATATACACTCAACAAGATGTTTATGACAGCATATTTTTTGCAATTAATCAAGTAAGTGTCATCTGTATGTCGTCTGTATTCAATGCAGGAATAACTGGAAATGGTTTAGTATGTAACCAGGTTAATGTGCTGTTGCTTCCTGTTGGAGTTGACAGGCTGGGGAATCTGTCTACAGGAAAACACTAAGCCGATTTCCATCTTCCTGGTTAAATGTACCTCTGCCAGGCAGGTTGCACTGTTTCCTCAAACTTCTGTTCCTTTTGCAAATTGGTTGAGCAACAGCATCTCATCCTCCTTGCAGGGAAAAAAAGGTACTGATTATTCAGGGACACTGCAGAAGTGGGTAACAGCCTTATTGTGACCCTCTGATTATGGCTGAAGTATAACTCACACTAGTCCTAGCCTCTGTGATTGGAAACCCCATATCAGCAGCCTCTGATCTGTTTTCCTTAGAGGCAAGGTTTTAAATTGGCAGAACTTTTTTCTATTACAATGAGTGTGACTGGGGCTGTTTCTGCACTGAGGGGGCAGAAATTCCAGATTGGTAAATCTGGATTTTCCAGATCTACTCCTCTGGATTCTGGGGGACAAGGGCTAGATCTGTGCCATCTGCATAGAAGGGACCAATCTGTATCTACATTCCCCTCCAACAGCTGTAAAGCCTGCATATCTGCATGATCCAGATTGAGACCCTGAAGCTGGATTATTGGCCCCGTTAATGGGGTCTATAATAGATCTGGAGTGAGGGCTTCCTGATTCAGATCTATATACCTCTGTTTGTGTAAATGGACCTGTCCTCAGAGGGGGGGCTCTGCAATCCAAATAATGCCCCCCCTCCCAAGATCCAGATCAGAGGCCTTCTTATTTGGACCTATTGCCCTATGCAGAAGCATCCTTTGAAATAATACATCAGTAATAGAAGTGACTTTTTAAAAATAGTTTTCAACTAAGTATTTTATGTTTGTGTTGCCATAAGGGATGTCAAGGGATGAAAGAGGTTTCTTTCATTTTGAGGTCTGTGTTTAGCAGTACTTCCCCATTAAAAGGTGCTATTGGTGTAATCCTTATGATAATGTTGAGTTATATGGGTTATCTTAAAGGGTACTGCAGATTTTTTTTTCTGAAGAGGTGTTTTCTTTCATGTGTTTGCTTTGCAACCAGTATCGGCAACTGAAGAATATATCACTGGGTACCCTTGGTTATGAGCAAGATGAAGAAGACTTGGCAGGCTTGCAGATATGCAAACAGCAATACAGGAAAGGCACAATGCTTCCTACCAATGACACACTGCACATTGACAGTGCGATTGAGACAGGTATAGAGCTAGCAGTTTCATCTCCTGGGGAAAAGTCTGTCTAATTTCATTGCAAAAGCAGGAATTGCCTCTTTTCAAAATCGCTTAACATTGTACAGAGGTGCAAAATGCTGTAGTACAGCTGCATCCTCACACATACCCAAAATCAGCAGTGGCATGTGGATGTTGGCCACTAAAGGCCAAATAACATATTTTGGAAGTGCATTAAGGCACTAGTGTGTAGATGCTATCACTTCTAAACTGCTTTTGTGCCAGGGTCTTTTAAAATTATGCATAGGTATAGATTAAGTAAGATATTGGGGCCAGTTACAACAAAATCATTTGAGGATAGAGGAATTTATGAATCAACAAATAAAAATTAAAGCCACCCGCAGCTTTGTTATGCCACAAGAATATATTTAATTCCTTACATTCTTTCATGGGACTAACATACTCCTCTGTTGCTTTGTGCAGATTTGAGAAATTGTTTTCCTATCCAGCAGCCTCCTTACTATCATCTTAGGAATGTTATATTGAAGCAAGCTCTGCATCACATTTTTCAAATATCCAAATGTCTGCTAGTCAGAGATGAACCTAAAAATATGAGATGATAAACCTGTTTGTGAAGCTGAGCGTCATCCAATCCCTCAACGCTTTTGCCTTCTTCTCTACAAAGGTCTCAGTCATCTTTGACTGGTCTCTCTTCTCACTGAAGCCACTCAGAGTCCATTTTGTTCCCCTGCTTACTAAAGGCGATTCTGCATTGGCTGATGTACCAGCCAGCAAGTATACTTGGGGCCTCATTCCTACATGCTGATGGAGTTTAATTGAGGCCCTGCCAGGGAGCAGAACGGAAGCTTCTAGTACACTTGCTGTCCTAGTACACCAGCCATATGAAATCTCCCTAAGAAACTGCACTGTTTCCCATTTATGTTGGTTACCTATGCTTGACAAACTCTGCAGGCTTCTGTGAACACATTGGTCTTAGTTGGCTTACTTTGTGAAAATGTTGGTCTCAGTTGGCTTACTATGATAGTTGCCAAAGATGAAGAGTCTCTGTGATTTGCAGGACATGGTAGTGATAGCTTTCACAAATCAGTTTTGCAGCTCTTTGTTTTATATTAAACTTGGACATACAGATGACTGCTTTACCCCAAATGCATGATGTATTACGATGAAACATTTAATTGTGGTGGTTTGGATAGATGGTTCTTCTCTAGCAAAAATAGTTGGATGTCCTTTGCTGTAGCCTCAGTAATGAGTTTCTTTGTGCACCCTGTGCCTGCATCAAAGGGTGCTCCTATTTCCCAATTCTTTTGGATTGCTAATGCTGTGTAAGCTGGAGCTAGATTTTTCACAGTGGAATTTGATGCATTAAAATGCGTAGGTGGCATAGATACTAGAAACAATTCTGCTAACCTTTAGGCTGCCTCCAGATGCAGGTTACTATGTTGGGATTGCTACACATATCCATAGAATCCCAATATAGTCCTGGGTTAGTTGATAAAAAGTCCGAAAACTTGGCAACAATGCTGGGTTTTCTGTAGCAGTGATTTTGTAGGCTCCCTCACCAGCTCTTTGTTACCATTGCTGTCCCAAAATATCCAGATGCTATCATGCACAAGGAAAAACCAAAGGAAAGTAGGTGAGCGTTTGCTAACATCTGGGTATTTTGCAAGAAGAATGAAAATGTGAAGAGCTGACAGTCAAGGTAAGAGCCTGGTATTCCTTCCTGCCATCTGACAGGAGCAGTGAGAGGCAACTGTAGGATATAAATAAGACCCCACAATTTCCTCTTGACATTTTGGAAACACCCTTAGATGCTGCTTGTGGACAAAAGATAATTGCAGAAGAGCTGTCAAATGGTATGTCCTAAAATAAAAATATGCTTGATTTCCACTATAATATTGCATATACCCCACAATGTTAGATTGGTGAAGTCCATGTGATAGATCAAGGATAAAGCTTTTGTGTCTTCTGGTTTCCCCTTGTTCTCTCTAGAATGTATTCTTCTAGAACCACAGGTGCTGGCTACCAAGGAAATAAGCGACTTGAAGAATTCTTCATTTTTCAACCTGGAGTTTTATAGGTAAACTGAGACTTGAGAGATGGAAATTGTGTGGTTCTTTTTTAAAAAAATGTATTATAAAGTTGTCCTTCATTCCGTTTTGTCTCCAGGCTTGTACAGGTTGAAATCTCTTTTAAACTAAAAGGCATTGATCTTCAGACCATTCATGCTCGTGAACTGCCTGACTGTTATGAATTTGAGAATACTGTAAGTGAAATTGTATAGACATTTAAAAAACAGATTGCCCTAAAGCAAGTTATTGTGATTGGCTTTTCTTCCTCTCTGTTCCAGTACGCTATACAAATTATGAATTATGATGAAAGGGAAATAATACTTGCTTTTTTAAAACTTACTGTCAAGAGCTAGGAAAGGCATCTGTTTTCCCTCTCTTGAAATCTTTCTAGCAAGGCTAAACTCACAAAAGGATGTCACTTATATCTAAATTTCACCTCTCTTTTCCCTGCGTATATATGATTATATAGCTGTTTCTTCACTTACCTCCGTAAATCCGGATTTAGAAAATCCAAATCTTTGAAATTGGGTCCTCGCTGAATCCAGTCCTTGAAGGTCCGGATCTTGGTGAGGGCCCCATGTGTGTCTTGGTGAGGATCCTAGTGTCAGTAGGTGCTAAATAGGGTTGCAGTACAGATGCTGAAGCACCCATCAGGAGGATCCATATGGCTCTAAGCAGAAGGGCTGGCAATGGAGTGGCACGATTGACTAGCATGGACGTTACTCAAGGCACATTTTCATTGGCATGGTGGAGAGGCACAGCTTTGCCTACACAGCAACTACAAAGCCTGGCACAGATTGTGTAGTCCAGCAGAGCTGGAGCCTTTCCACTGTAAATGGCAGCTGCTAAGCCTGCCCCTGAACCACATTGCCCCAGTAGCAGTGTGAATGCGCATCCTCTCATCTGGTCTTCATGGCAGAAGTCTCGATTGAAGACACTGTTAAAGGGGTCTACTGTAAATCCAGATTTAAGGGTCTGAAGACCCCATTAAATCTGGATTTTGCTGGTGCTAGTCTGAACAAATGGGGTCCTAAAGGGATCCTATGTGCGAACAGTGCATGACAGATTAGTATCAATCAGGTACCAAATGTGTTCTATATGGGGTCTTCGTTGCTAGTGCAGAAACATCATATATATGAGGCTTCTTTTTGTGACTGTGGGCTGAAGTTTAGTATATCAGTTAGACTGGTGTGGTTTACTGAATGAAAGAGTTTCACGCTTCCCTGTTCAGGGGTACTTGAAAGCCAACTTTTTTTTATAGTGAATTAAGCATTATGCACATACCTTGTGGACATGATAGGTTGAAACAGACTAATAGTTCTTTCAGGTTTTACTTTTGTGTTTATTTTTGAATAGGATTTCAAAGATTTATAAGTCTCTTGTGTTCCCCACAAGTTTTAAAAAAATATATTAAAACATGATTGCTTGCGGTTTAATACACGAAGACACAGAATTGCTTTTGAAAAATTAAGAAAAAAATATTTTATCCACAGATTACTTTTAATAACAGAGCCCACAGTGGTAAAATGAAAATCTATTTTGATACTGATGCTGATATTCAGGAATGTAAAGATTGGAATATATCTGGTTCCAGTAAGTATTGCAGGATTGTGAGTGTATTATATCATACTTATGCTCAATTCAAGAGGCTAGTCTTTTTAGACTAATGCTTGGGGTAGTGATTGACATTATGCCAGCTGTCAGTGGTCATGGTCTTAGATGTCTCAAGGCGCACATTCGTGGGCTTAAGTGATGCCATTATTTTAGATATAGCAAAAGTGACTTTGATAAGTAATGGCTTAAATTGCTATGGAGGAATGTCTCCAGAGACTCTACTAATCTGTAAAGATGCTTGTAAACTACTAATAGTAGTTTGGCTTGGCCCTGAGCCATTCTGGTTTGACCAACCTACATGAAAACTGACTATGCGATGGATGAGATTTGAAAATATTTATCAAATCAACTTGGCATCATGTGTGTGAGTGACAGGCCTCTTTCACCTTGCTTTTTTTTTTTTTTTTTTTTTGGTAGTAGTGGTACTGACCCCACCAAGATTTTTGGTGAATTCTCTACCCCCTTGTGGTTCTACCACTGCTGCTGTGTCCCCTGCCATTGCCCAGCTAGTTGGAAAATGGTCAGCCAAAACAAATTGGTGTCCTCTGTTTGCATGGTTAGCCCACCAAGCTGAACTGGAGCAGACAGAAGTGAAAAAGGCTTATGCATCTCCCTGCTAACATACCCTGGCTGTGTTACCTTAAGTAGGGATGTGCATGAATATTCATAACATTTGAAATTTGGCCAAATTCGGACATTCAAAGTCAAATTGAACTATTCATACGAATAGTTCAGACATTCGTTAAGCTGGGGAAACGTATTGGATACGTATCTGTTTTTATCTGGTTTTTATCAGATATGTACTGAATGTTCGTGTGAACATGTATGAAAGAATTTTACCACATTCAAATGCAGTCTATTCGTAGGAATATGGATTTTTGAGCATTCAATTTGTTTCAAATCGAATGCCAATAAAACATTCATGTCTTCATTTGTCATGCCTTCCTAGCTCACCAGATTTCTTTGGGAGTTTCAGTAAAGGACATAGACAATGTCAACTAGATCACTTTTATCTATTTGGACCCTCAGAAGGCTTTTGAAAAAGTTGTTCATCAAAGGCTTTTGGATAAACTTATTGGTTGTTGAATAAGAGGGGAGTTTCTGTCTTGGTTTGGTAGCTGGCAAAGGGACAGGAAATGGAGTTGTAATAATTGGGAAGTTCTTCAATTAGAGGGAAATACAAAATTGGGGTCCCCCAAGGTTCAGTATTAACTTTTTAATCTTGACATTGAATGAATGGGCGACCAACTGGCAAATGAAAAACTGGAGGGGTATCATAAGTTAAGTGAAATCTCAGTTGGAAACTATCAGTCTCTATTGCTATTCAAAAAGTGTTGGGGCAATTCACATAAAACAAGAGTTTGATCTAAGTAGATAGCAGACTTACAAAATTCAAGATACTTATTCAGAATTTCTGAGAGGAAGGACTAAAGTAAAATAGGCCAAAACTGTAAGCAGCATTAATATATAACTACAGTGATTGTGTTAGTTACTGGTTGTGATTGCTGTTGCCCTGTTCTTCAAGAGACTCCTTTTTATAAAGGGTCATCTTAACCTTTCAGCTACTGATATCCTGTTAATCAAACAGAGTACTCCTATAAGAAATCTGTCTTTTCAATACTCAGAGCTTTACAACACAGCTTACTCAGTGTGACCATACCAAAAGTTTTGAAATCTGCATTATGAAACTTAATTCCATCCTTCTACGTCTGGTGTGGGAGAAAATATCACAAGACTGCTAAAAAAAATTAAAGGCACATTTAAATCACACATCAGATCTCAATAAAGAAAAAAGATTCAAGTTGAAATATAAGTGTGTAATGTGTTGAAGTAAAGTATGTATCAATGGTCAGTGGAAACCCAAATCATCAACCAACTGAGGGACTGCATTCCAGATCACCCTGAAAATCAAAGTAAAAAACTGAAATCACAGGCAGATCCAATTTGCAAAAATTTCATTGAAGCATAATGTGTATATGCCCCCCCCCAAAGTCTGTATGCAGTCCTGACAACATCTGGGTATGGTCCCGATAAGACAAATTGATGCCCTTCTATGATCTAGCTCTCCTTGTGTAATGACAGTGTCTTGGAATCTGCTCCATGCTCTTGAGACTATCCTGTGAGATACATCAAACCTTGTTTCAACAACAGCATGTAGGAATGTGCCATCTTGGAGGTGCCTCCTAACGTTACCAGTTGTGACAAGGACATTGGCAAAATGCAAAACTAGGGAAGAGTCATTCAGGACTGCTAAGGAGACAGTATTGTCTGTGGCCACAACTTGCAAAACCATTCCCTAGTTGGAGCTTTTTGCCCCTCCAGCACCCCCTGTTCATTTGCACGAAAGCAGGTGAAATTGATTTACAATCACTTATGCTTTCTAACTGGGCAGATTGATATCCCTGAAGTTTAAGTGACTTGGGGTTATACTGTGATGCTTAAGT
>MTQE01001134.1:47500815-47514626 GCA_014337955.1 Aspidoscelis marmoratus | reverse complement strand
CTGAAGTTTAAGTGACTTGGGGTTATACTGTGATGCTTAAGTGTTCCCTTTATTTTTATTTTTTAGCAGTATATTTAGAGCTTGCTGTACAATAATAGTAATTACTGAAGTGGTTAATGTCAGTATTGAGTGTGTGTACAAAGTCTGAATAATGCAACCTGATTGTGTCTCTAGAGAAAACTAGTAAGAATGGCTTGTACATTTGTATACTTAGAATTCAGGCCTTCATCACAGTAAGATGTTTTAAAAGAGCTGGGCTTTAATTTTGTTTGCATCATGATTTGCTTAAATTTGCTTATGCTAATAAAATGTTTGCATTTTTTATCTAGTTCAGAAAAATACACAGTATATTTTGGTTTTTGATGGGTTTGTCATTGTGAGCTGCTTTGCTTCCCTTATTCTCTGCACGCGATCCATTGTACTTGCTTTAAAATTGCAAAAGGTAAGTAATACTTTTTTAAATCAGTGCATTATTTATTTGTATTGTTCCAAAATGAATGAAAGGGAGAGAGGGTTTCTTTTCTGAAGCTTAATTGGAGATCTATAAAAAATTTAAATTGCAATGCTTATGCTTTTACCAGTTTTGTGTGTGAAGATTGGGAATTTATATTTTCACATTTTGCTGAAAAATAGTTTCTAGAAATTGATTCAGCTGTTTAAAATATACTGTGGCTATAAGGCACTTTGAATATAGTGCAGTAGAATGAAGTCTTGCTTAAGGGTTTAGGGTGGGATATAAATATTATAAACAAAATAAACCTTTATTGTAACTTCCAAAATTTTGTTTCATTTTCTCCCAACACACACACACACAGACACCACTTCCATCCTTTTAATTGCTTGAATTGAGGAGCCCTGTGAATTGCTGAGTGTGGAAACTAAACTTCAGCAACAGTGATTATGAACTTGAATAATTGTGTGGTGGAGTATGGGAGAGCAAAGCCAGTATCAGTTAGTTCATGGTACACCAAAATGGGGGAGTCTAATTAGTAGAACCTCTAATATAACAAAACTTTGATTTGTGCAAGAGTTTGCTTCCACAGCAATGGTGCAGAAACTGAAATTGTGAAAATTATATATTCGTTTTTTAACATTTGAATGAATTTTGAATGTTTTGAATAATTCGTATGTTTCCATTTGTTTCTGGATGTTCTCAAGCAGAAGACAAAGGCAAAACCTTCACTTGCTCTCAAATCCCTGTAAATAGCCTTTAGAGGCATCCATTCTAGGAGTCATTGATACCCCTCTATTCTGTGAACAAATTTATTTATTAATATTAGTGTTTCCCAGAATCCTTTACAACAAGACACATTAATAGTGCACAGCGGAATGCACAGTTGCTATGGGGGCATTACACACGACAATCGATGGATCATCATGGTGACACATTATACCACAGCTACTGCATATTTACATTAATGATGATTTAACAGCACCTACAGCGCAGTATTAAGAAACTTTGAGTCTTCTCGCCAGTCTAGGTGGAATGGCGAGAAGAGCCAATGAGAACAGGGAGGGCAGCTCAACTCTGATTGGCTGCCTCGTCCTATGTGACTGCACGTGCTGGCTTAAGCTCTTGCAGCTTCTAATGAAGAAGCTATGGCAGGTTGCTCTAGACCGGATGCCACTTTGCAGCAGGTAAGCTGTGATTTTCCCCTTAACTGCAGATTTATTTCACTAGTCTAGAAGGGGTCTATAAAATACCCTGTCACTAGTGAAGTTTAATAGTGTGAAGAACATTTACTCTATTTACAGAAGTATTTATATTCTGCCCTTCACCCAAAGGTTCCAGGCTTTTGAGACAACACAGATACTTTTGAGTCAAAAATTTTAATTTTGGTCTACTGCTATTGCCTCCCCTTAATCTTTTTTGTTAAATAGAGGTTTGTGAATTTCTTCTTGGAGAAATATAAACGGCATGTGTGCAATGCAGATCGCCTTGAGTTCTTAAACGGCTGGTATGTCCTGGTAATCGTCAGTGATATGATGACTATCATAGGCTCCATAATGAAAATGGAAATAAAAGCCAAGGTGAGTTTTAAAGTACTTAAAAATTATTTATCTGACCACAAACGTCAAACATAAATGGTAAAAACCAGTGTATGCAATACGAATAGAAGCATGCAAAAAACCAGCATGGAAAAGGATTTGGAAGAGAATAATCTTGTTCTGTTGTAAAATAGTGCCAGTAAGAATCCTAAAACTATATTGATTTGCTTAAAATTCTCATCTTTTTCAGAATCTTACAAGCTATGATGTCTGTAGTATTTTGCTTGGCACATCTACATTGTTTGTTTGGGTTGGAGTAATTCGGTACCTAGGCTACTTCCAGACGTACAATGTAAGCCCCAAAGTCACTTGTGTACTTTGTTTCCTTTTAAGGCATATTTGTATTTTATAGCAGGTCTCACTATTCACTTCTCCCCTTTTCCAGGTGCTCATTTTAACAATGCAGGCATCCTTGCCAAAAGTTCTAAGGTTCTGTTGCTGTGCTGGGATGATCTATCTTGGCTATACATTTTGTGGCTGGATTGTTCTGGGACCGTATCATGAAAAGGTATACAGTTGCCTGGATTTTGGGCTGGGGGAGGGATCTAAAATTGTGAAGTAAAATAGTAGGAAAAGATACAGCTTACAAAAAAGTGATTTTGAATTGCCCGGGATAATAGTTTACTCAATAGAACATTCATAGTCTGTATGACTAATTTACCTGACTGAAGTATATAAATTCTTTTCTCTTTCGTACAACATTAGAACCAGGGGGCACTCTATGAAGCTGATGAATAGGAGAGTCAGATCAGGCGAGGGGAAGCATTTCTTCATTCAGAAGGCCATCAGCCTGTGGGATTTGCTGTCAGAAGAGGTGGTAACAGCAACAAACCTAGATGGCTTTAAGAAAGGGTTAGACAGATTCATGGATGACAGGTGTATCAATGCCTACTATAATGGATGCCCAAGTACATCCTCTGGGCTGGGGAGATGGGCAAAATGCCTCTAAGGCCATTTCCTAGGACTCGTGAGCAGGTGAAGGTTTGCCCTTGTTTTCTGCTTGAGATGTTCATGAGCAATTGATGGGTCACTGTGTGGGACAGGGTGCTTGACTAGATGGGCTGTGGCCTGATTCAGTAGGGCTCCCCTTATGTTCTTATTAATACCAGCATTTTTCATCCTGTTTGGAATCATGCCCTTTTTTTGGATTTCACAAGGCCATCATGGTTCCCCCTTTTTGCAAATGTATTTATCATGTCCATTTGTACTTTGGTTTGTGAAACATTTTATTATACAGTTTGTGATTTATTCGTATTGCTATATTCATGGTAAAGCGGATTTCTAATTGCCTTGCCTGTGTAATGAGCTTTAAACTGAATTTTATATGAAAAATTAGGGTTTCTTTCCTTATGGCCTCATGTCCCTGTGGTGCTTTTTTCACACTCTCAGGAGACATGATCCTCATTTTAGATGTGGGTGGGTGTAGATATTGGCGTGGATTTGGAGAAAAAACAAATTGCAGCAGTTGGTTTTGCTTACTGAAAAAAAAGAACAGTTTACTTTGCACTGTTTAGCTTCTCACAAGAGGGCAGTGTTTTATCACATTACTGTAGCATGTCTACCAAAGTAAGGCAGTAGATATTTTGATAATTGAGCCTGAAAGGTCCATCAAAACCCTACAGATATAAGCAGAAATGTTAAGAAGGTAAAACAGACTTTGAGTCAAGATCAGCTTTTATGACTGCATGGACAAATCCATGAAGTTTTATTGGCAATAATACAGTGTGTGTGTTTTTTATTCTCTGGGATGTATTTTGACTTCCCAGTCTACTCTACAGCATATGATAATAACCTTTTGGGTAGTTGGTACTCATGTCCAAATATTGGGCAGATAACCAGTTCTGGATTCCCCTAAAGGACCGGATCCATAATGGCTGGAGGGTATTCCTGTAGCCATCTTATTGCTAGGGGTGTTTAATGCTGGCATTTAACTTGCAAATGAAAGATGTATTTTCAAAACATTCTGGTGCAAAGTTTTAAGCAACAATGTGTTATAGTTAAGTAGCAGGTAGGTGACTGTTCCACGTATTCTGCCCCCAAGTGCTGGCTGATGAAGAATAGGGCCCTTTAGTTAGAGTCCTGGTCCTTGAAAATTATTAGCTTTTGAAATCCACCATAGCTCTTTCCTTGTTTCCTGAGTCTGAACAATCTTTGAGGCTGCTGATGTGTGTTTTCATTTGTTAGTGACCATTTCATATTTCTTGAGTGAAGTGATAGGAAGATAGTTAGCTTTTCAATCTTTCAACTACTGCCGTACTGATTCCTAATATCTCTTTTAATGTTTTCTAGTTTGAAGATTTGAACACAGTGGCTGAGTGCCTATTTTCTTTGGTCAATGGTGATGACATGTTTGCCACATTTGCTCAAATACAACAAAAGAGTACCTTGGTGTGGCTCTTCAGTCGACTGTACCTATACTCCTTCATTAGTCTCTTCATATATATGATCCTCAGTCTTTTCATTGCACTTATTACAGATGCCTATGATACTATAAAGGTAGGTTGGTTAAGTCTTCGTTAATAATGTTAGGCTGTTTTCACATATCTAGTTAGAATATGTTGATGGTGAACCACATTTTAGTTACAGCAGGCCTGCCAGTGTGGAGGGCCCATGGCTATCCTGAGGACTACCCTTGGTACCTATGAAGCTTCTGTGGCCCTCTTACCGTTAACTGGCATTAGGTAGCCTGGGTGGTTTTTTTCCCTGTAAAAGAGAGTTGGTTTTTCTACCCCACTTTTCTCATCCGTTTAATGGGACTCAAAGTGGATGACAAAGCTTTCTGTTCTTCTCCTCACAGCAAACATCCAGTGAAGTAGGTGGGGCTGTGAGAGCTCATCTGAGATCTATGACTAGCCCAACGTCACCCAGCTGGCTTTGTGGAGGAGTGTGGAATCAAACTCACTAAGTATGAGACATGAGCCCGGCACTCTAACCATAAGACCAAACTGGCTGAAAGGAAAAAGCTGAGAAAGGTTTCAATATCACAGGGAGAGGGAATCAGATTTTAAACAGATGAAGGGAAGGGGTGGTATGGAAGGTTAACTCCAGAAGGAGAGAGAGAATCAGCCAGAAACTAAACACTCAATATTCCAAATGAGTCCCTAGCCCCCAAAGGTTGGTAATCATGAAGCTAAACTGTGGGTGTTTTTCCACTGTCACTAGAAGTACCCATTAAGTACCCATTAATGGGTACAAAAATGCCATTACGTACCCATTAATGGGTACTTAATGGTTACTTTTAGTGACAGTGGAAAAACACCCTATAAGATGCTCTGTGTTGCTTCAGATTATAACTGTAGATCGCAGATGGGGACAAGAGGGACAGCATACAACTTATTTCCGTTTGGCTTCGCAGTTGATTTTATTGCCTACAATATTGCCAAGCTGACCTTGTCAATTAGTGGGGTTGACAAAGCTGCTGTCTCCGCAATTAGCAAGTTAACTGGTTTTGTTAGAGTAGTTTTTGTTCAGTGGTTTGGAATGATTGATGACGTCTCTCTTCCATGTTCATGGTTGGTGAAGCTGTGTCCCACAGAACATAAACTGAAACATTTGCATTCAGCTTTTGTAGTAATGCCATAGCCAAGGAAGCTTCTGTAGTGTGTGAAAACTAGCAGTCATTCTGTTTTTGAACAGGGTAGCATCAAAACTGCCTACAACCATAATGTGTCAGGCTCTTTCCTATTGCAGTTGCACTTCACAGAGACACTCTGAAGTTGTGGGTGTATCTGAAGAAGCGAAAATGGGAAGGAAAGAAGAACAGAACAGCCATTTCAGTGCAATCTGCACTTAGCATGAAAGTACAAACACATTGGTGTAGAAAGATGGAAAGGGGGAAAGTGTTCTATGTCAAACCTTCCCATTTATATTAGCTTTGCAAATGTCTGTGACAGTGACTTCCATCTGTTTTTGCTTTGGATTGGGAGGGTGATAACATATGGGGAATGGTTTCTGATTTCTTTTTCTGACAATCCTATTTCAGAAATACCAACAGATTGGTTTTCCAGTTACAGATCTCCATGAATTTCTAAAAGAATGTAGCAATGAAGAATTTAGCTCAGGATCGCAGACTTCCCTGGGTTTCTGCTGTTGTCGTAAGAGGTCAGTATGTGGTTTTATTGAAAACTTTGTTTCTTCCATTCTCCTCTCTCAGTTTCATGTTTTGAGACACACACACACACACACACCAGTACTTGGTTAGGTATTATTTGTGTCAAATATTTATATCCCGTCATTCACCGTAAGGTCCCAGGGTGGTATTACAGCATTTCATAAAATAATATAAACATAGATACATATAAAACATACTTAAATTATAACACTGTCATCATAATGAGAATAATGGTTTAGAGGAAGAATCTAATTGTTTAGGACTGGTTTTGTCCTGTGTAATATCTTTGGTACTAAGGACAAACATGTTCTAGAGCTACTGTCCTTCTCTAGTGGAACAATGTATATTTAATTTTTTAAAATATATATATAAACATACAGCTTAATTTCAGTCGCCTTCCTTTCAATATCACAAGGATGTAACCTGCTTTTTGCTAAATGTGGGGAGGGAGGGAGAAGAATTGGATGATGCAAACTGTTTTAACACAGTGAATGTCCCAGGAAGATTTTCCACAGTGTGAAAGACTGAGTTATATTTGTAGTGATGGATTGGCTGAACTGATGTGAACAGTTCAGCTTTCAGCTACTTCAAGCCCATTGGCACATAGGAATGAAGTTACATGTGTTCAGGGCCTGTCTGTGCATTGTTTCCACATGGAGGCAGCACGATCAGATGACGCAATCCTGTGTTTCATCTGTTGTGAATCATGACTGTCCAACGAGACTCAGTTGTGAGAATGGCTAACAGAGCCAAGCGAGGATAAGACTGCTAGAACAGAAGTGATACTGCAGGGAGTGTGTTCAAAAGACGGGTTAACAAAAGATTGTAAAATTTAAGAAGGCAGGCTTTAAAAACCAGGATTTTTCAGTTTGATGGAGACCTGAAGTAAGACAGGGAAAATGAAGATATTAGAATAGTAATTGGGAAAGCTGTAGGCCAGGTCAACATAGTTTTTAAATAATTGTACAGCATGGTGGTGGGTTTAGCTGCATTTCTATTAATGTTCTAACACAGAGCCAAATAATAGCTAAATTTTGCTGACTGAACTAACCTGCCACTTGTCAAGTAAGTGGTGGTCGAAAATCTGCCAGTTATTGGAATGAAGAATGGAACGTATCTGCCATAGGTTGGCCCCTAGAGTATTTCTTCCACTGCATCTCATTTAGTGCCATCCTTGAACTAAAATGAAGGATTTAGAAACTTAGGCTACCTTCAGGCCTTGCTAGACAGGTGCAGTAGCCATTTCCAAGATTGCAGTTTGAGTTGAGCCACTGTCCAGACAGGTAAGTGCTGTCACTATATCTGTCAAACCCGAGTTAGGAGTTCTTAAGCCATTTTAACAATATATTTAACTGTCTTTCTGTAATCAATATGAAATGATGATTTTTTTTGTTTTTGCAGGCGGAAGAGTGATGACAATTTGATACTTATAAACTGAAAGTTGACTGAGCTGATATAAATTAATATATCTAAGGAACACCCTGCTGAGCCCATCAACCACATGGCCTGCAGTAGAGCATGCCATGTGCATTTGTTTGCTCTACAAACAATGGCCTTGACTTATTTGAAGACAAGTGGTATCTTTGCGCAGTCTACAGCATTGTGCAATGCTATAATGAAGCAAACAACCATCTCTGCTATTGTTGCAGTAGCAGATCTTAACCAGCATGGTCACTGAACTTCTGAATGTTAAGGATTTTCTCGTCACCTCACAGATGTAGCCTGATTTCTAGATATTTTTGTATTAAAATATTTAAATGAAACTCACATCAGAAACACGTACTGAAATTCTTGGTAGCAAGCCTTTCTCAGGGATTTGTTTTAAAGTTTGAATTTGGAATTAAGGTGGCTTCCCTTTGAACATGTATGTAAGACAGCACTATACATGATGCTTGGGTTTATTTTGTTGACCTGCAAGCAGTCATTTAAGGTTCACTTGGCTGTACATTATGTGCACTTATTAAAAAAAACTTTTCAAAAACTGTTTTATGTAACATCTGTGAATCAAGAAACTGTTTGTGGTCAGACATGAGATAGCAAGATTAACATTGACATCTTGGGAGTCAATGAACTAAATGGATGGCAATGGGTGCATTTAATTCAGATGACCATTTTATCTATTACTGTGACCAAGAATCCCTTAAAAGAAATGCAATAACCCTCATAGTCAAAGGTGTCAGAAAAGCAGTACTGGGTACAATCTCAAAAATGACATAATGATCTCTGTCAGTTTTAATCAAAGACAAATGTTTCAACATAACAGTAATTCATGTGTATGCCCCAGCTCTGATGCTAAAGAGGCTGAAATGGGCCAATTCTGTGAAGACTTTCTAGAACTAATACTAAGAAAAGATGTTATGTTCCATCATAGGGAATTAAAATGCTTAAGAAGGAAATCAAAAGACAACCAGAATAACAGGCAACTTCTGTCTTGGAGTACAAAATGAAGCAGGTTTTTGTTAAGATAACTTGCAGGTCTTAGGAAACATGCTTTTCCAGCAGCCCAAAAAGAAACTGTACGCTTGGACACCATGAGATGGTTGGTTTTTGCAGCCAAAGTTGGGTAAGCTCTATATCATAAGTAAAATCAAGACTTATAGCTGATTGTGGCTCAGGTTATGAGCTTCTCATTGCAAAATTTAGACTTAAATTAAGAAAGAGAACCACTAGACCATACAGGCTTAACCTAAATAATATTCCTCAAAGTATCTCAACAGAAGAGTAAGGAAAGCTTACAGGGAAACCATGCCACAGATAAATACTAGTAGCCCCACAAGAGAATTAGACCTAAATGTCCTTTCTTTTTGCTCTAATTTGGATTATGAAAGGCCACCTATACACTGGGCAAGACTGTTGCACAAAGAATTTCAGAGTACCTGGAGTCCCAAATTACTTGCATCCAAAGCAGAGTGGGGAAAGGAAGGGAAAAACATTTGCGTGGATTTCTGAAAAGTAGCTTTATCAGCAGTATCAACAAAAGTCATCATTCAAACAGGTGGAAGGAATTAGCAATTACACCAACTTATTTGGGAACATCGACCTTCAGATGGTAGAGCTGCCTTTTAAATATTTACAAAAGCCTTTGCAACTGCCCGTGAATAAAAGTAAACACGCCAAACATATAAACCAAGTGAATTTCATATGCACTAGGCATGCGAACAATGCATGTTCTAATTCTGTTTCTGTAAATGGGTTGAGTGAGGTCAGGATAGCCCCAAGAAAAGCTTTATTCTGTGATGTAAACGTCAAAGGGAATGGAGGCACATTTTTTTGCACCACATATAGCAAGGGAATGTGCACCAGTGTTAGACTGAATAGTCTTATTCTGTGGTCTGTGAATCCTATTCAGTAGGTTTTTTCTATATTTCATAATGCCTATGATTCAGATGGATACAAGAAGAACCAAGGGGAAGGTGAACATGCATGCAAAATGCATGAGAGAAATCCTTGGTGGTCTCTTTTAGTGTTTCTTCCTTGATCTTATGTTGCCAGAGTGTGAACTGTTTTTTTAAAAGTCTTTCTAGTTATTAAGCTCACTCAAAGTCACATTAGGGTTTCATGTGCTTCTTTAAAATAGGACCTCCACACTCATCCTTTATATTTTTGACACATGTAAACAGGGGGTGTTTTTCCACTGTCACTAGAAGTACCCATTAAGTACCCATTAATGGGTACAAAAATGCCATTTCATACCCATTAATGGGTACTTAATGGGTACTTTTAGTGACAGTGGAAAAACACCCATGGTCTCCACTTACTGGTTGTGCTAGGAGCTGATCTCCCACCCCTGTATATATAAGGGTGCAGGTGTGCAGCGTAAATGAGCCGTGGTGTGAAATAGAGAAGGAAAGAAACAAAAGTAGGGAACGTTGTGCTTTCCGAGGCTGGGCTAGTTCAGTCTCTCTCCTAGGTTAAAGAGAGAATCTCTTTTTCTGGGGAGCCTACTATAAAGGACGAAGAAAAGGAGAAGGTGCAGGGTGAGAAAAAGGAAGAATTCCCATCAAGTCAGATATTTATTTCATGTATAGAGCAGGGGAAAATACAAAGTCACAATTTGAGTTACAGAAGTAACAACGTGAAATGAACAACTAAAAACAGGAACAGTGTCTGAAAGTGGAGAGGTGAAGCTGTTCCTTCATGCTTGGGTCAGAGTAAATGGGTATGTCTTTACCAGTCTTCTGAGCACAAAGTGAAAGTGTGTGGTGTAACCCACAGGGAAGCTGCTCCTTATTTTGTGGGTACCAGATGAGGTTTCTCTTGTAGATCATTCTGTTGGAATCTTACAGATGCTTCCTTAGTCCTAAGTAATTCTGAACTATCAGGAAGAGTAGTTCAAAGGAGTTTTGTTCTGCAGAGGCAAGATAGAAGGCCCAGAACCACCAGCCACAGATATCCAAGAGAGATTCCTCTGCATGTTCCACAATTGTTCTGCTCAGTGTCTACTAGTGGTGTGCAGAAATGTGTGGGGAAATAGTTTCTTCCAGGCTAACTCTAGTGCTCCAGGTGGTGATATTATGGTAGGCCCATCTCCCACCTGTGTTATCTTCAACTCTTGTTTCACCACCAAACCAAGTACTAGACTCTGGGGCCACAAGCTTCTTCAGTTTCACCAACACTGAAGGAAGGGCTGAAATTAAAAATAAGGGGGGGAAAACCCACAGCGTTAGCAGCAACACTTGAAAAGAGCCAAGTGAAAGCAAGCCATATGTGAAGCACAGCACTTGGCAAATGCAACAGAATGAATCAAAATGAATGAGCCTCAGCTAAAAGTGAAAGCAGGCTGAAGAGAAATGAAAGTGGGAAATGCCAAAGTGTCTGGGATGCCTAATTTCCATCTCAAGCTTGAGAAACTGGGTATATAGAAGAGAGGAAAATGCTGTTGTGTTCCTTCTGCTGGTCATGGACCAAGATGATGATAATGATTAATACACAGTACTTCTACTGGTGGGGCAACAGGGCTCTCTCCCATCTCATCACTGCAGTCCATCCAACTCTTCAAAACCTCCCACTGTGGCTGCCATCAGTCCAATGCTAAACTGGACCACATGGGAATTACTCTTGGCAATTTTCTGTCTTCACTGCCATCACTTCACACAGCAGAAGAGAAGGGAAATGAGAGCTCAATGCTCCTTCAGAGTCATTCCTGCACCCTGAGTGTAGGACACTTCCAAAGTGATGTTTGCATCTGGAGGAGGCCTGTAAGCCTGATGTGGGTGGGATTTGACCTCCAGACCCCAAGGGCACTTGAGGAATGCCCATTTTGTTTCTTTTGCATACAGCCATTATTAACTTAAGAATCTTCACAAAACTCCATTTCTGTTTTCCAACTCCAGCCTGACACTCAGCTGTGATTTCTGAATTTCCTTTTCCTCTTCTCACTCCCTTCCACTTCCCTTAGGATTACAAAGCCACAGGCCTTTCCACTGCAGGCCCACACAGAAGCAGCTGAATCATAAAGACATATATATGATTTTATGTTTAACATAAATTACTGAGATCTGCAGTGAACACTTCCAGGTAAATGTGTACATAATTGTAGCCTTAGAGCAAATAAATTATGGCTGTTTTCACACGGTGCATAGAAAACCTGCTAGGAAGCAGTAATGTTTCATGTTCTCCTGCCAGCATTGCTTCCTAGTCAGACAGTGCACTGGTGGTGTCTTTGGATATTTAAAGTGAAACACACAGCTGGGTATTTGGCTCACCTGTCTGTTTCAGCCTCCATGTATGTGCCAGAGCAACACTGACTGCTCCATCCAAAAGGCAAGTGAAGATGAAGACGAAGAAGGAGACAAAGAAGGAGACGAAGAAGAGTCGGCTTTTCTACCCTGCCTTTCTCACCCATTTAAGGGGACTCAAAGTGGCTGACAAAGCTTTCTATTCTTCTCCCCACAACAAGCACCCTGTGAAGTGGGTGGTGCTGTGAGAGTTCAGAAGACAGCTGTGACTAACCCAAGGTCACCCTGTTGGCTTCATGGGGGAGGGAAAAATCAAACCCAGTATTCTCAGATAAGAGTTCAGCTCCTTAACCACTAGACCAAACTGCCTCCTTCTAGCATGCTTCTCCGTCACTGGATGGAGTATAGACTGGGTCAGTGGATTAGCTGTGGCTGCTAAACCAGACCATGGAGGTGTGTGGATACAGTATGCCTCCATAGTGTGGTTGCCCATGGGGGCTCATGTTAAAGCACTCCTGCTGGAAAACCCACAACCAGTCTTGGCTTTTCCAGCAATGGTTTTTAGCACTATTTAGAGGGGATATAGTAGGGCTACGGTCAGGTTGCCAGAGTTATGTGTGGCCACCCCATCATTGTGGCACCATAATGGTACTATATTCTCCCCATCTGGATGGGGCCAATGACCATATTATTCTATTGGTCTACAGGTTGTTGCTGAGTCAGAAATGGGCATTTTCTGTTGCAAGATGGGATCTGACTGAGAAGAAAGCATGCTGGTATGATCTTTGGGAGCAGGACTGCTCAAAACACTGAACTGTGAATTAGAACTGCATTTGAAATAGTACTGCTGTTTTGTCTACACAAAATAAATATATCTGTTTTCAGTGGCAATATGGATTCATGCCAGATCAAATATTTTAGAACTTAAAAACAGTCTGATGATGAAACTAATTTTTTTAAGAGAAAAAATCTGATACTGTATCATGTTCTCAGCATTTTTCAGATTTATTTATCTGCTAAAACCTGCATTTCATGCAGCCTGCTTGGAAGGTAAATGTTATTGATTTGACTGGTAAATAATGTTCTTAGCAGCTTATCATCTACTTGTAGCCAATGATAGTTAAATCTGTTTTTATTTGATCTGTCGTTGTTAAACATATTGTATAGTAGACTGTTCAGCAATCTTGCAATATGCATCAATGCATGAGCTAGTTGAGGGAAAGACATCACATATCCAGGGTGAATTGTTCCAGCCTTATCTAGATGGATGAACGCAGCTGCATGAGAAGAATTGTTCAAAATAAGTTCAGATGCATAGTTAGAACAGTGGAATTTCTGATCTAGAAACGTGAATATCGGTTTCTGAACTTGGGCAACTACATTACTATAAAGCGTGCTTCCCTTCACACAGTGCAGTGTATTTTTGTTGGCTATCATCAAATCAGCTCCACTTTCCAATCAGATGCCTCCATGCCCATCCTCATGCAGTTTTCTTGGCAAAGATACAGAAATGGTTTGCCATTGCCTAATTCCAATGGAAGGCTGAGGATTAAACTTGCAACCCTCTGCAACTTGCTCTACCTCTGAACTACCATAACTTCCTTGCACACACCAATACAGATATAGTTTATTAATGTTTAAAGATCTCTTCTGTTATCAATATATGTAGAACTTATATTTCTGTCCATTCAGGCAATGAGAAAACCACTGCTTCTGTTCTATGATGAGCAGCTGCCCGTTTAGCCCTGTGTGTAGATAATCAAGATAGGAGCAGTTACTGATCCTAGACAGAAAGGCTAACTCAACAGCAGATGTACCCTAAGCTGAATTTTGTTTCCATACCAGAATGGATGTGTGTCTGTATTATACTTTGCCAAACTTGGATAAATATATTTCAGCCCAGCTGCTTGTTCTGGCCTACTGTTAAAATTATGTTTTAGAATCAGCGATGCAGGAATAAAATCATTTGTTGA
>MTQE01001134.1:47489515-47499549 GCA_014337955.1 Aspidoscelis marmoratus | reverse complement strand
TTATTATTATTATTATTATTATTATTATTATTATTATTATTATTACTGTTAATGTCACTGTCATTGGGTGCTCCCAGACTTACCCTATACTGTGCTGTCTTGCTACAGTAGTATCGTTTCCTGACTGACAGACATGATGATTAGAAACTGTGCAGGGAAAGTGCAGTCGCTTCTCATAAGCCTGACAGGGCAATTGGAAACTGCACTGTCCCTTTGATGTGGCTTCCCAATGGTCAGATGGGATGTGCCATTGCCTGCAGCAGGGGTGCAGCATGTCCCTGAAAAAGCAAAGAAAAAGGTGCTGATTGGTCGGCTTTCACTGCTTCTACAGGCTGAAGAAAACTGCAAAGGGGATCAACAATCCCACTGTTTGTGTGGGAAGTGCAGCGCACACGGTGATCTGAAAAAGTATCAGAATCCTTCCTTATTTCCTACTCTACAAACGGCACCAGATTGCACCCCCATTAGTGGGCCAGGCCACATTCTGGGCCTACTTTTGGTATGCAGTGAAAAGTGATCGCTTAGCGCTAGACGCCCTTCTGGCGTGGTCCAAGGGACCACACAGATCATAGGAGGTCAAGCACACCAAAGCAAGTCTTGTTAGGTTGTGCATTCTTCCTGTTTATGGTCACATCACAGTGTCTTATTCCCCCTCCCCTCTCTTTTTTTCAGTCAGTTTGTGCATAAAGGTGTTGCCTATCAATGTATTTGTATGCTGGCTTCCAGGGAAAAAACCCAACAACCGAAGTACCAGTACGCAATAGGAGCCAAACTTATGAACAAAGCCCCTTCCACACTGGCTTGGCAGATGGACCAGCAGGGCCTCTGGAACCCCTTATCCAGCCCTTATATGCTGGAAGGCCATGCCTCCTGATAGATCACTCCATCGGTACTGGATGAGGCATTAGAAAATGCTGTGGTGCAAATATAGCACTGTAGCCTGTTCCAGTCAGGGACCTACTTGTAAGCAATATTCCAGCAGTATACGGGGTCAGTTCCTTGTGGCAGATGGCACATGAGCCACCAATCAGGTAGATTACTGCCAAGGGCCAATGCCATTTCACCAGGAACCCAGAAACACTGCTTGGCAGCACCTGGCCCCAAACAGTCCCAGCTGGCAACTTCTAAAGCTGTCAATTTAAAGTTCAGAAGCTGAGCTGGCATGGGCTTCCTGCAAAGCAAACAGGCTTTGGCACTGCCCAGCAGCAGCATGGCCAATTGTTAGCAGGCAACATAATTCAGGCCAGTACAGTGCGGGTTAGCCCAAGCCATATGGGATGGCCCAAAGTTTCTTGAACAGAAGAAAAAGGACAGAGAGGAAACACAACACTGATCTTGCTAGGCAGAACACCTAGTAAGATCTCTGAGTAACAGGTTAAAAATCTCAGGACAAGATTTCTTTAATTCTTACCCTTTAATTCACACTAAGGGACTGTGCACTCAATCCCCAAAACTTCTTATATTACCTGAAGGATTCTTATGTTACCTGAAGGAGGGCAGGGATAAAGCAAGGAGTAAAACACAAGTAAAGACACTAACCTTCCCCTATTGTTGTACAATTCAGTATAAACCCTGTTGGACTCTTTCTGTACAGGACACTATTTCTGGATCATATCCTAGATTAGGGAGCTGCCATTTGCATGCTTGTGCAGTCTACTGCAGGCCCTGGGAGGTCACTGTCCCTGGATATGATCTGGAATATGGGCAGAAAGGTCTTTGGTCTGGGGTGCTCTTACAGAGTACCAGTACTTTTTGAGTTTTTATTGTGATTTTTTCTTCCAGCCTGATAAAAGATAAATAAATTAAATTAAAAACTGTCCAGACCCCAGAGACAGTGCTGGTAAGTTTATGGGATCTGGAACTTCTAGCAGAGTTTCCAAGGCCACTGCTTTCATATTTACTTAAGCTTGTAATACTCATGTTTTCCACATCTTGCTTGATCAACTGAACTGCCACATGCCAGCCTGTGGATACTCATCATAAACATTTACTATAAAACACCTACACACAAACATTTCCACTAAGATTGTTCTTTCAGTGCTTCCTAATTGAATTGTTTTGGAAAGCTCTACTTTATTTGATTCTAGTTGTTATCTACTGGCAAAAATGTTTTTGAGCTACTTTATGTAAGAGCTGGAAATTAATGCTTTACTGAAAATGCCATCATGCTCTTTTGGTCTTAACAACGAAAAGAATATTGAAAGCTAGTGCTGCAAAAGAAAATTGTCTCACATCAGCTTCCTAATGTTATGGCAATAGAAAATCAGTGTGGTGTCCATTACTAAATCGACTCCTTATTTGGTCTCCAAGAACAGTAAGGGCAATTTGCTGATTAGCTGATGGTCTAAGTGGTCTTGTAAGGAAGAAGACATCAATATGACCACTTAACAAGTATTCTCAGAATGATTGCTCATATCCTTTTCCTTTCTGAGTCACTCGGGGTATCTAGTCAGCTCGCAAAGTGACTATCCCTAGCAGGTGCGGATGATCCAGCAAGCATCCCTTGCAAATAATCAGTTTTTGCTATGTTGATAATTACCTGTAGTTGAGGGCTGGTGTACCGGCTTGTCAGAATTCTCTGAGCTGAGTTTTCTATCTCCAGACATTTTGCTACATGACTGAAGTAATCTCTTCCGTGCAAAGGTTCTGGTATAGTGTGTGATGGGCTACATAACCAATCATGTAAGGAACATAAGAATGTAAAAGGAGCCCTATTGGATCAGGCCACAGGCACAAACTCACAGGATGCAATATAGAATACAGGAGCGCCCTCAGATTTTGCATCTGTCCCATCCAAGGCAACGCAACCCCATAAGGAATGGGAGACCTCCTTTCCCCCATAAACTCAAGACCCTGAGACCCACAGCACCTCCATCTTGTCTGGATTCAGCTTCAATTTATTGGCCCTCATCCAGCCCATTACTGTCATCAAGTACCTCAGCCACCTCGCTTGACTGAGATGACACAGAGAGAGCAGGGTGTTATTTGCATATTGATGACCCCTCATCCCAAATCTCCTGATGACTTTTCCCAGCAGTATGGGAGGGGGGGGGAGAGAGATTGATGTCTGAGGAATCCAACAAGTGAGTTTCAAGGGAATTGAGCAGCACCTCCCACAAAAACTTTTTGACACTAGCTTTGTAGATGAACCACTGCAATGAACTCCATAGTCTTTCCAGAAGGATACTATGGAGACAAGCTGCTGAGAGACCCAGGATAATCAATAATGCACTACTCCTATCTTTCTCTCAGAGAAGGTCACCAATTGGGACGACTCAGGCAGTTTCCATGCCATAACCAGGCCTGAGGCCAGACTGAAATGGCTCTTGATAACTGATTTCACCCAAGCATACTTAGTTTAGCAGCCACAATCCATTTGGCTACCAAATGGTAGGGGTGTGCACCAATATTCGAAGTGACTTGAAATTTGATCGAATGTGTCCGAATTTTGACATCTGAATTCAAATCAAATGTCAATGAATTCAAATTTAAAGATTCAAATGAATTTTTAATTTTGGATCTATTCATTCGAATTATCCAGACATTTGCATGTGTACTTGCAGATTCACATCTTTCCCATATCCATATGTATTTGTACAGATCCGTATGCGACAACTATGGGATGCATACAGACATGTATGGACGTGTATGGCTGCAGGGAAGAGGCGTATGGGTATCTAAGAATGTCGACATTCGTAACCACAAATTCAAATCAAAATTTGCTTAATTCAAATGAAATTTGGTTTAATTCAAATTTTAAAGATTCAAACCAAATCCCAAAAATTACATTTGTGCACACCCCTACCAAATGGTAGTTGTTTTAGCCCTTAAAGAGCCCACAAGGGGTGGGCGCACCACTGCCTCCTTAAGAGCTGGCAGGATCCCCCATCTCTCCAGTGTAGACATTGTCAGATGCAACAGGCTAAACAGAGCTAAACTAGTTTATAAGTTTACATGATAGTTGTCCCTCACACCACAAAGTTTTGTGAAGAAAAAATTTGTCCTTACATGCTCAGTAAACTGCAACTGCCACAGTTTAATATGATCCTGGAAGTTCCCGAGTTTGGCTTCTGCAGGGCCGCAGACTGGGCGTTCCGTCCACAGTGCTAATGTGGGGCTCTGGTCTCTGGTGTCACTGACTTAATGCTAGTAGACTGGGCCTCCAAGGTTCCTCAAACCCCAGATTTCTATAGGGAGCAATAACTTGCATAATACAGCTTTGCACTACATGGTGGATTGCAGGACACAAATCACAGTGTTATTGTGATTGTATTGCACATACTTAAGACTATGCCCTACTGAGTAGAACTGGCTAAACACACACAGGATTTCCCTGCATGAAGCAAGGATAGCTAACTTGCAGTGTGCCAAATGTTCTTGGACTACTGTCCCATCAGCTCTGACCACTAACTCTGCTTAGTGGAGCTGGTGGGAAATGGAATCTAATACAATCGAGTGAGTGAGAACAAACAGGCTGAATTTGCACTTTGCCTCCCATCACTGGGAGGCAAAGCACTAGAATGCACTAGCCATCCACACTTGCAGATATCCAGAGTGTTCTAAACTTACCTGTGGTGTGAATGGCAGCCTGGACAGAGGCCGTCACGGAGCTCTGGTGAGCGTGCTAGTGCACCTGCGCAACACTGTCACCAGGACAACCTGGTGTCATGGTGCATCATTGTGCGTAAGCCGCCAGTTGTGTGCTCCTGCGTGTCTTCCAGGAGGAAGACGTGCAGATGGAGCATCCAAGACTTTACCAGCCCTGCCCACATGATCTTCTCCAATCAATAACAACAAACCTGGGCTTATGCTGGGGGGTGGAGGGGAGAGGAACCAGTGGCTCCCAGTAGTGGTGCTTTCATGCGTATCTGCAGACCACAGGGTCAGGCCAGGGCCAGATGGACAGGTAGCTGGTTTGTTCCAGATTCTCAAGTGCAACGCCTAGCTAAGAAGTCCTGCTTGCGTAGGGCTCAGTATCCAATTAGATTAAGTCATAGACATTATTTAACTTAAAAAGACCCCCAGCCCTAGTCCAGCAGATCCTCTTACCATGCCTGAAAGTTCAAATAGTGGATTTATTTGAAGTTCTCCATTAGCAAGAGAAGTAATTAAGAAGGAGCCTACATGCCCTTTCCTAGACTCTTCTTTGCATAAACAAAATGGTCTCGTCTCGTTTTCCGTGGGTCTATGAGGCGGATATCTGGCTTTTTACGCTACTGCGGTGATTAGAGAATCGGATACTTCGTAGGAATCGGATTAACACGTTTTTCGAACCTCTTTCCATGGACACAAATAGGCCAGCGAAGCTCCAAGCCTCTTGATGTTGGAGTTCGGGGGAAGGCAGCGGAAGCCAAGGACGAAGGCCGCTGCTGCTACCCTAGACGGGAGCAAGAGAAACAACCGAAAGGGAGCCAAAGCTCAACTTCCAAGCAGGGAGGCTTCGTGCTTAAGGGTACACGAAATAAATTGCCACATGGCAAGAAGGAAACACGCGAAGCGGGCAGCTGTTCGCCAAAGCCTTCCTCGTCTCTCAGAGCAGACACGCGAAAGGTGGCAAGGCCGGCGTCGGCCAAAGGAGGGCGCCTCGCCCCTGCAGGGTTGCCAGCCATCCCAGCGCCGCCACCCCGCCTGCCGCTTCCCTTTCTTCCCCTCCCTGGAGCTCAAGGCTACCGCTGACAGCCCACGCCCACGCCGCCGACTTAGGCGGCGGGGCCGGTGTGGCGGCCGTCAAACTCCCAAGTCCGGCTCCGGCTCGGCGCACCGTCTGCTTTGGCGCAGGGGCCGCGGGCAGTCGGGCATGTGGCTCAGCGACTAAGCCGCTCGCCGCTTGTGGTGAGTGGTGGTCGCCGCCGGGCTACGGGGGTAGGAGGGGGAAGTCGTCGCCGGCTCTGCCCGTCTCGGGCGCCGCCGCTCGCTCGCCACGCGGGGGAAAGAAGCGTCGCGGCGCCCCCGCGACGGCGCCGGGTCCGCCTCGCGCTTCCTTGGCCCGCGTGGAGGGTGTTTGCGATGCGCCACTCCGGAGCCCCCAGACGTGCAGGGAGCGAGGATCGGCGGGGGGCGCGGGGCCCGAGGGCGGCCGCTTGGAGGCTCTCGCTCCGACGGGGAGAGGAACCTGCCGCTCGGGGCTCTTCCTTGCGCTCTGGGCGGGCGCTCGCGGGCAAGCAAAAGGAGGCGGCTGGCGGCTTGTTACCGCTCTCGCACGCCGTTCAGTCGGGCGCTGGGGAAGGTAGGATGGGGCGCAGTGGCGGGGCACATTTCTTTCGCACACGCCCTTCTCCGCTGAGAGCTGGACGGGAAGGGCCGTGGAGGGGCCGTCGGACGCCTCGGCTCGCTCCCTGGATCCTTATTCTTTTCCTGAGGCGTCGCCGCCGCTCCTTCCCGCTTCTCGCTCCCGCTGACCAGCGAGCCCTCCTTCCCTGCCCAAGGTGACAGGAGAAGTTCGCAGGCGCGGCTGCGGTGGAGAGCCTGGGGGTTTCCGAGCGGGCGCCTCGTCTCAGCTGCCCCTGAGTTCCGCCCATGCCTATTCCAGACGTACTTTAGTGTCTATTCCTTTCTCCCTAAGCGGACCCAGAAGCTAAATATTGATATTTTGGTCCCGACCCTTTTTTTCCTTCACGGCAGCCAGGCGAGGCTTAGGCTGGGAGGCGGCGGAGGTCTCCGGGGGAACTGTGAAAAACACGGCGAAAGGAAAAAGCATCTCTGAGGCGGCTTAGAGATGGGATTGTTCACACGCCAGTCTGCCCTTCCCCCCACAGAATCACTTTGTGCTAGAAAAGGTGAATTAGAGAAACCCTGGGAGCGGGAGAGCCACTGTCTCTCTGAGGCGCCAAACGGCCTATGTGGAGTCTGAAGGCCTGTTTTTGCAGGTTCTGGCTATACTTCGGGTGCCACGGACTTCATGGCACTGAGTCCGGGGTTTCGAAAATCTGAGGGCCACGGTGGCCTCCGAGGCACAGTTTAGCACACCTTTGCTTGTAGCTTGTTCTTGTCTGCCTTTCACTTTCTAGGAACCTTGGCTAGAGTGGAAGTGGAACCGAGTTATTTCCCTACTTTACCAGAGCTCCTCACCACTCCTGCGCCATCAGGAGGAGGTGTAGTTTCATGTATTTTGTATTAGGATTTAGTCGATCCTGTGCCTGGCTAGTACTTGTCTCTTTAGTTGTTGCATCTCCTTCTGATGCAGCCAGGGAAGGCAGACCTTTGGTTTTCAAGTCGCCTGCTGCAAACTGTGCTGGAGTAACTTTTAATCTGTACTGACCTCCCATGCCACCGTCTTTGTATATTCACTTTTTTTTTTTTTTTTTAGTGACCGTAGTTCTGCTGCTGCTTTCCTATATTTTATCTGCTTGGTTGCTTGGAAGATAAAAAAGGCTACAAACCCAATACCGGCCCATCCCTGACTGTGGAAGTCTGCATTTAGTGTGTGGGTTTTAGTGGTAATCTGTAGGGCACACTTTTGCATGTTGTTTTCTTAACTTTGTGGTCTCCGGAAGTGTAGGGCAGGTTCATTTTTGTGCATGAAAATGCAACAAAAATTGGACCTTTGCATACCACTTCTGGCAGTGTAGGAGCACTGTCAAGAGACATTGCCTCCAATTGTAAAAGTTGCAGTTTGGAGCAGGGCTGGTTCAAATTATGTATCTCTTTCCACGTGTGCATCCATAATTCCTTTGCAAAATCTAATTTGAATAGAGTAAGTATTTGCTTTTAAAAAATAAACAATCAGGAACAGCAGTTTTGAGCCAGGACTAGGTTGCTTCTTGTTTTATGCTGAGAGAGCTCTCTTCCTTCCACCCTAGTTCATATTAATCTTGCAAAAATGTCCTGACAGAGTGAAAGGCTAAAATCTTGTGAGAAAGTAAAATCATTGGAGGACTGTGAAAACAGATTGCAAGAAGATTTGAAGTAAACTTTCCATCTTGGCTTCTCAGTATTTGGACTGTTTTACTCTACTTGTCTGATCTTTGAAGTTAAGCAGGGTTCAGCGTGGTCTGTGCTTTGATGAGAGACCCCCTGAGAGAACCAGGTGCTGTAAGCTTGAACATGAAGCCAGAAAATATTATTTATTATTTATATTTACATTTCTATCCCGTCCTACACCCTAAAGTCTCAGGGCAGCTGACAGCATTTAAAAACAGACATGTTAAAATATTCCAGAAGGTGGTGATGACAAGCCACTCTATATTGTTGCCAAGAAAACTGTGTGGGTTTGTCTGTGTAGCCACCTGGATTAAGTCTGATTAGCTGGCAACCTTACTTTTAATCTTCCACCTACACTGTAGATAGTACAGTATTGCAAAGAGCTGTGGGAATTGTGTTGCTGTTTGTTCAAACACAGGCTTGTGTCGGCTTCCAAGATAGATTTATTTAAGTCAGAATCCAAGTCATGCTCTTGAGTGATTTGAATGGCTGAAATCATCCATTTGTAATCACAAAATCAATAGAGCTAGTGCTCTTAGTGAATTGTCAGGCCACTGATAACATGGAAAGGGCTGCTTGTGTTCTTCCTTTATCTCAGAACTCTCTTGTGACAAACGAAGGACGACTCTTTTGAGATGTTTCCCTGGGCTGAGGTTTAGTCCCTCCTGAAGTTGCATAAAATATTATGTGCTTAGGAAAATGCACTAATCTAACCCCCTTTACGTAAATTCATTAAGCGTGAAGATACATACACTTTAAAAAGAAGAAAAAAACTACTAGCAAATTTGTGGTTATCTGTTTACTGTTGAGGAAAGTGTGTATTCAATCAAAGTCATTGATTATAAGCCAGTGTTTGAAGTCCATGAGCCTTGTAGGCAAACAGTCATTGCAAGGTAAATTGTTGACTAATTGTTGTGTGAAATAGAATGGCACCAAGCTGAGATTAAGTGTTTGAAAGGCTGTGGCTGATGAAGCTGATAAAATTGCTGTATTTATGATTATCAAGTATAGCCAGGACTTCATGGGAGGCTTACCTAAGAGTAAAATAGAATGTTCTCTATCCCCAGGACACATTCATGTAACTCTTTGAGCTCTAACTTGCCAGTAGAGGTAGAAGTATATTAGTAGCAGTGGCTGCATGCTATGTGTTTTGTAGTTTTACCAGATTTTCTGGACAGATGCTGGGAAAGGGGATGAGTCTTGTCCTTGTCAGCAGAAGGAGCAAACAGCTGGAGAGTGCAGATCCCCCAGGTTCTTTGCAACTGCTTCTATAGTTTGTTTTAAGCTTGTGTGAACAGGCATTTGAACCTGTTCAAAGCGGTGTACTGTAAAGAGACCTGGACTGATAGGTGAAGCACCTAGCAATTCTGGAGTGGAGGGATTATTAAGGAACAGGTATGTGTTGTGGAAACTACAAAGGAATTCATCTTTTCTTTACCGGTGTGGATATTGCCATTTCTTCAGTTTCTGTGGATGCTTCTTTATACTCTCCTAAGAGGGTTTGGATACCTGTTTGTGCAAGCCTAGTTCATTTCTTTCCCCCCAGATCAGCTAGATGGTTGCAGGGATTCGAGAACAGGTGAAGGTTTTGCCTTCGCTTGAGCACATCCAGAAGCAGTTGGTAGGTCAGTGTTGGAGACAGGATGCTGGTTTAGATGGGTTGTGGCCTGATCCAGCAGGACTCCTCTTATGTGCTTACATTTTCATATTTCTTTCACTGCACATCCTGACATAACTTCACATTGAAGGCTGTGAAGGAGTTCGCTCCATGCATGTCTGTCTGCTTGATCTTCTGGTCATTCACACCAGAAGGCCTATAATGCCAAGAAGAAGGCACACTGACTGAGGCCTTTCCAAAAACGTGTGACTGGTGGTAGTGGACTGGGGCAGGCATGAAGGGAGAAGATAAGGAGCCTGTGGGGGGATGGGGGATGGGGGAGTGATGGGAGAAAGGAGATAGTGGGACACAATGGGGTGGGGTTTGCTATGCACATGATGGATTGGCCAATAATTTCTACATGTGATGCTAAAGGAGAGGCCCTTCTTGTAGTTCCTTCTCTTTCAGAGCCAGTTTGGTCTAGTGGTTAGGGAACCGGACTCTTACCTGGGAATGC
>MTQE01001134.1:47458022-47473244 GCA_014337955.1 Aspidoscelis marmoratus | reverse complement strand
ACAAAATACATGCCCTTTAAAGAAGACTTTCAGGGCTCTGTTTGGAAGTCACGGGTTTTCCTTGCAAAATTTACCTTGGGGACACTCCGTGGCAAAAGGGGCAGTGATTACTGCCTGCACACACAGCCAAAAAGCATTCACACATCTCAGAAATGCAGCAGGTTCCCTTCCTTTCCTTTGTAAAAAGAGCCAGAATTGCTCAGAATTGCAACATTGTTATCAGGTGATCTGTGAAAGTGTTAAAAGAGTGAATGAGCAAAGGATCGTGCTGCCGATGGCTGCAGCCGCTGACTTTGCAGGGACGGGAAGCCTTTTCTAACAGAGAACAGAGTGAAAGTAAGTGCTGAAAGTGAATGAGTGAGCGATCACTGCCTTTGCCGAGACAGGAAGCCATTTCAGAGGATGGAGATCTGGCTATTTTTCCTTTTAACAAGAGAGGGGGTGGGGGAAAAATAGATGCGGGGAAAGAAAACAGGCTTCCGTGGGGACGGAAGGTACGTTAAAAACACGCGTTTTGCTGAGCCTCATGCGGACGCTTATTGCAGAAGTGCACGGCACTTTTAAAGTCCGCTTGATTAGAGTGACAGCAGAGGGAACTCAGAGAGGCAAATAAGTCTTTTGGGGATTCAGCCTGAGAGGCAATTGCAGAATCAAAAGAAGATACCTCCAGATGGCAAGAGGAAATTGAGGAATCCTAGGCGAAGCATCACAGTACCACCTCAGTCAATAGATTGTGACTGTTCTAATCAGGAATAGGGATGTGCATGAATTGTTTTTTATTTGATTCATATTGAATTGAATGCAAGAAAATTCATATTCATTTGAATAGATCACCTTTAAATGTAGTGGGATTTGAATTTGATATGAATGTTCATCCCAAAAGAATCCCATACGAATGCATATGAATCCCATTCTATTCAAACGTCCGAGTCAGGAACACTCTGGATGTGTTCATTCCATTTTCTTGCTATTACAGTGTCCCAGGGAGATGGCAGGGATCCATCCTTTATGTCCCTGCTTTCTATGCACTTGCTGTACTGCTGAGTGGCAGCCACTTGTAGTTGTTGTATACCATATTGTAAGGAGTCAGGCTCTCTTCGACATTTTAAAAATGAAAATAGCATGTAGGAACAGCCACAAAACTGTATGTAGAAATGAATTATATAGTCTGGGTTGGTCCTGAGTATCAGATGGTCTGAAGATAATGCCTCCACTTTGTGCATATGGCCATACCCCAAATCCTGTTATAGGAGGGACGACTGTAACACTGTGGCTTTTATATGACTCAAAAAATGTAATCTCTCTTTTTTAATGCAAGCTTGGAAAACATTCAGAAATGCATTTGGGTGCTTAAAGCTTACATATATATTATAGGGTGTTGTTCCACTAGCACTAAGTACCCATTGAAGGACCCATTAAGGACCCATTAGGCTCAGAGCAGGATGACCCCATTTCCACTACAGACCCCATTGGAGCCACATTTGTTTCCACCACAGCTAGGGAAATCCAGATCATATGGGTCCTTCAGGACCTATAATCCCGATTTCCTGTAGACCTCATTAAAGGGGTCTACAATGGGGTCTTGATTGAAGACCAGCTTATAGGGAGCCTGTTTCTATTACAACTGGAAAATGGGATCTAGAGGAGGCTGGGGGGGGGGCACCCATGGGGGGAGGTGCCCCAAACTAAAACTTTGAAGTCCCTCCGAAGTTGCCGTCAAAGATTAGCACAGGCTCCAAAGAGAACCCCATGCGAGAGCAATGCCACTGTCAAAGGCTCCAGAGGATCTTTGAAGTTAGCGGTTGAAAGCTTCGGAGATTCTATGGAGCCGCTCAAGAGGATCTTAGAAGATTCTCCAAAGAGTCTACGGAGATTGCACCCCCTGTCTCCCAAAACACCTGGGGTGACAGTGGACCCCTCGTGAGTATATCCAGATTTTTACACGTTTGCTCTGGTGTTTCCACAGCAGGCAGCCTAGTACCCATTGCTGTTGGGTGCTCGACCACCCATGGAAACACATTGTGTACTTCCCTCAATCTGGATCTACTTGATCCAGGATAAGGGAAGTACCCATTCCTTAGATCCAGATCTTCTTAGATAGTAGTTTAATGGGAGGGATCTGTAATACTGCACTTTAGATTTTGTAGGCAACATTTGCTTTTCCCAAGAGATGCCAGTTGTGTGCCAAGGAAATGGTACACGTTGGCTTGGAATGTGGTGGCCACATGACCCCTGTACCTGGTCTGTGCCTGGATGCAACAACCATGTGAAGGAGCTGTCTGTCAGGAGACCATGTTAAAGTGCTTTCTCATGTAGGCCAAGCTGATCCCTGTTCCTAGCATTGCCTTATAGACTGACCCCATTGTAGAACCTGGTAATGTTTTGCTGGGATCTGTAAGATATCTTGCTTCTAGGACTGTGGCAGAAGACCTCCAGCCTGCACTTTCAAGATCTGAGAAGTTTAGTTCCTTGGCCTTGAAAGCAAGCTGGGCTGGGGAGGCTGTTGTGGAAAAGGTTGCCAGCATAGTCCACCACATTTCTTGCCTAGGATGCATTTCCTGGGTTAAACCCATTTTCCACAGTGCACACCTATGGTGCACATGTGGAAGTAACCTTATATTCTACAGCTGGGAAAACTATTTTCATAAACGGGCCTACATTGCATGTTTTACCTAATAAAACATTTATTTTATTTTTATACCATCTTTCACTACATATGCAAAAGACAAAACCAGAAAAAAAGCACATTAACACCTTCAAGTACATTTTTTACCCTGTACCAAGTCAAATGCCTAGGTAAAGAGAAGAGTTTGATCTGGTACTAAAGGTAAAGAAGGTGCTGGGATACTTCTAAGGGATAGGTATTCCTAGAGGCAGCCAATGAGAAAGCCCTCCTACACGGAGCCACTGTGAAAATTTGGCTACAAGATCTTTCAAGAAGATCTTCAAGTTGTCAAGAAGGAAAATATGGGAGAAGGCACTCCTTCAGATAACTGGAACCAAGCTGTTTAGGGCTTTGTATGTCAATATTGACACCTTAAATTGAGTTTGATAGCCAGTGCAAATATTTTAAGACTGCTGTTTATTTGGTTAGATTTATCTGTCATCAGTCAAGTTGCTTCAGCTTGTATTAGTTCCAGCTTCCAAACCATTTTCAAGGGGAGCTCCCCCCACCCCGACCCGCAGGTTACCAGAACATGAGTCACTTTAGGCAAGTTGTCTTTCTCCATCAGGCGACTGAGGGAGGTACTGCTAACAACTGCCATCACCTGAGAGCCAAATGATAGGGATGCATCCAGATAAATTCCACACTCGATCTTTCCAAGGAATGATCTGGAGCAGGAGATATTTGTACTTGAAGGACACGAGACCCATTCATAAGTTGGATAAGCTGATGTTTTTATTATTTATTATTTTTATTCAATAAATACAGATTTCATAATGATGTCATGCAGTTGGGACTTTCAGAGAATGTTAGTGTGAACATTAGTGAGCTTATTGCAGAATCTGAAGAAGATGCTGTGATTGCTTATCACTCCATTACCAGATGTGGGAGGCAACTCTGGCTTATTATCTCCATCTCCTGGTTCCTTTCTTGATTGTTCCTCTTGCAAATACCTGGATGTCAGGCAAGCACTCATTTACTCCCCCCCCCCCGTGCTTGGCTGACATTTGGGTATTTGTAAGAGGAACAATTAGGAAAGGAGCTAGCAGATGATGGTAAACCAGTTTGGTCTATTGGTTAGGGAGCCGGACTGTTATCTGGGAATACCGGATTCGATTCCACCCTCCCCCTTGAAGCCAGCTGGGTGACCTTGGGCTAGTCACAGCTCTCTTCTGAGCTCTCACAGCTCCACCTACCTCACAGGGTGTTCTGTTGTGGGGAGAAGAATAGAAAAGCCTTGTCAGCCGCTTTGAGTCCCCTTAAATGGGTGAGAAAAGCAGGGTAGAAAAGCCAACTCTTCTTCTTCTATTACAAGAAACCCAGCATCTTTGCTGAATTTCCTGCAATAGTGATATTATGGGATATTGCTTCAGTATCCTGGGACTATCCTGGGAACGCCACAGTTACTTGGGGCGTTTCCTATATAATAGGTGAATTGTGGGTTTTTGCCTGTATCTGTGGGCACTCTTAGTTATTTGACAATTGCAAAGTGACAACTACAACAGCACTGGTTTAACCATACTTCCATTTTTTTATCCCATAGGATGCGATACAATCCAGGATGAATGAATGCCACTATGATAAACGCATGGACTTCTTTTACAACAGGAGTAATACAGCCACGGCAGATGAGTGGTCCGGAACAACTCTTGTCATAGTTCTGTGTTTTGGAACTTTCTTTTGCCTTTTTATTTTCCTTTCTAATTCATTGGTCATAGCAGCTGTTGTCAAAAACAAGAAGTTTCACTACCCCTTCTACTATTTGCTAGCCAACCTAGCTGCTGCAGATTTTTTTGCTGGTATTGCTTATGTGTTCTTAATGTTCAATACTGGCCCAGTATCCAAAACATTAACTGTTAATAGGTGGCTTTTGCGCCAGGGTCTTCTGGATACTAGTCTCACGGCTTCTTTGGCCAACCTCTTAGTGATTGCTGTTGAGCGGCACATGTCCGTGGTGCGGATGAGGGTTCACAGTAACCTGACAAAGAAGAGAGTTACCTTTTTCATTTTGTTGATCTGGGCCATAGCTATTTTCATGGGTGCTGTGCCCACACTGGGCTGGAACTGTCTCTGTGACATTTCATCCTGCTCCTCCCTGGCTCCCATTTATAGCAGAAGTTACTTGATTTTTTGGACTGTCTCCAACCTGGGGGTTTTCTTCATCATGGTGGTGGTGTACATAAGAATCTACATGTACGTGCAGAGGAAAACAAATGTTTTGTCTCCTCACACAAGTGGATCTATCAGCCGTAGAAAGACTCCAATGAAGCTTATGAAAACGGTCATGACAGTGCTAGGTAAGAGCATGTGGACAGCTGATGTTGGGAATCCTCCATTTTTGGAAGACCAGTATCTTTTGGTTGAGTCTTTTATAACTGTGCAAAACTATTTCTATTTGTGAAACCTCTCTTTTGATTATTTAAACCTCCTGACATTTCCAGGTTGTGAGTCGGTAACTCTGCCCTACTAGGACTTACCTGCCAGTTTAGCTACATTTATAGTTCGCCTTTAATTCATCCTTGCTGTTGCAGTTAAGATGATGCTGTTGGAGAGACCACATTAATTGACCATAGGCTCAGGGCCTGTTTATTCTTTGCTGCCTGGAATAAGATATATCTATGTTATTCCAGTGCAGTTAAGTACAGGGATGGTGGCCCATGCTCACACTGTGAGTGTCAGTGCTGTTTCCAATTGTACTACCAGTGCTTGCAGTGGGGATGGTCATTCCTGAACTATCTCAATTGCCATGGCAATAGCTGTGTCAACTTCCACTGTGTGCCTCACTGTTCCCATGGTGATCTCAGTGCAGTGCACATTTATGCAGCCACAGCTGACCTACCCACATGCAGTGTTTACACTGGGATAAGGTGTGAATACTGCATCTGAGGATTGGGGTCACTCTGGGATGCTCCTGGACACTCTGAGACAGAGGCCATGGCATGGTGTCTGGATGGAACAATTTGGAGCATCCCAGAGAATCCACAAGAGGTAAGTGAAAAGAAAATCTGGTAATACTGTTGACTGAGAGCATATACCTCATTGTACAAGAAATTTTACTTGTGTGTAAAAATTTTACTCAAGCTACACCAAACTGCTTGTTTACAAAATGCATGTAATTGTTAATTCCACCTCACTGTAAAAAGCAAAATGGTATAAGTGCAGAGGTGTCACATAGTCCACCAAACAAAACAGGATTTTCTTATAGATTAAGTTGGTTTGTATTTTTGAGATCAATTTAGTTACTGATACGTTATTTTGTTGAGTAATTAAGGCATTGTAAATTGTAACTGGAAAATAAATTGCATAGGAATGGTTTGAAAATATTAACCCTATTTTTTCTTATTGCTGTATAACTACTGTTGCACGTTGCTGGACTTTAGTGCTTTCTTTGGCTTTAGATTTTGAAGCTGAAGTCTTAAACAGTAAGGGTTGAGGGTTGTTTGTATTTAAGCCGCTGTATTATAGAAACAGTCCCATAAATCAAGATGATCAGAACAAGAAATAAATTACATATTATTACTGAAATATACCTCATTAGACCTTCTCACATTTCTAGAGCTGCGGAATGTTGTTGTCCTCCATCTTGGTTGTTGGTTCATGTATTTTAGGTGGCTGATATTTATGCTTCCACTGTGAGCTGCTGTAGTAATCCATGTCTGAGTTTTATGCATTGTCTTGGCATGTAGAAACCAGGGTAGGCATGGCCTTCAAAATGATTACATTATTACCATTACCACCTTTACTAAAAGAGGGACACGGTGAGAAGATCCCAAGAGGGACTAAAATATTTACAGTGATATGAAATTTGTTAATACCTCAGATGAGATGGCAACATACATTGTAACCCAATAGCTATCCTTCTGTGGAAAGCTAGAATTAAATTGCAGGAGAGAAATTCTTATGAATGAAGGGATAAGTTCAAGAAGCCGTAATATATCAGTGAACTGATTTGAGTGTTGGGTTGGACTTAAATTCTAGGAGAGTTGCTGGAAGGATAAGCTCTTTGACTTATTGATGTTCTGCTTATTATTTTGAGAAGATAGTGGGATAGATCTGATTCACACTGGTGTAGGAAGCAGCTGGGGTTTCCTTATATTCTGACTAACTGTTCCACCATGATTAGAGCACTCTGTGACAATAAAATAGGCAACTTCCTGCTCCTCATTTTAAATTAATCTCTTTTATGGCTTTTGACATTGTGCTAGATTTTATGTTTAAATATTTGTATGGCTATCGGCACTATGATGCATTTTATTTAAATATTTATACCACTGCTACTTTTTATTTCCTTTGTATCTTCTTAAGTCTTTGGCTCTGATGGTTCTCAAACCTCTACTCACATGAATGCTTGGAAAGCGTACCTTTATAATGTCCACTCACTTAAAATTTAGTTTTGGATATGGATTCACATGACATTGGGAAATTTGTAATAATAACCAACAAAGGATTTTTCTCTAGAAAAATAGAACCCTTGGACCACAAGTGAGATGACCCTGAGCATCTTGTGGGGTCTTTTTTAATTCAAAACTGAATAACTCCTTTTATATTTATGAATACAGTAGTCTTATACGTCTCATGACTTCTCCTTAAAAAAAGATAAAACATTGGCCATGGAGGATTCTGCTTTTGGCCATATTATAACATTTTAAGTTGCTATTAATGTGGAGGATGTCTCTGTTTACCCAGAGTAAGTCTGCATATTTAGTCCACTTATCTGTCTCAAGCTGTGCCCAAGGACACTGTTTCTTAGCTCTAGCAGCTGGCCAGTTCTGGCAGGCATTGTTTATTTGCAACAGTAACTCAAAGCACCTGGCGGTGGTGGTAAGAGAGAATCTGGCCATTAGATCTCAGTCAGGCTTACTTGGCTAGGCTTCTGAAATTAAGTTCTTCCACTGCAGGACACGTTCATTAATATTCTGACTCAACTGTTGTAACATTAATCTACTTGTGACCTGTGCTAGAAAATGCAAAATCACTTGTACGTGCTCTGGATGGTAAAAGACCTACAGTAGAATTTCCCTCTCTCCTACATTTACTTTCCTTGTTTTACTTGCGTGTTTATGGACTCATGTAACAGGATGTCGGGACCAGTGCAGTCTCCAAAAAGTCTTGGCAAGTCAAATTCCAGGCATCTGTAAGATCAAAACATAAGCTGCATCTCACTGAGGCTTCTTATGCACAGATGGTTTATTCCAGAATGATGATGCAGATTAATTTTGCGCCAACAGCAGTAAAAAGCAAAAGCCCATTCCTATGCTTTTCATTTTAATGACATCAAATCTTCTAGTGTAAAAGTAGAGGTGACTAATGTGTGGCCTTCCAGATGTCACTAAACTACAGCTTGCATCACTTCTTGCCTTGGCTGTGCTGGAAGAGCAAAAATTTGTGGCTTTGCAAAATCTAGAGGTTAGTCACTGGTTAGTCACCCTTGGAGGTTTGATTTCTGTGCTGGTTTTGAAGACAGCTAAGAAGTAACTGCTGAGAGTCTATTACATTGAGAATCTATTACATGTATAGAAGTGGCATTTATTTCAGGAGCCCCATTGCTTGTGTACAGAGGAGCATTGTGCCCTTCCCTCTAGGCACCTGATTGCGGGAATATAGTTCTAATGTAGACTGTTCTTAAATCCTGTTTGGTAGATTGGCAACCATTCAACAACAACAACAACAACAACAAAAATCATTATTTGTTTATTTCAGTACATTTTTCCAAGGACAGGTCACAACATTAATAAAATAAACAAGCAAAGAACTGGTAACAAATGCTGCACTGGATCAGACCCATGACCTATCTGCTTTGCTCTTGCTGTGGCAACCAGCTGCACAAAGAAGCCCCACAGCCAGGCATGAGAACACAGCTTGCTCTACTTACAGTGTCCCACAGCTGGCCTTTGAAGGCATACCACCTCTTACTGCCATGGGCGATTTTGCACTTGCCTTCCCGTCCTCTGGATGGGAAAGGAGCGTGATGAACTAACGTTGACTAGCGCTCACACTTGGGAGTGCTAGTCAATGTTAGGCTCACCCCTCCTCACGATAGAATACTTACCTCTGTTCAATCGTGGGGCTGGTCCTCTTCAGGGTGCCACCATCTTGAGTGTGGCACCCTCCCTGATTGTGCGTGCATCAGTGCCGTTGCCATGATGACACCAATGCTCTGCACAGTCAAAGTTGCATCAGGAGGGCAGCAGAGCTACCAGCGCACTTGTGAGGCAGCCCTGTCGATCTCCTTGTCCAGCAGAGTTGTGAATAGTCACCAGCTGGATGCAAGAGGTAAACTTTTGGGGAAGGTTGGTATGTTTGTGGAGCACAATTTTGTGCCCCACACCTAGTGCGCAATTAGGAAACTTCTGGGAAGGAAGGGGGTGCCTGGAGGTTGCAACAGCCTCCTCTAGGGGCAGATCCTCTTCCCCAGATATCGCCTAATTATTAACTAAGGGCCAAAGTGCGAAAAGGCCCCTTCACTAATAACTTTCGCTAGCCCTGGCTTCCATGAATTTGTCCAAACCCTTTTTGAAACTATCCAAACTGTTAGTCAATACCATATCTCATGGTAGCAAATCCCAAAGTTTAATTAGTGTTGTGCAAAAATAAATAAATTTTAAAAAATCCTTTTGTCTTGATTTGTCCAAGATTCAGCTTCAACGAATGACCTCTGGTTCTCTATCTGTGATAAAGAGAATAAATAGGTACTTCGGCAGGACATACTTTCGGAGCAGGAACATAAATGGCAACTGGTTATTACTTCTTCTAGAATTCAAGTCAGCTTTTGCTAGTTTTCAGCCATGAGCTAGATGGCATCCTGTTGACTTCGTCTGATAGAATTCAGTCTGCTAGTAACTAATATTTCTCCAGTCTGCCTTAGGCAGTTTTTGCTTATCTGGTGGTGGTACCTTGAGGACACTAAATTCAAAAAAACTTACTTAGATTATAGATAGCCAGGGGGAAGCCCTCTAGATACTATCAGAGCACTACTTCTGTACTAGAGCATCATAATGCTGGAAAATGAATTTTAAATCTAAATATTATATTTTCAAATCCTCCTGTAAGAATTTGGTTGACAGATACATCTATGCATCATCAGTCTTGTAGTTTTTAACAGCTGCTTGTTGTAGAAATTGAACAACTGTTTCGTTCAACAACAAATATGGATATGCCGCGATACAAAGAAATTTCTGTCTAATTTCTGTGGACGTTGTACAGACAGGAAGCTTTCTAGGTAGAAAGGTTTCAAGCCTAGTTCTGAAAATGTGAGGGCAGCTGGTTTTTATTATTCCATTTTTAAAATACCTGAGCAAGAGGAACAAGTTGAATGAATACCTGGTAAGTGTAGCCTTCCTTAGATAAGCACTTCTAACAATAATTGCAAATGCCTTTGGACAAAAGCCTCTAACGCACATATTTGCACTTCTACAAGTATGTTTCGGTATGATTGGACGGGAAAATAAAACCCTCCTGATGTGAAACACTTGTAAAATAATGTATTGCCATGACTTCATTCACCTCTTATTGAAATTTGTGGCAATATTTTCAGTAGTTTTTGGCAGAACCAGATGAACACTCAATTAAAGAAAATCTACAGCCTAGTAATGCATTCAGGAGAGCAGCATTTTTTTTCAAGCCAGACGTCATCCCAATTGCTTAAAGATGTTTCTAATTCCTTCTATTATGTTTAGAGATTAGAATCTAGATCAAACTTTTCTTTAAATGACTGCTTCCACTAGTTAGAATTACGCATTTAAGTGGCTGAAAAGTCAGTTTGCCTTCCTTTATTTTAAGTATTTTAATGCCTTCCTTTTAATTCTAAATACCATTTCCCACTTCACAGCCATTGATATATCATGACTTGCTGCTAAAGATTGTTCTGCTTGATTTGTCTAAGAATTCACTCCATATTTCTCCACAATTTGCATTCACCCTTTCAGTCATCAGCGCATATCCCTTTTTCTTGTGTTGCAACATCAACATCTAGAATATAATCAAATATGTACTTAGTTTAACCTCTTTCTCACAGTGGTCAGTCTCGGGTCATAAGAACATAAGAGGAAACCTGCTGGATCAGGCCACAGCCCATCTAGTCTAGTATCCTGTCGCACACAGTGGCCCATGGGCATCTCAAGCAGAGACAAGAGCAAACCTTCTCCTGCTCTCGAATCCCAGCAAATGGCCTTAAAAGCATCCTGCTTGTCCCCCCAGCCTGAAAGATGTTCCTAGGCATTCATTCTAGTAGCCATTGACACATCTGTCATCCATAAATTTGTCTAACCCTTCCTTGAAGCCATCAAGGCTGGTATTTGTTACCACCTCTTCTGGCAGCAAATTCCATAAACGGATGACCCTCTAGGTGAAGAAATACTTGCCCTTGTCTGATCCGATTCTCCTACCTATCAGCTTCATATGGTGCCCCCTGGTTCTAGTGTTGTGTGATAGAGAAAAGAAAGTTTCTCTATCCATCTTTTCTATACCATCTTATCTACACAGGGGATATATAGTACAATTCTCTTTGGCAACCCTACCATGGCCCTGCTAAATCTCCACTAAATCCTGCTATAGTCTGTTTTGGGAAAATCTGACTCTCTTTGTGGGTTATCCTAAAATGGCATTATAACTTAACTTGTGGATATAGCTGCCATCTTTGCCATGCCCGCCATGCATATATGGAGGCTGAAAAAGTCACAGACTTCAGGAATTTTGTACTGTGAAAATACCTGGATGGGTGCATAAGCATATCGTGCACAGGCAAGGCGAACCCTGCACTGTCTGTTCAACAAGCAATTATTCTGGAGGGTTTTCCCCCTGCAATATTACTTGTTAACGCAAAATTCAGCCAGCATCTGGAGCAGGCCTCAGTTAGCAAATCAGAAAAATAAGTAATCTTGGGCTATATCCCCATGTAAGCCATTTGGCTCTGATTGGGCTTGCATTTGACCAGGTGCAGGACCAAGATCGAATGTTGCCCATCCCCATGCCATTCCCGGTAACACGGGCTGGGTGCAGATACAGCTGTCCCCATGCAAACCGTGCCAAACCCCGGCACAGGGGAGCAGCCCCATCTCCTCTCTGCCCTCTCTCTCCTCATTGGAAGCCGAATTGACATCACCCCACCCCTGTGGAGACCACTGCAAATGGTGTGTTCCCCCCCCCTTTAGCGGCACAGAGAGGCCAGGACTGAATGGCAAAAATAATCATTTTTTAAAACCAGCCGTTTGAGCAAAGTCGCTACAAGGTTTGGCGGCAGTTGAGTGGTTGAGCAGTTTTGCACACCTCCACTCCACCTGGGAACTGCAAAAAAAACCCTGGCAAGTGGGAGAGAGAAAAATCAAGCCATTATCATGCCCACCTTGGCAATCAGGAAATGGGGGTGAAATATTTGCCATGGAAAAGGGAGAAATGTCAAGCCATTATTCTGTCTACCTTGGCAATTGGGGAAGGGGGGTGGAGTACTTGTATAAAAGTGTCTTGTGGGGCAGCGAAGGCTGATCAATCTCTTCATCATTTTGGCTTTAACACCATTTACTCCCTAAAAATCTCAGCAGTTGCAATCTCCAATGCACAGGGCAGGAATGGTGGGCACAGGACATGAAACCCCACATCCTGATGACATGAGCACCAATCTCCTCTCCAAATAGTTGGGACCATCCCCATGCAGAGGCTCGGCTCACAAAGCGATGCATGCCAAGACACCAAACCGTACCACAAACAGTTTTTTCCAGTACCAAATGTGGTCCTGGTCTGGACCTGGTTTGGGTGATTTGGTCTGCAGAAATCAGACCAAATCAAAAGTGCATGGGACGACCCTTGCTTGAACCCAATTTTGATTTGGACCAAAATGTGCATGGGAACACCTGCAATAGTGTGCATAATTCTCTCACCAGAGCTGTTTTGAAGAAGGGCAAAGGAAGTTTATCCCTATTATAAGCACAGTGGTGGAGCAGAGGCCTGTATAGCTATCCAAACTAAATGAAAATGTACAGTGCAGTTTGTATAGTACAAAAGGAGCACACTAACACAGAATTGCCTGTTAGTCTTGTGTGAACTTCTAAGGATCTCCAGTTAGCTTCTTTTAGAACAGTGGTTCTCAACCTGGGGGTCGGGACCCCTTCGGGGGTCGAACTACCCTTTCAGAGGGGTCGCGACAAGTCTCCCAACGTCCTTCCCTCCCACCTCCCAGCTGCTCCGCCCCCGCGGTTGGGGGTCTCCACAACATGAGGAACTCCATTAAGGGGTCGCGGCATTAGGAAGGCTGAGAACCACTGTTTTAGAAGAAAATGCAGAAAGGCAGCTCTGTACTCTTTTGCACTAGCATCCTAGCTAAAATTGCAGAACAGGCTTTTGAAAGGAAAGAGTATGACATTCCAGACAAGTCAGCACATGATTTTTGGTTTGCTAAGCTGAAGGGTGCTTGGCAGTCTGTCCCAACATGCCTGTGTGTGCGTGCATGCATGTTTAAGGGCTCTTCTCATATCAATTTGTATTGCATAGTTTAAATTGACATTTTGATTGCGTACAAATGAAGTGAATGGCTGTTTTAAAACTTATGAAAATGAACTTGTCTGGATTGTGAATTGCGCAAAAAGGAAAAGTCACTAAATCTGAAGGTTGTGCTTGCAGTGAGGTTCAAAAAGATTCCAAAGAAAAAAGAAAAGGAGGCAAGGTTCCTTTAAAGCCTGACGATTTATGTAGCAGGAGAACTGCACAGTAGAGCAGGGTGCATAACTCTCTGAATGTTTTTGAACTACAACTCCCATGATTCCTAACCAGTCCCTGCAGAAAATGATGGGAGTTATAATTCAGGAGGGCCATGTTTGAGCACCTCTGTAGTAGACAAGGGAAGACAGGACTGCATATAAAATATCTAATCCAGAGTTTGAGAAAGCATTCTTTTTGGGACTACCACTCCTATGATCCTTTCTGAAGAAACTGGTCTGTGAGATCCCAAATTAGGACAAGAAAACAGCTCATATATTTTCTTGTGGAGTCAAAGTCGACAAGACTGCCTGAGGTTTATAATGAGGGTGATGCATTATAAGGGCAGGATTTGTGCACTGCTGCCTTTACACTGTAGAATATTTGAACAGACGTGTGAGTATGATGTGGCAGGATTTGTTTTCTGGATAGCAGCTTCCCTTCTTTAATCATTTGTATCCCTAGTCTTGTCTGGAGGACAGAAGGTCTGTCTGGCATGATATGAGACAGGCGCAAGATAAATTATAATGATCTCAGGAAAGTGAGATGTGATGTTGTTGAGCACTATTAGCACATGATCAAAATTACCAAATGGAGGGTGGAAAGTCCACAAGTAAAATGGTTAGAAATGAAGAAGTTTGAGCAGTCAGACCTCAAGATGGACTGAAGAAGATTTAAAGGGCAGGGGCCCTATCCTTCTGATAGTAAATTCCTTAGACCAATGACCTCTGGGTGAAACAATACTTCCCCGAATGGTAGTTTGTCCTAACTCTCTTTCCCATGAGCTTTACACTCAAGTGTGCCTGTCTACATTAGACCACACAGATAACCTTTAAAAGGCAAGCAGTTATTGGGCCCTGCATTTGAAGAATATGTATTCCTTGGTTTATAGACTGGACAAGCAAATATACTTGAATGGCTTATTTTAATCAGTAAGGATATACAGACCACCAGAAGAATGCTTCCTTATTGCCACAGGACATAACGTGCTGCAATATTTATTTGTAGATTTTAGGAGCGAGGAAAAAAAAAGTTTTCCCCAAATGTGTGCTTTGATTTCTTTTTAAAACAGCATTTCCTCTGTGTGTCTTCCACAGCTGCCTTTTGAACAGAGCTGTAATTTTTCTATTTTTGTAAACTAGGCACCAATTGTGGCTTCAGTTAAGCACATACTGTTTTTAGTAGATTTTCTTTCTTTATGACTGAGAAGCACAGGATGAGACTAGCTATGTTTGCAACGACTATGCGAGAATGCTACAATTAGGCTGTTTGATTATATTTATTATCTTTGTTTTCTGACATGATTTTAAAATATATAAGCGCTTATCCATTCTCAAAGCCTCTGCAGGGCTGATGAAGGGGATATAAATATATGAAATGAATGCAACTAAAAGAAATACACAGTGGCTTCGCTTTCTGTTCGGCTAATCTGCAGTACCTATTTATATATTTTATTTCAGTTTAAATCCCGCCCTTCTTACAGAACTCAAGGAAGTGAACATGCTGGGCAGATTTATTTAAATAATCAAGTGAAAATCCATATTCAGATCATTTTTAAAAGAACAAAACACTGAAATGAAGAGAAAAAATAACAATTTATATTCACTCTTATCTACCTGTGGAGAATGATACATTTGTATTCACTCCATCTATATGTGGGAAGAGATACATTTGTATTCCTTCTGTCAAAGTGCTCATACATTTGCTTCCTCCTTCTGTACTTGCAGATGATTCTCTGGGTTCTGACAAGTAATATGCTGTTTTGTAGTGTTTCTCCAAATAGATTTTGTGTATGGAGGGGATGCACATCTTAGTATTAAGTGTGCATTCCTTCCTTCCTTCCTTCCTTCCTTCCTTCCTTCCTTCCTTCC